>CM024764.1:85635759-86373353 GCA_014218235.1 Colocasia esculenta
CCTTGTATCAGTTACAGCAAGTCTTTATATCTGTTACAGTAAGCCTTTGTAACTGTACAGACCACAACTATACTTTACAAAAGAAAAAAAAATTTTATTTGTTTGCACATGCTAGGATTCAAACCCAGTCTTCACAAAGAAGACATGAGATGCCTTACCACTAAGCTACAACTACATTTGTGTTACAACAGAACATATAATATATTTAATTAAGTATTAGTAACATAATACTCTATTACAACTTATGTTAAGTCTTGTTACAGTCAATATCATTCCCTGTTACAGCATACATTAAGTTCTGTTACAGTAAACATTATCAGCTATTATAGTAAACATAATACTTTTGTTACAACTTATGTTAAGTCTTGTTACAGTAATATCATTCCCTGTTACAGCATACATTAAGTTCTGTTACAGTAAACATTATCATCTATTATAGTAACATAATACTTTGTTACAATTTATGTTAAGTCTTGTTACAGTCAATATCATTCCCTATTACAGAATACATTAAGCTCTGTTACAATGTACATTAAACTTTGTTACAATATGCATTAACCTTTGTTATAATATACATTAACCTTTGTTACAATATGTATTAAGCTCTATTACACTTATGTTAAGTCTTGTTACAGAATCATTAAGCTCTATTACAATGTACATTAAACTTTGTTATAATATATTTAACCTTTGTTACAATATACATTAATCTTTGTTACAATATCATTACCTTTGTTACTGTAAGCTTATTGCTTAGCTTAATGTAATTTCGTATCACTTACATAATAGAGCTTAATGTACTTGTAACAAAGCTTAATGTACATTGTATAGAGCTTAATGTATACTGTAACAAAACCTAACATAAGTGTAATAGAGCTTCATACATATTGTAAACAAAGGTTTATGTATATTGTAACAAATGTTAAATGTATATTGTAATAAGTTTAATGTACATTGTTAATAGAGCGTAATGTATTCTGTAACAAGACTTAACATAAGTTGTAATAACGCTTAATACATATTGTAACAAAAGGTTAATGTGTATTCTAACAAGGTTAATGTATATTGTAACAAAGTTTAATGTACATTGTAATAGAGCTTAATGTATTCTGTAACAAGACTTCACATAAGTTGTAATAGAGCTTAATACATATTGTAACAAAGGTTAATGTATCTTATAACAAAGGTTAATGCATATTGTAACAAGTTTAATGTAATTGTAATAGAGCTTAATAGTATTCTGTAACAAGGGAACTGATATTGACTGTAACAAACTTAACATAAGTTGTAACAAGTATTATGTTTACTATAATAGATGATAATGTTTACTGTAACAGAACTTAATATATGCTGTAACAGGGAATGATATTGACTGTAACAAGACTTAACATAAGTTTAACAAAGTATTATGTTTACTATAATAGCTGATAATGTTTACTGTAACAGAACTTAATGTATGCTGTAACAGGGAATGATATTGACTGTAACAAGACTTAACATACGTTGTAATAGAGTATTATGTTTACTACAATACTTAATTAAATAATATTATATGTTTTTTGTTGTAACACAAATGTAGTTGTAGCTTAGTGGTAAGGGCATCTCATGTCTTTTTTGTGAAGACCTGGGTTCGAATCCTAGCATGTGCAAACAAATAAAATTTTTTTTCTTTTGTAAGAGCTTATAGTTGTGGTCTGTAACAGTTACAAAGCTTACGTAACAGATATAAAGACTTGCTGTAACTGATACAAAGGCAACTGTAACGAGCATAAGGAAAAAAAGACTTACTGTAACAGATATAAAGGTTTACTGTAACTGACATACAAGCTTACTGTAATTGATACAAAGGCAACTGTAACGAATGTAATAGGAAACAGAGTAGAATAAGGACGGGCAAAATAGAAAAAGTTGATGTTAAAAGGACGACTCGTCTTCCAAGATGCATTAAATGCTGAGCAACAAAAAAAGCAAGGACTAGAAGCAAAAAGCAGGGACTAGAAATTAACTAACACAAAAAGGTAGGACTTATGAACTTCTGATTTTCTGACAGGGACTACAAATTAAGTCAACACTCTGACAGGAACCCTTAATTAATTTTCCTATTTTAATATATTATTAAATAATGTTACTAAACCATTTTCCCCGAATTGTAGGAACCCAACTATCGGTGGAACGGCCAGTCGCCTACCGGAATCAGTGTTGGTTGGTGGCAAGTCCCAAGCGTCGGCAATTTGCCGCTCGTTGTTGCCCATCCCCCGTGTCCGTGTGACTTCCTACTAAAAAGGTTAAAAAAAAAACTAAAACTAAACTCACCCCCTCTCTCTCTTTGTCTCTTGCCGCTGCCACTAAAGAAAATTAAGAGTTAAACTTAAGCGTTAATAAGGGTCTGCTTATGCGGATTGCAGCATGGGGTTGGTGTGGGTGTCTATGTAATTATATTCGGAGAGTGAGGGTACTTTAGATCATATGACTTTAAGTTGAATAAATATATAATTAATATATAAAATGAACGTATATAAAATTAACTATTTCTAAAAGAATAGTAAACAATTAATTAAACTAACATGGTAGGGTGCGACTGTGCGGACAATATTTGGTTCGATCTAAAATCTTACATATTTTAAATGACCTTTCATATATTAAATGTCATCCACAAGGACCCAACTTTCCTTTCTTCCAATACATTGACCTATTTTCGCGGAAGTGGATAGCCGATGTGGACGGCTCAGATCATGCACTGTAGAGACCACGCACTGTCTAAGACTTTTGTGGCCTGTAGACGGTAGGCCAGGGACGTGATCCAGAACTTTTCGGCGGTTTTGTATTCCCATAGTTACTGAGGACACAGAATTATCGAACTTTTGAAATTATATAAAAAATACATTTTGGCACATAAAATTATACGGGTAAGTTTATACACACACAAAAAAGTTCACGTGTTAATGCATAGAAAGAGTGAGAGCAGAGCATGTGAGTAGAAAATATTTTTCAAAGAATACTTTTTAATCGGGAAAAAATAATTTCTTTAAAAAAATAGAGAAGACAAACCGCGAAAGCTTGTGAACGTCGAAGGAGAGCAAGCACAAGGGACCTGAAGAACTACTACTTCCGTCCACCTGTTAAGCAATCGATAGGACCGTCCATTACGATAGGGACACCGACTTGATCAGTGGACCCCTCCGGCTCCGGGGTCCACCGATGAAGGCCCAGCTCAACCGTTTCCACTCCAGGAGGGAGAACCACCTTTTGGACGGTCGGATTTTTTGATGCGCTGCCGATCAACGGAACGTGGTCCTCCTTTTACCGAACTGTGCGCTGGATTTAAATCGAATCGTCAAAATGAAACATTTTAATTATCCCCGACATACACATAACAATATAACATGGCGGTTGACATATGAAGCTAACTACATTTTTTACTAGTTACTACGGTCAACACATGAAGAGATGATGTCAGCTGCATTCACTTGACGTCAGCCTCGTCCAGTTACCAAACAGAAGTTGAGGATATCTTCTCTAGTTCTAATCTCTCGCTTCACATTATTTATACAAAATAAAAGGTTTTTTTTATTTTTTAATCCCTAAAAATATACTTATTTTCTTTTAATCTCTCAAGTTAGACTATTATCATATTAGACCCTCAAAATTACTAAAATTTGCAAAAAATCCCTTTAGCAGAGACTAATGTAATTTTAAAATTTTTTGAGAGGACTAATATGATAATGATGGAGCAAAAGAGACATGCGTTTATTTGTGAAGGTTGAAAAATAAAAAAATCAAAAATAAAATATCATTTGATGAAAATAATTAAGGGATAATTTGTTTCTGTTCGAAAATTGGAACAACTTATTGATGGGAAATGAAGGATAGGTAAAACAAAATATTTATTATGTTTCATTTGGCCTATTAAAAAAGACTCAATGATTGTAATCTTGTTTGATTTTACAAATTTTTAAGGTCATTAAAATAGTTAAGTTTAAGTCTTTTGAGTTTTCTAAGTCTTAAGTAAATCTTTATTAAGTATCTTTTCTAATGAATGGTCTCTTTGTTTTGAAGTCTATATATAGAGTCTTGTAATCAAAAATAGAGGAGAAGAAAAATTTGAGTTGAGTACTCCAACAATGGACTTTGTGTTTGATGCCCTTGTTATGAAACAATGGGTATATAGATTCCACATGGCAATCGAGCATCCATAATCCACACAGTGCAAGCATAGCGACATAATATAAGTTTGTGTAAAATCACATAGGCATCATTCCAGTGGATAGCAACAAATAAGCAAAATTACATACTGAAATTCGAACAAGAATACATATATATATTATATATGAAGACAGTGGAGGCGTTCCAAATGGAACTTCTTTAGAGAAGATATATAGGTGGCGAACAGGAAACAACGATCTTCTCCCAGGATACAACCACATCCAACGAGACGACAGTCGCACACTGTTGGTCTCGTAAAGCGAAAACTATCAATATGTAAGAAGAGTCTTGATCTATCAATTCTAGGGCAAAAGAAGCATACACCGGACACCGCTGACGCGTAAAACGAGCAATCGTGGCGGAGAAGAAGCAGTGGCACGCCGACAGTAAGCAGGGATGGCGACGTCCGCGTCGGAGGCGAGGGCAAGAAGCGACCAGCAGCGAAGAGCGATTCCCCGATGGGTGTACGACGACAAAGAGTGCAAGAGCCAGAGAGAGTTCGCAGAAGAGCTTCGGGAAGAAGACTTTGTCAATGTGTTTCTCTCTCTCTCTCCTATCACAAAACGCCCACGCCCACTACACGCCGGTTCACTTCTTCAGGGACAGGCGCGTCCCACAGGCCCATTAAGCAAAAAGGGAAAAACACAGATAAGAAAATGTGTGACGGTCCAATAAGACCCACTGTCACCTCACACGCGCGCCGCTTGCCCAGCCCGGCCGGCGAGCAGCGCGCGTGTGTGATCTTGGGCATACCTCCCTCTAGTTCCATAGGAACAAGTCCTTAGAACCATAAGGACATATAAATGCCACTTTTTACTTGTGTTTTCCAATATGAGAGCAAAACTCATAACACATAAACACACACTCCTACCAAACCTTGAGTTTCCATTTAAGCTTGCAACCACCATTCTTCTACCCAACAGCCCCAAGGTGGTCTCTGTAAAAGGGACCCACCTCCTATCTCTCTTTCAGGTGTGATTTCGAAGATCTCCCCTCTCTTTCCTCCCATACTTATCTCTTCTCTCTCTCTCTCTCCCACATAGGGGTGTAAACGAGCCGAGACGTTCGACGAGTAGTTCGAAACTCGACCGATAAAAGCTCGGTCCGGCTCGTTATTTAATTAACGAGCCGAGCTTGAACAAGAAAAAAACCTCGATTCATAAAACGAGCCGAATCTGAACACATGTGAACTCGGCTCGATTATACTCGTGAACAACTCGTTTAAGAACTCGTTAAGAGCTCGATTAAATACTCGTTAAGAACTTGTCTAAGTACTCGTTAACATTTCATTTAAATATTTCTTTAAATATAATAATATATATTGATATAAATATTTATTTATTTTATATGTTTTTATTATAATATAAAATGTTTTTGAGGGCTTAAATGTCATAGACTAAATCTACAGTGTATATACACAAATTATGCAATGAGGGTATAATACAGATCATGTAAATAGGGACATGAACATAAAATTTAGTGTTGCAAGGTCCTCCAACATATCAAGTATCTTCTTCCTCTCGAGACCGCCTGCGCAGTAGGTGAGCCCCCGGTGGGACCAGGGATGCGTTGTCGGCCACTGGCATCTCAGACGACCACTGTGGACCATCCGTCAATGGCAGACGGTGCTCTCGGCGACGGCCGCAGTACCGTCACCGACGTTGCAAAAAAGGGGCTCTAGGCGGTGTGCGAAGGGGAGTTACAGCACCGCCCCTACTTGTCGCACACCAACCCCCTCGCTTGCGGTGTCTATCTATTAATCTCATATTGCTTGTAATAAATTATGAATATATTTTAAATATTATATTAAAATAGTTAAATTAAATAACTTATCAATTATTGAGATATGAGTTTGAAATAAGATATTTAGTTCTTATGAACTATCACTTTTTACTTATAGATTGGATTGAACTTACTTATATATACGAACTCGCAAATTCAATTAAACTCGTTAAAATACTCGTTAAGGGCTCGTGCTCGAAAGTATTTAAAAACGAGTCGAGTTTGAACATGTATTTTCAACACTCGATATAGGTCGAGCTCGGCTTGAACTCGATTAAAATTAACGAACTGAGTTTTAACAGCATACTACTCGACTCGACTCGTTTACACCCATACCCACATCACTTATAATAAAACAAAAATATCAAATTAAATATTTACTATGGGAAGGTTTTATAACAAACCAATCGGGCACTCAAATCAATTTCAAAGTCGTACGTGTTGAATTTACACGTGTTTTTTTTTTTGCTAAAAATTCCCACAATAATGATAAGAATTAGGGAATTTCCAATTAAGAAATACTAAATTAGGCGGCACCTTGCACGAAAAAGAAGAGTTCTTGGAGCTTCCTTCCAAAAAAAAATCGGCATCACCTGAAGAAAGAAAGACGTCAGCATACTTGAAACGCCAATCTACAACATTTAAAAACATACGAAAATACCCCCAAAAATGCAGCATACAACGTATAGAACATGAAGTAAACTGGTACCAAAAAAAGTAAACCGGTACTTGTAGCTGCCCAATTGTATTAAATTCATTGGCATAAAACATTTTTATAAACAAAGTTAGCATTTTCTTAAATAAGAAACAAAATTCCATGGACCTTGCTGCCTCGTCATCACCGTCCACAGTTTGGTCCGGCTCTCACAGCCAGAAGTTGCCGACATCCCCGTTTCCCTCCACATGCCCCGCTTTCACATGTAATAAATAAATTTTTTTTAAATAAACGAAAAAAATGTGGAAGCGGGAACCACCGGGCGGGGGCGGGACGTGTGCTACGTCCCTCCACAAAAAACGGTCTTAATCGCCGCGCACGGAAAACTGATACAACGATGAGAAGTTAGTCTATCTTCCGTTCAAATCGATCTTTTTAAGAATTGATTTATAAGAATTATATTTTTAAGAAGAATTAATTAATATTTTTTTTAACTGTAATAAAGAGGTCCTTGTTATAAAATAACATGAGATAATATTTACTGTAATAAATTATAATTATGTAAGAGACTCGAAAATAAGTCAAATATCTGTTAATGACTATTAATAATTTGTCTATTTTTTAATAAATAAATGAAAGACAAAATATTTAAACTGAAGACCTAAAGTAGAGATTGAAACTGCTCCTTATCTTCAAAAGTCAAGTAAGCTTAGCCGCAAATGGAGTTGGAGAGGGTCGATATTTGATTCACGGCAGATGTTAGATGGTTTAGAGTAAGGCTACAAACATAACCTAATATATCGATATTCGATCTGATTTTTATAAAATATCAATTTCAGAATTAAAAATTGATATCGATAGTTTATCGGAATCGGTATCGGATATTTCGATCAATTATCAGAATGGAATATAAAAAATAGTCGAATCAGTATTAGTTATCTGATAATTATTCATAAACTCAAAAGGTAAAATCATAGTAAGTACCTTAGCTTATCGAAATTTCGGTTCTAGTAATATTATCGGAACGAATCGGAATTAACCATATCAATTTTATCAGAATCGGAACTATATTTTAGTTATCAGAATCGAAATCGAAATCTGTGTTTCCGATTCCGAACCAGACCTAATTGCAACCCTAATTTAGAGAGCTCGAAAAATTGAACAATAGGTGTAAGAGAGTGATTTGCAATAAGAGTGGAGGATTAGGGGGGTCTTTAGAATGACATCATAGATTTATTTATTTATTTATATTTAAGTCAAATTTTGACAAGAGCTACAATAAGAGGGTCGCATTATTCGAAATCACTTTCCACAATTTAATAGATCTAAAATAGCATATCTCTAGTCAAATAATTTTATCTGCATTTTTATGCACGATTAGTCTTCCTATTAATCTCATGTGTCTTGACTGTGGACATGGCCATGGTTATAAACCTCTATCTCGCTCGTGATGAAGCTCTCCGCAAATAAGACTTAGAGGCTCTCCATTGGTCATAAACAAATCATCTTGTCGACTATGAGTGGGAGTGCCCTTAATTCAACCACCTTATGCACACCATGATGTGGATTTGACACCAAGAGATGTAGGGGGTGACGCAAGCTGTCCCCTTTGACGTATGCATGAAGATGCTCAACTAAGTAGACGTCGTTGGACTTTGGAGTTCCTACTCCCTGTTGATATGCAAACCAACTAATCAAGTCCATGTGTCTACACTTCTCCACCTAGCTAAGACATTGTCAACTTAAGAGTTGGCATGAAAAATTCTATAGATCATAGGTTTCAAGGCACTTAAAGGGCTAAGTGTTTCGAGTTAGGCATGGAGAGTAGTTGAGCTAGCTTTCTTGCTATCATCACACATTTTGGGATGTTAATTTGGGAGCTTTTCTCTCGATGTCAATGGATCAAGTGATCTTCGCTTCATAGGCCCTGCTTAATAACTAGAGTTTATTAGACGCGTGCTATTGAACTTTTACCAAGTGGGCTTTATTTGTTGACCGTGCTATTACTTGTTATGCCAAACTTGATAACTAAGTTTATGGTTGGAGTCGGAGGGCCGAGATTCTCTCTCTCTCTCCAAAAACCCTTCACTTGATAAAAGAAAATTTATCCTTCCTCTCAATAAAATTATCTCGAATAAGATATCTATCCAACCGATTGCCCAATCAACCTTGGGTTAGGATGGCATATGCCGTCCTATTTTGATTGGTTAACCATTTATCTTCCTCTATCTATAGTCTTTTCATATTAATCTGAAAAAGTGATGGGTTAGTATGAAATGTTTATCTTGT
The DNA here is from genome assembly GCA_014218235.1 of Colocasia esculenta. NCBI lineage: Eukaryota > Viridiplantae > Streptophyta > Magnoliopsida > Alismatales > Araceae > Colocasia > Colocasia esculenta. The sequence goes on from CM024764.1 coordinate 85,644,689, forward strand.
GTCTGTGGTGGTATAAACCTGTTTGGGCCTGAGCCAAACGGCCCCACTAGAAAGAATAGGGAAGACGATCGCTAGTGTGAGGACGAAGACCGCAAAACCAGAAGAGGATCAGGGGGCCCGGTGAAGACCGGGGAAACCCTCCGATCCTAGTCAGTGGAGAGCTTGAGAGGCAGGGGGTTTTGGAATGCGAGAATGTGTCGCGGGTGAGGAAGAGAACGTACCATTGCATGGTAACTGTAACTATATTTTTATAGGCGTCGATGCCAGGCCAACGTGCGTAACGTTGGTAGATCGTGCCTGAAAAGGCGCCATGATGGGCGCGCATAACGGGAGGAGTTATGCGCTCAGGTGCCCGTTGGGCTGCCAGGCAGTTCGTGTCTCTTGATGATGGGGGACGTGGGCCTGGGACGGTTACGACCGCTCCGTAACCAGAGAGCCTGCTCGGCACCCTTTGGACACGCCTTCCGAGCAGTGGCCCACATGGAGTCGAACATGCTGTTCGGTGATATTGAGGGTTGTTCCCGCGTAGCAGAGTTACTGTTCCTGTTCGGAAGCCTTCCGCAGTTGTTCGGAAGCCTTCCGCGGTTGTTCGGGTCACGGAAGGACAGATGCCCGCTGCAGGGTCATGCCGCCACGAGGCCTAAACAGCATCCGATCAAGGCGGCGGTATCTAGGAGATCTTCACATCATCTTGGAAGGGATGTGGCCCGTTGGGATGGGGCACGTCAGCTGACAGGACACGCGAGGGCCATAGTGGGCCATCATGACCTAGGTGGCCAGATTTGGCCACCACACTTGCCCCCCACTCTCGAGTTGCTCGGTGAGACGAGCACTTCGAGGGCGTCACTTCCGCATTTATGCGATCCCGCTGCGGGTTGCCGCCGTTTGGAGCCTGTCAAACGGCTACCCACCATGATGGGTGCGAACCCGTGTCGAGCCCGAGCGTCATCGTGGTTCTCGAACGGCCGTCGGCACTGTACCCAAGAGGAATTTTCGAAACTAGAGGGAAGGCGTTTCGGGGCCCGCCTCGAATTTCGCGCCCTTCCCCTTCCTTATAAGGAGGAGAAGGGGCGAAGACGGGAACTTACGCTTCTCAGAAACCTTCAGCTTTCAGCCTTCGTGCTTCCTTGCCTTCTCCTGTTTCCGTCTTCCTCCTTCGTCCCCTTGCGCCGTTGCCGCTTCCTGCGATCTTTCACCGATGGCGAGCGGAGGGAAGGCCGCTGCCGGAGCGAGCGGAGTGACAGTCGCGGCGTCGAGCGGTCCACGGTGCCGCCACTTCAGCGGCTCACGCGAGCGCTTCTGGATCGGGACGAGTACGAAATCATCGACGCCAGGAGAGTGACTCGATCCTGGTGAACAAGCCAGGCTGTCTGCTGCTCTCCGTGGACCACCTAGAGGCAGGCTTCCGGCTGCCGTTGCCGGAGGTGGCGAAGGCGCTCCTGAACATCTGGGGCGTTTCGCCAATACAGCTGACGCCCAACACCTGGAGATACATCTGTATCTTCAGCGTTATCTGCAAGCTCAAAGAGATCCGAGGCTCGGCGGACGTTTTCCGAGCTCACTTCAAGCTGTCTGCTTCGCGGGCGTCGGCGCAGACATCTACTACGCCAAGCACCGAACAGATCAGAGCACATTGGCCTGTCCAACAAGTACTCACAACAACAAGGGTTGGATGGACCGGCTACTTTTGTGCGCCACCGGAGTGGTGCCGAGTGGGGATTCCCTACTGTTATCCGCCCGACGCGGAAGGATAGCTTTCCGGAGCTAATCCAGCTTTCCGAAGCTAATCCAGGATGAGGCGAGGGCATCGGACAAACTTCTCCGAGCAGGTGTTCGGAACGGAGAAGGATATGTGACCGAGTTCATGCTCGTTAAGTACGGGCACAGCAAACCGGGAGTAAGTAAACTATCTCTTGGTTGTTTACTCTTAGGTTTGGTGACCTCATACTAACTTCTCTTCTTTTCTTCTTTGTGCGCAGCGGCCGCAGAGCTGGAGGCCGAAAAGGATCAAGAGGCGAATGAGGATTTCGCCGAACAGATCCCTATCTTGGCGCACAGGGTATTCGAAGACGATGATGCTGCCACCGTTGCCCGGGTTCCCTCCGCAGTGAGGGTTGTGCCGCGGTGACAACGACGCTTGTTGCCCCCTCGCCAACTGGGGGGCGCCCAGCCAAGGCGCAGGCTCCTGAAAAGGGGCCTGCGAAAATTCGTTGAAGAAGAAGGCCACCAAAGAGGTGGTTACGGCTGGTGCTCGAGCCTCACCAGCGAAGGGTGACGGAGCGATCCATCCCTCTGTTTCTGCCAAGAAGAGGCCAGTCCTGTTCGATGAGAGTGCTGAGGAGGAAGAAGAGATCCATGCCCGGAAGAAGAAGAAGACTGTCCCCGCTACCCCTCCGCGTGACGAGGAGGGGACTGAAGAAGAAGGGGAAGCGCAGTTACTGCTGCGTAGAGGAAGTAGGGCCGTGCAATCACCGATCAGGGAGTGCCACGGATGGCCTCCGTGACCCGCCCCGAGGTTGCACAGAAAATGGCGACCAAGCTGGGGCTAATTTTTGTAAGCGAGGGGTCCGAGAGCTCTGCTGGAGGAGAGGCCGGGGGCTCCACCTGCGCGAGGGATAGGAGCCCTCCGGTGCTTCCAACATTGGAGGTGCCGAACACTGCGTTCCCAGCAACACCGCGGAGGTATCCTCTAGGAGGAGCGGAGAGGTCGCGGCGTCTCCTGTTCGGCGGGAGGAGGACGCTGGTGCAATGACCCTTCCGCCCCTGTCGAAGAGGCAGCTAGCAGCGCAATAGCTCCGGTGCCGAACGCAGCTCCGCTAGAAGGCCAGGAAGTGGTTCCTGCTTCAGGGGCCACTGAAAAGGTGGCTGCGACGACGGGGACGTCCGAAGAGGCTGCTGCTACCCTTGGGGGTGTCCTGCCCCCCATGCCCCCCACCGAGGTGGTTGCTGTTGTAAATGCAACCTCCAAGGTAGTCGAGGATTCTGGGGCGGATGTTGCGGGTGCTGGGGATGGTGTTCGGGCTGAAGAGTCCGAAGACGACCGGAGACCCCTTAGCGAGGCGCTGCAGAAGAAGCTTCCTGCAGACCCTTCGGTGGCGGCTCTGGAGGCGGTCCTTCGTCGCATGGAGAGCGCGCCTAGGGAGCTGCCCCCGATCCCTACTGCTTCTCACATTGACCAGCTGGCGAGGTGCCTAGACCTTCCTGCCGAGCAGACCCCGGAGAGGTCAGCGGAAGGTTACCTCCCAGAGGTCCAGGGGGGAGATGGCTTGAGCGATGTTGACGTTGAAGCGCTCGCAGATGGAATGTCCAAGTCGCTGGGCATCCTGAAGGTTCTGGATGTTCGGGGCCAGAGACAAAAATACCTCCAAGAGGCGCAGACAGCTTTCTGCGAAGACCTCACCGCGAGGCATAAGGCTCGCGAAGCAGCGCTGGAGGAGGAGGTCAAGGACCTCAAAGCTGCCCTCCAAGCTTCGAAGCTGGAAGCTACCTTGGCGCGGGCTGAAAAAGACGCCCTAGCCAAGGTAGTAATGGATGCCGGAGCCCGCGCGGTTGCTGAGTTCAGGGCCGGTTCAGAATATAAGGAGGACCTGGAGCAGTATGGAGCCCGCTGTTACAGGGTGGGTCTCAATGCTGGAAAGGATCTCGGAGAACGGCTTTCATGGGTTGACCGCGCCCGGGAAGCCTTCGAGGCTGCTGTTCGGGAATGCCGGCGTCGTACTCAGGACGCTCGCCTGGATGGTGTGCGGTTCGCACAGTTTCAGTCTGGGCGGATGCCCCCTTCGGATGACGACGCCGGTCCTTCACAGCAGACCCCTTGATCTTTATGCTCCTTGTTCTTCTTATACTCTCCTTTTTGTACCCACGGCCGAAAAGGGCTTGTAAAAAAAAACTTTTTGTGAATGAAGTCTTCTGTTTCATGAAATGATTTTGTAGCTTCTCTTTCTCTATCTTCTTCCCTTTGTGATTGTTCCTGTTCGGATCGGAATCCGCAAAGCTTCATAAGCATTGCATGTAAAACGCAGATCGTTGGGAACCAGAAAGGAGATTCCGATCAGGTGTGTATGCTAAATGCTTGTGTAGCAACAGGAGTTGGGAGAAGAGAGGTAGGATGCTGGAAAGAGAAGGCTTTTATAGATAATAAGCCTTAAGGTTAGAAACATGCAAAGTCCTAGGTATGGCTTCGCCACTAGGAGTAGTTAGCTTATATGAGCCTTTTCCGAGGACGTGGATGACCTGATAAGGTCCTTCCCATTTGATGGCAAGCTTGCCGACTGCTCTTCGGGGATCCGAAGCAGAACACGGCGCAAGACCAAATCTCTCACATTGAACTGCCTTTCCCGAACTCGCGCGTTATAGTATTGTGCGAGTAGTTGTTGATAAGAAACGAGGCGAATGCTGGCGTCGCTCTGCCGTTTGCCCAGCATGTCCAAGTTTTCTTGGAGAGCACGTGTGGCGGAACGCCTCGGCCAAGCCCGTTAAACCAATAACGCACTTGATCCGAGTCCGCCTCCCGCGAACGGGCCGTAGCCTCGCAAGGGAAACCAAACCACAGTCCGTGTAAACATAAAGGAACACACCACATTTCATATATAATTTTTCACAATTTACATAGCCATAATCCATCAAAACTGAAAAGGTGTACAAAGTCTGGGGCATACCCCGAGGTACAACAAAAGAAAGTAAACAACTAAAAACTACAAAGCTACAAGGCTACACTGCTGAAGTACTACTCCGCTGGAGGTACTGACCCTGCTCCGCTACGACGCGGCCCAGAACTGGACGTCGGACGGGAAACGTCCTCCTCGCCCTCACCTGTGGGGGTAGGGGTGAGCCTCTCTAGTCACTGGCTCAGTAGGGAACTCCCCCAAAGCCGAACAAACCACAAACCACAGGTACAAAACAGTAAACAGTACCAACAACATATAAACAGCTAAGCAGGTAAGTAAAGCTGTAAAAGTACTCACCGTCTGTCGACTACGAGAAACAACTGTAGTAACTAAACGGCAAACCCAAACAGGTGTACAAGCCAAAGTAGAGACAGCCAACACGAGCCACGTAAACTGGTTCGCGACACCAGAAACTGACTCGGACAACTAACACAGGTCCACCTCTCAGTCTCGCAGCCACGGACGAAAGGTCCAGCTGCCGCTCCACGTAAAAAGGTCAAACAACTGTGGAGACCAACTAAACACCACAACCTGCAGACCACACGGTCACAGGCCCATGCCTGGCACCTCCAGAGACCCTGGCCTGGGCTCGCTAGAGTGAGGCACTGGAAAAGGACTAGCTGGGGTCCAGTACGTCTACTGGTGTCCGTACCCCCAACTACGAGCGCGCTACAAGTGACTAAAAACAACCACAACTGTCACTGTCCCACTGTCGTCTTTCCCTCAGCCGGACGTACAACTCTAACACAAGAGTGAGGGTGTCCAGGTCAGACGACACAGACCTCAACGGTACAACACAAGTACCGGGACAAGGCCCCGAGCTAACAGCCTGGCTCACAAAGAACCTGGGGCACCCAACTGGAGAGGTAACCACGGTAGGCGTCGTACTACTCGTCACGTACACAAAACCACGTGCACGTCACACACAAACCACGTGAAACCTCACGCAAACCACAAGTAACCACTGGTCCACTACACGTGAACCCAACTGACTCGCGTACACAACGCGCAGTCACCGAAGTAAACACTTAACAGCATCTTGTATGCTAAACACGAGAACCATGTGCACTTAGTGCACCTCGTATGATACCACGCATGCATTATCGATAAAACACCATAAATAGCCATTTCTGTTCATATAGGAGTAGGCGGCCACATCGATTGCCGCTTACAGAAGTAGACGGCAAGGTCCCTGGCCGTCAACCTCCTGGCTGAAGATCTTGGCGGCAAACGATGTTGACGCCAAGTTCCCCGGCCTTAAACCCTGCAGAAACCCTAATCCGGTCCTGCGAGTTTTCCACTCATTCATATTACAGAAAAACATGCAAATGCTATTCCTCTAGCATGATAGAACCCAATACAACCCAATATACATGCTTTACACATTAAACTACACAAACCACCCATTATCCCGCATGGTGCAACTCTATCCAAACATGGATTATCATGCTGGTTCAAGTAGTTATGATGTGTTTTAATGTTTCTAGGGAGCTACCAGGGTTCGTCCCCTACCTCAGAACGCGTTAGAATCTCCCGCAACTCCCCGGTTTACGCCGAGCCCTCCGCGAGCTCCCACGCGAATTGCACCACGCCGCGACGTTTCCTCGCGCAATTCGGCGACGCCGCGCGTCCCACGATCGACCAGCCACTCCTCGATACCTGTTAGAACCTTCAGAAACACCAGGGCGCGAAGCTGGGGCAAGAGGGAGAGAGGGTGAGCTGAGAGAGCTGCCCTCGGGTGAACATATAACCTGCTGAACTGACAGGTTGGCGTCAACCCCCTTGTCGCCCACATGCACCGCCAGACTAAACGTCCACAACTACTGCCGCCAAGTTCATGATGTAAACGTCAATGAACCTGGACGCCAACAGTCAACGACCACCCCTTGGCCGCCAACTCAGACAGAACAGCAGCAGGTCCCATTCCAATTCAGGACCTACCCTGCTCTTCACCTGCTCAAGCCACGCAATCACACCATGCATTCCACACACCCAACTCACACTGGCCTCACAACGGCCGCCACAACCACAATGCACATGATCCGCATGGATCCGAAAAGCACGCGACGTTACATTACTATCATCTAAAAAGAAAATTTCGACCTCGAAATTCATAACACAACACAAAGTCAAACGATTTAAACATACACAACTTTACAAGCACTATCATCTAAAAAGAAAATACACAAACTTATACAAACAGATAGGGATACCCTTTAGCCATTTCAGCGGCCAACTCCCAGGTATCCTCACCACCCAACCTATTTTCCCATCTCACCTTAACCAACTCAATTTCCTTATTTCTTAACTTTTTGATTTTCGATCCGTGATTGTACCGGATATTCAGGCATAGTCATATCCGGCCTCAGGTCACCACCTTGATATCTAATTATCTGAGCTGGATCTTCAATGCATTTCCTTAACATGGAGACATGGAAAATATCATGCACATCTGCAAAATCAGCTGGCAAATCCAGCCTATAAGCCACTTCCCCAATTCTTTCAATTACCTGGAAAGGTCCCACATACCTTGGACTCAGCTTCCAGATTTACCGAACCTCATTATACCTTTACTTGGGGAAACTCTCAGAAAAACAAAATCTCCCACCTCAAACTGAAGTGGTCTCCTCCGCACATCTGCATAACTTTTCTGCCTACTTTGAGCTGCCTGCAATTTTTCTTTGATAAGCTTCACTATTTCAGTGGTTTGCTGAATCAATTCAGGACCCACTAATTGCCTTTCTCCCACTTCATGCCAGTTCAACGGAGTTCTACATGGCCTTCCATATAAAGCTTCATACGGTGCCATCCCAAGACTGGTATGATAACTATTATTGTAGGCAAACTCAACCATTCCCAAATGATGTTCCCAACTGCCTCCCCAAACTAAGCAACAGACTCGCAGCATATCTTCAATTGTCTGAATGGTTCTTTCTGTTTGACCATCTGTCTGGGGATGATAAGCGGAGCTATATCTCAATTCAGAACCCATCACCTTTTGCAAACTTCTCCAAAAACCAGAAGTAAATCTTGGATCCTGTCAGACACAATGTCTTCGGAATACCATGCAGTGGAACAATTCTTTCAACATAAATATTTGCCAATCTGTCCACTGTCCAAGACATACTTACTGCCACTAATCTGCAAACTTTGGTCAATCTGTCAACAAACACCCATATTCCATTATGCCCAGAACTTGTCCTTGGTAAACCTGCTACAAAATCCATTGCAATATCATCCCATTTCCACTGTGGAATGGGTAACGGTTGCAACAGACCTCCCGGCTTCTGATGCTCTGCTTTAATCTGTTGACAGATAGCACATCTTGTCACAAATTCTGCTATTTCTTTCTTCATATGAGGCCACCAAAAATGCTTTCTTAAATCATGGTACATTTTAGTACTACCCGGATGAATAGTGTACCTTGATTTATGAGCCTCTTCTAGAACACGCTGCTTCACTTCTCTTTCTGCAGGAACAAACAACCTGCCCCTAAGCCTGACCACACAATTATCATCAATTGAGACTCCTTCCATTTTCACAATTTCAGGTAAACCTGCATCTGCTCTTTGAGCCTCAATAATCTGCCAATATAAAGACGGCTCTACAGCACTAGCAGCTAGAATTGCCCGACGCTGACTGCTGGGCACATACAAAGAATTCTCTGCTACCTCTTCATACAACTTCCATTCTTTAATCATCATTAAATTCATATATGCATTTCTGCTCAAGGCATCAGCCACAACATTGGCCTTACCCGGATGGTAAGCCAAACTGAAATCATAATCTTTCAGATACTCGACCCATCTGCACTGGCGAAGATTTAAATCTTTTTGCGAGAAGATATACTTCAAGCTTTTATGATCTGTAAAAATCTCAAATCTTTCGCCATACAGATAATGCCTCCACATTTTCAAAGCAAATACAACTGCAACTAATTCCAAATCATGAGTGGGGTAATTTTCTTCTGCTGGCTTCAATTGCCTAGACGCATAAGCTATTACTTTACCATGCTGCATAAGCACTGCACCAAGACCTCTCCTTGAAGCATCAGTATACAGCACAAAACCACCACTCCCTGCCGGCAATGTCAATATAGGTGCTGATGTAAGTCTTTTCTTCAATTCCATAAAACTTCTCTGACATTCACCGGACCACACAAAAGGCACACCCTTTCTGGTCAACTTAGTCATAGGTGCTGCAATTTTAAAAAATCTTGAATAAAGCGCCTATAATAACCTGCCAACCCCAGAAAACTTCTAATCTCGGTTATTGACTTAGGCACTTCCCACCTCGACACAGCTTCCACTTTACTTGGGTCTACAGCTACTCCTTTAGCAGAAATAACATGACCCAAAAACTGAATTTCTTTTAACCAGAATTCACACTTACTGAATTTAGCAAACAACTGGTTATCCCTTAGCAACTGCAAAGTAAACCTCAAATGAGCTGCATGCTCCTCTTCAGATGCTGAATAAATTAAAATATCATCAATAAAGACCACAATAAATTGATCCAAATATGGATGAAATATTCTATTCATCAGATCCATAAAACCTGCAGGAGCATTAGTCAACCCAAAATGCATTACCACAAACTCATAGTGACCATATCTGGTTCTGAACGCTGTCTTGTCTATATCCTCCTCTTTAATTCTCAACTGATGGTACCCGGACCTCAAATCAATTTTGGAAAACACTTTTGCTGATTGCAACTGATCAAATAAATCATCTATTCTTGGCAACGGGTACTTATTCTTGATGGTCACATCATTCAACTTTCTATAATCTATACACATCCGAAAACTTCCATCTTTCTTTTTCACAAATAAAACCGGCGCTCCCCACGGGGAATGACTCGGTCTAATAAACCCTTTTTGCAACAATTCTCTAATTGCCTTTTCAACTCCTTGAGTTCTGCTGGTGCCATCCGATATGGGGCTTTAGAGATCGGCATAGTACCCGGCAGCAACTCAATAGTAAAATCCACCTCTCTATGTGGAGCTACACCAGGCAAATCTTCCGGAAAGACATCAGCAAATTCCCTAACCACGGGAACTGCTTCCATTGGCTGACTGACTTCCACCAAACTTACTGAGGCTAAATAGGCCACACACCCATCATTTATCAACTTTCTAGCTTTAATTGCAGAAATTAGAAACTTCGAGGTATAAAAAGGCATACCTTGATATTCAAACTCTGCACCATTAGGATGATAAAACCTGATCCTTTTCTTTCTGCAATCTAGCATTGCTCCATACATCTCTAGCCAGTCCATACCCAGAATAATATCATAATCTGACAATTGCAGAGCATACAACTGACCCGCATCTGGTTCCCTTCAATCATAACAGGAGCTTCATCTATGTAGCTCGAAGTGAGTAAGAACTCACCTGAAGGAACCTCTACCACTAACTCACAAGACTTCTCTTCTAATGGATGAGCTATGCAATCCAGAAATTCTTCGGAAATAAAAGAATGAGAGGCACCCGAATCAAATAAGACTCTTGCTGAATATTCATAAAGAGGTAAAGTACCTTCTATCATATTTGATGCCTCTGCCTGGGCTCGGGTGATAGCCATAACCCGGCCTCTCCCCTGCTGCTGCGGTGCTCCTCTGCCACGACCTGCCTGTGGCTGCTGAAACTGCTGAGGCTGCTGCTGCTGCTGCTGCACACCTCTGCCATACCCATATTCTCTTGCATACGGACAATTGCGGATCAAATGTCCCGGCTGATTACAATTATAACATCTGTATCCTGGAGGAACTATAGGCTGCCTGGCTGTACTCTGCTGAGACTCCTCCACCTCAGGCCTACCACGGCCTTGCTGATATTGCGGACGACCTCCCCATCCTTTTCCTTTTCCTTTAAGTGCTTGCTTTAATTTCTGTCCCCATACTGGGACGGTTACGACCGCTCCGTAAGCCAGAGAGCCTGCTCGACACCCTTTGGATACACCTTCCGAGCAGGTGGCCCACATGGGGGTCGAACATACTGTTCGGTGATATTGAGGGTTGTTCCGCGCAGCAGGGTTACTGTTCCTGTTCGGAAGCCTTCCGCAGTTGTTCGGAAGCCTTCCGCGGTTGTTCGGTCGCGGAAGGACAGATGACCTGCTCAGGGTCATGCCGCCACGAGGCTTAACAGCATCCGATCAAGGCGGCTGTATCTAGGAGATCTTCACATCATCTTGGAAGGGATGTGGCCCGTTGGGATGGGGCCACGTCAGCTGACAGAACATGCGAGGGCCATAGTGGGCCATCATGACCTAGGTGGCCAGATTTGGCCACCACAGTGTCAAACTTGGAAGATATGATACTCAAAATTAAAACACTATCTCCTGCAATAAGTCAGAAAATTATGACGCCCTCATCATGAAGTTGACCATTATAAAGTTGAATTAGATCGATTTTTTTTATTCTCCACCTGAAATTAAGGATGAATACGGTCCGATTCAATCCGATTCACCTTTATTTTTCAACAAATTAAATTAAATCGATTTACTGTAACATGCCTTAAGTATATATGTATTATTAATTAATTATATACATATATTAAGTTCAAAATATGCAGAAAATAAATACTTAAAGCGAGGTGCAATGACTGCTCTACTAGTAATTTTTTTGTAAAAATATATTATTAATTATATATATATTTAATTTAATTTATTTTTTTAATCTGAAATCGAATTGAACTGTGTGATATATTAAACCGAACTGAACAGATCGATTCAATTCAATTTTTCAATTTAAACTATGATTTGAACACCCCTATCTACCTGAAATTAAAAAAGGTCTCCGACGTCGTCACCAGAACTTATTTTGGAACTGGCCTTCATGCTCAGAGGCGGTGCGCATCGATGCGTACCCCGCTGGAGCTCCCCCGCACCGGCGCAGCCGCGCACATGCACGCGGCGGGATTAACTAACGAATTTTCTTATTGGGTTACCGGATACATGGAAGCAGAGGGGGTGGTGCTGCAGAAGACGACAGGTGGTCGGGGGGAAGGTGCCTTCTCTGCAACGCCTCGCTTCCTTCCATGGCAGCCCTCGACATGGCCGCCGCCTGCCCTCTCCACTAGCCTATAATTCCTCTTCCCCTACTCCCTTCTTTGGATTTTGCCGCTGCGCCTCTGAGCAGTCTGAACAAGTGACGGGGGAACCCACAACGGGAAAACATTAAATAAAGCAAGGACACCAGGTACAGAGAGAGTGTTGGGGGGTGGGGAGGGGAAGAAGTAGAGGTGGGAGATTATAGGCGTGTCAGAGATCGTTTGCTTGTGTCAGGTATCCCCATTGCAGCTCTTTTCGCGATCACACATCGAACGGGGGAGCCAGTCCTGGGGAGCTGGTGCCGCCGGCCCGTGATTGATGTGCTGCGACTGCCGCTGTTGCTGCTGGGGCGGGAGCGACCCTTCTTCGAGGACAGATCCTTTTCTAACCGGGTAGAATCGCGGGAAAAGGTCGCTGCTTGGTGACATTTTTCGACTACCCACTGGTTTGCGAGCTCTGGGACAGCGACGCTCTCGGGTGGCTCCGGTGACGGCGGATGAGGGGGGGGGGGTGCGCGGCGTTCTCTCCGCTGATCTTTTGGTTCTTCTCCACTCGGGAAGCAGAAAAGGTTAGTTCTTTGCTTGTGGTTTTCCTCCTTTTCTGTTTCCTCCTCAGATGTTTCTCACTTGTTGATGTTTTTTTTTTTTTTTCTACTTAATGTCTCTCTGTCATCACATCGCATGTGGTGGAAGGTGATGTTCGGAGGGCTCACATGGCCTCCAACATCCCCAGATTCTTGTAGTCACTTCGCAATCATCTGGGTTGCCTGGAATGTCTGGGCAAGAGCATGTTCTTGATGAGCTGCAAGGCTGACCTTTCTGGAAACCTGCCCTTTCCCCTCCTTCCTTGGGATTCTTTAAAGCTTCCAATTGTTCCATGGACATGGTAGGTACTGAAAATTCTGGTTGTACTGATTCCTCCACCACATGGGGGTCGTAAGGAACCGTCTGTTGAGCTGTTTAGGTCAAAATTTCCGGTCAACGCCACTAGGAGTTTTTCCCCAAGAATCCATTTTTTTAGTAGTTCTTTTTTCTTCATTCTTTGCCCAAGGTGGGTTTCTTCTTTAGCCCGTGGAATACTGATCTTGTGCCCCTTTCTCCCCTACTCGTTGCTCATGCGGTCTTTGCATCAGATCATTCTTCTACCTTGAATTCTATACGGAGGAGCTTCTACACTAGTTCACAAGACGGTCACGGATTTCCCTTTCTGGGAATGTCTTGTGGTTTCCTGGATCTTTTTCTCGATCAAATCGGCTTGAAACTTAGTTCTTACCATTCTGGGCTGTTTTCTTGCAGATGCTCGGTCATTGGGGTTTTGGCAGATGGCTTACTAGATTTAATTGAACTTCTAGAGTAATGCACCTTGGAGACCGGACCAAATGGCTGCGTTAGTTCCTGGTGTGCTCCTCAAGCTTCTTCAGCACATGAACACAGATGTCAAGGTGGCTGGTGAGCACCGTTCTTCGCTGCTCCAGGTGGTGAGCATTGTCCCTGCGCTGGCCGGCGGCGAACTCTTCCCTAACAAAGGCTTCTACCTCAAAGTCTCCGATTCCTCACATGCTACCTATGTGTCTCTTCCTGATGTGCATGACGATCTCATTCTGAGCGACAAGATCCAATTGGGACAGTTCATCTATGTTGAGCGCCTTGAGGCTGCATCCCCTGTTCCCATTCTTCGTGGTGTGAAGCCAGTCCCTGGTCGGCATCCGTGTGTTGGCAGCCCTGAGGACCTTGTAGCCACACGACCCCTCAGTTTTCTCAATCCTGGGAAATCTTCATCACCACTGAATGGTTGTAAGGTTTCCAATGCAGATTTACCTTCTGAAAAAGAAAAGAGCAAATTGGGAAGATTGAATAGTATTGCCAAAACGGAGGAGTCAGCAGTGAAGAAGAAGACACCGCTGAGTAGATCCAGTTCTTCACTGTCCAAACAGTTGATGGCTGCTGCAGGAGAAAAGAAGGATGCTGCTCATAAAAGGTTGAAGTCAATGAATTCAAGGTCCATTCCTTCATCACCAACTAGTGTTTATTCTCTGCCTGCATCATTTGAGAGGTTTTCTGCTGGAATGAAACAACAACCAAAGACCAAGGGAGCAGAAAAGCCTGCATCTTCAAAGTTCGGCTTGTTGGAGAAAGCAGCTTCTGTTTTTAAGACAGGCACCACGGGTAAGAAACATCCCTCTGGAAATTTGATAGGGAATTTGGTGAATGGTTTTGATTTGGGTGGCAAGGCTTTGAGAAGGAGCTGGGAAGGGAGTGTTGAGACTAAGGGAAGAGAGAAATTAAGCTCAAGACCTTCCAAACTTGTAAAGAAGCCTGAGAGTCGCAGCACATTGGTAAGTCCTTTGTTTCAGCTCCCTGGTTATAACAACACATGCCGTTTGTCTTTGAGTACGAATCAGTATTTTACATGATTGTCCTACCATAAGTGCCACTTTAATATGGGTATAATCTTTTACTTTATCCATTTCTCATTCAGAATATCATGAAGGTTCTAAATCTTACGGTCACATTGTTGGACTCTGCTCCCCTTCTACGTTTCCATCTGAGTCTAACCCCACTGATTAGAAGAACATGAAAAATATATACTTGAAGATCGTGCTTTTGTTATGGGATGGTAAATGCCTATAGCTGAAAGTCTCTGGGAGAGACACTTTGGTCTACTAGCGTGTGACCTAGATGTCTGTGTCGGTATCCTATAGCTTTTTGGCCTTTCTTCTTTTGTGTTTATGTCGGCAATATGTTCTTCCTTATGTGCATCTCTTTCTTATTGAATTGCCAATATTATCATTCTACGGCCCAATCTTTGTGGGATCTCTTCACTGGTTATGTGATTCTTTTCTCAAAGCTTCTGCTTTTATCTTGCAATCTTTTGTAATCCTACTCGGTTATTTTGCACAAACAGGTTCCTCAAGGGAGACAGATCAGTGAGAAGTTATCCCCCAAAGTTGACAGCAAGGTGCAGATGCCCAAAGCTGACAGCAAGGTTTCAACCTCCAAAGTTGACAGCAAGGTTCAAATGCCCAAAGCTGACAGCAAGGTTTCAACCTCCAAAGTTGACAGCAAGGTTCAAACTACCCCTAAGAAAGGGAATGTGAATGGACCGGTGGAAGAGCCTGAGAAGCCAGTTAAGCAACGTTCTCCTGTTGGAAAGAAGCCGTCAGAAGTTGCTAATAATGGACTCCCTGGAAATTTAGTCAAAGTCCCTATCAACAGCAGAAAATTGACAGAGGGAAATGTTTCATGGGCTTCACTTTCACCTTCTCTGTCAAAACTTGGGAAGGTATACTTTGTACATTTTTCTTTTGTTTTGTGATCCTCCAAGCATTTTGTTAGCCACTACTGTTTTGTTTTCTGAAATTTCTTGGTTTTGTTTTATCCCAGAGGGTAGAGCTGGCACCTAGTTTCACATGCTCTGCATAGGGAGATCAGTGTTGTTGAGACTCTAGATTAATAGTTAACTCAAGCGGTACTGTTGTTTCTTTACATTTTTCGATGTTTTTCCATATACCCACTCATAGCTTAAACTGCAGAATTTTAGCTTTTTGACATGTTTGCCCATACAGGGATATATAAACCCCCGACACATGCCATCATCATCATCCTTCATCATACATCTCCTGCCTCTTAAACCAGTTTTGACTAACTGTTAAGTGGAGTTGGTAATATAAATCAACAAAGATTTGGGGGTGTTTCTGGCAAAACCCTTCTTAACTGGCAACTACTATTGTACCTACCACTGGTTGTTGGGGACAAGGTGCGGGACTGCAAGATGGGGTATTTTCCTCTGAATGCATAGATTTGGTGACTCCAATGATGTAACCTACTGCATATTCTTTCATATCTAACAAAAGTTGACAATAAGGATAAGTATGATTAACAGGAGATGGTATGAATGCAAATTTCCCCTTTTCTCAATGCTTTAATAATGACCAGTACAAATAATTTTTGTGATTCAGGAAGTCTTGAAGCATAGAGATGCAGCAAGAGTTGCGGCTATTGAGGCTATTCAAGAAGCTTCTGCTACAGAGAGTTTGTTCCGGTGCCTGAGGTGAACAATTTAAAAACTTACTTAATTTAGCCATTTTGCCAAGGCCATCAATGATTCAGTTTGATCTCATTTTTGCCTAGTGAGAATATTATTGGTATAACATAGAAGTACAACTCTCTTTCGGGAAAGAGTAACCCTAGAAGCACAATGGGATGCCCTTGGATATTAGTTACATAACCTACTGTGAATAATAGATGCTATGTAAACTTTGCATTGGAACCGTAAGTTAACTATCTTTTAATGGTGGATGAACTTTTAAGGTGTAAACCAAATAATGGTCAGTTGAATGGACACTGAACAACTCTTGGCCAACGATGAACATTGACTGACATTGTGATAATTTTTTGTTTACTGTATTTAGGGATAATACATTTAGATGATTTGAATGGTCCACAGGCAATAGGTTATGGAGTTGTCAATTATCTAGAGGAGACAATAAAGAAGAAAGAAGATAGAGAAGAAAACCCATTCATTAGTTTTCTGTCTTCCAGAAATTAGGAGCTGGGAGCAGGCATGGGAGTGGTAATCGGAATGAGATGGGTGAAGGGATATTCTAGTGTATCATTCAAAATCTTTCTGAGTGAAGTGGGGAGTGAGTATGTTTCTGAGAGTAGGGAATGATGGCATATGAGTAAATTTTACATGTAAGATCAAGAGCCTAAAAGGCCTTTTGTCAAACTTTTGAAATCCTGGCTTGTGCGCTTTTGAAATCCTGGTTTGTTGTTTATGTGAATTTACTTGTCCTAACATAGAAAGCAGAGAAGTGCTGGGCGCTTGGGCGCAGGATTTGCCCAGGCGCCCGGGACTTAAGTATTTTCCTAGAAAGCATGGTTAGTACATACATATTTGATGTGGGAGCATAATTTCTTTGCCCTTTCTGGGTTGTTTTTTCTTATGAAGAATTCCAACTTATATTATTGCATCGTGGAGACATGGACCCATTGTTCATATTCTCTATCTCAGACTATATGACATATTCCACTCTGATCATGATAATTCAAATTACCTGAGAACTTGAAACATCACTGCACTGTGTCCATATGCCATACGTGGCACAATCCCAAGTTCATATCCAGGTTATGTATGTGCCATATTTGGTTACTCTCCTCTTTGAAAATTTTATCCTTCTGTACCACATACATTTATGGACACAAATATGTTACCTGTGCAATTCAGGATCTTTTAGTTTTAGGCCATATCCTTGTGAAATTGGAAATGATAATCATACTGTCAGGCTCTTCCAAGGGTGCCTATCTTACTTGCATATGGAGAACATGGATTTGGTTAAAGCTTGAGTTCATCATGCAAGAATCTAGAATCTTGAAAGGGTTTTTTGGTAAAAACATTTCTAACATTAACATGAATCTTGTGCATATAGTAAGAGAGATGCATATTTGACTTGCAAATTGCAAGAAATCATCATTGTGTTTGGACTAAAGTAGGTACTGATATACATTAACTAAACAGAGAAGTTTTAGATTATAGATTATCACACGGATTCAGTCATGTACATTCTGCACAGAGATGGATAGGGTATTATGGAAGGAACTCCGTCATGCACATGACCATCAAAGGTGTATAATATCAAGGAAACTACTATGTTGGCCTTTGTCTTGAAACATCACCTATGCTCCTTGGCAATCATGTAATGCATCTAGACAATTTGCTTTCATAGTCAGCTCATCTGTGACAACAGGGAAATGTTCTGAAACTGCTGGTATGGTTATGTGATTTAACTGCTCAAGAAGTCGCCAATAAACAGGGGCTCTAATGGTCCCTTGGTGGTTCCAGATCAATATGCCAGAAATATGTAGCGAAAAGGTGGTTGGTAACAGTTTAAGGTGAATATTCCATCATGGGCAATTCCTATGGGATGAGTTTCAGTATGAAAGTGTTCAAGCATAATAACTACAAAAGTTGACACCATAAAATGATCATTAACAGCCTGTCAATGTGTACTTTACGTCAAAATCCTGTTTACATAGTGTCATCTCTCACTGCGTTATGTGTTTGGCTTCATTGTCCTTCTACAGTTTTACATTGTATCATTTATCGATTCTTCACATGGTTTATCAGGTCCACTCTCCATTCTTAATCTTGAAATATTCTTTGAATTTTTTGTGACATTGGAACTGTGAACATCTGTCTGATGCTGAGGAGAGTTTACCTGAGGATGTGTCTGAAATCCTTTCGTGCATTCCTCTCACTTGGCTTCATCTGTTATGCAAATCTCCTTGCCAAGCTGGTGTTGCCTGCATTTATGGTCAGTCAGGTTTAAATCGAGCATCTACAAAGTAGATTGATTCCTATATCTTCTCCTTGCCACTTACCAAAGTGTAGTACTTGCACTTAACTCTCATTTGAACTAGGCATCTTGGGTGTATTATTCTTCCTTTCTTCATCCGACGTCTGCATTCATTTTTCTCATTGTCGATAGGTCACTGGGCATGTTATTTGCTTTGTCCACCTGCATATTACGACATATTCTGCAACAGTGTAACCAAGTGTTTAAGAATATGAGTTATCAGTCTTTTGTTGGTACACTATATTGACGTATAATCTGGCATGTTATCATTATGTTTTATGCACATAATTTTATATGTGCAAACTGGACCATAAGTAACTTTTAGAGCTCTTTTTCCCCATGAAAGTTAATATCTATCATCTTTTATATTGATAGATGGCTGGTATTCAAAGATCTATTATATTTATTCTTCTCTTTCAAACTTTCTTTCAGTGTGTATGTGGAGCTCAGCTCATCTGCCATGGAGGATAACCCTCAGCCAACTGTGGAGCGGTTTCTTGCTCTCCATTCAAGCTTAAAACAGGCAGGACTTTTCGCTGACTCTCTCCTAAAATCTCTTCCAGCAGTCACTTCACCAGATAATTCTGGTGAAGAATCCGTTGCAGCCCCATCAGAAGAAATGCTGAAGATCTTTTCTGAGAAACAGAAGTATGCTGCCTCATGGGTCCAAGCTGCCCTTGCCTCTGATCTTTCACCATTCACCATGTATAGCAAAGCCTCTTCCTCTGCAGCCGTTTCATCTTCACATTCCTCTCTACTGGTCCTTGAAATCCCCTCCAAACATGCCTCCCCAAAGACCCCTCAATCCAAATCTCGCCTGTCGACCAGCAGTGCATCCCGGCCATCTACTACTGCCATCACTGCTGTCTCCACTGCACGAGGAAAACCAAAGGCCAATCTTCCACCTGCACCACCTGAATGGGAAAGAGGAGGGGGACTCGACGAGGCTGCAGAGCTGGCAACTAGTCTAAAGAAAGAAACAAGGGATTGGTTTCTGGGATTTGTTGATAGGTTCTTGGATGCTGATGTGGAATTGGCTGCATCATCAGACAAGAGTCAGGTGGCGAGCATGCTTTCACAGCTGAAGAGGGTAAATGACTGGTTGGATGATGTAAGTGGACCAAAACGGGTGGAAGGAGAAGATGATAATGTAGGGTCTTGTCAAGTCCCCTCAGAGACAATTGAGCGGCTCAGGAAGAAGATATACGCCTACTTGCTAACACATGTGGAGTCTGCTGCTGTAGCACTGGGAACTGGAGGCGGCGACACTGTATCTGTTTCACCTTCTGGCAGTGAACGACAGAGTCGAAGAGGGTGAAATGTTGCATATACTGGTTCTTTAGGTAAAACTTGACCTTGATGAAGATTCAAGTCACTTTATAATGACTATAACATATCAGCAGGATTTGCATCTTTGCTGATGGCATCTTGAGGCATGCAGGGGTGGCCTCTTAAAAGTTTTGGATGGATGAAGCTGTTCCACCAAGTGGGTCAGCTGTTATGATTCAGTTGTGTATATAAAATTATTGGCCGATCATGGGAAGAAGATGAGCAGCAGATTTAGGTTATTATGCTCACACGGTTGCATCTTTTTGCCGTTCATTGTCTTCTATTGACTATTTGTTGTGCCTTACATGATGTTAGCTGTACTTGTTTCCATGACTCCTTGTATTGGGAATGAGTGGGATTGACCATAATTGTAAAAGACTGTAGATTAGCAAAGAAACCTCTTTTGCTCTTTTTTTGAGAGGTTCCACTATGAAACAGTCATTTTAACCTTTGTTTTCATGGTGTTGGGAATTGAATTTTGCCCGGATAACTGAGAAAGGCTCCCAGATTTTTGGAGACAGATGGAAGTTATGTGGTGGGCGTTCTGCATTGACCTTGAAGCGATGCAGTATGTTTGAATAGACTGAAACAACAACCCGTGGTCATTACCGCCGCAGATCGATTCCAGAGATTGAATTGCTATTGCTAGTGTATGGTGTATGTTATAGACTTGGCATTTTCTATAACAGAGATCAACTGATTGCACAAAGTTTTCTTCTCCTTCCTTATCTTCAGTGCCTGGTTGGTACGAGATTAAATGGGGAATAAGAGTTAACTCTATTTCAGGTTTGGTGTCTAAAAAAATAAAAAAAGAGGATAAACATGGTATAAGTATTTTGAGTATATCTTAAAAAAGCAAAGGTAAATTGGAGATAATTATCTCACCTTTTTGGTGGGATAGTTTGTCTATTTTTTTTTCTCCAAATCATCTTATCCACTCTCCGTAGGATGGTAGAGGTTGGCTTTCATGATTTATCTCATCTTTCGTCAAATCTTTTAGTGTTGATCCCTAATTCTTTGAGCAACAGTGGCTCATCTTTGAAGGAAGTGGTGCCTTTGTCAGAATAGATATTCGCTGCGAAGAAGGGGGTGGAGAAGGTGGACTATGCAGCAGGTATGCAGCAGGTGACTCGATTTCGAAGGATATGAAGGAGATGTCGGTGTCGATGTGGACACTCGTAGGCCTCGATGCTTGAAAAACTAGAGATGTGGTGATGCACGTCGAATTCTTTGGTCATCCGCTTAGGACATCGATTGCACGATGGGAGATCAAGAGACAATCAAAAGTAAAAAAAAAAAAAAAATCCCCACATTAACACCATTTCCTACCAAACAAATAATGATGTTATCTTAAAAAATCTAACCCTAAAAATACTAAACAAGAGGTGGATTAAGAATGTGGATAATGTATTTCTAAATTAATTTATTTTCATATTTTTTTTTAATCTCATATCAAACAGGTATTTATAGCATGTTTGATACTATGATAGATCAGAGATAGAGTGAAGTTATCTTCAAAATTGTGAGGATATCCCTCTATCTCCAGTCTATCCAAATATCAAGCATGTCCTTAAAATTTAATTTTCTTACAAATGACCCCCTGTTATCTATCGATATTCCAAATATCGCTTCACCCAGGAATCTCAATATTTATGTTGTAAAAAATATATGTGCGAAAAGAGAAAGAAGCTGAGCGGCTGAGCCTAAAAAAAAATGAGACGTTTTCCCTCCCGATTCGAGGAAGAGTTTTGCCAAAACTAAAAATATTTTAGAATATTTAAAAATAAATCCATAATAGGTGATGGTTTAAGCCAAACACAGGAATTTAACATTCCATGAAATCCCCGTTAAGGTTTTCTTTTCCTTTTTTTGAAAATATTTTCCCTTCACACAATCACACGGCAAGAAAGAAAAGGCAAAAAGAGAGATTTGTCAAATAAAATTATACAAAGGGTAGTATCATAAATTCCTCGAGGGTTTCTTCTGTGGGTCCGCGGTCCGCCGGGGCGGTCAATCTCAAAACCCTTTAACACCGCGGCACCTTCCCAGTTCTCGCGCACGTGCCGACGGCGTCGTCGCAGCGCTGCCGTCGACGGCGGCGACCCGCGACACACAGCAGCCACCCGCCGTGCGGCCGCTGCGGTTACTGTCCCTGGCCTTCTTCCGTCGTATGTTAACCCGTCCGACCCGCTGCCCACGAGCTTCCATTTGCAGATCACGACATTGTAGTCTGTGGCAGCCATCTCGCCGACTTAGACCGTCAGTCGGCGACGCCGCAGCGGTTGCCAGCAGCAGGAATACCTTTCCAGATCCTTTAGGAAAACGCTTCGTAAGTTACGTAAGTTTTAATTCTCTTGTTCTTCGTCTTTACTAGATCCCTAGACCTCGGGTAACAAAATTTTGGAAGCAACTGTAGCTTGTCAACTACTGACTGGGCATGGTCCAGTGGGTACCGTAGGTGAGGAGGGAAGGGGACACCCAGGTTTCGAACCTGTGGTGTGGTGCTGTAGCTTGTCAACTTTGTAAGTTTTTGTCTTTTCCTTGTTCAAGGTAACGAGGAAGCTGCTTCTTTAATGTTTAACTCAGAATGGCGCTGAGAGGTGTATGGCAAAAGCTTGTTGTGAGCTATTGCGATTGGGGAGGGAGCAGTCGAGGCATCAGGTTTGCTTGTTGTTCCCATTCTATGTACCTTGTTCATTGAATATGCGTATTTAATAATAGAAGCTTGTTGTTCCTTGATTATGAACTTAGACTTGTGGCTTTGAAATTGAAATCCACAGGTAGATGAATATATTCTAAGCTTGTTTGCTAGAAAACACTGTCCAACCAACAGGCTGATTCTTAACAATATGGTGCTTATCAAAGACCTAAGCACAAATCAACACCCGGTCCAATTGTTGACCTCCTTTTTTTTTAGTCCATTAACCAAATGATTTTGACATCCGGTCCAAATTGGAGATTTCTTTCATTTCCAGTTAAGTTAATGACTGTGGAGATGATGAAAAGTAAAAAAAATGCCCTGGAGGGGTAAAATTGAGTATTTTTAATCTCCTTTTTAACGAATATTTTTATCCTCCTTTTATTTGGTGATTGTGAAAAGTCGAAAATGCCATGTTTCACAAAGTTAGCAGCAATTTATTCCTCATAAAAATGCCCCTGGACGGGCATATTTTTATCCCCTTTTTAACTGAATATTTTAATCCTCTTTTTATCTAGTGATTGTAAATTTTTATCCTCTTTTATCTGGTGATTGTAAATTTTTAACCGAATATTTTTATCCTCTTTTATCTGCTGATTGTGAAAAGTCGAAAATGCCATGTTTCACAAGGTTAGCAACAATTTATTCCTCATCAAAAATGCCCCTGGAGGGGTAAAACTGAGTATTTTGATCCCCTTTTTAACTGAATGTTTTATCCTATTTTTATCCCCCTTTTTTACTCCACAAATGGCACTGTGATGGAATGGCCCACAAATAACAAAGGTAACAGTAAATGGACATAAAGTTAACTTTTTTGGTCAATGGACCTAAAAATCATTGGGTGGTCAAAAAATGGACCAAACATTAGAAAACCCAAGACCAAACAGAGTCAAGGGAAAAGGTGCAAGATCACTCTTGAGATAAAGTCATGGCATTTTCACACTTGGGTTGTATCAACGATAGGAGTTGAATTCCAGATCCCTCCAAGATGGTATGACAGATTGTCAGGCCTTTTAACGAACATCTCAGAGATTCATATGGACCAATTGGCTGTGGCAATTTTCCTTAGAAAGGTATGTGATCCACCTTAGAACCTGTGACCTTGGTGATATGGGAGATTTACACATGATAAAAGAATTCAGGCTTGAAAGTTGAAACTATTCCTGTACATTGGAAAGTAAACAAGTTGGTAGACTATTTAGAGTACTTGGCATGTGAACTAGATTGTTCATCCTTTTTGAGTAATTTACCTATAACTGAAAGAGGCGTATACCTATCAGAACGCTCTTGTTGTCTCTATTTCGGATTGTAATCTATATTTAGGGGGTGTTGTGTGTTCATTTTCCTTTGATCTTTGCATGTAGCAATCAGGCTAATGTAGGATCACATAGTCCCATAGTAGTCAAGACATCATGGCGACCAAGGCGTGCTTGGGCTCCTTGGCTGCTTAGGCGCCAAGGATGACACCCAATCTGGGATATTTCAAGAGTATCCCCCTATATAATATTCATTTCTCCACATATATATATTGTTCTTAAAAAATTAAATAAAAAGATCATAATGTGACATACATTATCGCAATAACATATCACAAAAATTGAAGAGGGAAGCATTAAAATAATTATATAAGTGAAATTTCAAATGTAAAGTTATGTACCTCATAATTTACAAAGTTGTTCTTCTAAAATCTGCAAATAATAATAGTACAAACTACTATGGGGCAATGTGAAATGTCAAATATTAAACTCTAAAACAACACATCAATGCATCAACTCATCAAGTAACAAATACACATTTGCAAAGGAAGTATGTCCACGAGAATAAAGAAGAGCACTAAATGCTCATAAAAGAAAGTTCATACAAAGTAACTAGTAACATGACACTTAAATTCTAAAACCAAATGGAGCATTGTCAGGAGCTGTCACATTGCTCCTCTCCACTATTTCCATCATGATCTTCATCTTCATTTGACGCCTCCCAATTGCCGCCATCATCATCATCCGTCTCTTCTTCCTCATCCAGCCATGTTTCATCATCAACGCCATTTCCCATAGATTGTGAAGATGAAGCTCTCGCTGGCATTTTCCCTTTCCTATCTCTCTCAAATGATGCCCTATAGTTTAATTGCCAGCTTCCCAGATGAGGTCATCTCCATCATGAACTAAGTCATGACCATATTTTGTCACCTCAATCTAAATCTTGTAAACAATTGGGATCATACTTTTATGGATGGTTTTTCCTCTCAATGAACCTCTCACGAAGGTGGTGATTATATTGCACATACACTTAAGTCATTGAGTCTCTTATGCTTCAATCTGTTCCTCTTCTTTGCATGAATCTGAATAAAAATAAAACACATAAGTATAAGTCAATAAAATAAAACACAAGTATGGCTCCATAAAATTGCTAAGGTAGGCTGGTAGGGCTATATAAATGCTCACAAACTCAAAACATACTCCAGTTACGTTCACTTCCAGAGGAACTACAACAAAGTCTTAGAATCCCCAAAGCAAAGGCGTTCAATTCCGGTGTCTTCACACCATATTGCATCCACCAATCAGCTGTGTGTGAATGTAAAGAAAAATTGAATCACTAAAATGTAAAAGATTCAAAAGAAGACAAAATTAATTTAGTAATTTACTCAATTGGCAACCACTTATCACAAGCTCTAATTGTCATTTCCTTTCCAAATATGCCTCTTTGAGTCTTGTACATCATGTTTTGTTCAGCAATCTTGTCTTGGAGGATTCTATCTGGCACCATTTTCTCAAGACAAGTAGAAATGAGCTCTCAAGTTTTGCATCCGAACTTGAATCTTTCTTCTTTGCCTCAAAGTATAACTTAGGGTTTCAAGAAAATCTAGCTTCATGTAGAGACTGATTCATTTGATTTTTCCAATGCCTCTCTCTACAATTTTCAAGATAAGATTATATTTTTCTTCTTTACCACCAAAGTTCTCAATGATTTTCTGCTTTGCATGTTCCATTGCAGCATAAATGTATCCCATGGCTGGCTTTTCATCTCCATCAACTATCCTTAACACTTGTAGGATTGGCTAGGAAGCTCTCAATATCTCCTCAATTGCATGCCAAAATTTCACTTAAAAAATAAAGAAGGAACATTTTCCCCCATGTTTGTGTTGGCCCATGCTCTATTATACCAAGATGTTGAAACTGAACAATCTATGCATACCTTTGTTTACATTCTCATCATTCAACCTTTCTAATGTAAGAAAGGTTGTGGCAAACCTTGTCATGCCAAACCTTACAAGTTCATTCCCTTTTGTCTCTTTTCTATGTAGTAAAGCAAACTTGTATGAGTGTATATGTAAGATATCAATTTTTTTGCCTTTGAAATGGTGCCAGCATAATCTTCATTTTCCCAATGCCCTCTAACATAAGATCAAGGCAATGAGGAGCACAGATGTCCAAAATAATCTCTTCTCTTCTCCATCAACCACCACCTAGCTGTAATATTGTAGGATGCATTGTCTGTAACAATTTGCACAACTTATTCCTTCCCAAATTTTCAAGCATTTTATCTAACAATTTATACAACAGCCCCGCATCTCTCTCTGGTGTGAGACATCCATTGACTCCACAAAATAAGTTCATTATGGACAATTCACCAAGAAATTGATCAACTTCCTTTGTCTTTTGCCAGTCCATCCATCGCACATGATAGTACACCTATGCACCTTCCAATGTTGCAAATATTCAACATGCAATGCTTTTGTCTTTTCCACCATTTTTTAAGGAGGGGTATTCTCAACATATGATAAGATGGTGGTTTACATCTTGGACCTAACTGACCTGGCATTTCAAACATTAGCTCAAAAATCCTTGATTTCGCAACATTAAATGGTATTCCATTTTCATAAAACCATGTTGCTACAAGCTCATCAAGAATCATCTTTTCCTCCTTTTCAACTTTGACTGCAATGAACTTTGCACTTTTTTTTTCCACTTCTTCCACCAGCAAAATCTTCTGCACTCATCCTTGCAAAAACATCCATTGGCCATTTAGTATGCTTCTTTTGTGACTGTGATTTAGAAATGGAACCTTTGTTTTTTACTGGAGCTGACTCCGCTTCCTCAGATTATGGGACAAAATTATCAGAAGCACATTTGCTTGCAGAAGATGACAACTTCATCTTCTTATTTTTGTTCAACCAATGCAACATGTCCTTAGCAATCTCCTTTATGCTTTAGGGCATTTTTTACGTCGTTAATTCTCCAATCAAATGCTCCTTCTGTCTTTTGATTCCTCCATTTGTCACTAAGCCACACAATTCACATTTCACCTTGTTCTTATCATGCTCATCGGGCCAATATACTTCCAACCCGGATTATTAGATTTGGCTTTCAAATTATTTTAGGTGTGGAAGTAGAATCCATTCTAACCCTACAAAAAACATGTTTATAACATGTCAAATCTGGAGTAATTAATAATTATTTGGCTATGGACGGTGAACAGTCTAATGATTGTATTCACTATCTATACACAGTCATTAGACTATGACATAGACTCTATGCCACAGTCTAATGACCGTGTGAACACTGAACATCGTCTAATGACAATGTGCTGCACAAGTTTTTGGTAGGGGGGGGGGGGGGAGGGAGAGGCTGGGAGGGTTATAGTCTAATGACTGTGTTAGGCCCTCCCAGTGCTGTTGCACAGTGTCACAGTCACATTGGGGGGGAGGGCCTGGCTTGGTGGTTGGTGGGTGGGGTGGGATAGAACGGGAGTGGGAAGGGCACCTCACCGTTGACTGGCCGGGGTCGGGGGGGGGGGGGGGGGTGTGGAAGTTTGAAAAAGGGGAGGAGGTTTTCGGACCAAGAAAGAGGGAGAAACTGAGATAGAGAGAAAGAGAGAGTCGAAATACCTCAAAGAAGAGGCCTCGCTCACTGGTTTGTGGGACATACATCTCATTCACTGGCGTGACAGGGGCTTGCTTGTCTAGTGATGGAGCCATGCTTTGGCGTTGCAGGGGCAAGCCTCTCCACGACCCAGTAGGCCTTTCAATTGTGTGACTATGAGGACTCACCCTTTGGCGATTGGTGGATCGTCCGAGGACGACGGATCCAACTGGGTTACTGGGGGATGCTCTCACTTGCTCTGGGTTGAGTATCAGGGGCCTTGTGGGCTTAGAAAATTGGGCTCCAGTGGGATGGGACCCATGTTCCTCCTTCTCAGTAGGCCTGTTGCAGGGAATCAGGTGTAGTGGGCTGCGGCGACCATTCTCCCTCCCTAATGGGCCTGATCTGAGTGAATGGGTTCTGTTGGGCTACAACCATATTTCCCTTCTTCAATATGTATTTAACTCAAATATGACCATAAAGTTACCCTTGCTTTTCGTGCTTTCATGGCCATTTTTGCACTTATAACATGTTGCAGCATGTTATTTTAGTCAAGAGTCAAGACCCTGTAAAATGAATATTTCATAAGGGTTAATTATATATACTCTTGAAATATGTCAAAATAACACATATATCCTTCAAATCTTGAACTCATCAAATATACTTAGTATTTGAATGTATTGCATCACATATAACCCAACCATTAGATGTCTTCCATTGAGTCCAACTATAGTTGAGTTAAAGAGTGAAAATGACTAACTTTCCTTAAAAAGACCTCACGCAAACATTTGGATTACCATGTCAACAATGGTGCTGGCCCCACCCAAAGATAGAAGAAGTAGAGAGGGAGGGGGGCCAGTGGGGCCGACTCCAATAGTGAGGGGAGAGAGATACGGAGGAGAGAGAGAGAGGGGTGTGGGCGTCCAGGGAATAGAAAGAGAGAGTGTTATCGGCGTCCGACGAACATACAAAAAGAGAGAGATGTGTGGGCATTGGGAGTGAGCTTTGGAGGGGGAGAACCACTCCAACATTGGTCTCTGTGGATGTGTGTTTGGGGTGGGGGAGGGGGAGAGAGCTGGTGGGATTTTTTTTTTTTTTGGGGGGGGGATGTTGAAGAGACTGAAATGATGTTCCTATCGCAACTGATGCCAAGCATCCCTGCTCGCGAAGTCCCCCTCTGATGCCAGTTTTTGTGCATGTGCATGTGTGTGAGAGAGAGACAGTATGTGTGGGGGAGTGAGCTAGTTTGGGGGGGGGGGGGAGGTTTAAGAGACCAAACCGATGTTCCTATCGCGACTGAGGCTAAGCAGCCCTGCTGTCACCACGAAGAGACCGTGGTTCTCCTTGTCGCACCCAAAGCGGATGCTGATGAACATGTCCATGGGAGAGCAGCGGGGGTGTTAGGGGGGGTGCTTCTCCCCCTCCGGTGCATGACTTGTCTGATCTCTGTGCGTGACTCCAGATTGGCATTTTTTAATAATCGTTGGCATAATATCTACATAAGTTAAGAGTCCAGAGGACTCATATAAAGAAGCAATTTGGCTAATATCAAATTTGTTATTCACCGATAAGCTGTTCAAGAGTAAATGATGATGGCTATCTTGTACATGTCTGCTTTATGGATAATTATTCAAGCTTTATCTCTTTCTATTTTGTATGGAAAATCATATAGAATTCTGGGCATGTAAGGCAGCATTTGTTACAGGTGCATGTCCCTGGGCTTTGGTCAGCATGTCCGGTGCCTTGGGAGCAGAGCAAATAAAATTATGAATGTTCATGAAAGTGATGGCAAAATGCGCAACGAGAGGTGGACTTGTCCCAAGTAATCCTCATCATCATCTACCATGTAGAGCTGTTTGTTGAACCCATTTTAATGGAAGTGTTTTTTTTACTCTTGCTGATTTGTACCCTGTGCGAATGTCCAGGTGTCAGTCCATCAATTCTGTCCATCATCAAAGATGCATGGGCTGTTTAGAACCAGATAGTGTTTCAATCAGTCGATTGTGCACCTTTGGATTTTCTCTTGGTGCGGATTCGCACAACGCAAGAAGGGTTGCACTTCCTCAGTCAATAATCAAATATTGTGTCCTGCGATCCCCTCACATCGACAAGAAATCCAGAGAGCAATTTGAAATGAGAATAAAGAAGCTCTACATGGTCGTGAAAACTCGTTCTGAGGACTTGCAAAAGAAGTTCTTCTGGTTAAAAAGACAGCGTATACTTGGGGCTCAATATGAAATCGTATTCTCATACAAAACCAGGCTCCCGCTAAAGCCCGGGGAGCAGTAATTCCCACTATGGTGAGCACTGTGAATGCCCTGCTTTTCTCTCTCGGTTACTTTACGTATGAGTAGCTTTGTGGTACGTGCCTCAAAAGGATGCATAAAGGTGACCTAATACTACGGTTTTGCTTTGCAGGTATGGCTCCTTGCACTGAAGGGCGAACTAAGTAGGAGGGCGAGAGTGCAGTTGCCGAATGACATGAAGAATTCTGTCCCATGCAATGTTTTTATGTTTGTGAGTACTGGAAGTGATTATGTCTGCACTAATAATGCTTCACTTCACAGCATTTGTTTTCGTGTGGCTGCATGAACAGATTACCTTCTGGAGAAGCTGTCCATCAAGCTGTGGAGGATTCGTTTGCACATCTTCTGTAGTCTAATATAGTTCCTAAACGTGGTTTTGTTTTTGAACAAAGCTGTTACTGCAAAGCGCCAAAACCTTTTGTCTTTGTGCAGTTTTGCAATCGTCCATGCCCTTGCTCAGTGTTTCCAACTTCCATCAGCCAGTTCCCTTTTTATGGCAAGATGCCAACAAGCTTGTTTGAAGCAACTCTTCTCTGGTTAATATCCTGGTCTTTGAACAGATTGCAAGAATATGAAGATGTAGATACATGATATATTCGTTCCCCTATTTCTTTTTGCCTATTATTACCATTACATAGGAGAAACAATCCTCCCAATTATCAAGTGTAACTAAGGAGTTTTTTTATATCAAAAATACATACACAGGTGTAGGTTGCACATAATTTGCATATTTAACTATGTGCACATGGCCACTTTTGTTACCAATCTTTTCAATAGCGGACATGAAGTATGCTGCATATTATTTACCAATCTTATTAGTAATGTCATCATTTTTTAATTTTCATATCGACGTAGTAAGAGTACTTTCTTTATTCAGCGATTGGACAATATAAAAAAGATACGTATAACAGATGAAGTTTTTATGTGTTTATTTATAACTATTGTTGTTAATTTAAATATTATAGTATAGAATTTTCTAAACTTTCAGATTTGGACATCATCGATCCAGACACAACTTATAAAAGCAAATGGACACAAGATTAAAGGTGGTAAAATAAAGGGTAAATTAATTAGGAGTCTCTATTAGATTTTTGACTATTTGTTAGTCCTTAACAGAGTTGTAACTCATTACAATAAATGTTATCATCTGTTACAGTATACGTTAAAAACCTTCCTGTTACAGTCACAAACTTCTAATTATTATCTTAAATGAAAGATACTTATAACTAATGAAGTTTTCTGATGTATTTATTTATAACTAATATTGTTAATTTAAATATTATGGTACAGAATTTTCTAAACTTTCAGATTTGGACATCATCGATCCAGACACAACCTATAAAAGCAAATGGCCACAGGACTAAGGGTGGACATCATCCATCCAATTCCAGGCACACCTGCTTTAAGGGGGTCGGACTCGGTCTTTCGTTAGCAGTAACGGACACGGTCCTACCTTTAACGCCTCAAATTTTCGTATTTCGGATTCGGTTACCAGCAAGAGTCCTAACTTTAATGGATCAAAATGCCACAATGCGACATGGGCCGGCGATCACAGCCATTCGGACTTTGGGCCTTTGGCCACTGTGTGGCATGGGCCGGCAGCCGGAGCCCCCTCCCCGGCGGCCCATCCATTAGGTATATAGCTCCTGCGGTAAACCATAGCCTAGGGTTTTGTTTTGATCTCGCCGCAACGCACCAGAACGAGAAGAACAGACTCAGCTGCGACAGCAAAGATGGTACTATCCTCTTCGTCCTCTTCCATTTCTTCTGCGATAATTTCTCCTTTATCCTTCTTCATCTAGATGATATTTTCGATTGTGTACCGAAGGCCTCGATGGTAAAGTTGAGATTTTTTTTAAGCTTGTTCTTGGTATTTCCTTGCTTGGTCAATGAATGAGGAGTTCTCGATTAGTATCTTCGTTTCTGATATGTTGTTTGATCTGTTTAGGCAGACCGTGGTTTACGATACTTGCAAAATTTCCTTGCGCCCTTGGAGTTTTGTCTACGGCGTACTGTTGAGAGATGCCATGATTATTTGAGAAGCACAAACTTAGTTTTAGGCTAGTGTTTTTTTTTTTTTTTGGACTGGGTGTTGGGGGGGGGGGGGGGGGGGCGGGGGGGAGGGGGCGGGGCGGGCGGGCGCTTGGCTGCTCACGATCGATCTATCATGCATCTAGTTCGTGTTGGCTAGAAGTATTACTTTTACTTGTTCAAAGAAATGAGGCTGGAATCTGGGTTATAGGTTGTGAAATTAGTATTGCTTGTATATTTTCTTAAAGGAATAGCAATCATTGTATTATTTGATACATATGTTTTTATTTTAATCTAGTAATCTTTGCTTATCTGAAATAAAACTCTCGATGCGACTTATTTTCATTTAGATTCGCTAACTTCAGCATTGGGCGCACAAGCACCAAATCGCTGTTTTATTCATGGACTCCAATTGTCTGTACTACCTTATTTGTTGACATCTTTGGGGGAAAACGCAGCCGAAGCAGATACACGAGATCAAGGACTTCCTTCTGACAGCTAGAAGGAAAGATGCACGATCTGTGAAGATCAAGAGAAGCAAGGATATTGTCAAGTTTAAGGTCAGATGCTCGAGGTACCTCTACACGCTCTGTGTCTTTGATTCTGAAAAGGCCGATAAATTAAAGCAGTCTCTTCCTCCAGGTGACTCTTTTTTCCTTTAATTCTTTTCATTCCAGTATCAGTTAAAGAAGTATGTAGTGCGCTTATCTTTTTCCATGCAAGTAATACATATATAAATGCTACAGGCAAGGAGGTGTCAGCCAAGCTTTAAACTTTAAGGGGGTCTTTCTGACAGGAGAGCATTTTCATGTAAAATGGATACCACAAAATGAATTTGAAACTAAAAAACTATCCAAAATCCGGCAATAGAAATTTCATTTATTAGGTCTAATTGGCATCAAGTATCGCAGGTAAAACTGAGATAACAATGTGGTATCATGGACATGCACTAAAAACCATACCACTGTGGGGATCATCCTTATAACAGGTCTAATCAGTTTGACAAGTTTGCACTCTAGAAAAACGGAACTACTGATGGAATGCAATAAATTGACTTCTGACAAGTAAATGCCCCTGATGGAACATTCAGACTGTAGTTAATAACTACTATATTCCCAACAAGTACCTACTTTATCTATATACCCGACCGTATACGACCTTGTAAGAATGGAGAACAATTGGCTAAAGAAAAAAGAAAGAAACCACCTCTGGCAATAACGCATCTTCTGACCAAGAAACTGTATATAAAAGAGGATAAGAGAGAGAACTGTAAAGTATGGCTGCACAATTAATTGTCTATAGTTTATGAGTAGGCTTTCTGCATATGTTGCTGTTATTTTGTGTATTCCATTGATTTGTACTTGCCTATAGTACATAATTTCATTTGGTTTCTTGTTAGAAGGTACTTGCATTAGTGCCGTCTAAAGGCATGTCTTTTCTTCAACTTAGGAGAACCATCTCTTTTCTCTTATTGCTCTGTGATTATGAGAACCTGTTAATGATTCTCCGTGTCTCATTACTACTTGGGTTATGTGGTGGTCTTTTCCTTGGAAATGTAAGTCAGTTTCATTTGTTTGGCAGGTTTGAGTGTCCAAGAAATTTGAGGCAGAAATTGTTACGTGGTTTGAAAGCAGTATTTCGCGGAAGTTTGCTTCTACCTTTTCTGTGGCCTGCAACCGCGGACTATTTTGTTTGCCATCATCTCTTAGTTGAGACTTGAAGGGATTCGTTTGACTTGAGAAAGATTTCAAACTTTGATTTGATAGCTCAACTCTTCTTGGATTTAGTATGCAGTTTTCCTTTTAATTTGATGCGGATTCCACTTTGTTGTGCCCTATTCCCTGAATTCTTCCACTTTGACAGAACGTATTGTATTTTGCTACGGGCGGGGCTTGCTAGGAGAGTTGTGGAGGTCTGGATGGAAAGGTTTCGAACTGTATTCAACACAGTGAAGTTTTTCCTGGAGGAATTACTAGATGGTAGTGGTTAATCTTGGCCTCAACGACTGTTTCATTAAGTTTCGGACTACGCACAAAAAGGTTCGACGGTGAAGAAAGTGAGGAAAACATAGCCCATTTCCCATGTATACAAGTGGCAATATTTGTATTTAGGGTATGCCCCGTTTTGTTGTACTTGTGTGACGACCCTTTTATAAACTTCTCAGGTGACTTTGGTGATGGGTCAAAGTGCGAAAGAAGGGGGAAAAAGATCGACACATTCGATAAGTACTCTTTCAGGAAATCTGGACAAGAACCCTAAAGCATTGTTTGGGTATGGACAGAATGAAGTTTGATGATTATGTGATTGAGAATCTGAATGCATGAGACTAGTTTGATAACCGGATGGGTTTCCGCATAACCTGTTTGTGGTCATCTGTTTATGCGTTTTATGAGGACGGATAATTTGTCATGGGATAGAGTTATCTTCTTTTGTCTGAATTTTATCTAAAACAAGTCTTAATTTTGGATCTATCTTCTCAAATCATAACATTTTTTATCAAGTTCAGTAATTCTATAGTTGTCTCTCTATCTAGTATCAAACGGCTCATTAGATGGTCAACTGAGTGTCCAAAGAAGAACAATGGACACAGTGACATGCATTAGGTGGTGTAATGTTTTGCTAGTGTATCAGTAGGTTTGTTTCACTCTTAAAAGTCTTTTCTTGGAAGGGTCTTTCGAAAACCCATTCTCTTTATCTAATCAAAACGGGGGACCGGTGACGGACTGAAACATTTCACAAGCATTTGAAAGATAAAAACCACCCTTGTATAACATGCTTGTTAACGAAAAGAAAAAAAAAAAGTGTTCAGATAAACATCTAACGACACTAGTCATATCCCAAGGAAAAGGGACCCTAATTATTATCTTTAAATTTTCCCTTTCAACTACACTGCTTCAATCTTTTCTCCTTCTATGCCTTTAACCTTGCATTGGCATGAATTCTTTTTTGACTTTTACATGGTATCTCTCACAATTATTATAACGGTCATCTCCCCGTTGAAAGGTGCCTCACATGATGAGGGTCCCTGCCCTTCAACATTCCCGAGAACGAAGCAATCTAGAGCCTTTTTTGGGCATGAGAAAGCTCAAGATACCCAATAATCATGCCCAAGGGGCCAAGCCCCCCCCCCCCCCCCCCCCCCCCCCCCCCCCCCTGTCTTCTTCTTTTCCCTGCTTCCCCAGCCTTTTAACACACCACACAACTAACAGTGGAATCATGGTGGCCATTGTTTATGTCTGCAGAAGCATGTAGCTATGCTGTGTTTTGAGCACTTCATGTCTCCCCTTTATGATGCAGTTCACCTTCTTAAACATATGTCCAGCTTGGTCCATGGTTCCTACTGCTATTTAATGAAGAAAGATAGCAGTGGGTCGGCATCGATCTAGTATGAAGTTCTTCCAGTTCTCGTGTCCCACTGCCTAACCGGCCGGTCTATTTAAGTGAAGCATCTCGCTCTTACATGCTTTGCCACGGAGTTCTTATTTCTGACCTGGGTTTGTGTTCTGTGCATTTAAAATGGTTTGGGAAGACAGCGTTGACACAGTCTGTGGAGAATATGGGCTCTCCTTTTGATTTAGAGGTTACTTAGTATGCCGTAAAAGCTATCAAGTTTTATTTTATAATATTAAATTTCAGATATCATAAATTACTTACCATTTTTTTTTAAAAAAAATACCTAGAAGACTGTAAATCTGGATTGGAAAACTGTTTGGCCATCTGGCACAATTTTTTTTCCTCCGATTTTGTCTTCTTTCCGAAAACTATTCAAAACTGGAATTCAAATATTTTAGAATCAGAAAAATTTTAATTCTTTATTTTGATATCCTTTTCTTTCTGAAAAAAAAAACTGACGATTTCTCCAAACCAGGGTTTTTTTTTTGTCAAAAACAGAACCTTTATGAACCTATCTTTTACAAAGCAACATAAGTCATGATTCACAGATAACTCCTCCTTATGCATCTATTAATTTACCGGTGTCGACATCTTATTTCTTGGGGTCAATTCTTCCTCATCTTGCTGCACATTGAGATGTTGCATTTGTTTAACCTATATCTTTGAAAGAATTGGGTATTTGAATTTTGCAACCCAAAATAAATACTGCAACTTTTCAACTCAAGATTAACCCTGTATGAAGATATCATTAAAGCTACTCGTTTAGAAAACTAGTAATTAGAGGAAAGAAGCAAGGCCTTCTCTGGTTGCAAGGGAAGAATGAAAGTAAGGGAGAGGAGATTCACAACATTAGCCATTCAAATTCAAGTTTCAACTTGGGTCTCTCTCCCCTTCACCTGATCCCATTCAAAAGGGTTGCTGTCAAAGCAAAAGCGCACACAGTAACAGAGAAAAGTTCAAAGAAGGTGAAAAAAAAGGAAAAGGTAAGGACCACCATTGCCTCTCCAGTCTCCACCCCACCACCCTCTTTCACAAGCTCTCTTAGAACAGGCAAAGCCTGCTGGGGAACAGACCCAGATCGATGAAACCCATCACCCACCCACCCTCCCTCCCAAGATGTTCCTTCATTCACTATTCATGCAGGAAGAGAACACCTCAAGATCCAGGTACAAGAAAACTCATGTCTTCAATCAAACCTTCGTCCAACTATTCTACTCTTAATTCCTTGTTAATTGTAAAGATTGCAAAGGCACTTCGGTTGAAGGAGATGCTTGTGTTCTTCTTACCCATCAATTCTTCTGCAATAATTGTGAGGAAAAAAGTGAGCACGTTTATCAGCTGCAATGGCTTCAAGAGAGACCTTCGACACAGGCGTTTAACGAGGTTTGTTCATCGTGCAGGAAGCCATGGTACCAACGGGCGTTGGAAGCGGCAACTCTATGGAGGCCGGGGCGAAGGCCGGGTCACTCCCGGCCAGACCCGCGAGCGGGAGGGGGAAGCTGAGGAAGTCCTCGTCCCTACGGGCGGCCACCACCTTCACCCGCGCCTGCCTCTGCGCCCCATCTCCAGCACCCACAACGACGCCCTCTTCGGCCCGCCCCCGCCGCGGCGGAGCAGCTGCTCGCGGCCGAGGACCCTTGCGGCGACGTCGGCGCCGGCGCCGGAGAGGGCGCCGCTCCCCCCCGCGGGCGTCGTGGCGGAGACGCGGCGGGTGTTCCGGGGGAAGTCACTCACCGACGACGTGCTGATGCGGCGGTTCGTGGTCGAGGAGGCCACGGCGGCGCAGTGTCTGAGGCGGAGAAACCAGATGGAGTTCGTGAAGAGGAGGATCGCCGCCAGGCGGCGGCGCTGGGGCCGAGCCCCCTGAGCAGGATGACCATGGCGGATCAAACAGATGGCCATTGCGAGGAACAAACAGGATGGAAGAACGTGTAAGTAGAGATAGCTAAATAAGTTGTATCTGTTCTTCCATTTTCCCTTTTTAGCTGCGGTTTGTGGGGCTACTGTAAACAAAAAGTGATGGGGTGTGGTCATGGAAGAGCTGGATGGGTGGAAGAAGAGTTCTTGGCATGCGATTTGAGTCGGATTCTGATTGGTATCAATTTGCGTCTCAATCGATCATTGAGATCTTGCAATATTACATCTGTTCCTCAAGAAGATATCACAAAAATTTTGGTGGTATTTTATCTAAAATATTGTTATAAAAGATTGCGACACTACTATCTTAGCTTGCAGACCAATAGATACACGACCTTGTTACTTTTGGGGGTTATCTTTAATATCTCTTAGAGAAATACTAACCACCAGTTCGGACAGTTTTTCTTACAATTATATGTTTTCACAATACAAAAAATATGCTTGTAACACTTAAACTGTTATTTGTCATTTCTAATATTAAAAATGACTAATAACACATAAAGAATGACTAACAATAATTTAAAATTAATAAAAAATTAAGATAATAAATTATAACAATAACAGTGACAAATAGTAATTTAGAGACGACATTTTTTTCGCATTAGGAATAAAAGAAACACGTGAAGAAGAATAGAAAAAGTTGGTAGCACTTGTATCCTCTGCCCACGAGCCAAACTCATCCAAAGAGTATTGCTAGGCACCCGGACGCCTGAACAAATGATTTACTCAGGCAACAAGACGCTGCCCAATGGGGGCCACACCACCAAGCGTCTGGACAATCATTTGTCCGAGTGCTCGAGGGACAAATTATTTGTCCGGACGTCCGGACATTAAATATTTCCCCACCAAAGGGTAAGTAAAGCGTCTCATCTTGAACCAAAAGAAAGTGCTTCTCTATCTTTTGATGTTATGTACAAACCTCATCTCACTATTATCACAAAACTGATCCTCAAATCCTCCACATGGTTAACATCCCTAGAAAAAGAGATATGTCATCTGTTCTCTTAAAAGATCTCATCTGAAAGAAAGGTTAAAAATTTTATTCTAACAGCAAAATATCTTTATTCCCTTATCATAGGGGTTCCCCAATCCCCATGGCAGCGGTCCCCCTTCCTTCTTCACTTAAGACCTACTTCATAACCATACATGACTTAAATCCTAAGTCTAACTCATCTGATCCGGAGAGAACATGGAATGGGAGGACCAGACCAGCAAGAAGCTTGTCCTCAGGTAGGAAGATCCCACATTCGATTGGGGGGGGGCAAAGAAAGATTTGCCTAGTTCCTCAAAACCATGTAAGTCAGGGTTTAGCAGTCTTTAAAAAACAAACAAAAAAATTGATGTTATGTTGAAGTGGGATTTAACCCCAAGTCTTTTTAAAATTTTGCGCAGATCTAAGCATGCAGTAGTACAATACGTCTAATATGTTGCGTTCCGCATTGTATAAAAAAATAGAAGAAGAGTTTTTTTTTTCGTATAATTACAAAGATGATTTGAAGGGTTTTGTAATAAATAATAAAATTTAAGAGTTTAAACATATCATTAATTGGAAGGATAGAATGTGAACGAACTGGGATTCTTTTATTAAATTAGGGTAAAAAAAACTAGTTTCTGTACTATAAATTGACAGCTTCGGAGCTGGATTTTATGGTGAAAAGTATGTGAAGTAAGAAGGCTGTTTGGGTCAAATATCTAGCGGCGATCAATCACCTTGTTAAAGTTGTCCAATTTTTAGGGTGATCTGCGCGCCACGGCGATGGCGTAAGAGATGTGTTCGGCGTTGCATTGAAATGTCACTTCAAACAGTGTGCAAAGTGGTGAGATGTGAGTTTAAGCAGTTGTGCAGTTGTCGCGGGACGGTTGGGACCATCAAAGCCGTGGAGACCAAGTTGTCACTATGCTGATCTAATAATTATAATATATAATATTATATTAAAATAAAATAAATATTTCGTACGATATAACATGTTTATATTAAAGATATAAAATATGTAGTACACTTGTTAAGTGATGTGACTATCTATGTGATACAATTAAAGAAGTCACATAAATTGGTGTGTCCTAATTATTGATTGAAGTAATGACGTGCGACAACTAACATGGTAAATAGGTGGCAATTGGATGGTAGGCATGTAAAGTTTCACATTAAAACACAACGGAAATTTATGATTTCTCATGATATTTGATCAAAATCGCATGAAAAAATCAAAGCATGAAGAACATTAATTCATGTTTGCAGGATAGTGATGTGAATCACATAGGTACGTACATGAGCTCCAGAGGTATCCATACGAACACTCAAAGCGAATAAGTTTCTTTCTACAATCTATACACGTCAATTAGATGTCACTTCATCGTACAACATTGGGAAGAGAGAAGAAAGGGTGCCTGATAATTGCTTAATTTTTAGGGTTAAATTTCGTACTATATTAATTTTAGACATCATTGTCTATAAATGATGTACATTTTATTTTAATTTTCATTTCATCTATAAATAAAATTTGAATATTTTAGTTAAATTTTGATAGAACACTTATATAATTAGATTGTCATTGAATAAGTCAATACTCTTTGAATAAATAAAGTGTTCTTACTTTCTACATTGTACATAAATAATATTTGATTCTTACAAATATTAGTTTATAAATAAAGTAAATCTTAAATAAATAAACAAACCCCACCAAATCTTGTAATGCCACTACCCCACCACATCAATTCATAAATCCACCATCTCTTTGGCCACGGATAAAACCCCATTTAAACTTATCTCTTTATTTCTTCTTCAGAAGCTACTGGAAGGAGGGCGGCGCTGGGGTTTGGAGCTCTGGTGAGATGCTGGGAGGAGCTCAGGCGATGGCGGGGGGCGGTTTGCAGATGTCAGAGTTGGCGGCTGTTGGTGTGAAGCTTGGGCCTGGCGGTGCGCAGCAGGAGGAGGCTCCAGAGCTGGCGGTGTACGACAGCTGGCGATTGGGTTTCAGGGTGGCTGGCGATGCTTGGCTCTGGCGGCGGCGCAGGGGTGGATGGGCCAGATCTGGCGGTTCGGTGCTGTGCAGGGCGCGGCTGAAGGCGGTGCGGACCTGAGCTGCGCATGGAGATGGCGCTGGCCAGTGCGAGGTGGCTACTGCTGGCACTGGCGATGTGAAGGCGGCTGGGGTTGCAGGCGGTGCGCACAGGGTGGCAAGCGGCTGGAGCTTTGGCGCGCCTGGAGATGCTGAGCAGAGCTGTGTGTTAGGCCGAGCTGGACCTGCTGAGGTGGCCGGAGCCATGGCTGCTGGTTTGTGCAGAGCAGGGGCGATCCGAGCTCTGCTGTGCGGTGTGAAAGACCTGTGCGAGGCGGCCAGCAGGTGTGCTGACTGGTACGTGCGGATCTGGAGGCAGAGAGACCTGGGCACCTATAAAAGGGACCCCCACGGTCCTCTTCACAGGGGGTTCCCTGGTTCGGAAGGGAGGGATTTTTTTTTAGTTTATTTTTTTTTTCTGTATTTCCTGTTCTTCCAGTTCTTAGGAGGGGACTCGCCAGTGGAATTTTAGAACTTCTTGCTATTTCTTCTTCTAATTTTCTTTTCCTGTCGAAGCAGTAGAGTAGTTCAGAGGGTGGTGTTCTTCGTTTCTGCTGTTGTGCTGGGAGGGTGTGATAGTTGGCTATGCTCCATTTTCTTTTCCTTTCTTCTGAGTTCAACAATTTAGGAGTTTGACATTCTGAGGGTTTATTGTTCTTCTGAGTTCAGATGCTTCTATAGTTCAGTATTTTTTTTAATTTTTTTATTTCAAGTTTTATTTCTTCTGCAGATGATTGGGTGAGGGCTATGGTCCAGTAATATTTTCATTTCTTTGTGCGTTTAGATAGTCCGATCCAGTGCCCATTCTATCTCTGTTATGTTCCAAAGTTTGATCTATTTCATTCTTCTGAGTTCTTCTTCTTTGCATTAGTTTGATACTGTGGAATTCCTGTTGTGGGGAGGATGGTTCGATATTGTTAATTGTTCTGCTGTAGAAGGGAAGCAATATGAGGGATTTGTTTGTTTTGTTCTTGGATGAGATAGATTAGTTAGGCTGTGAGGGTTGATTTGAGTTCTTCCATTT
This sequence comes from Colocasia esculenta, assembly GCA_014218235.1. Classification (NCBI taxonomy): domain Eukaryota; kingdom Viridiplantae; phylum Streptophyta; class Magnoliopsida; order Alismatales; family Araceae; genus Colocasia; species Colocasia esculenta. Next base: position 85,685,376 of record CM024764.1, read on the forward strand.
CTTTTGGTTCTGATTGAGAGCTGTGAGCGTGTGGCTGGTCAGGATTTTAGGAAATTTTTGGGGTTGTTCTTCCTTTCTCTGGTTCCGAAGGGGAGTTGGAGCATTTGTTTTGGGATTTCTTCTGTTCTTGTGTAAGAGTTCCGGTTCGGGTTAGATCTTTGAGATGTTCTTCTTCTTTATTTTATGTGAGAGCTACTGGAGAGGAGTGATAGGATCGAATTCAGTTTCCACTTTCTTTTTCTGAGTGAACTTTTGACATTTCGTTGTGCTGGGGAGCAATATAGTGATTGCTTCTTTCTTGGTTCGACGGTTTTCAGAGTGATTTTAGAAGTTTGCAGTATTCAGATTTACAATCCATTGTGAATCCATGTTCCCAAGCTTCTTAATGCTTTTATGCCATTTTCTTGAGCTACTCTTATTCCTGTTCTGCAGTGATAGCATAGGCTTTTGATTTAGCAACACTAAATGTTTGTTCTTAATTTTTTTGTCAATTCTTTCTGAGTTTCTGTTCGATTACTGAGCTGGGAAGGTAGTGATCTAGTTTTTTTTTGTGGAGTTAAAATTCGAGGTGCATACTTTCACATCTTAGTTAATTTTCTAATTCAGATTTCTTTCTGTCTACCGGTTCGATTCCTCAATTGTGAGGGTACATTGATATCTATTCTCTTTTGGTTCTCAATTTACTTGTTTCTTTATTTAGTTTGAGCTGAGAAGTTTGTGAGGGATTTGATCAGTGTCATTTACACATTCACTTTAACGCATTGTCGATAGAGATTTCAAGTCAAAGTAGTTTAATTCAATTCTATTCTGCCTCTCCGTGGATATGACCTGTTCTCACCATTGTGCTAGTTCCTTTTTGATGTTTAATTTGTGAGACAGTTTAGAGGAGGTGAGCTTGTTGCTATGTGCAAGAACTCTGGACAACGAATTGCACAATCAACAATGTCGCGCGCTTCATCTTGGCGCCGTTGCCGGGGAGGCATTAGAGTTTGATTTAGATCTATTTTGATTTGATTTCATTTCTATTGGTTTTACATTGACTTGTTTGTGGGCTTTCATTTCAGATTTGCATAAGGAGTGGACCATGGAGATTGGGCTTGACATTTGAGCCCATTGGAGGAGAAAGCTTGCTGAATTTTTTTTTAATTTGCTTTTAATTCTGAATTTTAGATAGAAAGAGTGTGAGTGAACTTTGTAGTGAGGATTTCATGTACTCTCTGTGCATGTACAGAGATTTCCTTCACGTTGGCATGTAATATTGGACTCTTTTGGTGGTTTGATTGGTTTGGCATTAGTTTATAGTACCACTTCATATTTTCTTAGTTAAATTTCATTTTATTCATTTTAAAAACCAAATAAAAATTAAAAATTCTAAAATCTAAAAAATTTTCAAATCGTTCTTTCATGTTAGCCGTTTGTTTGTAAATAAAAATTTCCATCATCTCAAGATTAAAACACATGTTTTAGGACATTCATCATTTTAATGTCATTTCATTTTTCTTTGCATTGAAGAGAGCGGGGGAAAGGTAAGACTTCCACCACTTGTTTCATGCATTAGACTTAGCATTAGAAAACCCTTGTTTTAAACTTGATATGTTGCATTTCATTTGTAAAAGGGACGCTTAAGGGCTTCACCCATTAGAATAAAAAGATAAGGTGAGGGATTTCATCACCCTTTCCTTTGCCCAAAATCACAAAATTTTTTTCACATTCTTGCATTTGCCTCAGCTTTCATAAAAACCAGTAGACTTGGCCCTAGGGTTCATAATTAGATTTGTTCTTTCTTAATTCTAAGACTTCTCTTTAAGTCTGGTGTCTAGGATTAGAGGTTAAAAGCTTATGCTTAAGTGAGCTAGAGGTTATTTAATTGGGTCCTTGCGAAAGCAAGGGGGCCTCCCTCTACTCCACCTCTTACCTGGCCAGTACAAAAAGAGTTAGAATTGGATTTAAGCAAGTATAAATCTGATTTTGAGAAAATAACATAAGTCCAAGGAACACTTAGTGTCTAGGTTATTTGATTTGAAAGTGTTTGTTTGTTTGTGCTTGTTTAAAAATCATCAAAAAATCATAAAAATCTAAAAATTCAAAAATCATAAATAGAGGGCTTTTCCACTGTGTATGCTTGGTAGACGATCATTCACTTAGATTTGGCTCAACCTATCGCAGAGATTGAGATTCTTTCTCATATCATGGCCTATCAAGAACAAATCAAAGCTGCCCAAGGTTTCTACAAACCCTCCTATGAGTCATACTCTTATGATCCATACAACCCTGGTTGGAGAAATCACTCGAACTTTTCTTATGAAAATCAATATGAACAAATGTCTCAAACTTCTTTCAACCAATCCATGTACGGTCAATCCTATCCAAATCAGAATCCGGGATTCGACCAATCTTCTTATTCCAGACATCAACAATTCAATGGAAATCAAAACTTCGATCAATTTGCTCATACCAATTTTCAGCAAACTTCATACAATCAACCACCATCTTTTCAGCCCAATTGGGAAGATAAATGAATCAACTTCAAAACATGATGATGACTCTTTGCCAAACTGTGCAAGAACAACAAAATCAATATCAAAATCAGAAGCAAAATATTCAGCAAAATTTGGATAGGATAGAGTCTCAGATTGCTGAGTGTGTAGGGAGGAATTGGGTCAGTTACCAAGTCAAACTATAACAAACCCAAGGAACAACTCTTCTGAATTTTATCAGGACCAGAAATACTATCAAGGTCAGGGTACAGACCACTGTCAGACCAAATGCACCTCTACCACAAAACCCACATCAAACTTTTGTCCAAACATTTTAGCACCACAAATTCAAAATCAACTTATACAACAGGACCATCATTCTGCCCAAGCTAGGGGCCCCCAAGTGGAAAAGGAACAGTGTCTACTTTAAGAAGTGAAAACATCATAAACAATCCTCACTCACACATGTCAACATTGCATGAGGATAAGGAAATGAAATTGAGAATGAAATTGAAGAAGAGGTGAGAGAATGTTGAAAAATTCAAGAAAAAAAAGAGAAAATATTGAAGAGCCTCTAGACATAATCAAAATAAATGAAGACCAAGTCATACATTCAAAGAGTCCATTTTTCTGAAGTTTTAAAGCTAAAATCTAAAACAAACCAACTGATAATGAAGAACTCTTGGAAGAAATCTTGTGAGGAAAAAGCAGTAGACCAACCCTGTGCTCTAGGGTTTGAGGGAGAGGAAGGACAATTAGTCCCATGTTTCAGAATAATGATCCATCATTTCATTAGAATGTCCTCCTAAGGTTGAGCTAAAACCACTCTCTACTAATTTAAAATACATCTTTCTAGGAAAGGACGAGACTGGCCCATCATAATTGCTAGTGATCTGAAGAAGGCAGGAGAAGAAATTGATTGAAGTCTTGAAAATTCATAGAAATTTTTTTCAAATGCAAGATAAGGTTTGGTTGTTTAATTCCAGGCTTCGTGTGTTTTCGGGGAAAATTGAAATCCCGATGGGATGGTCCTTACATTGTTGTTAGATCTTACGACAATGGTGCTATCATTATTCTCGATCCTAAAACTGGACAATTATTCACTGTCAATGGGCAAAAAAACATTTCTTGAAAGCCCACTTTTCTTAAAAATGGATTCTACCAAGCTAGCTGAGCCAAACGAAGCCTAATTGCGTCCGGCTGAAGACGAATAAACTTAGCGCTTCTTGGGAGGCAACCCAAGTGTACAGATTTCTTTCATCAGGTAATTCTCTGTCTTACTTTCTTCTCCTGTAAATAAGTAGGGGGGGAGAGGTAGAATAAGCATGCGTTCATAGTCCTCATCCAAACCATTGCTTCATTTCTTTTTCTTGAGCTTGTACATATGCAAATAAAAATAAAATTTCACAAGTTTCATCTTTGAATAAAAATGTCTGGCATTGCGAGACTCAAAACTATGTGTCTGATCTTTAACCATTAAAATTTTGTGGTTGTCACACTCCTTTGCAAACGTCCATGTTAGGTAGCCTCTAGTAAATGATACATGTACTTCTTGTCTACCTTTTGTAAGGATTTATGGCAAGAAGTTTTCATACACACACTACACAGCCACTTAGACTAGCTGAACCCAAATGTAGTAAATTTGTCAAGGCTAGTAGGAGAGAGGTGATTGATTTTCTCCCTTCCCCTTAAGGAATTGTGAAGAAAGTGAAGGCATGTGATCAAAGAACCTGACTGTTCATCTTCCGTAAAGAGGAAAAGAAAAAAAAAAAAGCAAAAGCAAAAGAAAAATGTATCCATGAAAAATGCCTCGGATTTTGAGTAAAGTTGGACTCGTACTCTTGAAAAGTGATGGGTTGTGCAGCATGTGGATGAAAAAGAATAAAGAAATTTCTGAGTGCACAAAGTGCAAATAAAGGGACAAAAGTCCTCAAACTCAGAGAAATAATCCTCAAGAAAGATGATCAGGAATGGAACTGAGAGAAACAACTAGATCTGACTGAGCAAGGATCTTATTCCACAATTCTTTTCTTCTCCCTCAACTCAATCTAATCTCAATTACTGGCTGAGGAGAGGAGCTTCAGAAGGCTGATGTGAACCTTTAAGTGAGCTACCTTTTGTGCACAAATTCTTGACATAAGCCTTACAATTAGGGAAGACATGTCTTACATTAATCTTTTACATGATGACTGATTAGCATGAGACATTGTATCTTTAGTCCTACATTGGAGTATTTTCATTGCTAAGGGACTAGCAATGTTCAAGTAGGGGGGAGTGATAATTACTTAATTTTAGCGTTAAATTTCGTACATATAGTGATTTTAGACATCAGTTGTCTATAAATGATGTGCATTTTATTTAATTTTCATTTCATCCATAAATAAAATTTGAATATTTTAGTTAAGTTTTTGATAGAACACTTATATAATTAGATTGTCATTGAATAATGTCAATACTTTTGAATAAATAAAGTGTTCTTACTTTCTACATGTACATAAATAATATTTGATTCTTACAAATATTGTTTATAAATAAAGTAAATCTTAAATAAATAAACAAACCCCACCAAATCTTGTAATGCCACATACCCCACCACATCAATTTCATAAATCCACCATCTCTTTGGCCACGGATAAAACCCCAATAAACCTTATCTCTTTATTTCTTCTTCAGAAGCTACTGGAAGGAGGGCGGCGCTGGGGTTTGGAGCTCTGGTGAGATGCTGGGAGGAGCTCAGGTGATGGCGGGGGGCGGTTTGCAGATGTGCAGAGTGGCGGCTGGGGGGTGAAGCTTGGGCCTGGCGGTGCGCAGCAGGAGGAGGCGGGCCAGAGCTGGCGGTGTACGAAGCTGGCGATTGGGTGCAGGGTGGCTGGCGATGCTTTGCTCTGGCGTGCGCAAATGGTGGATGGGCCAGATCTGGCGGTTCGGAGCTGTGCAGGGCACGGCTAAAGGCGGTGCGGACCTGCGCAGCGCAGGAGATGGCGCTGGCGCAGTGCTGAGGTGGCTGCTGCTGGCACTGGCGATGTGAAGGCGGCTGGGGTTTGCAGGCGGGTGCGCAACAGGGTGGCAAGCGGCTAGAGCTTTGGGCGCCTGGAGATGCTGAGCGAAGCTGTGGGCTAGGCCGAGCTGGACCTGCTGAGGTGGCCGGAGCCATGGCTGCTGGTCGTGCAGAGCAGGGGCGATCCGAGCTCTGCTGTGCGGTGTGAAGACCTGTGCGAGGCGGCCAGCAGGTGTGCTGACTGGTATGTGCGGATCTGGAGGCAGAGAGACCTGGGCACCTATAAAAGGGACCCCACGGTCCTCTTCACAGGGGGTTCCCTGGTTCGGAAGGGAGGATTTTTTTTAGTTTATTTTTCTGTATTTCCTGTTCTTCCAGTTCTTAGGAGGGGACTTCGCCAGTGGAATTTTAGAACTTCTTGCTATTTCTTCTGTATTTTCTTTCCTGTCGAAGCAGTAGAGTAGTTCAGAGGGGTGGTGTTCTTCGTTTCTGCTGTTGTGTGGGAGGGTGTGATAGTTGGCTATGTTCCATTTTCTTTTCCTTTCTTCTGAGTTCAACAATTTGAGGAGTTGACATTCTGAGGGTTTATTGTTCTCTGAGTTCAGATGCTTCTATAGTTCAGTATTTTTTTTTTTTTATTTTTTTATTTCAGTTTAGTTCTTCTGCAGATGATTGGGTTGAGGGCTATGGTCCAGTAATATTTTCAATTTCTTTGTGCGTTTAGATAGTCCGATCCAGTGCCACTTTCTATCTCTGTTATGTTCCAAAGTTTGATCTATTTCATCTTCTGAGTTCTTTCTTCTTTGCATTAGTTTGATACTGTGGAATCCTGTTGTGGGGGATGGTTCGATATTGTTAATGTTCTGCTGTAGAGGGAAGCAATATGAGGGATTTGTTTGTTGTTCTTGGATGAGATAGATTAGTTAGGCTGTGAGGGGTGATTGAGTTCTTCCATTTCTTTTGGTTCTGAGGTGAGAGCTGTGAGCGTGTGCTTGGCTGGTCAGGATTTAGGAAATTTTGGGGTTGTTCTTCCTTTCTCTGGTTCCGAAGGGGAGTTGGAGCATTTGTTTTGGGTTCTTCTGTTCTTGTGTAAGAGTTCGGGGTTCAGATCTTTGAGATGTTCTTCTTCTTTATTCTTAGGGAGAGCTGGAGAGGAGTGATAGGATCGAATTCAGTTTCCACTTTCTTTTCTGAGTGAACTTTTGACATTTCGTTGTGGCTGGGGAGCAATATAGTGATTGCTTCTTTCTTGGTTCGACGGTTTTCAGAGTGATTTTAGAAGTTTGCAGTATTCAGATTTACAAATCCATTGTGAATCATGTTCCCAAGCTTCTTAATGCTTTAATGCCATTTTCTTGAGCTACTCTATACTGTTCCTGCAGTGATAGCAGTAGCTTTTGATTTAGCAACACTAAATGTTTGTTCTTAATTTTTTTTGTCAATTCTTTCTGAAGTTCTGTTCGATTACTGAGCTGGGAAGGTAGTGATCTAGTTTTTTTTGTGGAGTTAAAATTCGAGGTGCATACTTTCACATCTTTGTTTAATTTCTAATTCAGATTTCTGTCTACCGGTTCGATTCCTCAATTGTGAGGGTACATTGATATCAATTCTCTTTTGGTTCTCATTTACTTGTTCTTTTATTTAGTTTGAGCTGAGAAGTTTGTGAGGGATTTGATCAGTGTCATTTACCATTCACTTTTTAAACGCATTGTCGATAGAGATTTCAAGTCAAAGTAGTTTAATTCAAATTCTATTCTGCCTCTCCGGGATATGACCTGTTCTCACCATTGTGCTAGTTCCTTTTGTGTTTTTTAATTCTGTGAGACAGTTTAGAGGAGGTGAGCTTGTTACTATGTGCAAGGAACTCTAGACAACTGAATTGCACAATCAACAATGCGCGCGCTTCAGTGCCCCACAAGAGAGACAACTAGGGTAGAGCCAAATTTTAACTCTGAGTTGTATCTCATGATAATTTTTTTTATAAACATTGGTATTTTTTATAAAACTAGATATTTCTATAAATAAAACATCCACCTCTTCCCAAGAGTGCTCTGATGTGTGTGATTATCTAAACTCAAATATCAATTCGTTTTTAAACCCACTAAGTCAAGAATCTATTTTTAGATTTATTAAATTAGTTAATTATATATCATCATGGGATATATAATTAATAATTTATAATTAAGAAGATAATAATATGGTGATTATTCGATCGGATCTACATACCATGAATAGCATCAAACGCTAAGAAGATATATGCAGAATGACTTATTATACTTCGAATCTATATGAATATAGATGTCACACATCTATAGTCATTTATTCATCCAATGTCTCGACAATACAAGATATGGTTACGTTGTTAAACCTTTTAAGTATTGATTAGATAGAATTAGTACTTATAATAATCATACATGAAAAAAAAAAATATTCTAATCTACACTTGGTCAGGTATGTTGAGTATGGTTCTATTAGACATTCATCCTAGTTTCAAGCGTGAGGTGATCTCGTGTCGTTCACTCAATTACCTCCATAAGACTTCCACTATGTCTGAGTCATAACGGTAAAGAATCTAATGGCTAAAATTCACAGGCCAATAATTAAGATATAGTAGCCTTTATGCAAGGTATTCTTGGTGACTCATGTTGAAGGATCAACTGTACTATATTGCAACACGAGAATACTATGATCAATAGCTAAGTATAATTACTGTCTAAAACTTTTAGGTCAAATCAATTCAATGAACTAATTCGCTAATAAACAACCTATAAGTCTGACTTTGTGCCTTCACATAAATAATTACGAGATAGCCATCTTTATCATATGAGGATATAACTTGTATTGATCATCTTATCGGACATTTGATGTTTCTCAAATATTTTATGAACAAATTTAAGATATAATTATAGAAAATTGATCTCATTATCATAATCTCATCATAATTCAATTTTCATTACATATGTTTATAAACTTCATTATGTATTTGTAAGACACTTAGTCAAAATATAATTATTTTAATAATATAGATTCAATGTACAATTGATGTGTGTGATCAGCTCATTGGGAACTTAATTCTAACAGAGCGGTGGGGGAGACTATGACGGCACGCTTGTGGACTTATACATTAAAAACTTATATTCATAAATATAAACTTAGACTTTAAATATTATTTTAGGGTTTAAAAATATCAAATTTAACTTTTAATAGTAACTTAGGCTCATAAATATAAATTTTAGATTAAAAAAAATGTAACCCTTAGGGTTTAAAAATATTAAGCTTTTAATAATAATAAATTTAGGCTCATAAATACTAACTTTAGATTAAAAAAACTATTTCTTTTTTAATTTAAAAACTATTGATTAGGCTTTTAATAATTACTTTGACTCATAAAATGACTTTAGACTCAAAAATAGTGAGTTTAGATTAAGAGTAATGCTAAGCATCACCCTACGCCATCGCCCACACTAGCCATTGCTATCAGTGGCGGATCTAGAGCATATCCAGTGAGGTCCTAGGACCCCACTAGATTTTAAAATTTTATTAGGAGTTTAAAATTTTCCATTAAAATGATTTGGTTAGATTTTTTTTAAGGGAATTACCTCACTGATAGAGTGACCTCACTAAATGAAATTCAAACATTCGTCATTGACTGCTATCCGTTGTTGGTCATTGTCGACCATCATCACTCATCGCCACTCGTTACCGTATGCCCTCGATGATGTGAAATACCAACTTAAGTGGCACCCTATGTGGTGTCATGTGTGATGTCACATCACTTGTTAAAATAAATAAATCATAATTTTAAAATCATAATATGACCAAGGAATTTATGTGGAAAACTTGAGAAGGATGAATGTACACTTAGATTTAGATGTATTGACATGATTAATTTACATACAAATATTTCTATAAGCCATATGAGAATCTTGCCATTTTTTTCTCTTATTCTTTCATCCCATATGTTATCACTCTCATAAAAATAATATGGATTAAATTTATATACCCCATTAGTACTTGATGTGCATCCAAATATATAACAAGTATACTCAAAATCAATATTAATAGTTAGTTGGGACCTCATAGACTATCCACAGCAAGAAAAATGTGAAGCATCTGATCTTTACGTGTTGTAAAGATAAACCAAGTCCGTTCAGATTTTACCACAAGAACACCAAAAAATATTTATTGATGAAGATATAGATGTGAGTGTGTAGGAAAGTTATTTTTTAAAAAAAGGAAAAGAAAAGAGTGCATCGAAAGTATATACACAAAAAAAACCAAGACGAGTCAATTCACCAAGAATCGGGCATTTATAGGCCCAGAGATGCATGGCCCATTTAAGCCCAACTGTGTCTGGCCCAAGTAAATCTCTAGAAAGACAATCTATAGCTTACATCTAAGCTTGTTTTTTTTTTTTTTACTAATGAGTACTTGCCATTCACATAAAACAGTACATGATAAGGGATGGAGCAAGAGTAGAGGCCACCCATACCCACATTGCTACGAATACACATATTGAAAGCTCCTAATTAACCAAATATATTTACATAGAGAAGACACCATATAATCCAAAGAAAGGCAAACAACTGAGCACACTGGATATCGCTCTAAAACATTATAGAAGGTCGCCGAACATCGCCGTCAGGAGGCCAATAGGCGTAGTGCTCCGCGGACACCATGTTTGTCGCGGGGGAGCGACGACAGAAACGGTTGGATTTGTAGCCACTAATAGACATGCCCAAAGTCTCCACGAAACCTCGACTATTGTTGAAATATGAGTTGCTAGTTATAGACCACACAAGGTATGGGGCCGGGGCGACTGAGAGTAGAGCCCATGAAAGTCGGGACTCCTAGGATCTCGAGATGGACAGAAATGACGCTAATGCACTGATCACGAGGAAGTTAATGGAGTCGGCAAACACCTCCTCCATCCCCTACAATTGATGCTCCACTCAAGACAACACTATTGAAGGGAAAATGGACAGAAGACATCTTGGCAACATAGCACTTTGTACACTGCACACCGAACTCCGGAGGTCAGGGATGAGAGCGTCGAACTAGCTGGAGATGATCCTCCATACTAAGGTCTGTTTGTTGAGCGAAAAACCGCATTAGGAAATAGTTTTCAAGAAAATTTTATTTTTCAAATCATTTGGTACCATTGAAAAATAAAATCTGATAAACCAAATCGCATAAATCCCGGATTTTGGCATCCGCGGAAAACCGCGGATCCCATTTCCATGCTGCTGCTACAGTTGCTACAGTACACATTTTGGGTACTATTACGTAAGTTACATTTTTATTTTTCCCACTTATTAACTAGTCTTTGTCAAATTTAATTATTTTTATTAGTTAATTTAATTTTTATTTTTTATTAAAATATCTGTAAAGTACTATTTATTCAAATTGTGGTTTTTATTTTATTTCTCCTATTTAAATTATCTTTGTCAAAGTTACTTATTTTTCGTTAGTTATCTATTTTTTATTTTTAAAAATATTAAAAATAAAAAATAAAATAAAATAAAAAATTGATGAATAGTGTTAATACACAGAGTGTATGACTCTCTCTCATTTGAGTGTATCATAATATCTCATATCCCTCCATACAACTTTATATTTACCTGACAATCAATTAATAGATAATTACATTTTCTTTTCCTGTAAAAGTTATTCCGTGGAAAAACTATTTTCCTATTAAATATTTTACATACAACTAAATGGACCCTAAGTGGAGAGCAAAATCCTCCCCCAGAAAAAAGATACACTGGGAAACAAGTTCTCAGAACAAAATCAATGGCACTTTAGGGGAACGAAACTAGGAACAGAGTATGATTTTAACAACACAAAATCTGGAGCTTCTCTCTCTAGAAAGTTAGAGAGAGAGCCCAAAACTTCATAGACTTCTCAACTGATCAAAGTATTTAAGGTTTTCATATGTATATGAGTTTGGGTTGGTGTTTAACGTTTTGAAATTGAATAGTAGAAACAATTAAAACCAGTGACCCCACAATTCCACTAAATGCTACGTTTTCTGCGATATTGGTCATCATATTGCATCACCTATGAATTGTGATAATTTTTTTTACTAAACTAGGATTATAAAAATATATCACATGTGAAGAAAAAGAAAAATTTTATTTTCTCCACACTTAATTAAATTGAATGAATACCCTTATTTCTTGATAACTTATTGCAAATACCCATTTCAATAATTTTAATTATAAAACTATATTTTGTAAGAAAGAGTGCACCCTATTATATGTTCGTCTTTCAACAGGCCTTAATACCATAAGAATCTCAGCTACCACCATTGAAGAAGTCCCACGAATGATCCGTAGGTATCTGAAATTCTCTCTCCTTTCAAGTAAAAAAAAAACTAGAGTTCCTTTTAAAGCCCCAAAAAGTGTGGAGGATTTAGAAAAAAGGCATTGCATTTACCTAATACTCTGTTACGCAAGATGGGTAGACATCAGAGTTTACTGTTAAGAATTGGGAAATAAGATTTTGGAGAACACAATATTCATTTTTTAAAAATTTTCAAAGAGTCTTAGATGATTTTTGAGATTGATCTTGGAGAAGAGACCGGTATTACACTAGAGTTATATTTGGTATCGAAATAGATCGAGAATTGAATCAGAATATTTCAAAATTTCAAAATTATTTTAATTTATCCTCAGCCTATTTTAATGCAAAACAATCTCTAGAGGAATAAATATAATCATAAAAATTTTCATATTTTTGTACTCAAAAGTCGGATACCAAAGTACTAGTGTTAAATCACAACAGTTGTAAGAGCATACTAAGAAGTGACTTTATAGTAAGCTTCCCATATATCTTAGAATAAGGTTTCAGGTTAAAATTGATCAAGAGCAGGTTTATAAGAAGTTTCTGAAAATATTGTAATATGTTACTTTTCAAAAGAAAAAAACAAGACAGGTGCAAGGACTTTATTTTAAATAAATCATTCTTCCTAACTACAGATATGTATCCGCTACAATATTCATTTAATCTGTTGTGCATCCTTTTTTTTATAGGTAATATAGATAGGGGCGGAGATTTAAATCTGTGTCATTAAACTTACATCTGCCCTTTTTTTCTTTTTCTTTTGGCAAATAACAGTCTGCAAATCTACTGTTGTGTTACTAACACAACACAAGCTTTGAAATGGCATTCACAAAATTTTTTATTTTAACATAGCACAGATGTGAAAACTCATCCTTTTCTCAAATCTCCCAACACGGAATTAAGTGACTCGTTCCTTCTGGCTCTCTGTAATTTGTTCCTTCCACTTGCTAGGCACCCCAAGCACAACCATAGCGTAATAATAATGTCCTAAACTATATGAATGGGTAGTAGAGTCTTATTAGCCTGTCCACTTAGCAAATGAGGAGATGCTGGCGTGCTTGGGGCACATCTTTGAGGAAATGGAGTGGTCTGCAAGAGTTGCTACTAGCAACCCTCCTTCGGTAGGCATCCGCTTGATTTGGATGAGAGAACCACCGAGTCGAGGAGACAACACAGGACTCCATTAGAGCCTTGAGTGGCTTCAAAGTTAACCTTTGTTGCTTCACCTCCATGCTTCTTATTCAAAGCCTAGCTTCTTAGGCTTGGGGGGGGACCCTACTACTTATCCCTCTCAATGAGAAAGACTTTTTACCTGCCCAATGGATAAAAAGTTTATCCTCCCAAACATGGGTCCATCCAGACACGGTATTGGTTCTGTTCCACGAGACCAATTCCGTACCATGGACGGACCTAGTTTAGGTCTAATTAGATATCGAGAAAGGTTTATTACATTTGTATATTGCACTTTAAATACAATATGATTAGGCAACAAATCCATGTAGTATTTAACATTGGATTGACACTTTATCACTCCTCATGTAGGGGTGTCACATGAGTTATTACCTAGTCAAAGTGTAATATACAAGTGCAATAAATCTTTCTCTTAAGTATCACATTCTAAAGAGTTCCTTATGCTGCGCTTTATAAGTTTCTTATTCATACTTAAAAACTGTCAAGGGCCCCCTTGTTCATCTAGAAAACCATCTCATCATAATGCCAGCTTCCTTGGACTAGAGTTGCCTATAGAGAAAGAGAAAGGAAACTAGAACCCACTATTCCTATGAGTGCAATGCCGCCTCCGGAGGCGTTCTACTCAAGTAAGGTTTGGTAGAAGTGGGCTTTGGAGTGAGGAAGTGGCCACCCCCACATCATCACAGACTCTGAAGAACAGCTATAGAACTATCCGATATGAAAAGGGTTTAAGAAAGGGAGAGGAACAAAAGTGAATGCTGTGCTAGCAAGGAAGAACCAGATTCCAGGTTCCTGTAGCAGAAAAGATGAACAGGTGAAGAAAGCGGTACGCATGTCAAGGGACGGGAAACAGATAGGAAGGAGGGAGGGAGGGTTTTGAACAAGGGGAGGAGGAGTTTCTACTCCTTGCAACTCGTAGAAGCCTGTTAGTGGGGAGGATTGCGCACGAGAGTTTGTCCAAGGTAAGGATCTTAACTGGTCTAATTCTACTTTTTTTCTCTTTAATTGTCATTATGGATATTCCTACATGGTTATACAGTTTTCTGTCTTCGTTGTAGTTAATTTCATAAAATGTTATTCGATCGCCTGATTAGATGGCTACAACTTGCCGATTAAATATATGTTAAAAGTTCTTTCTGAAGGGCAGAACACATCAAGCTATCAGAATTCTCTAAGTCTGGTTTTTTCTGTCATTGGAGTCTCCAGTTTCCCTTCTATGGGCAGAACACACCAAGCTATCAAAAATTTCCAAGTCTGGTTTCTGTCCGTGGAGTCTCTTTATAAACTTCCCCTTTTCCTTCCTTTTTGGTGGCCTCGGGATGGTGTTTTGGACTTTAAGTTGATGGCAGATGGCCTCCTCGTTTTCTCTTTCATTTCTTCAAATGAATAGGAGAAACACTGGATTAACATGCAATGCCCTTTGAATCCTTCATTCGCATGTTTAGCCATCAAGTTTGCTTTTGGTTTTTGTATCGATTAGAAAATCTTCAAGTCACTTCGTTTTGTCATTATTTGATCTCCTCTAATTGAAGACACTTCACATCACCCAAAAAGGTAGTAGAAGAAAGATTATGCTCATATTTTTACCATCCTATTTCCCTCCGAGAAACAAATTTGCTTTTCTACTCCTAGGATGATTTTAACAATCTGATAGTGTTCTTTCTCCTTTTTTCTCCGTAAAGTAGAATTTATGATGCCTTTGCAATTCATGAATATCTTTATGTTGGAACAATATTCCGAGCTGAAAGAAGATGTCTGAGTTTGGCCTTTTCGCTGTTTCTAAACTGCAGGTTCTTTCGAAGGACAGACTCACAGCAATGCCGTGGAGATGGGGAAGAAAGGGGGCTGGATATCGGCTCTGAAAAGGGTCTTCACTTCCTCACCTAAAGATACACTTGCGATCAGTGTATGTACATGAACATGTCTAAACAAGTGACCTCTCAAATCTCAATCTATCATCTTATCATATGTTGTCTCATGCATACAGCTAGGCACCAATGCATGGAACTAAGAAACTGGCAGAAAAATTCTTGATAGGAGAATTTCTTGTGATGTTTAGCCACCATGCGCCTTACTACTCAAGCAAATCCACTTTTTTCTGCAATAGCTAATCCTCTGTACAGAATGGAATTGCTCTTACTTTTGAAGAATCTGCTTGTTGTCCTCTGCAGGGTCCAGACAGGGATTTTGTCAAGGAGAAGAAGAGATGGGCAATAGGAAAGCTCAGAAATGGGGGGACAAAGGCCTTCATCCACCTCCACAAGGAACCCAGCAGCATTGAGAAGATACTGGGAGATGCTGAAAGGGAGCATCAGAGGCTGCACCATCATCCACAACCCCCCCAGAAGGCTCAGCACCGAAGCAGCAGCAATGAGAGAACAGTGGGAACTGCAGAAAGGGAGCCTCATAGGCTGCAGCAGCATCCACAGACCACACAGAAGGCTCAGCACCAAAGCAGCGTTGAGGCCACAGTGGGAAGTGCTGGAAGGGAGAATCATAGGCTGCAGCATCATCCAGAGCCCCAAAAGAAGGCTCAGCACCAGAGCAGCCATGAGACCATAGTGGGAAATGCTGGAAGGGAGCAAACTAAACCTCCACCTTCGCCTCGACACCGAGCTCAACAGCCCAGGACCTTGCCTTCCAAACCAACTGCCAGTGCCAATTCTCCCCCAACACCGACTGTTTCTCCTTCAAGAATCACCATCAACCATTCTCAGAAGTCGGCAATCAAGATTCAAGCAGCCTACAGAGGTTACATGGTAGAATTTATTTTAAATATTTTTTAAGTTTTGAGGAATACTAGCATGTCGTACCCTTTTTGTATGGTGCACACGCTCTATTGCCATCGTCCTATCTATATAGATTGGGCGGACAGAGAAGGTCAAATGCAGGTGCTCCAACAGCTGTAGACTGCCGCATGCATTAGAATTTGGGAAAAACTGCATCTTTCCTGGGGCGTTGCACCACATAACTAGTTAGTCAAATGATAACTACAGGCACGGAAGAGCTACAGGGCGCTGAGAGGTCTGGTGAGGCTGCAGGGGGTGATGAGAGGGCAGAATGTGAAGCGCCAGAGGATGAACGCCCTGCAGCTGATGCAGCTGTTCGTGAGAGTCCAGAGTCAGGTGCGCACGAGAAGGATCCAGGCGATGGAGAGCCAAATCCGCAGCGGCGGATGCCAGACAACTGCGACAAGGGGCAGGACAGCAACATCAACAGATGGACCCTGAGCCACAAGTAAAACCCAACGATCACCCAGCTCATCTGCCTACTTCTTCGCCGGATGAATTCTTGCTTAGTACGAAGAAGAATCACCATCCGCTCATACTCCCCCACACCCTACCAAAAAGACAAGGAAAAATGGAATCTGTGATGAATCACCATCTGTTCGAGGAAATTTTTAGTTGAAAAATATGTGCAGTCGGTTGCAGAGGAGCAGAACGAGGAAGTGTGGGACAGCAGCCTGCTGACCAAAGTGGAGATGGACGCGAGGGGGCAGAGGAGGTGGAGGCCATCATGAAGAGAGAGAGGCTCTGGCCTACGTGACTTCCCACCAGGTACCACCCATGAAAGTTCTCCTCCTTGACCCACACAAAAATGGATGCAACGGCACACACCGTCACGCAGTTTGTTCTTCCAATGGCCGACGGCGGCATAACATGTTCTTGATCTCCGCCGTTGGCACCAGCAGCCAAAGTCGCCCTATCCCAGTCCTGCGGGCTGAGATCCGTGTGGTGGGGATGGCTGGACCGCCACTTCCAGTCCCACCGTCCTCCTGAGAGAGCAGCAACCTCGCCGGCCAAGGCTGTCCCTCCGCCGACCACCGCCGGGAACGGACGACTGCTCGACGCCCCGGTGCGGCCCAGCAGCCGCGACAAACGCCAACTCGGCCACGACGATCCCGACACGTGCACGCCCAGGTCCACCCACGCAACCCCGAAGGCGAGGGGCCGGCCCATGTCCCCTCCCAAGTGTCGGAATCCGCCGCCGAGCAGGGCCGGGCCGAGGGACGACGAGAGCCTGACCAGCTGTCCGGCGTTCACGGTGCCGGGCTACATGGCGCCGACGCAGTCGGCAAGGCGAAGCTAAGGAGCAGGCCTTCCTGAGGGAAGGGCCGCCACCGGCGGCCAAGAGGCGGTTCTCCTTCGGGCTGAGCCAGAGCATCGGGGCGCTGCGGTGGGGGAAGGGCTCGTCTCTCTTGTCGGCGAAGGAGGCGAGTGCACAGAGGACGACGAGGGGGACACACCGACCGATGCAGTCGATGGGTAACCTGAGCGTGGATTCCGCGGCGTCGATGCCGGCGGGAGTTGGGAGGAGGCCTTTCTACAGGTGATGTGGGTAGTGTGGGCAAGCTGGTCTGAGCTGAGAGCTGCAGCAATTTATTTTGCCATTTTTCTCGTCTTCTTTGTTGTTTGTAGCATATGGGTGGCTGGGTGTCAGTATTGTTGTCGTTTTGACTTTTGAGTCAACGAAGTTTCCACTGTGGAGTTTGTGCACCAAATAAGGAACAGGTTGAGGCGTGGACTCATATGTTTTGACAGATGCCGCATGATCTTTGTAATAACTGGAAGAGAATAATCCAAAGGACATTTTGATTGATGTCAAACATTGAAATATATTTGTTTGGATTGATAAAATATCAGTTTTTTTTTTTGTTTCTTTGTTAATTTGATGTACAATACCTCCGTCTACAATGAGGGTCGACTATATATTTCACAAACGAAAAAACTGATTCTACCTTTGAATTAAGTACAGAAAACAAAACCTGCAAGTTAACTTCAATCTTGAAACGAACGATCTCAAATCTATCTACACTCTTGTCAATCTACGAAGACATGGAAGAAAGGCATCGAGAAGGGTGGGTGTTGTTGGATTCAAATCCACATCATGTAAAGCCAGTTAGATGTTCATGGCGATCCAAGAACTAGGCAGGTGTGCAAGAGAAATTAACGTCCACATTCAAAAGTGTCAAAGTTCTATACTTGGATTGCAAATTTCCCCAAGTAGACCATTGGGTCTTCGGTTGTTGCATCTGTAGTTTTGTTAGTGTCAGCCTAGCATAGTATTGTTATAATATAATGAGCCTGACCATTCTCTCTCAATTTTCATATTCATATTTGGTATTGTCATAATAAACTTAATAAAAGTTGTATAAAAAATATGTAGGCCAAATTTTGAGTGTCTCAAGACCTCACTTGCTGAGCCCCCCCCCTCCCCTTCTTTTTCTTTTGGTCACTTTCCATTGTATAGTTCAAAAGTAAACTCTAACGACTGTTTGATGTTAAAATAGATTGAAGATAAATTGAGAATAACTTCAAAACTTTGAAGATATCTTCTCTCTATTCTGATCAATCCTGATATCAAACATGACTTAAGTTGGTTTACATGACCATAGGAACACCAATATGAAAACTTAAAACTGTATCAAAAGTATTATTTGAACCCACACGGCATTAGCAATTTCATCATTGTTCTTATTTCAAGCTGGGTTTAATTCTGGTCATCCGGATTGTGGAGTAACATAAAGAGTTGTCTTTTTTTTTTTCCTTTTTTGACAAGAAGCATAAAGAGTTGTCACCCATTTGCTCAAGGACCGCTTTGTAGATTACACTTCTGTCATGACCAATTCCTCCTTGAAACGCTTTGATAAGGGGCAAACCCTTGATTAAAGAAGGGTATAGAGAAGTTAGATGCTAACTTACTTTAGATATTATATTAAATTAATCAAAAGATTTTCTGGTTAGGAAGAGATAAGAAGAGATAAGGCTTTGGTAAAGTTACCCAAACTTAAGTTGGTAGCACTACTCCACTTTAACTAGGGACCATTTTTTTGACATCAAATATTTTATGTTAATATTTAAGTTAATCTACATCTGATCAAAATAACTAAGAGTTACTTACCCGTTATCAAAGCAGCATGAGGGGAGTTGGAACAATACGTTCCCAAGATGCGGCCTGATAGGGAGAAGAGGTAGTACCCAATTATCTTCGATAGCGAAGAAATGGATTTACTTATCAAACAAGACTTTGGTGTAGAGATCTAGAGAAAGATTTAGTACACTTTCATATTGCACTTAAGTGTAATATGACTAAGCACTAAACTCATGTGGCACCCCTCACATAGGAAGTGATAAAGTGACAACCTAATTTTGGGTGCCTTTAGTGTCTAGTCATATTAAGTACAATATGAAAGTACACTCAGTCTTTCTCAGAGATCTAACAGTCTCAACGAAATCGACGGAAGTTTGATTCCGAACGTAGATAAGCCACAGAATTAACATATGAATGTACCCACACCAGGAATCGAATGAATCAATGAAAGCTTTGAATAGAGAACGTGGTTGTGGAGGCTGTTTTCAACCTCCTAGGCCCATCATAACCCGTCCAAGCAGAAAGGTTCTGGTCATTCAGCCACGTGTTCTCGGGATTAGCCACTAACTCCTGAACATGCTTCGGCCAAAAAAATGCCTAAGGGTCTCAAGGGTAGTCTCCAGACGCCGCACAACCTATTCGAGCCAGACATAGTCTTCGAGTAGACCACGAGCCTCCTGTTCGAACCTCCTGCAGCTTATCGCCTGAAGCACCGGACACCACGCAGCCTTACTGATTGCTGAACGGGCCCCTGTGTGGCCCCCCATGGCCTGCGGCCCCGGGCGGCCCTTCGCCTACCAATGACAGATAATGTGACGACGTGGCACGCGCCCCACGATCAAAGGCATTAACAATGAAGAATCCCAACAGGTGCCTCGAACGGGACAACTCCCCGCCTAGGGACTTCAACTGACGCGTCCCTTCGATCATCATTGAAGGAGATCGTGTCCGGACCCTTCGTGTCATTCGCCTATAAAAATACAGGAAACCCTCATGCAAAGATAGGACGTGACATCCCTCTCACACACATACTCGCCCACACGTGAACTCACACACGAAAGAACCTTCCTCTCTAGCCTCTTACAGTTGGACTTGACTTTGGTATCGGATGGTTCTTTCCGGTTCTTCAACCGGACCCCCTGACGCGTTCTGAATTTTACAGGCATTCGTCTACACCGACGACTGATCCTTTCCTCTCTCACTTTCAGTGGTGGCTCGTTCAGCCCGTACCGAGCAGAGGATCACCGCCACAGTGGCCATTAATCCCTTGGGCAAAGACCGCAGTGAAGCTGAGAGTTGTCTATATATGTGGTGTCTTAAAAATGCAGAAAACATGGACATGGATTCATGTCAATTCCATGCAAATGGAAAAAACTACGTCAATTTTTTGGCCTTCATCAGAATACGTTTTAATTGGTCCATAATCGATGAGACATCCTTTATGATGATGATGAGACGAACCAATATTTTCTAGCATCCACACCAATAGGGAACTGCAGTCCTCTTCGATGGCTAATCATCTATCCACCTTAAATGCTGCAACCAAAACCTGGGCCAGTAATTGAACGAAGCTTCAATAAAATAGGCTAAGACGAGTCCCAATGGATCCTGACATTTTTCGAATTTTCAACATAACTTTCAGAAGAATGATGCTTTATCATTCAGAAAGAAGTTTTAACTTCTCAGGGTGGTCATATGACAGAACCTCATGGAGAATTTCCTACGAAAAATGCTAATTGTATTGCCGCACGGGTGGTAATTATCTATGCCTAATATTTCTTAAATATTCTCATATCATCTTTAATACAGAACATTAGTTACTCTTACATCATTTTTTTATAAAATTATTTATCATCTTTAATCAGTTAAAAGTGACAAATAATCAAATGACAATGACAAAAAGACAAATAATCAATTGAAAGGACAAATAATTATACTCTTACATCATCTCAAAAAGTAGAAGTGTTAAATGATCTTATATCGTTGTCCATAAAATTAGTTGTCACCGTTAATTGATTAAGAGTAACAAATAATGAGTTAAAAATAACAAATAATCAATTAAATAAGATAAGTAATTTTTATATTAAATATATAGATCTGCATAAAAAAAATGCTAAAAACCACGCCTGACCCAATGATGTTCCTACAATTCTAGGAAGGCATTTTTATCCTATTCCCGGGGTGATAAGCATTTCTCATTCCCAAGAGAAGCCATAGTGTTTTGGTGCTTTGCCTGTGATCATAATTACAAGTTTGGCATACATCTGTACCTGTTTCATCATGTTGGAGATCCTAGGAATACTCCAGGAGATCCTTGCTTTTCTACCTGGACAGGCTCATACCCAGCTGTCAATTCAGCAGAGGAAGAGTTCTAGATGATATTAACAACAGTGCAGGCTACTGTTCTATACACATTAACCATCAGCTAGATACTCTTCATATAGGAAAGTTTAGTTAGCAGGAACCAGCAAAAGAAACAATATGACACTGCTGCAGAAACTAACAATAAGCTGCATATCTAGAGGATCACAAGACTGAGATCAGCCTTGTCAATGGTGAAGGCCAAGAGAATGCGTCCTAGAAACCAGCACTGTACCTCCACCGGATCAATGGAGTCCCAGAGCACTAAGTTCTTCAACTCTACAACGAATTAGCTAGCAAAGAACTTGCAATTTGGCACATCTTCCTGATTCTAAGCTCTCACTTCAACTTGTTTCATCATGTTTTCAGGAATCTTACCACCACCTTCCCTCACTACTGCCGGAGTCTTGTACTCCTGCTTTTGCCGGAACACCTCATTCGAGGTCAGAATCCTCAGATGCTTCCCGTCGACGATCTCCAGGACTTCCGGCAGCCCGTTGGTGCACCCCTTGGAGAGCCCCACGTCCACCCTGATCGCGCGGTTCTCGCATACCCCGTTGATTCGTTCTTGTATCGTGTGCCCCATTACCATCCTCCTCACCCCCGGAATGCTCGACAGCACCTCCTCAAGATGTGCGCAGTCGCAGTTTTCCCCGTCGGAGAACTTGCGCAGCCACACCAGCGAGTCCCGGCCCCTGAGGAGGCGGGGCATCCAGGAACCTTCCGACCCTTCGATCCAGGCCCTCACCTCCTCGTTCAGCCTCTCGAGCCCGTACTCCACATGGTCCCGGAGGAGCCCACCGTGGACGAAGACCGAGTCGCCGACGACGACCACCGTCTGGTTTCCAGCCAAGAACTTTCTGGATATGGGCCCATTCGGCCGCAGCGCCGCTATACGCGCCCGGAACCCCTCGAAGCACTCCTCCTTCACCCCCTGGAAAACCCTGGGAATCCCTTCGAAGGGGTCCCCGGGGTCCTCCACGCCGTCGCAGAGCCGCTTCATCGCGATCCCCTCCCGGTACCAGCTGCCCCACCGCTCGAACTCGGCGAGCCCCTCACGGTGACGTAGCGGAAGTCGAAGGCCACGTTCATGACGTCGTGGTTGCCGAGGATGGTAAGCAGCTGCCCGCCGGCGTGGGCCGCCTCGATCTTGAGGCGGTGGAGGAGGTAGAGGAGCCGGATCTCGTCCCCGCCGCGGTCGAGCACGTCCCCGACCTGGACGGCGACGGAGGTGCCGCCGGTCCAGCGGCCCGTGGCGGGGTCGGCGAGGCCGGCAAGAGCGAAGGCCTGCGCCGCCTTGGGGAGGTCCCATGGAGGTCGCCGATGGCGACGAGGCGGGCGGGGGCAGGGAAACGGGTGGGGAGGGGAGGGCGAGAGGCGGGGCTGGTGTTAGGGTCAAGGCGGGGGTCGTCCTGGGTGGAGGAAGAGGCCGCTGACGGAGAAATCGACGAGGGCGTCGACGAAGGAGGAGAGGAGGGGAGGGACCGCCCCGCAGACCCCAGGCGACGCCTCCATTCTGCTCCCTCCCGAGCGGTAAAATGGGGGGCGCTGCTGCGCATTAATAGGAGGAAGAGAAGAGTTCCCATTGGTCGGCAGCGTCTGGGTCCCGCATAATGTCGTCTAGACCCACCCCGCCCAAATGGTCAATCCAATAAGGAGGCGACGCATATCAAGGAACTGGTTTCTTTTGGAAAATGATTTAGTAACGCCGTTTCATAACACTGAAGGAACACACCAATCAAAGTACACCTCTCATCATTTATGAGGTGTTTTTAACTTTTTTATTTCAGTTGCTGATGTGGCACAGTTTTAATAGTGATGTTACTCAATGGTGTTACAAATTATTTCTCAGAGAAAATTAATTGGGGGTCTCTATCAGAGGGTGATATTTTTTCTTCGTCCCTGTCAGAATATTGTAGACGTAAAGTTCATACTTTTCGTCCGGTTTATTTCCAGTCTCTGCTTTTCAGACGTTACCATTTACGACTCTCGACCACGATTTCCTTCTCTTTTGCATCCGTCACTTTTTTCCCATTCCCGTCTTACCTTCCATCCTTTCCAACCCCATGTCTACCTCGACACTGACGCTTCGATCCTTTCGAAGGGCCGTAAAATTTGATCGATGGGAAGTTACTCTTACATAACGTGCCGACAACACTTACAGCAACCATTGACATCAGTTACACAGAAGGCCCGTGAACCGTTCTTCACAACTATAAAAGGAACCCAGGGCCGTATACTTATCCTTCACAAGCTTCTCTGAGTCTTCTTCTTCCTAGCTTTCTTGCTCGTCTTCTTCCTCTTTATTTATAGATGTCTTCATCTAACCGTGCTCCCCAGAGAGATGGCAAGGCACCTGCGTCACCGGTGCCACTGTCGCCCCCGGCTCCCCCGGCGCCACAGGCTCCACCTTCGCCGACGACCTACAACCCCGACTACTGGAAGGGTTTTTACATCGGCTGGATGATGACTTTACAGAAAGCCTCTCGATTGTACGGCCATAAGGGCCTCACCAACATCCTCCCTGACATCGGCCCTAGGACAGAACAAATCTGTTCCTCACCTTCCTCCCCTCCCTCCCCGGCCCGTTCCTCTTCCTCCCCTCCCTCCTCCACCGAGAGATCGGGTTACGAGTTTAGATTGTAACGGGTTCCTCCCTCCCAGGCCCGTTCCTCTTCCTCCCCTCCCTCCCCGCCCGTTCCTCTTCCTCCCCTCCCTCCACCACCAAGTGATCGGTTATGGAGTTTAGATTGTAACGGGGCTTGTTTATGCAATATACCTATTTTCCTTTTATGCAGTCTTCTGTGGACTTGTATGTGCTTTGTATCACGCAAACTCAAACGTATATTGTAACATGCTACCATGTATTGTAACAGGATTAGGAGTTATTGTAACACCTTATTACGTGTACTGTAATAGTATAGGTTAGAGTGTAGTGCTCGAACTGTAACCTGGTAGCATGTATACTATAATGAAAATAGGTAAATACTGTAACATGTTTCAATGTATACTGTAATAGTGTAGGTGTAGCTGTAGTACTCGAACTGTAAGACTGTAGTGCTCGAACTGTAAGACTGCAGTGCTCGAACTGTAACCTGGTAGCATGTATCCTATAATGAAAATAGGTAAATACTGTAACAGGTTTCTACGTATACTGTAATAGTGTAGGTGTAGCTGTAGTGCTCGAACTGTAAGACTGTAGTGCTTAAAACTGTAATCTACTAGCATGTATACTATAATGAAAATAGATAATACTGTAATAGGTTTCTACATATACTATAATAGTGTAGATGTAGCTGTAGTGCTCGAACTATAAGACTGTAGTGCTCAAACTGTAAGATTGTAGTGCTCAAACTGTAAGACTGTAGTGCTCGAACTGTAACCTGGTAGCATGTATCCTATAATGAAAATAGGTAAATACTGTAACAGGTTTCTACATATACTGTAATAGTGTAGGTGTAGCTGTAGTGCTCAACTGTAAGACTGTAGTGCTCAAACTGTAACATGATATTATCTATACTATAATGACAGTAACTAAATACTGTAAGTGCAGACAGTGTCCTCAAGTAAATGTACAAGTATCATTACACTGGCTAGGAAATTGTACGTGCGGCAGTTCTTCTCCTTCACTTATATATGCTCTAAACGTTCTTATGCATTGAAGTACCCTTTGATGAAGTGGAGGGCAAACTTGCTCGCACATTGGCATGTCATCCTAACTGAAGGGTAAACCTTGAGTGTCCCTACGTGCCAGACACTCCATGTATTTGCAAGTGAAAATGGTGCAGTCATCTCCCGATCCTTGTTGTGGGCATGGGTCGGGGTAGTGTAGCGACTAATTTTTTACATATATGTGCTTGCCTTCATGTAACTTCTCACTTCCTCCGCCTGCATGAAAGAATTAACAAAAGAGTTCCAATTAGTTGATGTGTATTTACTGTAACATATGTAACATAAGTGTGCGCGCTCTGTAACAAATGTAAACCTTGTATGTAACACTTCGCACTTACATATTGTGGAATGTCACGACGATCTTGTTTCTTAATGAATCGTACACGTGGAACTCTTTTTCTTTAATGTTTATGAACAAAAGAGCCCAATGGTTCGTTCCAACATGCACGGGGAGAAGAGGAGGTCGAATTCAGTTGGGGCGCGATCCAATCTTATGAAAGAGTAATCAAAATGTTGTTTCTTCCTCTCATCGTCTTTGGTCGATTGGACATAACCTTTTAAAGAGGCTCCCAGATATCCAACGTGTTAAAATGTCCGGGTTCTCTTGACGGGGGAGAAACAAGCAAGTGTTGATGTAGCAGTCAATTACGACCGTTCGCTCTCCCTCGCGAACAATAGATCCCAGAGGTCCTTGAATGATAGGAAATTATCGTATCCTTCCAGTGTGCCACCAAACATCAATCCCTACATGTAAGAAAAGTGTACATCTTTGGTAAGAATGAAGATGTCATATAGTAATAGATGATCTAATATAATGTAATAGACAAGGTCTAAACTGTAAACAGTGAACACATCTACTATAACACGTACTCATTAATGATGCACTCATTTAGAAATCGTTCAATCAAAGACTTTTCGTCCACTCCTAATACTTCCCGAGCGATGTAATCTCGTCTCTCCTCTTTCTTGCCCGTTGGAAGTGTGTATGTACTCTGTTGAGAGTCAACAAAGATCGGTTCGGATGTGGACACATTGGCTTTCATAACTTTTTTTTTCAATTGATATGATAGAGGAGTGAACCTCCAATGTCGATATTGGGTTTTTTGATTTTTATATATTGCTGAAAGCAAAAGGATAAAGGGGAAAGGGCGTGGTACATAGATCACAGGACCGGGGCATAAGCTATGACACCCTACGCAGAGGGGTCTAAAGTACATGACGCATCCGTCCAATAAACCAGAAATCAAAGGGGTCGAAGTACATAATGGATTAGTCCGAGAAGTCTTCACATTCCCCATCGGAGTCCATGGTCAGGACAGTGGTTCTGCGAGTGCATTTTCAGTGAAGTTTTGGATCCTTACAGTGGAACAGATCTCTAGGAACTCATTTATATGCCTATAAGGATCTTCATTGGGATTGCCATAAAAGGATGGCAACATCTGAATGGTTCCAGGTTTGATCTCAAAATGATTTGCCGAATTTCCAGCCTGATACAAGTAGCAGGTTGATAGTTAGAAGGAATAAAATACTCCTTCATCTGTCTAGGTGCAGCCTCTTCTAAATTTCTAGCAACTTGGTTTTGGTTTTGGTTGGCCATCCTATGAAAGAATCTTTCAATCTCGTCTATAGGTTGAGCCAAATCTATGTCCAGAGAACGTCTACCAAACATGCACAGATGAAAAGTCCTCTATTTATAATTTTTAATTTTTTTACATTTTTATTGATTTTTATGAATTTTATGAACAAACACAAACAAAATAGACACTTTCAAAACAAATTATCCTAAACTCTAAGTGTTCTTTGGACTTATGTTATTTTCTCTCAAAATCAGATTTATGCTTGCTTAAATCAAATCCTAACTCTTCTTGTACTAGCCAGGTAAGAGGTGAAGTAGAGGGAGCCCCCCCTTGCTTTCGCAAGGACCCAATTAAATAACCTCTAACTCACTTAAGCGAAAACTTTTTAACCTCTAATCTTAGACACCAGACTCAAAGAGAAGTCTTAGAATTAAGAAAGAATAAATCTAATTATAAATCCTAGGGCCAAGTCTACTGATTTTTATTAAAAGCTGAGGAAAGTGCAAGAATGTGGAATTTTTTTTTTTGTGATTTTTGGTCAAAGGAAAGGGTGATGAAATCCCTCACCTTATCTTTTATTCTAATGGGTGAAGCCCTTAAGCAGTCCCATTTAAAAATATGAAGTGCACATATCAGATTCAAACAATGGGTTATCTAATGCTAAGTCTAATGCATGAAACGAGCGATGGAAGTCTTACCTTTCCCCCGCACTCTTCAATGCAAGAAAAGAGATGACAATTAAAATGACAATTAAGATGATGAATGTCCTAAACATGAGATTCTAATCTTGAAAAATAAAATTTTTATTTACAAACAAACGGCTAACATGAAAGAGCGATTTGGAATTTTTTTTTTAGATTTTAGATTTTTAATTTTTATTTAGTTTTTGAATTAAATGAAATGAAGCTAAGAAAATATAAAGTGTACTATATAAACTAAATCCAAACAATTCAAACCACCAAAAGGCTAATTATTACATGCCAACAAGAAGGAAATCTCTGTACATGCACAGAGAGTACATGAAAACCTCACTACAAGCTTCTCTCACACTCCCCTATCTAAAGACTGAATTAAAAATAGAGGAAAAGAAATCAGCAAGCTCCTCCAATGGGCTTCAAATGTCAAGCCCAATCTCCAAGTTCCTCTCCTTGTGCAAATCTGAAATGAAGCCCAATAACAAGTCAATGTAAAACCAATAGAAATCAAATCAATCAAAATAGATCTAAATCAAACTCTAATGCCTCCCCGGCAACGGCGCCAAGATGAACGCGCGACATAGTTGACTGTGCATTTTTGTTGTCCAGAGTTCCTCGCACAAGTCAATATGCGCACTTCCTCTAAACTGTCTCACAAAATTAAATAACAATATGAACTCATACAGTGGTGAGAACATGTCATATCCACGGAGAGGCTGAATAAAGCTTGAATTAAAACTACTTCGACTTGAAATCTCTATCGATAATGCATTAAAAATGAACGTGTAAACAACACCGATCAAATCCTCACAATCTTGACAAATCAAACTTAATGAAAGAACAAGTGGAATTGAAATGAAAAGAGATATGATATCAATGTACCTTCTCAGCTCGAGGGATCAATAGGTACACAAAAATAACAAATGAAATATAAAACTATAACATCAAATTCTTGAACTGTCTAGAATAACAAATAAGACACCAACGCAATAGAAATCTAAAAGAAAGAAACACTGAACCACTATTCTCACAACTCAAAGATTAAACTTGAAATAAGAACAGAAATTAATTGATACCAAATCTGAATTCTCATTCTATGAAGAACAGACGAAGAACAAATTAAAGACTGGAGAACAATCTAAAGAGACTCAGAAATCTACACAAAATCAGTTCAATCCTCTGCTATCACAGGAACATAGACTTAACAAACTCAACTCTGAATCTGACTCTCCGGAAGCTCTCAAGTTCTCTCAGTTGTCACAGCAGCACAGAATCGATGAAATTAGCACAGAAGAAAGGAAAAAATAAATATAAGCAGTAGAACTCGATCTCCTCTCATCAATAGCAGCAATTCCCAAACTACAATCTGAACTCCGGAAGCTCTCACAACTCTGCATGTTTACAGAAGATCTCACAGAAGTCGAACTCTCTCACGGATGCTGAAGGAAAAGACAGAAGAAAGAACAATGGCAGAAATCTGACTAGCTAAAAACCTAAACATGAGAAAATTGTCGAACTCAGAAATTTGTACATAACAAGTTAAGGAACTGCGAGGAACGAACAATCGATCCTGGCAACCCCAACAGCCACTCTGGATCAGATCCCCTCCCAACAGCAAAGAACACAGGAGACCCACCTCTCTGAAATCTCCGAACCATCGAACCAGACAACTCCCTCCTGCTCTGCTGAATACAAGAAGAATTAGAAACTAAAAAAAAACTAAAAACAAGATGCCGAACTCCATAAGCCTCTGCTCTACAGAACTAGAAACTTGAACTGGCTAACATCTGAACATAGAAGAACAAAAAGAATTAACTAAAAATTCTAAAAATAAATTTTGCCAACTCTCTCTGTCGACCAGAGACCAAGAAGAAACCCCCAACAATACGAATTAAAAACCTCACAACCCTCTGAATTAGCAGAAGCAACAAGAAAGAGCTTAATCCCCTTACAGAGCAAGAAGAAAACCCAAAACCAAAATCGAACTCCAACCCTCTGCTCTGCATAAACAGAAAATACAGAAAAGAAAAGGAAACTAAAATCTGGAAAAACGAACTAGCCCATGTGAGGACCTTTGGGGTCCCTTTATATAGGCTTCCGGTCTTGGGGCGCCTCTGCTTCCTCCAATTCGCTTCCATCGTCTTCTTCCCGCCTCCAGCACGGCCAGCTCCAGCTCAGCAGGGCGCCTTCACACTGGGATCTGGCCAGCACGACGGGCCTCCATCAGCTCACAGATCTACATCGCACCCCAAATTAGCATCAGCCGCACGCCATCGCACCCGCCTCAGCCTGCCCAGCCAGCTGGCCTCTGCCTCCTGCATCGCCCATCTGCAGGTCACCACGCCCATTGCGCCACCCAACCGCTTCCCACGCCCACTGCGCACGAACGGCACACACCCGCCTGGGGGCTGGCCGTCCAAGCCTTGCACTGCCCAGATCAGGCCGCCACCTTAGCACAGCCCCGCCCAGATCTGCTTCAACCATCCGAGCTCCGCCTGGGCTCAACCGCACAAGTGCCTCCATCAAGCCCTGCACGAGCCTGGCCAGCCTGCATCGCCATGGCCAGCAGACCCCAGAGCTCCAGCCGCCTGTATCTACACTGCTGACCGCTCTGCACATGGCGCTCTGCACATGGGCTCGGAGCTCCTCACAGCAAGCTTCAAACCCCAGGCTTCCGGAGTCTTCTGATTTTAACAAGAAGAAATAAAATAGTTAGTGGTGTCCAGGTATATAAGAAATATTATTATTATTAAAAATATTAAAATTGGGTGGGGTATTTACAAGTTTTATGTGTTTACAAAATATTTACAAAAATATTTTGCGATAAGAAGAATTTATTTACAATTGATTGTTATTTCTAAAATGAATCTAATAGTCAATATAAAAAATTGACTTATTTGAATGAATTTAACATGTACTCTAACCTAATATGTTTAAAATTTTATTTATGTATGAAATGCAAATTAAAATCAGATGGCACATTATTTATAGACAAAATATGTCTAAAATCAACTAAATGTGTGAAATTTAATGTAAAAATTTATGTAGTTATCAGTACTCTACTAGACATACGCTGAATGTGTGTATATTCCTGAACAGGTTCCGGACTGATGTTTCAACTGGTGGACTTTGCACAGTCTTTGGATCTATAACCTCTTCTAGATCTACCTTACTCCCACTGTCCTCTTGGGTAAGGTACTCCTCTTCCAAGAAGACAGTTCTCTCCTGGCAACAAACACTCTTTGTTCACCAGGATGGTAAAAGTAGTACCCAAATGTTTCTTTTGGTATCCATCAAACCTGCACTTATCAGTTCTGGAGTCCAGTTTATCTGGGTCGTGTTTCTTTACATGGGCTGGACAGCCCCAGATTTTAACATGTTTAAAATCAGGCTTTCTACCCTTCCATATCTCATATGGAGTAGAAGACACAGTTTTACTGGGAACCCTGTTCAGCAGATATGCCGTTGACTCTAGCGCATATCCCCATAGGGAAACTGGTAACTGTGAACGCTCATCATAGATCGTACCATGTCCAACAAGGTCCGATTTCTCCTTTCTCCGATACACCATTCATCTGTGGTGTATAGGGAGGAGTCCATTGAGAAGATACTGTTATCCTTTAAGAATTGTGTGAACTCTGTACTCAAGTATTCACCTCCTCGGTCTGACCGTAGGATTTTATTGCTCTTTCCAGTTTGCTTCTCAACTTCATTCTTAAATTCTTGGAATTCCCAAAGGCTTCATATTTGTACTTCATTAAGTAAACAAATCCGAACCTTGAGTAGTCATCCGTGAATGTAATGAAGTATGAGTAGCCACCCTTGCTTGGGTAGACATTGGACCACATACATCCGAGTGTATTAGTTCCAATAGGTCCTTGGCCCTATCTCCATATCCACTAAATGGAGATTTGGTCAATTTACCCATTAAACAGGATTCGCAAGTTGCATATGATTCATAATCAAATGGATCCAAGTATCCATTCTTATGCAATTTGAAACCTATTCTCGCCAATGTGACCAAGCCTACAATGCTATAATAGACAGTGTTCACACTATTCTTAATTCTCTTAGGAGAAACATCAACATGGAGATTTTCATAAGAAACATCAAGCAGATACAAACCATCACCAATTTGCTAAAGCAACTAGTTTATTTCTCAAATAAACTGAACAACTATTGTTCTCAATGGTAAACTTGTATCCAATTCTGTCTAAACAAGAAACAGAAATAATGTTCTTAATGATACTAGGCACAAAGTAGCATCATCTAATAAAAGCAAATCTCATGAGGGTAACTTGAGCTTCACTGTCCCACAGTGTGTGCATCAACACTTGCGTCGTTTCTAAGTCCTCAAGTTCACCTCGCCCTTGCTCAGCTTCCTTCTACTTGTCAGCACCTGCACATCATTGCAGACATGAGAAGCACATCCAGTGTCTAAAACCCAAGATGTAGAATCTCTAATAGACAAGTGAAGATTTATCATATAGATACCTGAAGCTTCGCTAAGCTTCTACTTCTCCTGAGCCTTCATTGCAAGGTAGTCCTTGCAATTTCTTTTCCAGTGCCCCTTCTTCTTGCAGTGGAAGCACTCACCCTTTCCTCTCCTTTGTTTATGTCCTTCTTTTGCTTCTGCTTGACTGCTTCTTTGCATTGCCTTTCTTAAAGGCTTGCACTGCTCTCCTCTTCTTGTTGGACTTTCCAACCATGAGAACAGTGGGCTTTTCCTTCTTAAGGTTGCCCTCATCAGTCTTCAGCATGTTGAGCATCTCAGCTAAACTCACCTCAATCTTATTCATTGTGAAGTTCACAATGAACTGGGAAATAATCTGGAAGTGATTGGAGAATGAGGTCCGCGCTCAGTTCCTTGTCAAGAGGAAAACCAAGCCCCTCGAGCCTCTCAATCCACTCTATCATCTTCAGCACATGAGTCTGTACTGAAGACCCCTCTGCCATACGAGCTCTGAACAGGGCCTTGGATATCTCATATCTCTCTACCCTGCTCTACTCTTCAAAGAACTCCTGCAAGTGCTGCATGATGGATCTAGCATCCATGTTCTCATGCTGCCTTTGCAACTCATTGCTCATTGAGGCAAGCATGTAGCATTGGGCCAGAGTGGAATCCTCCTTCCACTTTGCAAATTCAAGTGTTTCCCCTTCTAGTGCGTCTAGGGGTGGTTCAGCTGGGATCTCACCTTCCAGGACATAGGCAATGCGCTCAAACCTGAGGACAATCTTCAGGTTCCTGAGCCAATCCGAGTAGTTCGGGCCTGTCAATTTGTTGGCATCCAGTATGCCATGGAGTGGGTTACCTGACGACATTTTTGCCTATAAAGGAAATGTAGACACAATTAGCAGATGTTCATAATAATAATTAAATCTAGATTAGGACTTTAATCAAGATTAGCTCCCACTATTTTTCGACAGACTGTATACCCTCATATATACAGAATGGGAGACTCTGACAGTCTCCTAGTGGGGATCAGAATCTTACAGACTCATAGCATGATCTTGTGGATAGCACAACAAACCACACTATGATCTAAAAGCGGTCAACTCTTGACACTTGCAACTCTTGCAATATCCGATCTTATTTTGCCCCCTGAATTTTAATGATCTTGTGGATAACACAACAAGTCATTAAATCCAGTCTAAGTAGTACCATCATTACGTAACGAGCATAGATTTGGATGTAGCCCTTGTGGACAGTACAACAAAGTTACACCGGTCCTCTATCCCGTTTAAGGCATCATTATGTCATAGTTTTAGTCTGTCATCAGATTTGGCAAGCCTTGTGGATAGCACAACAAACTTGCCCGATCTAATGGCAATACTAAAACTATAATGATGGAGGCCACGTAATTCATTCTTAATGATTACGCTACGGCTTAAAATTTAAACAAGGAGGGATTTTGATATATTTTATCTTGGTCTCTATCTGCGTGCTATTGATATAAGAATTTGGAATATCATATATTTAATTATATATATCAAAGCACATTCCACATATATCATATATATGAAGAAAAACGATGGATGATCATGGACTTTAACCTAGAGTGGCATTACCAGAGCCAGTTGGTAATCCACAAACACGGTGAATAAATGGCAGCCCCCATCGAATGCTTTGCTTGATGTAACTCTATCTCCATGAAGGTCCTGCATGGTACTCTCCTCCATCTCCGCCAATCCGCTTCTTATAATTACAGTAATATTTAAATGGGCTCGCAAGCCCATAAATGTACATCAGATAATATAAGAAACCTTGAACAAGTCAAGGGAGTACATAACAGGAGGGAGATAGAATGTACAACCCGGATTTAATAGAGGGAGAGAGGGAGGCACGCAATCCTCATCAATACATCACATGCCATTAATCATAAACATCATCACATGACATCTAATTCCATGATCATCCATCCACATATCAACACATCACATGCATCAATAAGCAATCATCATATAATTACTTCTGAAATAACTTTTTATTTCAAAAATATAACAATTATATTTTGAAAACCATTTAACTAAACAATTTAGCTACATGGAGACACCTAAACAACTTTAGATAAATGCCATTCACCGTTGCTGCATGAATCCGCCAAAATTTACTGTTAATTATTTAACAAGAATCACATTTCTTAAATTAATTAACATGCATTAATTAGATGGTAGGAAATAACTAAAACAATTTTAGAATTCCTTAAACTAATTAAACATTGGGTCAAATATCTGAAAATAATTTACAGAGAGCTAAAACAATTTTAAACTCTTTAACTAATTTCAGAATTTTCTGGAATTTTTAAGAATTTTTCTGGTGTTTAAACAATTTTAAAAACTTAAAAATTGGGGGAAAAGGGCCGGTCAGATCGCTTGCCACTGCCCCAAGAACCCAAAAACCCTGGGAAAAGCCCTAGAAATGCAGAAAACCCCCTTTTCTTGACTGTCCAAGAAGTATGGCGGCGACCTCTGCAGGGGTCGTGTTGCCTCTACAAAGGGCCAAACGACGCCACGAAGGGTTCTTCACGAAGCCCTTGGTACCAGGAACAACTTCCGTGTACCAACGGACGGGAAGTGCACATCCCATGTGCGACTCAAGAACGAGGTAAAATCAGGGTTCATGCAGAACGGGAATCGACGAAAACACATGAATGACATTCATACGACGCTGATTCCGACCGAGCCAGCAACCTGGCTCTGATACCACTATGAGGAATCGATCAGAGCGCAGCGGAAACGCGATTCCCTCTCGTAGATATCGTTGCTGGTGGTCGGATCGAACACAAAACGGAGAACCCGCGCACAGGAAGATCCGATCTTTACCTTTGCGGGGTTGCGAAACTCCCAAATCCTGGGAGGAGGTGGCGCTGGAGGCGCTGGTGCTTCAAGCCGTTCAAGTGTCCAGCCTCTAGACGTATCCACGCGAGCTCCGGACGCAGACGGGATCTCCTCGGTCTCCACGCGTCTCCCGGATCTCAACTCCACCATGTGCCAGAGAGAGAGGAGAGAGAAGAGGTGGGGGCGCCCTGGAGAGAGAGAGGACGGGGCGGCCAGAGAGAAGACTGGAGC
Source organism: Colocasia esculenta (assembly GCA_014218235.1). Classification (NCBI taxonomy): domain Eukaryota; kingdom Viridiplantae; phylum Streptophyta; class Magnoliopsida; order Alismatales; family Araceae; genus Colocasia; species Colocasia esculenta. The sequence continues at coordinate 85,720,132 of CM024764.1, forward strand.
TTGGCCCAGGGTTTGACTCTCTGCTAATATTTATAGACACTGCGTTTTTCACAAAAACCCAGTTATTATCTATAACGACCATCCTGCCCAGTCTGCTCGGAACTCTATTGCGTGTGACCCTCTAGGCCCAAGTGCTAGTCCAGTTTTCTGCCCATTAAGCCCAATAACTCTTTATTGACTTATTGTAATTAATTAATATCTCATATTAATTAATTACACAATCAATTATCGTCTCACGATAATTGATAGGGCTTCCAATCAAGTTGGGTGCCAAGCAACACCACTTGATCCTGGAAAGCATTGGGGTTCAGCAACCCAATCAAGGACCTTTTTCTATCATCAGTTACCACGTGACTATAGTCCTTCGCTCGTACAATGCTCCCGAGTGCACTTAGGGTATGGTCAACTGTCAAACCCTAATATGTGCACTCACCTGGATTTAGACGCCGCATAACAATATCAGAAAACTCCTTTTCTGATAAGTAGTCATGCCCTGGCCAGGGACTATCAAGCATCTTTTCCTAGAGCATTCACTCTCTTATTACCGAGAGCGAGCGATCCCATATTGACCACACAATCACCTTCGAAGGTATTCCACTAGATCCGAACACTTAACTGATTAAGACCCCGTGGCTAGAGATCTATAAGTTAAGGTCTAAATCTAGAAGTCCACCGACAAGGTGTCCTTGGTGTCTCAGGTCTAAGGACCAATCACGCCACTGTGACAATGAATCTAGCTGGTTGACAGTTAGGTAACATTACCATCCAGGGATTCATAACGGATCAGTTCAGTGAACTCATTCTCCAATGAGCACCTACAGATTCACCTTAGTGTCTCCACACAAGTGACTATGAGACCAGTCACCCTCATCATATGAGCAGGTGCAACCTGTACTAGTCTAACCGGATATCCATGTCCTTCTCGAATATCCTTCGACTAGAACAATTAAGAATACGTTTAAGGATATTAATCTCATTGTTATGATCTCATCATAATTATATCCATTGCGTATATTCATGGACTTCATAATGAAACGGTAAACGAATTACACATAATGAATATAAAAGTCTTATTATTATATCAAAGAACATGATTGTACAAGTTATGATTGACTTGAGCACCCATAACTAACACTCCTCCCCTCCTTCCTCCTTTCTTCGCATCCTCCTCCTTCCTCTTCCTCTGCTCCTCCTCCTCCTCCTCTTCTGCTTCTCCTCCTCCTCCTCCTCCTCCTTCCTCTTCTGCTCCTCCTCCTTCCTATTCCTCTGCTCCTCCTCCTTCCTCTTCTCCTCCTCCTCCTCCTCCTTCCTCTTCTGCTCCTCCTCCTTCCTCCTCCTCCTCCTTCCTCTCATCCTCCTCCTCCTTCCTATTCCTCTGCTCCTCCTCCTTCCTCTTTCTCTTCTCCTCCTCCTCCTTCCTTTCTCCGCCTCCTCCTCCACCTTCCTCTTCTTCGCATCCTCCTTCCTCTTCTTCTCGTCCGCCTCCTCCTTTCGCCCCCTCTTCCTCTGTTCCTTCGGCTCCCATGTCTGCCACTCTGACATTGATCGCCGTGACCTTGTCATGCTGGTTCACTTTGCTGTAACTGAGTAAATAAAGGTTGTAATTGTCCATGAAGCATGCTATAAACGTAGAACACATATACTGTAACGGACTATATGAAAGACTGTACTTGTCCGAAGCATACAGTAATGTAGAACACATATACTGTAATGCAGTATATGAAAGACTGTAAATGTCTATGAAGCATATTGAAATGTAAACATATACTTAAAACATTACCTCGGCGTCGGGTACTTGTCTTTGCTACGCCATGTGATGGTACTAAAACTGTAGGGAGCTCCGGTGGCGGTAGGACTAAGACTGCAGATTCTGGCTCTGCGGGGGATGACGCTCAAACTGTTCCTCCAGTCTATGTATCTTTGGTCCATTGCTTGGAGGATATTGTTCTGCCGCTGTAAGAGGTCAGTCTTCAAATCGATGACCTCCCTCTATTCCTTGGACACTATTAAAAGCTCCTAAAGAATGCCAAGAACATGCTTATCTGATGGAGGGGTTCGAGAAGTGGTGGATGTGGATGTCGTCAATCATCGCAAGACATTAGGTCGGTCATCCGTCACATTAACCTCCAAATATACATGAATTAACACAGGTCCATATGTAAGTCATATACGAACATAACACAGGTTCAAGTGTAAGTCACACTTACATCAGAGCGTCGCAACCCCCGTAGTAGGGCAGATAACTCCTGTCCCTTATCCCGGCAATCCCAACGAAAAAATGGGGGATCTCTTTGGGGATGCTCTGGTTTCAATTTTAACTGGTGCGTCAAAAACCATGCCTACATCATAAACAGATAGATAATGCGTATCAGATACATATCTCGTATGTAACAGACAACTTCTGGTACTGTAACAAATACATATCTCGTATGTAACAGACAACTTCTGGTACTGTAACAGATACATATGTCGTCTGTAAAAGACAACTTTGGGTACTGTAACAAATACATATCCTGTATGTAACAGACAATTTCTGGTGATGTAACAGATACATATGTCGTCTGTAAAAGACGACTTTGAGTACTGTAACAGATACATATGTCGTCTGTAAAAGAAAACTTTGGGTACTGTAACAAATACATATCATGTATGTAACAGACAATTTCTGGTGATGTAACAGATACATATGTCGTCTGTAAAAGACGACTTTGAGTACTGTAATAGATACATACGTGGTATGTAATAGCCTACTTACACCGAGAGCGGGAACACAACCGGTTAGGAAGATGGTTTTCCCAGACGCAGCTTCTGTACGACTGCATTCACATGCTCCTGGCACTTGTGCACCCCCGATATCAGGTACTTGTGGATGGTAGCAGCCCAATTGGTGCTCTTCATCTCATGGAGGTCGTCCAGATATGACAGAATGGACAACAACTCCGACCTCCCACTTGTGGGAAAGAAGAAACAGGAACATAGAAGTGCAAACCAATCTTCACCGAAATTTCAACAGCTAGCTCCCCTCCTGTGGAACGTACTCCGTAAGTTTTCGCAGATATTGTGCTTGTCCCATCGTTTTTTTGCATCCAAGGATGCGGCTTAAACTACCTTTTGTCCCCTCCGCCTTGAGATTGATAGGTGAACCATTATTGGGTATACCCATAACCGTTGCCAGGTCTGAAGGGAGAAAAGGCAAGGTGCAGGGGCCAATCTTAAAACGATCTTCTCCTTCGAAACGTGTTATAAGATCGACTATCAGGGAAATCGGGTAGGTCCACCATTTCGCATTTGACATACGCGTGAAATGGTGAATTTCTCATTAACTTCAGATGCACGCTCCTAAATTGCAAATCTTGCATAACGATACAGTACCAGGAAGAGAACATTTTGTATTAAATTCATTCTTTTCTGCAAAGAGAAGATCGGATCTTAAAAAAATAATAATCAGTCGACAAAGATCAGACACAGGATAAGAAGAAGATTATTACTGTAACGACCCTCTTCATACCGGTACGATTATACCAATCCCCATCGGTATAAAGGGCGTCGTCACAGTGGACATGTACCCACACTGGTCGATAGGTTGATATGTACCTGGATAGCAATAGAGTACAGCGGAATAAAATGATCAACTCAACTCTTACCCATCACCAACACACATTCCACAATCTAAATAGCGAAATAGAAAGACAATGTCCACATTTAATACAAGATAAAAGAACTACATTGTCCAAATATTGTCCATACAATAATTCTTTTTGTGCAAAAGAAAAAGGAAAGTACAACTATAGCAGCTTCACAAAATAGTCTTCAAATGACGATCCTCACCAAGCTTCCTTCTAGGACCTATACCTGCCACCTGTACGCCGAAGCAAGAATGAGTCCAAAGACTCAGCAAGCAACCAAAATCTTAAACTTAACATGTCGCACTCACACTAAACCATTAACATTAACGGATGCACACTAACATCAATTCACAAGGGTACACATAGTCCTTATGCTCAACTAGCAATAGATATTATCTTCACAGGAGCATGCTTTAGTCTACCATAATTCTATTCTAAATCATGAGCATTTCATCATACACATGCACTTTTCGTATTCATTGCACAACTTACTTAGCTTTTTCAACATGATAAAATCACATGCACATAGCTTCATATTTCATAGCATGAATTGAAGGTTAAACTTGGTAATACTAATTAGTAACAATAAGTGCTTAAGTAGGAAACTTTATACTAAATGAGCCTTTCAACTAGCATGGGACCAAAACATTTCTCATGCATTTGCCGTATTCAATATCAACCTTTACAAACATGAAATCCTATTACATGCTCACTACCATTTCATTCACGTGAGAGTTATACATATATACAATTCCATTACAACATGATAGCAATTAACATGAGATTCTCATATATTTGGAAGGGAAGTTCCTAACATGGATTCTACTCATTCTTACACATGTGAAACCTCCTTTTTCATGCATTTAGGTTGCTGTTTGGATATGCATTTACACTTTCATGACATATATCATAAGTTCACAATTTAACACATTTATCTCACATGATTGCACATTTACACATTCACCTTGTTCATTTTACACATTTCATATGTACACATGTTCACACTTACAACTTTACACATTTCCACATCATTTACTCTTTCACTTTCACTTATCACATATCACATATCACATCGATTGCACTTACCACGTGCATCATGGGCACTTACCATGTGCCATATTCACATATTTCACACTTTATTCATTATTTCATTGGTTAATCAATTTGCCATGACACATAGTCCTAACCACCAGTAGAGGACACTAACAAATAACCAACTCATTCTCATAACTCTTTTCACAACACATACACATAACACGACTCATGATCACATACCCACCACCTAGGCAATACAGTGGTGGATCTTGGTTACTGCGCAGACCGGGAGAAGCCCTCTCCACCCTATCAGTGGTACCGCCCACCTCCAGGATTTCCCCAATGCCTTTGGGACAAACTTATATCACATGGAGCCTTCTATAGGGACTTTTCTATATACGCTCCCGATGCCTCTAGGGTAGCAGTGTCACATAGGCACAACTTTTACACTTTACTCATGCCGAGTTTTAGCACGTATTTTACACATAACGCTCACATCTCATTCATCTTCTCATGCACAATGTGACTATGTTTTTCTCCTAACCATGCTACTACAGATGACCATAATTAACATTCCGGAAGTTTCATTAATCATGTTAAAAGGGTTCAGAAATCAAATCATTTCATAATAGCTAGCATTAGTCACGCATTTTGCATGGAAATTTCATATTGCACTGTATAATTGTCCAAATGTCCTGAAACTTTAACCACACACTGTTTTCAGGTTTCAGACTTCTCATGCAAATTTTCATATTTTCTTGAATTACATAGAATTTACGGAAAATGAAACATTCATTTTCATGCCACTAATAATTCAATTTAATATGGAACATGACATAAATATCAGATTTGATGGTTCAGGTCCTGAACCTGACATATACATGGTCACAGAAATTTTTTTCCCGAATTTATTGCATGACACACCATTTACTGAAATTTTTGAATAACCTACACATGACTTCTATTCCTATTGCAGAAAATGTAATAAATCACATGAACACAAAAAAATTCTCAGATTTGCAGGGCATGGACTGATGCATATGTACATGGTTTAGAAAAATTATAGCATCCAAACTCCTCCTGATTCATGTAACCAGTAGACTAACATATCCAAACTGATTGCTAACATACTATTCAATAAATCTAAAATTTTGCACCATCCACAAAAATGCGCAAGAAATTCACCATACATCCCACCATAGGTATTACATAACATATAAAAATTACACTATATCCTCATGCGAAGAAGTCCGAAAATTAATCATATAGGGAAGGACAGTTCACTGTTCTGTCCTGAAGAACTAAACGGCGGGGTCTGGCCGTTCACAGAGGTTGACGGCATTATCGTATGCCGTTAACAGATGATCTTGACGGCAAGATCTCTTGCCGTCAAGTTCTTGTCTGTGTGAGAACACAGACCGAGCTGGGAAAAATGTCAGAATGGGGGCTCCAGGACGCGAATTAAAATCGAATTAAAATCACAAAATTCCTGAGACTTAGGGGACATGTCTAGGCTTCAAGACCTAGGGTTTACTTGCCTTTGAATAAATCTCCAAACGGATCAAAATGGCCGGAGGAAGCTCTCCTTGGGCATGCCAAGAGCCTCCAAACTCCTTTGCTCGGGTTCTAAGGGTTTGTAGGCCGCAGTCCAGCGCCGGGAGGTCTTCTCCTATGCTTAGATGTCCTCCTTGTCGAAGAAGAGCGCCCGAAAATGCCTCCAATCGCCGGATCTAAGCCTTCCAAGGTCAGGTTTTCTCACATTTCTGAGCTAGGGTTTTCTCCTCTTGAAAGGGCAAGAGAGCACCATGCTAGCAGCAAGTGGGTGCTCTTATGAGGCAAGACCTGAAGTCTGCCCTTGCAAGGGTGGAGAGCCCCTTTGGTCGGCCCCCCAATCAGAAGCATGGCAGGCCATGCTTTTTTCTGACCTGCTGTGCATGCAGTGTCAAAGAGTAGGCGTCCACATCCCTGGACGGCTACATAGGTTTGGCGTCCATCGATATGGACGCTGACATAACATGGGCATCCATGCATGTTGAACGCCAAGATACTCTTCTGCCAACCTTAAAATCATGCAGAACATGCTAAAACCCACTCATACATGCACATGAAACCTATGTAGTATAGTGTATACACCACTACACCATGTAAATATCCATATTCACTACTATCCTACACATACTACATAGGTACATCAAGATAACAACCGCTCATGAATATATTCATACGCATACAAGGTATAAGGTATAATATGTAATTACTACACCTGGCAATCAATAGCATTTATACCTAGACATACACAAGCATACATGAATACCCTAAGATAAGATGTACGTAGATATCTACCTATGCCTCACACTTGATTTGGCATATATATAGTATACACACACGGTGTAGCACACTTGTGCACAGTACTCTTGAAATAGTGGACACAACATGCGCCCGGTAATTATATTAACTTGCACAACTTTACCTAGCATTGCTTAAGTACTATGTGCATAAGATTCCTTAATATGCACTATATGCATAATTTAGCCATTGACTATCCTCACCTAATTATCATCAAAATACATGCATGTTGTTCATGAGGAGTATGGAAATCCAATATAACTACTAAATACACCTACCATGCTTGAGCTCTTCATGTACATGCAATGTACGAAGTACAAGTACGCATCACTAAACCATGCAATGAACCATGTTTACAACTACACAGACTCATACGTACATGAGTACACCAAGGTGTTATGCAGGTAGAATTAGGTATACCATTGTCACGCATACAAGATAACATAGTACGTACATACACATATCTACTTCTTAATTTAGCTAATTGCTCCTTCTACGCAAATAACCCTTATACATATATACATATATATAAAAGAATAAAAATCCGGGGTCTTACAACTACTTTCGGACGACTTGGAGGCTAGTTTCTTCAACTTCCATCGCCATCAACGCTTGTTGCTCTGCATCCCCGCAATGCGGCCACTCTCAGCGCTCGTAGGATTCGACGACTGGCCATCGTTAGAGGGACAGAGAGATTGCTTCGGCTGGAGATGTAACTCAAGAATGGAAAACTGTAACAGGAGAGAGAGGCTGGTGCAGGAAATGGCGGTGTAGGTGTATGGGGAACCGAAAAGGAGTGATATATGCAGGATGGGCTCAGTGGACCCGACAAAATGGCAGTGCACTGTAATGATGAATATCGGCAGCTGAAAATAATCGATATTACCGACAATGGGACATGAAAGCTAACGTCCGTATCGTTTAGCGCTTTCCTGCCATTTATGCTAGCATGATACGCCACTCCCGCCAATTTGACCCACAACACCTCATACATGCTATTTACAGACATTGCACACCAATTTTCCATCTCCCCATTGCCATCGCCTTCCTCTGCGACGCAACGGAACAGCTCCCCTGCAAGATGTGCATTTGGAGATCAAAGTTTCGTTCTTTTCATAGGGAGAGACATGGAATTGGCGTCCATACATACCAGGGTTCCGAAAGGTTGGGTATAAACATGCAGGAGAACATTCTGAAGTATCTTGTTCCCATTGAGGCCGTTGACCAGGTGCTGCTTGACGATGGGGATGTCTAGCTATGTTTGATCTTCACATTGTCAAGGAGCATCATTCATAAATCTAAAAATTCATGCAGTGGACACTCGTTGCCTGAGCACGCATGCCAGTCGTCAATCAGGTGATCCGCCACCACTTGACAGGTACGTACTCCTTGCATTCTTCACCAGCCTTCATGTTAACCCATGCATTCTTCAAAAGTCTTCATCTTCCCATACATCATGTACGTATGTATGTAACATTCTTTACAGAAGTACATCAAACATGCATGCGCTTTCTTTGGAAACCACAGAACTGTCCCACTTACCATAGCAGTCTGAAATTGTTCGACCGAGGAAAAGGAGCGGAAGTTGAGTACCAGTGTTGACGCAATATTGTGTAGGTAGAATACATTCAGCATGACAAATCTTCATAAGCAAAGAGCAATTACGATAGAGCTGACAGATTACGCGATCGCACGAGGATTTATTGGAAATATTGAAGAACGACTCTGTACATTAACTGTACGGTGCTATATAGATGTTTGCCCATGGCGCCTTCATGCGTCCGTCATTCCTGAGGTCCAAAATTTGCAATCAAGAGTTTGAAACAACGTACACAGTTGTGGGTGTGACATTATGAGCGATGGACATCCTAGGACATCTAAGAACTGGGTTGCAAATGCTGTGAAGGGAAACTAGTTGATAACCCCTTATAGAGCAAGTGAAATGATGAGAGACATACGTCGGGATTCGGTATCTCCATCCCTTATCATCAGGTATGCCATGATTTCATTTGTAACACATCACGACCTCTATTGTATGAATACAACGATAACTGTATCTCTGACCCTTGTATTGTAACAACTATAATCATATACTATAAGGATCCGTATTGTAACAACTGTAATCATTGCAAAGTATCCTGTAACAATCTATGCATGTAGCACCCTTGATTTTTATAACCCAATAAAATAAAATAAAAATAATAATTTAATTGAATAAAAGGGAGAATAAATAGAAATTAATAGGAGATTTAAATACCCGCTAAGTTAAATATTAATTGGGTTACCCCAAATCCAAACTAATTGGGATGGGCCAATGAAAATGGGAGAATTAAATATCCAAATTCCAGAAAAGTGTCAAATTAACTATTAAAACAAGTCATATCTATCCTAAAAAGAGTCCTAGACTTACCCTAACCTTTACCCACTAATTGGATACCTTCCCAATCCTATTAGGAGGATAAATGAGAGAAAGTGGGAGATAAAGAAGGAAATTCAGAGTTTTAGGAAAGGAAGAGTCTTATATGAAGGAGGGACTCTATTAGCCAACATAGCACCCCCAAATCGGCCCTACCAACCCATAGAACGTGGCTAGAGCTTTGGAGACCAAAGAGGAGGAGTTCTGGACGAGGAGAGCAAGGGAGAAGGCTTGGATCATAGGAGGATCTCTTATTTTCGTCATCAAACTAGGGTTTTCTTACTCCACGAAAAAGGTAGGCAATCTCTCAAGCTAAATTCGTGTAAAAATTACTCTAGGTAGATTTCATGAACCTCTTCAAAAGCTCTCTTGTTTCGTTGTATTTCTCTCATCCATTTGGGCGAATTAATTGCTTGAACCCTACTGTTATCATGAACCCAAATTCTCATGTTTGCTCTATACCCCAGCATGTACTTGTTCATATGCCATGAGAAAATTCCCATTAATACTACATCGTATTAGCTTTCAAAAGCCCCTGGTTTCGCTCTATTTTGATCTCCCATGAGGGAGAATTAATTCTTTGAATCCCTGTCAGATCCATGTACCCGACCCTTCATGTTTGCTTGTGAACCTCGTGCATACTTGACTTCATATCATGATAAAATTCTCATAAATACTAAATCTTGTTAGCTTTCGAATGCCTTTGGTTTCAAAATTTTTTATCATGTATCCATCATTAATTAATTCATTGAACCTTGACTGCGCATGTTTAGGTCACTGAAAAGTAACCTGATCAAATCATGCCTAAATCTATTTTCAAATTTATTGTACATGTTGATAGATCTACGTGTCTACTTTCATTAAAACTAGTTTCGTGATTTATGGATCATCGTATGATTTTATATTGATTTACAATACTATGTGTCAAACAGAATATGTCCTGGAAAAAGGAAAAAAGGGCCGGACTCTCCTGATATCGCGACGGTGCAACCCACCGTGATATCAGCCGGTCGCGCCCCGCTATCACGTCGCTGTAGACACCCGATTTTGACTAATGGTTTGAACCACATTTCTTGTTGTCTTAGTGGGCCCCTAATTGGTCACTCACCTTGAGCCCATCATTTGCCTTGTTTTGAGCCCTTTAAGCCATTAAAATACCTTGAAATCCCGAAATTTATTCACTTGAGAGAGTCCTTGGGGGATAATAACTCTTATCTTATCATGTAGTTAGCTGATAATTCTCAAATAATTCAGATTTATTGTCGCGACGCCTCGTGGCGCCGCATCTCTAGTCGCGACAGTTCTGGCAGTCGCGACAGCCCATGCATTATCCATGCACGTGGTAATGCTGTCGCGTCCCCCCGCACCGTCGCGTTTCATAGTCGCGGTCCTGCGATATGTCGCGACAATGACCGAATCCTCTGGCCTTCATAACTACCCCATATTTATCCTCCTATGAACTTAACTTATCCTAGGGATTATCTCTGCCCCTTGGGGCGGGATTCCAGCCCTAGGGACTCTCCTAAGGGTTACTAAGGACTCTCCATCCGATTTTAATAGAGCTTTATCTCCCATTTTGATTTTTAAAACCATTTGATGAAAATGTCACTTATTCTCACTCCAAGCTCTATATAAGCAAGGCCCCTTCCTCAAGGACGAGGGGAGCCTCATTTTACCACCCCGAAGGCTGCCGAAATTTCCTCTCACCTATACTTAGCACCACATCCACTCATTTTGCCATTTTCCCTTCACATTCCACTCCACAAAGCTATTCTTTCACCATTAACGGAGCACGAAACGTGAAGAGGGAGACCTCGACGATCTCCTGGAGCTCTTGCACATCCTTGGAGCTATACCCACGCCAGGGAGTTGCCTCAATGAGGCTCATTTTCTTCTTCCTCCTATTCACCTATTTCTACATGCATTTTTTTGTGTTATTTTAGATAGAGCACATTCATTATTCACCCACGTTTTCCTACACCCATAGGGGTTTAAAACCACCCCAGGTGCGTTCCCACCATGATTCTCCACTTTCTTCCATCTTTAGAATAGATACTATACTTAACGTATTCTAATAGGGCGTTTTCTTTGTGATTTTCTTTGGTTGGCAGGCAAGCATGTGAAATCTACGAGAAGCTCTGGTTCTCCGGCCGGCTGGAGGACGAGAAGAGGGTCCCTACCTTAATTCTCCCGCATTCATAGAACGCGACGGCTGAGGGTGACGCGACCATAGACGCGTCGACGAAAGCTGACGCGATATCAGTCTATCGCGGCGCCCATGGCGACCGCGACACTAGGTCCGTTTTGTTCTCTCTCCTTTTCCTAGTTTAAGTCAGCCATTATCTCATTTCTATTCTTAGGCGACTTGCTAGGTGGCGATCACATCCATGTTTTCATGCTACTAGTTTTAGTATGCATGTATGTGTCGAGGGGAGTCCAATCCCTGTGATTACACCTTTTGGCGATCACGGTGGGACCTTCATTGCCACCCTCGTGGATTTTTGATTGTTTGCCTGCCATGTGTTTCTCTTTATTTTTCATTTTAGTGCCCTATTAGTTTCTGGTTCATCATTCCCTGTGTTTCTCGTGTTCTGTTTTAGTCGCGACCTGTCGCGGCGACGCGATAAGGTCACGTCGTGTTTAGGCGACGCGTCAACAGGTTAGTCCTCTTTTCCATTATACCTACTTTGCCTTGTTTCTATGAGATCATGTTTTGTTGTAATATCTCTTTGTTTCATATGTCGCTGTGTATTTGAGTTTTAGAACCCTGTTAGGTCCGGATTTCCCTTTTATTTTTAATTGTAAGTTTTTGGTTCAAGTCGCGGCGTATGGTGAGGACGCGACATGGTAGTGTCGGGGATCAGCGTCGCGTAATCAGGTACGCTTTGTGTGTCATTGTATTACTTCATGAATCGGTTTCTGTGTGTTCCATGATCCATGTGGTGTTGATTTACTGCTTTGGTATCATTTCTTATCTGTTAGGATAGTCTGTTTGAGTTATTTGACGACCTTTTGGGTGTTTCGGGCCTCTGTTCATACCGCGACGGGTCGTCCCGTCGCGATAAGGTCGCGGCGTTTACGGCCGCCGCGACTCGGCCCGAGACCCATCTGGTCGCCCTGTTTGCTTCTCATCTATCACTTGTGCATACATTTCGGGCATTTAGGCCCATTGCATACGCTTCTGAAACCCATTTGTTAGGTTCCCCCTTGGATGAGTGAGTCCTCTCACCTACGAGCACTCGTAGGCTGACTCGGGCCCACCTTCCGAGGACCTCTGTAAGTCCCCGTGGCCGTACGCACGTTGCGGTTCGCCGGCTGGTTGTACCAGTTGTACCCCTTAGTTTGAGCCACCCCTTCGCTTGTGAGCATACCACCCTTAGCTGTACCGGAGCACTTGAGTCCATTCCTATTAGGGACCGCTTGACCGAGTGACATCTCTTTAATCAATCCATTTAAAAGGTCAAGTTCAAACCTTAAGAAATTTGCGCTTTAAGTATGACAACTTGAGTGTTTTGATCCACCCCTCCTCATCTCTGTCTTTCTTGTTGTGATAGAGTTTAGGTGTGTCTGTATCACCTTCCCAAATTGGTTGGGGAGGTGCATGCGTCGTTGCCTAGGGAGACCAAGTTAGTCCCCTCCAATCCTTGTACTTTATCATAATCCTTTGTTCGACATGGACCAATTCCGGGTCCTTGCCGACGATGCCCTTCCCCTCGAGTTGCTCGAGGAGGTGGCCCAACCTTCCATGGCCACTCTCCCGGGGCATATCCAGCCTCCCTCCATCACCGGGATTCGATCTCGTCCTGCTTCTCCTCCTGGGGGTGATGACCCCCATTCTCAATTCAGCCAACTCCTTCCTCACCTCACTCCGGACCAAGTCCGAGAGTTCATAGCTGCTGCCAAGGGGAAACAACCTTTATCTCCCCGGGGTCAAAATTCAGCCCGACCGGCGGATTCCTCCACCCACGTCGCTTCAGCTCCCCACCTTTCTTCGTCTGGGGCAGATCCTACACCTCTCCGTCCTCGGGCCATTCATTTTTCAGAACCAAGCTACCTTCCCCCACGAGAGGTCCGGCCCCGATCCCCTCCAACCACACACTATGCGGCCGAGCCAGCCCCCCTCCCTCGCGAGAGGTCTCACTCCTTCGAACAGCCTCGCCCCTTAGTTTCTTCGCATCAAGTCCAATCTCCCTTCGATTTCTTTGAGGAGTGGACAAGCATGAAGAAGGAGCTTCATGACCTCCGGAGACAGATCGATCCTCGGAAGGTAGCTGACATTGCCCTCCCATCTTTCCAATACCTCCGGGTGCCTCCCCAGTCCGAGCTCCATGTATATCGTCGATACTCTAGGGTAGGGGACCCTATGTTCATCTGAAGGACTTCGTCTATGAATCAGCACCACACAAGTATGACCGCCATCTCATGGCGTACCTGTTCAGAAAATCCTTGGATGGTCCAGCTTTGGAGTGTTTCTATTCATTACCTCCCGAGGAAGCCGAGGACTTCCAAATTGTCCAAGAAAGGTTTCTGCAGCAATTCCAGGATCGGGTGGGATCCGAATATTCTTTTGTGGATTTAGTAGCTGAAAAGATGAAGCCAGAAGAGGAGTTCTCCACCTATGCTGACCGGTGGCGCTCCTTGGCCGCCAAGGTCCGTTGCCCAATGCTTGAGGAGGAAAAGGTAAAGTTGTTGATCTCCAATGCCACACCAACCTACCGAGTTATTCTGGCCATGAACGACATTTCTAACATGCACCAACTATATAGTCGAGCCCGTTTCATTCAAACCCAACTCAAGGACTCGCCTATACATTCCATGTTTGAGACCCCCAAGGTCCGTTATGCCAAGAAGCCGCAAGGCCCAGTCACCGAGGGGATCCATACCAACGAACAAGTAGGTGCCGTTAGCAATCCCCAAGGCCCAGTAGGTAGGTCTCCCTATACCCAACAAACCCAACAAACCCAACAATCTTGGAACAACAACAACAATAGACAGCCACCTCCCCAGGACAAAATCTTCCCCAAGATCAGCGCCAATACTCCCAGGTCCCTCCACCTCAAAATGGCTACGCCCCTAGGAAGCCCAATGGACCCAAGAGAGCCCAATACCCTCCATTGCCCGAGTCTCTAGCTGATGTCTTTGAAGCCCTCATGTCCCTAAATGCCCTAAGACTCCCTCCTGAGAAGGCAAATTGGAATATGGCGGCCGATCAAACAAAGTACTGCGTCTATCATCGTCATCCGGGCCACAATGTGTCCGATTGCTTCCAATTCCGGGACATGATATATGATTTCCATGAGCAGAACCAGATTGATTGGGCAGAGATGAAATGATTAATCCAAACTCTGAGGGACCAACAGGGCCAGAGGCAACAGCAGCAACAACAGAGGCGACAGCAGCCGCAGCAGCAACAACAACAACAACAGCAGTACCAACCCTTCCAGCAGCAATACCAGCAACAGCAGCAACAGCAACAGCCGCAGCAGCCGGCAAATGATCTAGGCATAATCCGTAATCCCATGCCGCAACACCAGCCTGCTCCAAACCCTCAACCAGCTCCGCCACCTCCTCCACCTGCGCATGTTAACCCCGTCATCCACCATCCACCACCAGAAGCCCAGTGGGCCTTCGATGACGAACATGAGGTAGGCCAGCTTCTGGTTATTTCTCACGTCACGCCCACTGCTCCCGCACCTACATCCACCATGCCTCCCTCCCTCACACCCCACATTGCCACCATCACCTCGCCATCCTATTCCCCTGTTATGTCACCGATTATCCCTCCACCCAACAACGTCCCTTTCTCCCCTACACCAGCACCATTACTAGCCAACCCTTCTATCCTTGACACCCCTCCACTCCACCATAATCTTGCCCTCCGGAGCGGGCGAATGTTCCATCGGATGTACCCTAACGCATCTGTGCCTATGCCAGGTCAACCAAGCCAACAAACTAGCAATCAGCAGCAACAAGATATAGAAGAGATTGATCTGGCCCCGGGAACCCAATATGATATCCTGAAGCATCTGGATCAGACCCCCGCCAAGATTTCCATATTAGAGCTCATTAAGAGATCACAGACTCACCAGGACGCCCTCAGGGCCTTTTTGCAAAGAGTCATGGTCAGCGAAGACATGAATCCGGACAACCTACCTCCAGTGCTCTCAATAGTGAACAGGGGACCCACCATTACCTTTTCTGACGGTGAGTTGGCTGCCCCCGAAGCCAGAAAAATGCCCTTATGTGTGACACTCACCATAAACAAAGTGGTCGTCGATGCAGCTCTAGTGGACACGGGAGCTTCTATTAATGTTTGTCCTTTAAGCACCCTTAGAGCATGCAACATATCATAACGTCAACTGCAGCCCACGCCTACCACCATCGCTGCGTATGACAATTCGCGACGTGCCTGCCATGGAGTCATCACTTTACAAGCAGGGTTGGGTCCCCTCGTAATGTCTGTGGAATTCTATGTATTGAACATTGATCATACCTACAAGGCCATCTTAGGGCGCCCATGGATTGAATCATTAGGGGCAGTGCCATCTACAGTGCACCAATGTCTGAAATTCCCCTTCCAGGGGTGGATTGTCAAGGTGAATAGTGTAGCAACGACACATACAGTGGAAGCCGTTGAGAGAGTATTGCCGTCAGTATGGCCATCCAATAAGCCTGTTATCTCTGTGCTTGATGTCAATTATACTTGGGCCTATACATTCTCTTCTAACCGCCCAATTGGTTCTCCCCCTGTAGTGGCAGTCAGGAAAGATGCGAGCACGAACACGAAGGGGTGGGACATCATGTTCAGGCTGGGTTATCAGTCAAGGAAAGGTCTAGGTGCTCATCTCCAAGGGCGAACCAAGACTGTGGCCAGCACCAAAAAATTCACAAAGCGTGGCCTTGGATATTCAGAATGAGCCACATTCTCATCTCCTCCACAATCGGACCAAGGACCACTCACTTGGTCCTTATATGAGCACTTTGTCAGAGGGCCCATTCAGCCTGGATATAACACCACCATAGAAGCACCAAGCTCAGCTTATCAAGCTTTAGAAGAGCAGCGGCCCAACAAGAAGAAGAGAGCTGAGGAAGATACTGAGGACCCAGATCAAGATGATGTCGTCTCATCAGTCAGTCTGTTGTTTGAAGAATCAGAAACTGGGGCAGAAGAGCCAGAATTAGAAGACCTCATTTCTGCGGTAAATCATCTGTTCAGTGAAGAAGATGTGCCCCAAGTAGCAGCGTTATCAGCGTCAGCGACCACCACCAGGCGACAGTTGCTTGGATCCGGTGAGGAAAAGCAGTCAAACCATTCACCCCTTTTTATACAGGAGCTCTGGCCAGGGTTCTCCCGGCCTCCCATCCATCTTATTTCATCCATGCTTAATTTCAATCTTCATTTCATTCCACTGCCTCTCCCCTTCATTATTCAAATCTCTCCCGACGCTGTGGAAATGTTCAGTCACCCTTCACCCCTCTTCGTCATTTTCTTTAATGGTTCGGTCCTGTCTTTTTCCCGAAGCCATTCAATCTAATGTAATTCCTTTTATTCAAAAATCAAAAAAATATATAGAAAACTCAAAATCCAAAAAAATAGAAAATAAAAAAAAAAACAAATCAAAAAAATCAAAAAATCAAAGTCCAAAAAATATAGAAAACTCAAAAGCCAAAAAAAGAAGAAGAAAAATTCAAAAATTGTGTGTTCCCGCCATTCACCTTCTTTTTTCAGACGGCGATCCCGGTTCTCTCCTTCCCTGCTCATCGGACGGCGATCCCCGTCTTTCTATTCTTTCCTCCCCCAAACTGTTGATTTCCCCTGCTCTCTTCATCCCCGCGCTTTCCTCTGCTTTGGCGGCGATCCCCGTCACCCCACACTCCTGTCTCACTGCTTCGACGGTGATCCCCGTCACTCCACACTCCTGCTGCCCCGCTTCGACGGCGATCCCCATCACTCCGCACTCCTCCTCTCCTCCCGAGCAGCGATCCCTGCCCTTTTCCTCTTTCGTGCAAACTGTACCTCTGCCTGACTGACCAACATGGTCACTTTGGGCGATCTGGGCGAGGGGCCTTCTGTTCCCCTGCACCCCGTTCTCGCGACCGACACCCTGAGCTCGAGTGGCCCGCCGCTTCCTCCAATCCCATCGGAGGACCCCCGCAGCCCTGCCGCACCTTTTCCTGTTCATTCCAATAAAACTCCGGACACTCCTCTAGAGTCTTCTGTAAATATTAGGTTTGGTTTGGGATCAGGGATAGAATCTAGTAAGTCCTCGTCCCCGTCTAGGAAGAAGAAGGGTAGTGGCATACCTCGAAGGTACCTGCTTGATCTGGTTCAAAGGTGTGGCGCTCTTCTAGCTGTCAAAGAGTTCCTCCAAAAAACAGTGGTTTTGAACTTAGAGGAGATACCTATAGAGGAAGGGCTAGATGATGGCTTTGGGATATATGAAATTGTAGCCGAAGAGGACCCATCGGATGAGAATGATGGTGAGATAGAGGATGCTGCTGAGGCGTATGCTAGTGGTATGAGGAGATTCGATGAACCTACCTCAGCAGTCGATGAACCTACTAAAGAGGTAAACATGGGAACAGAAGAGGACCCTAGGCTCTTAACCATAGCTTCTGGTCTCCCTCCTGAAGAAGAAGAAGCACTCATAGAGATGTTGCGGGAGTTCAAGGATTCATTTGCCTGGTCCTACGATGACATGCCCGACATTGACCCCGATCTGGTAGAACATAGGTTGATCCTAAAGCCAGGGGCAGTTGCCGTCAAACAAAAGCTAAGGAGATTCCTCCCCCACATTGCTTTGAAGATGAAAGAGGAGATTGATAAGCTACACAAACCCAAGTTCATCTGTGTAGTCCTCTATCCTTTGTGGGTGGCGAACATTGTCCCGGTCATGAAAAAGGACGGAAGAGTGCGTATCTGCATAGACTTCCGGGACTTGAATAAGGCATGTCCTAAAAATGATTTCCCCTTACCTCACTTGGACGTCTTGATTGATAATACATCAGGGTTCGAAACTCTATCATTCATGGATGGGTATTCCGGCTATAATCAAATTCGTCTAGCCCCGGAGGATCAAGAGAAACCTCCTTCACCACCCCATAGGGAACATATTGCTATGTGGTCATGCCGTTTGGACTGAAGAATGCCGGCGCCACTTATCAAAGAGCAATGCTAGCTATCTTCCACGACATGATTCATATTGATGTTGAGGTTTATGTGGATGATATCATGGTGAAGTCGCGAACCCGAAGAGAGCATTCCTCCATGCTTGCCAAAGTATTCCATCGCGCACAAGAATATCAATTGAAGATGAATCCAAATAAGTGCGTGTTTGGAGTTTCCTCGGGAAAATTGCTAGGCTTCATAGTTAGTAAACGGGGGATTCAAATAGACCCGCACAAGGCCAAGGCAATCAATGAGATGCCTCCTCCCAAGAACATATCTGAGCTTCGAGGTTTGATTGGTCGGCTGCAGTTCATAAGGAGATTTATATCTCAGCACTCCCAAAGATGTCGTCCCTTCTACGAATTGTTGAGAGGAGGAGTCAGTTTTGAATGGAACGATAAGTGCCAAGAGGCCTTCGATGAGCTCAAGAGTTATCTTATGAATCCACCCGTGCTTCAGGCGCCTATCCCTGGGAAACCCTTAATCCTATATCTGTCGACAATTGAGGACTCCCTAGGAGTTGTCCTTGCTCAGCATGACGAAGCCGGCAAAGAAAGGGCAGTCTACTACATGTCTAGGCTCTTTAATCCTGCCGAGCTCAAACTCACCACAATGGAGAAAACCTGTACAGCGCTAGTTTAGGTAGTGCAGAAATTGAAGCACTACTTCTGTAACACCCAGTGTCCCGGCTTCCGTCCGGTGTCGTGGGATGACTGGCCACTAACGCGCCCAGGCTGGGTGACGCGTTGGTGTCGCGGCGTGGGTGTCCACTGCGACAGTCATCTGTGTCGCGACGTTCGGGTGCGTCGCTTTCTCGTCGCATCTTGGTGTAACTCCTCGGGTTCTGTGTACCTTGGCGTTGATCTTGGGCTCGAGTCGGGCAGGGGTGTCACGTTCTGAACACGACATGTTCCCTGTCGCCTTCTGGTTGGGAAGGCGACGGCCCTTGTGTCGCGTTCCTGTTGTTGTTGTGGCTGTGTGCCACGTGTCCGCATCGCAGGTGTGAAGGCGACCTGCCAGTTGTCACGTTCACCTGAGGCGCCTGCGAGAGCGACACGTGGCCTGGTGCTTTTCCGGCCTGTCAGAGGTCTTGTCGGAACTTTTGAGAAGGCGACGTGTCGGGTGTCGCGTTCCTGTTGGGAACGCGACAGGGATCTTGTCGCGTTCTCAGGTTCCGAGGGCTTAAGGCCTTTGGCCCTCCTTTCTTCCCCTTTTCTTCCTCTTCCCCTTTCCCTTCTTCTCCGGCGGTAGAGGGCTCCCTCCGGCGATCCGGCGCTGTGGAGCGGCCGGGAGTTCGTGCGAAGCGGCAGCGCGTGCGTGGAGCGAGGAGGAGGCGGCCAACCGACCGCGAGGGCCCCTTCGTGGGGTGGTTTCTCCGTTCTAAGGTAGGGATTTCTTGTGCCCTCTCCCATCCGGGTGGATCGGGAGCCCTCAGGGTTTTGTAGTTAGATTTACAGCTTTCCCCATGCTCCCCTCCCCGTGTGTGCTTGTGTGGTGGCTTGGGGTGACCATGGTTGGCCCCCATGCTCCGTTCGGGGCTCAGCTTGTGATCGCGACAGGGTGGCCGTCGCGATACCAGTCTGGAGGCGACGTGCAACCTGTCGCCTTCTTTGTGGCGACAGGTTAGCCATCGCGTTCCCTTCTATGCTTCAGTTCCGGGTTTTGTTCTGAAGGCGGCACCTTGGCTGTCGCCTTCGGGGTTGCGAAAGGGCAGTCGTCGCGTTCTACCTTTTGGGGTAGCAACGATGCCCTGGTCGCCTTCTCGCCTCCGTGCCGTTTGGCTGCGGGCCAATGGCCCCGCTTGAGGTCCGGTCTTCTGACGCAGAACGCGACAGGTCGATATGTCGCGTTCAGGTCAGAAGGCGGCCCTCTGGTCGTCGTGACCTGGTAGCGACAGGTTGGCTGTCGCCTTCCTGTTCTAAAGGCGACACACATGTGGTCGCGATCGGGTCGTTCTGGCTTTTGTTCTGCCTCGCGGTGTTCCGACTTCTCGTGCCGTGCCGTGTGTGCCGGCGTTGGCCAATGGCCCCTCTGGGGTTTCCTGAAGGGGTGCCGTGTGTGCCCGTGCCTGCTGGGCTTGTCTTGGTTACAAGTCAGTTGTGCCATTTTTGTGGTGATTGCACCGCCTGTTCTCTATTCGCCCGGTGCTTGGCACTTGAGGGCTTGTCCCGTTCAGAGGTTGTCTCCGTTGCTTGGGACCCCCATCCTCGGGAGCCTGTTGAGGGAGTACTCCGGGCTACGAGTGTGCTCGAGTTGGCAGCCCACGTGAGCGGACTCTGAGCTTAGGGGAAAACGAGGTTTGGACAGCGGTGCTGAGTCGTTTGTAGAGCTCTCTTGTCTGGGTCTGGGACGCCGAGGTGTTTGGAGTTCCTGGCGCAGACCAGACAGTCCCTTGTCTCATTGCCTCTCTCTGCGTTGGTTCCGAAGCCACGTAGTGGTGTCAGGCGTGAGGCCGCAGCTTGGCCAGGCTGCGGTGTTGCGTGCGTTGTGTGTTTCTGTGGCGGCTCTGTCTCGCCCTTCGCGGGGGCAGAGGCAGGAGCTAGGCTAGTGAGCAGAGGGCGTGGACAGCGTGTCCCCCTCTTGGCTGCTAGCGGCGGTGGCTTGGTTGTTGTTGTTGTGACGGCGTTTCCTCACGACGTTTCTAAGTGTTACCCGTTGCCCTAGCTTGCACGGTGGTCATAGCCTGGCCGTGCCTCGTTTCCGTGGGCGTCGTTGGTCTGGCCTTGGGCAGATCCGTGCTTCTAGTGGTTCCCGCTTCGATGTTCTCTCGGTTCTGTGGTCCCGTTCATGGGTGCCAGCCCGTGATGGCACCGGCGTGTGTGGCTCCCCGACCTGGTGGCTTGTCCACGGTCCGGGGTGGTTCTGCTTGTGGGCCCTCGACCTTGTAGAGGTCTGAGGTGGCCGTACTACTTGTGGTGAGACGTCGTTCTCACTTGGTTGTTCTGTGGTCTCGGCAAGTGTGCCGAGTGCTGCTTCCGCTTTGTGCTTGACTCTGTTGGTTTCTGCGGGAGTCGTGTGTGTTGCCCGACCTCGGTTGGTGGTCGTGGCGTTGCGCTGTCCTCTTCCGCTGCTTAGTATTACCCTGCTGTAGGTGTTACTCGCTTTACAGCTTCCTAGTGTAGGTTCCTATTTTCGGAGTTCCTGCTGCTCTGGCCGGTGAGGGACTGGTAATCCCTACTGGGCCTTGTTCGCGAGGCTCACCCCCCTACTTCCTTCAGCTAGGGGCTCGTCGCCGCGGGAGCTCAGAGTCGGACGGGTTGCGGAGGCGGCTGTGGCGCCGTGTTGTTGTCAGCAGTAGTAAGAGCGAGCGTTGTGAGCTCTTGTAGCCCGAGTGAGCTGAGAGCGGTGTTTTGCAAGTTCTCGGGGTATGCCCCTTAAGGACTGCACCTTTCTTCTTGTACCTGTGCTTTTGCTTGGGACGCATTGTACAATCCTTTTGTATAATGTACAGATTGTTATAGTTATTAGAATTCAGTACATATCTCACTAGACTTTTACTTCTAACCCTTCCGGATCTCCGGATCCGTGGGTGAACGCGAATTTCGGGCCCCTGGTAGGGGTCCGGGAGGTCGGGTCGTTACAATTGGTATCAGAGCGAGGGTCTACTGAGATTTGTAAGGAGTTCATAACTATAGCTGTCCCAAAGGAAGGTACTAGTGCGCTGCTGACACCGTCCGACTAGTGTTAGGCTTGTGCCTTTGATTGTTTTGCAGGTGTGCGGCCTTCTTGCAAGTTCGTGCGCGTGTTGCAGGTTGCAGTTGTTGTTGTGCCGCGTGCATGGTGAGTGTGGTCGCTCGGTGTGTTCGTGCCGTAGCGGCGCGGTTGGCGCTGGACTCGCTGGCAGTGGTCTTTCTTGTGTGGAGGACGCTTGCGAGCCAGTCCAGGTGCGGTGCTCCTGGTCGTCTTCGGCGCATTTGAGCTTGCGTCGCGAAGGCTGAGAGAGCCTGCGTATGGTGTGTCCTTCACCAGTGCAGGGTTGTTGCCTGTGGAACCGGTGGAAGGTGTCCCTGCCTTGTTGGCTGCCCCTCTATTGTTGGGGTGTGTGCTGTGGTTGTTGTGTGTTTGGCCTTGTGTGCCTATGCTTTGTGCTCGGGACGCCGAGCTGAGCAGGTGCTTTGTGTGCCATGTTGCACCGCTAGTTGAGCGCTGCGACACTTGTCTGTGGTCGTTGTCAGCCTGGCGCTGACTGGTTGTGAGCTCTGGCGAGGTGCTCTCGGAGTTCTTCTCTGTTGGTTCTGGCGGGAGTGAGTTTTCCCCAGAACTGTGTTGTGCTCGTTTCTGGTTGCTGTTGCGTTGCCCTCTAGGCTGAGGTGCATCACTTGGTTGCCCTGTGTTCTGGTGGAGGTTTCCCATAACCGTTTGCTGTTGTTCTTGTAACGCCCCAGAAATTTAAAATATTAAGAAAATAGAAGTAAATTGGTTAAAATACCTTAGGGTTATTAATAAATTGTGATAATTGGATGATAGACTTAATTAGTGGTAATGAACATTATCCCAGTGTCGTACCTCGAAGTGCGTGCCTCCACAGTGCGATACTGGAAAACGACAACGAAATAAAAATCTGAGAACATCATAATTTCCATAAAAATGTGGAGAAATCAAATATGTAATTATCTGAATTTTTCGACGTACGGATTTCAAGGTACAGTCGACGCGACCATTTTTCGGGTGATTTTTCACCTAGTGTAAAATAAATTCTAAAAATTAAACTAAAATCACCATAATTTGCAAAACATTTACATTATCCTATGGCTGAAATTTCAACACAAATGGACATCATTTGAATATGTTTACGTGAGGATCTTTGGGCCAGTCGAATTAGGGGCTATTTACGATGGTGATTTTCTGGGAATTTTAAGTCTGTCTACGTGTGAGGGGCTGGGGCAGCCACCTCACTTAAGTAGGAGTTTAACACGTTTGTCCCTTAGGTGTAAGGCTTAGAGAGTTGTATGAGCTAGGTGGCCTTGCATGGTTAAAGGGGTTTATACTTCGACACCTTGATGGCCAACGTGCCATCACGCATGGGAGTTTGGTTGGGCTATAAAAGCCACTTCCCTTCCTTCGTATGTGCCTTTCAGAACTCTCCTTACTCTTGTTCGTGTCTTCCTCTGCTCCTTGCTGCTGGGATTGGTGCTGGAGGAGCTGTTGGAGGTGCTAAGCTCCACAACTACTGCGACCACTCCTGCCCCTGCTCATACTGCAACTGTAGATACTTCTACCTGGGAGTCAATTTGCTATTGAAGTTACTGTCGTGGCTAGCAAGCCACCAATTTGGGAGGATGTTCTTCCTCTACTGGGTTAGACTCTTTTGTCAAGATCACGTGAGAGTGCTTGGTAAGGTAGGATTCTATTCTCTATTCTCTTCTCAATCCTTGTATCTTGCCTTTGCTAAAAGTTCATGTCCACATATATACTTGTTTTCCAACCTTGGAAACCATCTTAAGAGTGATGAGTTCATCTCTTCTGAACATGTCTTGTTCTGTGAATTGGGGAAATT
Organism: Colocasia esculenta; assembly: GCA_014218235.1. Classification (NCBI taxonomy): domain Eukaryota; kingdom Viridiplantae; phylum Streptophyta; class Magnoliopsida; order Alismatales; family Araceae; genus Colocasia; species Colocasia esculenta. The sequence continues at coordinate 85,744,221 of CM024764.1, forward strand.
CCTTTGGTTGAACTTATGTAGGTATTAGTAGAATTCATTCTTGTGACCATCAACTTGTAAATCTCCTTCTTTTCTAAGCCTTGGAGTTAAAGCATCGGTCTTGATCCCATAAGGCATGGAATTCAGTAAGCTTGTTTGATTACCTTGTTACCATTGAGTTCTTATGCATTGATAGGACTCCTTCTTAATGATCCTCTTTCTTCTTGTTCTTATACTTCCTTCATGTTAAGAAATCCATGTATAAGTGTAGGATTCATCTCCTTTTCCGTAATCATGTTCTCCACACATGATAAATAACTCATGTTGAGTAGCCAAGTTGATATATTTGTAATCCTACTATTTTTCCTCCAGTTTTGATAAACATTCTCACATTAGGGAGGAGAAGATTCTTGTTTTACTTCCAGATCATCTCTTCTTCTTCTTCTTCCACCCTTGATCCTTGTATATGTTATAGAAGTTTGATAAAAGTCACAATACCATTAGAACTTGTGACTAACTTCTGTTCAGATGTTTGGTATTTCATACCTTGATTTAAATCCATGAAACACTTTGAGTTTTAGTATTTATCTTGTAGGAATCTTCCAATAAACCATTACTATCAAGACCACACTTCCAACACTATACTATGTCTAGTTTCTAACTAGACAAGCTTGAATTGCAAACTTCTTGTTTCACCTCGTTTGTTTGTTTATAAACCACTGTAAGAACTCCAATTAGACTCTTCCATTTTATAAACCATGCCTTGGCTTATAAGTTCTATAATTAGGGTGCTTAGAATAGATTTAAACAGATTTACGGAAGTTCTGCAGCTTCCTGTCGACAGCCAGCCCAAAAGCTGTCGACAGGCGCATGTTTCCAGAACTCCAGGTTTCTGGACTGTGTGGATCTGTCGACAGATCCCTTGCATCTGTCGACAGATACCCACAGAGCCAGCAAACCTGAGCTCTGTCTGTGCCATTTGTCGACAGATCCTTCCTGTTTGTCGACAGCTACTGTCCTGCCTTGGATTTCAGCACTCTTACATGTGTAAATCCTTGTTCAAAGCTCATCCTAATAGCCTACCAAATTACCCTCTTATTTACTTTGATATTTTCTGTCATTCTACCATAAAGATTACCCACTTGAGATACCTTACTCACCCTTGAATTATCCTTGAAATTGTCAACTACGATTGGTACTCTGTTGAGTCCATTCTCCTGTATTCGGTAACTAAGTTCATATAACTTGATATTCTGAGAGTTCTTATGCTTGAACACCATGTGATATATGATTAACTTATGATGATGACATTTATTGGGTCCTTGGACCCCACCTGACTGATATGCCTGTGCAAATAGGGCTGGTTCAGTCCTGGGAGGAGCACCCAAATTCATTACGGGCCGTACGGGAGTGATAAGGACACCGGGATGTTTGGCATTGCATCACTACTTTCTGATTATAGTCATCATACTTCCTATACTGTGTGAACTGATATATGAACCAATACTTGAGTTATATACCTGAGCATAACCTGAGTTTTATTGTCACTGTATCAAGCTACTGTTCTGAGATCTAGTATTGTCTCTTTGATGCCTGTTCTATCCTTGTCTTGGGGCAATGAGGACACCGGGATGTCTGGCATTGCATCAATACCTGTTTGATTATAGTCATCATGATACCTATCCTGTGAGAATATATATATGAGCCAGATGATGAGATACGTGTTGTTCATCTTTGATATCAGTCAAGTCTTTTATTGTGTTCACATGAACTAGAACTTGAGTTTCAATGTGAATTCCTGAGTATACTCTGGGTATCAATTCTATTGTTCCACATTCACTGTCATGTTCAGATGCATGTTGGTCCATCTATGATATCACTTAAGCCTTTTCCTTGATCAACATACAGTTTAATACTTTGATTTGAGAATTTGAATCCTACTGGGCTAGTTAGCTCACCAAATCCTATTTTTCAGGTATCTACAGTTCTTGAAGGAGGGAACTTCGGGATATGTGTGTGGAGAGACCATCCTTGATGGCATTTTACTTTTGAGATTTTAAACTGGAAATGTTGTAATATTCATAGAATGACAATTGTCAAATTTTTATTTAATAGAGCTTCCGAGCAATTTGCTGCTCAATTAGTTCAAAGTTCACTCTTGATTCCTCTTGCGTTCACGTTCCGGAGTTTATAGTTATATTAAATGACGGGATGTGACAGTTCTGGTGAGAGTTTCTCTCAGGACTGTTCCTCGCTCGTTTCTGCTGTTGTCGTGCCACCTCAGAGTCTGAGGTGTGCTGTTGGTTTGGTTGGTGCGTTCTGGAGGGTTTTTCCCAGAGCGGTGCCTTGGTGGTTCTGGTGGAGGTTCTCCCAGGACCAGCTTGTGTGGTTTCTGCAGTTCTGCTTGCTGTAGTGTTCTCTCTGATGGTTCGTGTTGTTTGGTCGTTTGGGTTGTGCGTTCTGGTGAAGGTTCTTCCCAGGATCGCCCTTGTCGCTTCTGGTGGAGGTTCTTCCCAGGAGTGCTCTGCGTTCGTTTCGGGTTACCGTTGTGTTGCCCTGTGGTTCGATGTGTGTCGTTTGGTTGGGCTGTGTTCTGGTGAGGTTCTCCCAGGACGGCTCTTGGCGCTTTTTGGCGGAGGTTCTCCCCAAAGCTGCCTTGTGTTTGCTTTGGTCGTCGCTGCTCTCTCTCTCTCTCTGTGGAGATGAGCTGTCGTTGTTGCCGGTTGGACTGTCTGTGTTACAGTCTGCTTGGGCATTCTCGGTCAAGGTGTTGTGCGCTTGGCCGTGTGTCTGGCTGCTGCGTTGGCCAGCTTGTCTCGTTGTTCGTTTCCAAGTTTCTCGGCTGCGCTGGCGGGACCTGCGTGTCCCCGTGGCTCGGATGATTTGCCTCGTTTTTTGCGCCCTGCGTGCCCTCGCAGATGGTGGTCTGGTGAGTGCCGTAGGTGCTCGGATGGCTGTGCTTCTTGTGGAAGCACCAGTCTTGCGTTGTGGTTTGCCTCTCCCGCGTGGAAGAGACTCGTTGCGGTGCATGTCCCCTTCCTCTGTTTTCCATTGGCTGCTCGAGGTGGTGATGCTCCACTATGGCGTGCTGCTGGGGTGCGCATCGTTGCGACCTTTCGGTGGAGTTATCTTCCCTTGAGTTGTTTTGGGTTGAGTTGCTTGCTCCCCTCGTGCCGTCGTTTCTGTGTGGCACCATGGGTCAGTGGACCTGTTTGTGTAGTTTGTTGTCGAGATGGGTTTTGCTGCCTGCCTAAACAGTTGGGGCCTTGGGACCCTGTCGGTTTAGTGCGAAGTGGTGTTTATTCCTGTTGGATTGCTTCTGTGAGTATTGTTCCGCTGTGCATTGGGTTTTCGTGGTTGGCTTGCTTGTGCAAGCGTTGTTCCGGTGTGCGCTCGATGGTGCCTCGGCTTGTACCTTGGAGGCAGTTCGCGTCGCCGTATTAGTGTTTGGCCCCTCTATCGGGTCATGATAGAGGTGGTGCCTTCCTGCTCGTGCGCACCAGGGAGTTGCTGCAGTTTTCGCTCCCTGTGTGGCAGAGTCAGTGCTCTGTGTTTTGGTGTGCTTCTTAGAGCAGACGCGGTAGTCGTGCTCTTGAAGAAGTTGTCAGTTTTCTGCGTGCTTCTGTTGTGGGTCTTTGGTAGAAAGTCCCCTTCGTTGGGCCCCATGTCGTCTTGGGCCGGTGGTGCAGTCGCGTATGCCGCACTTTGACCGTTTCCGCAATGCTTTGTGTGTTTTGTGCCTCAAGGGCTGGGGCCGACGTGGCCTGTTGTGCCCTTTTAGGGTTGCAGTTCCTTGTGTGTGGCTTCGGCAGGTCTCTTGCGGAGGGTCCTTCCCGTTAGCCGTGGTGTTGTTTCGGCCGCGGGTGCACCTGTGCTGCACTTTGTTTAGCTTTTGGTGCTTGTGGTAGCACCGTGTGCTCGTGCTCGAGCGTTCCGGTTTGTGCCGTCGGGAGCCCTGGTGCATCGTGTTGTACCTTGGGTGGCTCCCGGTGCTTGTGATAGCACCTCGTGTTGTGTCGTGTGCCTGTTCGCGAAATTCGTACGTCGTCTCTCAAGTTTGCTCGGTGTCAGAGGCATTGAGCTTTCCGCCTCTAGGACACCTTGTGCTGGCCTATGCCTTGTGGTTGTACCGTTACCGCTGCGGGGTGGATGCTTTGCCTTGTCTAGGTAGCCCTATCGGTGGTACACCATGCTCTGATTGTGGCCAGTGTCCCGGTTTTCCCTCTCGCTTTGGGAGCGAGTGTGTTCGGTTGTGGTACCCTGCCTCGGTTTGAGTCCCTCTGAGGTCGACGTGCTATCCTTGACCTCTGCTGTTGTTTTGATTTCTGTGTGGTTGTGTGCCTTTCTGGTGGTTGGCATGCTGGTCCCCGCACTAAGCTCTATGTGCGTGGTGGGAGTGTTGCCAACTCTTCGTTGGTTTTTTCGTTTTTGCGTGGTGTTGGTGAGTCTGGAAGCCATTGGCGGAGTCTCCTGTCAGTCTGTCTGTTGACCGTGAGGCTTATTGGCTTGCTAGTACTCGACCACGTGGTTTGTCGACGTTGTGAGGTGTCCGGTCGTGGCTTAACCTCAGACGTCTTCCGTGTTTCCGTTGCGGTGTGCCACGTTGTGGAGTGTGTGATTCCCAGTCTTGTGGCTCCGCGTGAGTTTGGTGTCCTTGTCCGACCACGGGGAAGGTCTGGGCGAGATCTAGTGGTGACAGTGGATATCGTTTTCGCGCGTCGCAGATCCTCCGCGAGCGTGTTGTCGCTGTGGTTCTGTCTCTCGCGTGGCTTCTCAGTTGGGCTGGTGGCCGGTACTAGCTGCTGCTAGTAGCGTAAGGCCGTTCGCCTGAGACTTGTGGTTGGTTCTCAGGTGTTTCTTGTGTTGTTGTCGGCAACTGCATCCTCTGTCGAGTTTCGCTGGCGACAGAGTGAGTTGTTGACCGATGTTTCTCGTGTTGCTGTCGGCAACTGCGTCCTCTGTCGGGTCTTGCTGGCGACAGAGTGGGTTGCCGACTGGTTGGTCCCAACGGCGGAGTCTGTTGGTGGCTGCAGCCGTGTGGTTTTCGGCTGGTGTTTTTCCGCTGTTCGGGTCGGTTTTGGCATCGCTCGACACCGTTGGGGCTGTCGTTCCATCTGGGCTCCCCACATGTGGCTTGAGTGAGCTGTTGGTTTCCCGACTTAGTGCTCTACCTGTGTTCGGAGCCCGTTGTCTGAGCCGTTGGTTTCTCGGCTTCGTGTGCCGCGCATGTTTTGCTGTGCGATTACTGCCACGAGGAAGTCGCGTTGAGACTTAGTGGCTTTTTCGCGCTGGTCTTGCGTTTACTCCCCGTGCTTCGTTTCGTGCCTCGGGATCTGTTGGGCTTGTCCCAATTTCGAGGACGAAATTGTTTTAAGGGGGGTGGATTGTAATACCCGGTGTCCCGACTTCCGTCCGGTGTCGTGGGTGTAGACGCGAGATTTGGCCCATCTCCCGCATGGCTCTTTGGCCCATTAAGCCTCGTTTGACCATTTGTTGACCAGCCTCGGATTCCATGTAGACAGCAGCATCGATGGCCGCCGACTACTGGTTGGTGGCAATCCCCCTGGACGTTGACCCAAGTTGGCGTCCACATCCATGGACGTCTGCATGGGGTTGGCGGCCTGATCGCTGGACATCATAGGGTTTACCTGGTCTGCGCAACTACCCCGAGATTCCAGCCCACTTGCACCATTCTCTCGGCCATGCAACGCATGGGACCGTTCCCAACGGGCATATGGGCCACCTAGGCACCCCATTGACCCAGTAAAAATCCTACTTGGCCTCTCCCCATTGGTTGGACCTTTAATGCATGGATTTCCAAGTGTGTAAGTGTGTTTCTTCACACTTGAGCATCCATGGCTCTCAACCCCGAGCTCACTGTCTATATAACAGCCCCTTGGCCCCTCTGAACAAAGAGAGGAGAGGCTGGATGTCCATATGCTGAAGCTTTGAGAGAGGAGAGAGAAAACCTTACCCAACCTTCCAACACTCATCCTCTTCACTCTCTCCACACTTGGGACGTTCAGGAGGCTTGCTTTGGAGCTGGAGGAGCCCCTTGCAAGGAACTACAACATCAACAATGAGGATCATCTCCTTCCTCTTCCTCTCTTTCCTTTCCTCTTGCTTTAGTATCTTGCATGTTACACACACTTTCCCACACCCTAGGCACGTAGGGCACTCTCCTACACACCTAGAAAGGGGTTTCCCAACCAAAAACAGAGGGAAGAAGGGTGGTCATAACATTTGGCCACCCCTCTTGTAACACCCTCCTCCGACCTTCACACAAACACATACGTAACCTTTGATCGGAAGAGGGGTTACGCTGACAAACTTTCGTTATGGGTAGATATATCCGTGCAATGCACAAAACTGGCAAACCATTCCACAAAGGTATCTTTGAACACATTAAACTTCACAAGGTAACAAAGTATTAATATTCATTATTTACAAAAGACAAGTTCTTCTTTCTACTTAATACATCAACAACTAAAATAAACTGCATTATTCTTCTTCATCTCTTCATCGTCCGCAGCGGAATTAGGATTCACATGTAGCTGAGATTATACACACCTTCAATCTGAAAGGGTGGAGGAAACAAAGGCGTGAGTCGGAAGGACTCAGTAGGTGACAGTAAATAAAGATAGGAGTTTCAAATTTTAGAGCTTCAAGAATATTCAGAAAGTGCATATATGGAACAAACATAATTGCTCATGAATCTTCATATTTGACATAAACATATAGCCCAAGTAAATTTCATAACGGGCTCAGATGTATCTTAGAACAAAAGTCATATTTGTCTTTCAAAATTCATATCATAACTTGATTTCGGAACAAACTTGACAGGCATCACTGCTCTCAAGAGGTTACTATATAGACGTAATATACCATCCTCAGTGCCTAGGCGATTCCAGCACCTTAGATCTTGTTCATTGCGCAAGAACGGGGTATAATTATTTTGTTACCCACCATCGTCAGTCCATTGACTTGGATTTACTTACGTACAAACTGTCGCCCTCAGCTGATCACAAGTAGCGGGTGCTACTACAAGTAATCCTAAACCCTCTTTTGAAGAGAGCACTGTCTTCAAATCATAAATTTCTTTTCATGAGCATAACGGAAATGAGAAGTCCAAAGGAAGATTTGATTTATGATTAATACAAATATCTTGGTGACAAAGTAGTTCAGAGTTCAAGAAAATAAGAAGGACAATTAGTTGAGACAAGGTGATGACTCAAAGCCGACAACTTCAGAAGATTTAAATCACATAAAAACCCAAGAAAATGAGGGTACACAGTTGTCATCACAAGTATTCATATCTCATAAGGTGTTCAAACATATGAACTCTTAAGTGGTCAAGTTTTACAACCTCAATTACCGAATATCGAAGAATAGACTCAATCGGAGTACTATTCGTAATTGACAACTTTAGAAACAATTCAAGGAAAGTTAAGGTACCCAAAGTGGGTGAACTTTGAAGTACTATGACAGTAAATATCAAGGTAAATGAGAGGGTAACTTCCTTGGCTTTTAGGATGCAGTTCTAGCATAGATTCGGACATAATAGAGTGCAGAAATTTGAATCAGCACTGCATCTGTCGACAGACAGGAAGGGGCTGTCGACAGATGAGAGCAGACAGAGTTCAGGTTGTCTGGCTCTGTGTGTATCTGTCGACAGATGCAAGGGATCTGTCGACAGATCCACACAGTCCAGAAACCTGAAGTTCTGTCAGACGTGCGTCTGTCGACAGATTTGGGCTGTCTGTCGACAACCGCTTATTTCTTACTCATAAATGACTTAGAATGTACTCTAAACATGCTGACAATGGAACCTATGAATCAAGGCATGATGTATATCAAATAGAAGAGTCTAAACATGGTTCTCACAGTGGTTTATAAACCGAACAAGTGAGATGAAACAAGAGGTTTGCAATTCAAGCTTGTTTAGCTAGGAACTAGACATAGTATATTGTTGGAAGTGTGGTCTTGATAGCAATGGTTTATTGGGATTCTACCACAAGATGAACACTAAAACACATGGTATTAAATGTTCCTAATCAAGGTTAGAAGTACAAACATCCGAATGGAAAGAATCACAATGTTCTAAGATATCGAAATTTCTAGCAAAACTCTATAGCATAAACATGGATCATGGGTGGTATAAGAAGTTAGAAATCTACTTAAATTATAATGGGAGTGAAGAAGCTCCTCGATAATTATATGATTCCAGAGGTAATAGGAAAAATCAAACGAAAGATTCTGAAAGTACAATCTCGTACACAGACTTAACGAAGACCGTTTAATGAACTTGAAGGCAACTCATGTAAGGTTATGATCTTTCTAACTAAAGCAGTGGGTAGAAGTATGAGGAGAAGATAGGAATCTACTTTTCCTCAAGGTAAACAAAATCCTTGAATACCTATAATCAAAAGTGAACCGAAACAAGAAGAACTCTACAAATCATGGTACAAACAAGAGACATGGTTTCTACGAATGAGGAAACCATGAGCATGTACATAGGAAACTGAGAAGGATTCATGGTATGACACCTACCTGATCTGAAAGAGATCAAAGGTTCTTATTCTTCTTCCTCTTAACGTAGAGATCAACACAGCAACAAAGTGAGGACGTGAAAAGACTGCTGAAACAGGGACTTCAGCAGCTACACCTCCAACAAAAATGGCTCCAACGCATACAGCCCCAACAGCAATTCACCAACACCAGGCTTGTAACCACAGCAACAACAGGACTAGGAAGAACAAAAGTGTTGGAAAGATGTATACGATGGGTGTTGGGAGGTTTATATAAGTTCCCAAGTTCCCTTACAAACTGGGCACGTTGGCCATGGACGTGTCAAGGTGTAAGCCCCTTAAACCATGTGAGGCCACCTATCTCATGCAACACACCCTTTAGTTACACGCATGTAACCTTAATGATAGCCCAACCCATGGATAAGCCTTATCCTAATGTGTGTTGGCTTCTCCTAAGCCTTACACGTAAATTACCCAAAAAATCCATCCCGTAATTGATCCTTAATTCAGCTGGGTCAAAGATCCATATGTAAAGGTGCTCAAATGATGTCCGTTTGTGTTGAAATTTCAACCATAGACTAATATGAAGGTTTTACTAATTGTCATGATTTTTATTTAATTTTTAGAATTTATTTTCTACTGGGTGAAAAATCGCCCCAAAATAGTTGCGTCGACTTAATCTCAAAATCCGGTCGTCAAAAATTCCGGATAATTATATATTTGATATCTCCACAATTTTCTAAGAATTATGGTGTTCTCAGATTTTATTTTCGTTACAGTTTTCCGGTGTCGCCCTGTCGGGGTGCGCACGACCGAAAGTAGTACTGGGGTATGATAAAGTGTCTTAAACATACCTTTAATCCTAAATATCACAATTTAAACCTAATCGGTTTGCATAAACAAGAATTTCTAAGTAAAACATGGTATTTAAAATTTGAGGGTATTACATTTCTCCCCCTGTTAAAATAAATTTCGTCCTCGAAATTGACAAAATTTACTTACCAAATAGCTGTGGATACTTTTCTTTCATCTCTTGCTCCAATTCCCACGTTTCTTCTTCGATGAACGCGCTTCTCCATAAGATCTTCACCATAGGAACTGCTTTATTTCTGAGGACTCGTTCTTTCCTGTCCAATATTTTCACTGGTTCCTCTTGTACAGTTAAATCTGGTTGTATTTCCACATCTTCATAACTAATCACATGTGAGGGGTCCATTATGTATTTCCTCAACATAGATATATGGAATACATTATGAATGTGTGACCAAGAAGGTGGAAGAGCTAATTGGTATGCTACTTCCCCTATTCTCTGTAATATCTCAAAAGGTCCTACATATCTTGGACTGAGTTTTCCTTTCTTACCAAATCTCATGGTACCTTTGGTTGGAGAGATCTTTAGAAATACATGATCACCTATGTTAAACTCCAGTGGCCTTCTTCTTCTATCAGCATACTTCTTCTGTCTGTCTTGAGCTATTAATAATCTCTTCCTGATTAATTTGATTTTCTCTGAGCAATTCTGAATTAATTCTGGCCCAATGAGACTCTTTTCTCCCACTTCTGCCCAACAGAGGGGTGATCTACAGGGTCTACCATATAATGCCTCATATGGTGCCATTCCAATACTTGTATGGTAACTATTATTGTATGCAAACTCAATCAAGGGTAGGTAATCATCCCAGCTACCACGCCATCCAAACTACATGCTCTTAGCATATCTTCGAGTGTTCGTATAGTTCTTTCTGATTGGCCATCGGTTTGTGGATGATATGCTGAACTGAATTTTAATTGTGTACCCATGGCTGCTTGAAGACTTTTCCAAAATCTAGCAGTGAATCTTGGATCTCTATCTGAAATTATCGACAAAGGAATTCCATGAAGTCTCACTATTTCCTTTATATACAATTGAGCCAAATCTTCTAATGATTGTGTCTTTGTAATTGCTAGAAAATGAGCCGATTTAGTTAATCTATCCACAATCACCCAAATAGCATCATGCTTCTTCCTTGTCTTTGGCAAACCCATTACGAAGTCCATAGTTATCTGCTCCCATTTCCATATTGGAATTTCAATGAGTTGCATAGGCCCTGCTGGCTTCTGGTGCTCAGCTTTTATTTGTTGACATGTTAGACATTTACTCACAAATTCTGCTATGTCCTTTTTCATTCCATGCCACCAAAATTGCTTTTTCAGATCCTGATACATTTTAGAGCTTCCAGGATGAATCGAATACTGAGATTTGTGTCCTTCCTTCAATAACTCACTTTTAATTTCTTCATTCTCTGGTATACATATTCTGTTTTGAAATCTAATTATCCCTTGACCATCCTGATGAATCCTGGTTTATTTACCATCTCTTTTAGTTTCTGATCTTGGTTCTGTGCTTCACTAATTTTATCTATCAGTGCTGATCTTACTGTCAATTGTGCCAATATCAGATTTTCTGCATCACACCTTGGTGAGTATTCGATCAAATCTGTCATTTCTTTCCACTGTTGGTGTAATTGTAATGCTCTTGATTTCTTTCTGCTCAAAGCATCAGCAACCACATTAGCTTTACCCGGATGGTAATTCACCGTAAAATCATAATCCTTTAAAAATTCTAACCATCTCCTTTGTCTTAAATTCAGTTCCTTCTGAGAAAATATGTACTTTAAACTCTTATGATCAGTATAAACTTCAAATTGTTCCCCATATAAATAGTGGCGCCATATCTTCAAAGCATGTATGATTGCTGCTAATTCTAAATCATGAGCCGGATAATTCCTTTCATGATCTTTTAATTGTTTAGAGGCATAAGCTACCACTTTCCCATGTTGCATAAGAACACATCCAATTCCTCTTTGAGATGCATCCGTATAGACTATAAATCCTCCCGATCCTTGAGGTAAGGTAAGAATCGGAGCTGTGGTAAGCTTCCCTTTTAAATCCTGAAAACTGGCCTCACATTTCTCATTCCACACAAAAGGTGTCTCTTTTCTGGTTAACTGAGTCAAAGGCATAGCTATAGAAGAAAAGCCTTCAATAAATCTTCTATAGTAGCCAGCTAATCCCAAGAAACTTCGAATTTCTGATGGATTCTTGGGTCTTTCCCAATTTAGAACTGCTTCAATTTTACTTGGGTCTACTGCTACACCTTTTCCAGAAATCACATGACCCAAAAATTTCACTTCCTTGAGCCAAAACTCACATTTACTTAATTTAGCATACAATTGATGATTCCTTAAAGTTTGTAGTACAATTCTCAAATGCTCCTTGTGTTCTTCTTCATTAGAAGAGTATATCAACACATCATCTATAAATACCACCACAAAATTATCCAAATAAGGCTGAAATACTCTATTCATCAAATCCATAAATACCGCAGGTGCATTAGTCAATCCAAAGGGGAGTACTAAAAACTCATAATGTCCATATCTGGTTCTAAATGCAGTCTTAGAAATATCATCTTCTTTAACTCTCAATTGATGGTACCCCGACCTTAAATCGATCTTAGAGAATACTGTAGCAGACCGGAGTTGATCAAACAAGTCATCAATTCTAGGTAATGGATATTTGTTCTTGATTGTGACTTGATTCAATTTCCTATAATCAATACATAATCTAAGAGATCCATCTTTCTTTCTCACAAACAATACCGGTGCTCCCCATGGTGACACACTTGGTCTAATAAAACCTTTGTCTAATAAGTCTTGCAATTGCTTCTTTAATTCTATCAACTCAGCTGGTGCCATTCTGTAAGGAGCTATGGATATAGGCAAAGTTCCAGGTAAAAGTTCAATGGTAAAGTCAATTTCTCTAATTGGAGGTAATCCAGATAAATCATCAGGAAAAACTTCTGGAAATTCTTTTACAACATCGATATCTTGAACTGATACATGTTTATGTTCATTTGGTATAACCATCACACTTGCCAAATAACCTTGACAACCATTTTTCAGCCATTTCATAGCCTTAAGTGCTGATATAGTCTTCTTATTTCCATTATTCTTTGGCATGTATAGCTGAAATCTGCTAATCCCGGCCTTTTAAATGTTAAGACTTCTTATGGCAATCTAATACGGCATGATTTTCTGCTAACCAATCCATTCCCATATAATGTCAAAATCTTGCATGTTATCCAGTACATATACATATGCAGTAAGTTCACATTCTCCTATTTTCAGAGTTATTTCTGGAATAACAGAGGTAAGTGTAGCTATTTGACCAGTAGGACAGTCAAGTATCATGCTTCCTACTAATTTCTCTGGTTTTCGAGACATAGAATTAACAAATACCCGAGAAATAAAAGAGTGTGTAGCTCCAGGGTCAAATAACACTCTAGCATACATATTTTCGGTTAGGAGAATACCTTCAGCTACTGTAGGGGTGTCCTGGGCTTCCTCCTTTGTCAGAGCGAAGACTCTAGCTGGTCCCTTGGGTGGTTGTCTTGGGGCTTGCTGGAAGTAAGGTTGTGGTTTTTGCGCTTTTGACTGGTCTGCTTTATGTGGACAGTCCTTAATCATATGCCCTTTCTGACCACATCCATAACATTTTCCCGCTACTTTCCAACATTCATTACCCGGGTGTCTTCTTCCACATTGAGTGCACACGGGCCAACTCTTTTTCTGTTCTCCTTGCTGCTTGGTTGAATCGACTTTTCGCTTCTGACCTTTCGTTTCCTTGTTATACACATTTTTCTTCTTACCCCCATTGGTTTCTTTGTTTTTCATATACTCCTCAAACTCAGATTCCACTATAAATGCAGTCTTCAGTGCCATAGCCATACTTTGGGGATCTAGTGGAGCTACCCTGCTCCTCACACCGGGTTTCAATCCTCTCACAAACTTCTTTACCCTTCTGATTTCATTGTCACAAATATGAGGTGCATACTTTTCCAATTCAGTGAATTTGGTTTCATACTCTGCCACAGTCATGTCTTTTTGCTCCAACTGTAAAAATTCCACTTCTTTCCTATCCTTGACATGTGGTGGAGTGTATTTCTCATACAATTCTCTTAGGAACTCTTCCCAACTAATATTATCCCTTCTATTTCTAAATGCATTTCTCATGGCAGATTGCCACCATTCATCTGCTCTATCCTGGAGCATGTAAGTCGCCAATGTGACTTTGTCTTCTTCTTCACATCTTATGGCCTTAAATATCTTTTCCATCTCTCTAACCCATCCTTCAACAACTTCAGGCTGGCCATTTCCTTTAAAAGCTGGAGGTCCCATCTTCTTAAATTTTTCTAGCAAAGATGTTCCAGAAATCCTTCCTCCATTCATGTCCTGTTGGTTCTTCATTAGTGTTTGCACTAATCCCTGAAATGACTGCATAAATGTAGCAAAATCAGGAGTCCCAGTACTTCCTTCCTGAGAATTTCCGGCCAATGGGACATTGTGAACTTCCTCCCTAAAGCTTTCCTCATGCCTATCCTCACTGGATGTGTCGATAGCTTTCCCTTTGTCTGCCATTTCCTGGAACACCATCAAACACATCCAATTAATTCATACTAACTACTTAAATTTTTTAGAACCAAAATGATCTTTAAAGATTCTAGAATACACACAAATGTTTTATTTATTTCCTTTGTGAAAATGGTCACAGAAATATCTATCACCCATAACCTTGCTCTGATACCACCTCTGTAACACCCTCCTCCGACTTCACACAAACACATACGTAACCTTTGATCGGAAGAGGGGTTACGCTGACAAACTTTCGTTATGGGTAGATATATCCGTGCAATGCACAAAACTGGCAAACCATTCCACAAAGGTATCTTTGAACACATTAAATCACAAGGTAACAAAGTATACTCATTATTTACAAAAGACAAGTTCTCTTTCTACTTAATACATCAACAACTAAAAAAACTGCATTATTCTTCTTCATCTCTTCATCGTCCGCAGCGGAATTAGGATTCACATGTAGCTGAGATTATACACACCTTCAATCTGAAAGGGTGGAGGAAACAAAGGCGTGAGTCGGAAGGACTCAGTAGGTGACAGTAAATATAAAGATAGGAGTTTCAAATTTTAGAGCTTCAAGAATATTCAGAAAGTGCATATATGGAACAAACATAATTGCTCATGAATCTTCATACTTGACATAAACATATAGCCCAATTAAATTTCATAACGGGCTCAGATGTATCAGAACAAAAGTCATATTTGTCTTTCAAAATTCAGACCATAACTTGATTTGGAACAAACTTGACAGGCATCACTGCTCTCAAGAGGTTACTATATAGACGTAATATACCATCCTCAGTGCCTAGGCGATTCCAGCACCTTAGATCTTGTTCATTGCGCAAGAACGGGGTATAATTATTTTGTTACCCACCATCGTCAGTCCATTGACTTGGATTTACTTACGTACAAACTGTCGCCCTCAGCTGATCACAAGTAGCGGGTGCTACTACAAGTAATCCTAAACCTCTTTTGAAGAGAGCACTGTCTTCAAATCATAAATTTCTTTTCATGAGCATAACGGAAATGAGAAGTCCAAAGGAAGATTTGATTTATGATTAATACAAATATCTTGGTGACAAAGTAGTTCAGAGTTCAAGAAAATAAGAAGGACAATTAGTTGAGACAAGGTGATGACTCAAAGCCGACAACTTCAGAAGATTTAAATCACATAAAAACCCAAGAAAATGAGGGTACACAGTTGTCATCACAAGTATTCATATCTCATAAGGTGTTCAAACATATGAACTCTTAAGTGGTCAAGTTTTACAACCTCAATTACCGAATATCGAAGAATAGACTCAATCGGAGTACTATTCGTAATTGACAACTTTAGAAACAATTCAAGGAAAGTTAAGGTACCCAAAGTGGGTGAACTTTGAAGTACTATGACAGTAAATATCAAGGTAAATGAGAGGGTAACTTCCTTGGCTTTTAGGATGCAGTTCTAGCATAGATTCGGACATAATAGAGTGCAGAAATTTGAATCAGCACTGCATCTGTCGACAGACAGGAAGGGGCTGTCGACAGATGAGAGCAGACAGAGTTCAGGTTGTCTGGCTCTGTGTGTATCTGTCGACAGATGCAAGGGATCTGTCGACAGATCCACACAGTCCAGAAACCTGAAGTTCTGTCAGACGTGCGTCTGTCGACAGATTTGGGCTGTCTGTCGACAACCGCTTATTTCTTACTCATAAATGACTTAGAATGTACTCTAAACATGCTGACAATGGAACCTATGAATCAAGGCATGATGTATATCAAATAGAAGAGTCTAAACATGGTTCTCACAGTGGTTTATAAACCGAACAAGTGAGATGAAACAAGAGGTTTGCAATTCAAGCTTGTTTAGCTAGGAACTAGACATAGTATATTGTTGGAAGTGTGGTCTTGATAGCAATGGTTTATTGGGATTCTACCACAAGATGAACACTAAAACACATGGTATTAAATGTTCCTAATCAAGGTTAGAAGTACAAACATCCGAATGGAAAGAATCACAATGTTCTAAGATATCGAAATTTCTAGCAAAACTCTATAGCATAAACATGGATCATGGGTGGTATAAGAAGTTAGAAATCTACTTAAATTATAATGGGAGTGAAGAAGCTCCTTGATAATTATATGATTCCAGATGTAATAGGAAAAATCAAACGAAAGATTCTGAAAGTACAATCTCGTACACAGACTTAACGAAGACCGGTTAATGAACTTGAAGGCAACTCATGTAAGGTTATGATCTTTCTAACTAAAGCAGTGGGTAGAAGTATGAGGAGAAGATAGGAATCTACTTTTCCTCAAGGTAAACAAAATCCTTGAATACCTATAATCAAAAGTGAACCGAAACAAGAAGAACTCTACAATCATGGTACAAACAAGAGACATGGTTTCTACGAATGAGGAAACCATGAGCATGTACATAGGAAACTGAGAAGGATTCATGGTATGACACCTACCTGATCTGAAAGAGATCAAAAGGTTCTTATTCTTCTTCCTCTTAACGTAGAGATCAACACAGCAACAAAGTGAGGACGTGAAAAGACTGCTGAAACAGGGACTTCAGCAGCTACACCTCCAACAAAAATGGCTCCAACGCATACAGCCCCAACAGCAATTCACCAACACCAGGCTTGTAACCACAGCAACAACAGGACTAGGAAGAACAAAAGTGTTGGAAAGATGTATACGATGGGTGTTGGGAGGTTTATATAAGTTCCCAAGTTCCCTTACAAACTGGGCACGTTGGCCATGGACGTGTCAAGGTGTAAGCCCCTTAAACCATGTGAGGCCACCTATCTCATGCAACACACCCTTTAGTTACACGCATGTAACCTTAATGATAGCCCAACCCATGGATAAGCCTTATCCTAATGTGTGTTGGCTTCTCCTAAGCCTTACACGTAAATCACCCAAAAAATCCATCCGTAATTGATCCTTAATTCAGCTGGGTCAAAGATCCATATGTAAAGGTGCTCAAATGATGTCCGTTTGTTGAAATTTCAACCATAGACTAATATGAAGGTTTTACTAATTGTCATGATTTTTATTTAATTTTTAGAATTTATTTTCTACTGGGTGAAAAATCGCCCCAAAAATAGTTGCGTCGACTTAATCTCAAAATCCGGTCGTCAAAAATTCCGGATAATTATATATTTGATATCTCCACAATTTTCTAAGAATTATGGTGTTCTCAGATTTTATTTTCGTTACAGTTTTCCGGTGTCGCCCTGTCGGGGTGCGCACGACCGAAAGTAGTACTGGGGTATGATAAAGTGTCTTAAACATACCTTTAATCCTAAATATCACAATTTAAACCTAATGGTTTGCATAAACAAGAATTTCTAAGTAAAACATGGTATTTAAAATTTGAGGGTATTACACCTCTTCTCAAGTCCGCAACCGGTACGGGACTTTCCTTTTGGGTTTCTCATACTTCGTTTGAGCATTTACCACACTCCATAGAGTCTAATAGAGTCTTTGTTTTGGCAGGAACGACCCGCGCAGAAGATCACGGAGCTCTTCTCCTTTGGCGGCGAAGGAGGAGAAGTTGAAGTCCCGCCATCATCCGCAACGCGAGGCCACTGCACCGACGTGATCACAGCAACCCCTTGGGCACAGGTAAGGCCCTGGCGATCACCAAATCCCCTTTGTTTCGCTTGTTTGCTTCGTTTTCCTTCTAGTCAACTCAGTCAACCAGAGGGCCAACGTGGTCAACCGACGACCCCTTCATCGCCAACGAGAGTCCGGCGGCGTCCGCAAGCATCCGAGAGATCCAGCGACGGAGTGGAAACGAACCGTCTACAGCTCTCTTCTGGCGATCACGGTGGGACAGCTTCTGCCACTGTGGTCTTACTGCGGCCAGGTAGACGGCAAGCGGTCTTGCCGCCTATCCAGGTAAGCGTCCATCTTTCCTTCCGTTGAGTTATTGTTAACGTCCACCCCACCTGTCGTCTATTTTCTGTCAGCGTCCGTCGATCCGCCGTCTATTCTCTGATCATGAACTGTGCGTCCACAGGCTGGACGTTTAGTTTCACATAAGCATGTTTTTCCTGTTTTTTTTATTGTTTTGTTGTGATTTTTGTTTTTGTTTGCTTACTGTTTGCTACTAACAGTCCACAGTCTCTAGGGGGTCACTTTTCCACCTCTTCTAGCCTCCCCTCACATTTCTAGGATCACCCTTCTTCGGTTTACAACCTTTTACTCGGGATTCCCTCTCGGGTAAATCGGGTTGACTCCGAGAAGAAAACTCTATAAGTCCCTAAATTCCGTGGATTCCCTCACGGTACGGGGCAGGAGGACCTTTACCCATCCTGTCTAGTTCACCTACTCACCGGGATTCAAGTGAAATTTGAGAGAACGGCCCTCAACTCAACTCAACTTAACACATAACTTTGACATTTAAAAGTTTTGGGGACGTTGTTTGATAACATTGATTGGTAGAAATTCATACTTCTGCTGAAAATAGTGTAATCACTTCAACTTAAACCATCCTAAAATCCATAGGTTGTGTGCTAATGGACACTTGGTTGGACCCTGATAATATGGCTAATGAACCGACATTTGAGTATGATGATAATGTCAATGAAATTGTCGGTATGATAAACACTAACAATCAGCCCGATGAATCAGTCCAATCATCCTCCCAGGCCGACAATAAGGAAGTCAGCTTGAGGGTCAATCCCACTCATCCCCAAAGTACTCAAGAAGATCCCGAGTTTTCCAAACTCATGTCCCGTTATTCGCCCGACGATATCATTTCTATGCTTTCCAAGCATACCATTCGGGCAGCGGCTTCTCCTTCCCCTCCAGTCCATTCTCCTTTCCACGCTTCCTCATCTAGGCCCTCTCCTAGGCCTCTCCCCTTCCCAGACTCCTGTATCTCCTATCCCTATCTCCACTCCAATTCCTCCCACTCCTTTACGTACTTCTACCCCAATTCCTCCACCCATCTACCCATCCTATGTCCAAACCACTCTCCCGCTCAATCTGAATCCATGTCCCGGTTTGAGACGGAGGGTCTCATTAGGAAGCTCCTAGCTGAATCCTTATCTCTTTCCAAGCCTCATTCACTCCAAAACTACTGCAAGCTCCCCAACGCTTACTTCCCTCCGAGTTTCAAGGCCCCAAAGTACTGGAAGTACGATGGGACCTCCGACCCCCAATTCCATCTTGCCGGCTTCACCATGGATTCCCATCGGTGGCTATACGATCGGGTCCTCTTAGTCCATCTCTTCCAACAATCGTTAGAAGGGGAGGCTTTGAGGTGGTTTACCTCTTTGCCCGCATCGGACCTTGTTAACTTTGACATAGTCTCCGAACGCTTCATCTCCCATTTCTCCTACATGGCCACTCAAGTCCCTACACTCCCCGACTTGGTGGCAGAAAATGATGAAGCCGAACGAAGACTTCGTCACTTATGCCAACCGATGGAGGTCCATGGCCTCGAGAGCCGACATTCCCATCCCGGAGTCCCAAGCCATAACCTTGTTAGTCACCAACACCACCCCTGTGCTCCGTTCCATTCTAATGCTAAGTGAATTCCCTTCCTTCACGTATCTTTATAACAGAGCCAGGGTGATTGAAAATCAGATCAAGGACTCCTCTCTCCCTCATTTCTTCGAAGGGAAGCCAAAGGCACGTAAGGCTCCCGTGGCACCCACCACCGAGGGGGTGACCATCAATGAGTCTGTCAGTGCCTGCAGCCAGCCTTTGAGGCCTCCCAACAAATCCTCCCATCCTCCCTCCAACCCTCACCAATTCCCATCTCACCCCTCTAAGCCTTACTCCGCCGTTCCCCCTCCTTCTGGATACACCCGACTTGGCCCCAAAAGGTCACACTACCCTCCTCTCCCTGAGACTCTCGAGGACGTGTTCTTCGCTCTCTTGTCCTGTGATGCAATTCAACTCCCCCCACAAAGGGAGAACATCAATTCAAGGATAGACACCTCCAAGTACTGTCCATACCATAGGACCCATGGTCACTTCATCAACAACTGCTTTACCTTCCGTGACTGGGTCTATGATATGAATGACCAAGGTAGAATCAACTGGGATGACGTCAAGGTGGCCATAGCAAAGTCTAGGTACACCAAAAAAGACCTTGGCATTTTCAGTAACCCTCTTCCCACTCACCAAAGCAACAATCCCTCCTCCTCTAAAACCCATGAGAGCGTGCACACCATGGTACACCTAGGACCTCGGGTTGTGAGGAGAGAGCAATAGTGGGGGGTAGAAGGTTTTGAAGAATGGTACCCATGTCCCACGGCCGAGTCTCAGGAGCCTTCCACGTCGATAGATGCTATCCTTGAGGAGAGACCGCTAGTGCTCATCCGTCCTCCCCAAGATGCTCATCCCACTATCCTCACTCCCCTTGCCAATGAGTCATCCTCCCGACCCCTCCAGCTCATCCGTCCTCAGCCTCAGGAGGCCGTGCACGTCACGCTTCGAAACCGGATTGTTCCTCCACCTCCGCGGCCATCCCAAGAAGAGGAGGATAATGGGCCTCCGCCTCCGGCCGGCACCGAATATGATATTCTCCAACATCTTGATAAGACCCCGCGAGGGTGTCTATTTTAGAATTGATTCGGAGGTCGCCATCACATCAATCCACTCTCCTCCAGTTCCTCCAGAAGATCATGGTCAATGATGATCTCCCTCCTAGTGGGGTCACCGGCGCCATTCTCTCCCTCACCCAGGGACCCTTAATCTCTTTCTCGGACAAAGATCTCGCCACCCCCGAGTGTCGTTCGCTCCCTCTCTGTCTCACCATCACCTTAATGGGGTTTCGGTGGACTCCACTCTTATCGACACCGGGGCATCTATCAATGTCTGTCCGATAAAAACCCTTAAGCAATTGGGTTTAGGAGAGGAGAATCTGGAAAAGAGTTGCTCCACCATCGCCGCCTACGACAACTCCAAAAGGGTTGCCAAAGGCAAAATTGCTCTTAAATTAGGAATCGGACCTGTCACTATGTCCACCGAGTTCCTAGTTCTGGATGTCGATCCGGCCTACAAGGCCATTCTCGGTCGTCCTTGGCTAGAACAAACTCTAGGGGTCCCTTCCACCGCCCACCAATGCTTCAAGTTTCCTTTCAATGGGCGGGTAATCAAAATCAGGAGCATTCCCATCTTGGAGACCCTCAATGCGGTCACCACTGAGCAAATGCCGCACCTTTTCATTCCGGATAAGGGGAAGAACCAGTCATGTCTCTCTTTGACTTCCCCACACCCTGTGAGCTTAGCCAACCTCCCCGGCCTGTTATAGAACCCCATGATCCATGTCCCCCGGAAAGGGTGGGAAGTGATGGCTAACATCGGCTATGTTCATGACCGCGGGTTGGGCACGGATGAAAAGGGAGAGACTCAGAGCGTCCAGGCAATTAGGAGGTTGTTACCCAAAGCCGGTCTAGGTTTCCACCCAGACCTTGTCCATCTGGACCCATTTATACCGTATCAACCCCTTACCTGGACTTTAAAGGAGCATTTTGTTCAGGGGCCAACCCAGATGGGGACCAGAGAGCCCATAATAGAAGAAATTCCTTGCTCTGAGAGTGAGGATGAAGAGAAGAAGAGGATGCCCAAATAGAAGACATTTCCGACGATTTTGGCCTCCTCTCCCTCTTTGGCTCTGATCTCCCTTCTCCCCCATCATCATCACCATCATCTCTATCTTCCTCTACTCCTGTGTGCCCGCCACACAATTCGGTTCCTCCATCCACCTCTAATCCCTTTCTTTCTCCTCATATCCTTTCTCCATCCCTCATTTCACCAGTCGAGGCTACCTTGAGTCAGCAACTCATGGTTCTTGGCCTTGACTCCCAAAAAAAAAATGCCAATTTTGAAAATTGGAAATCCGAGGTCTCCATTGAGCATCCTTCCTCCCTGGAACCTCTTCCGCTCGGCCAGGGGCCGACGCTTTCCAGCTTGACTTCCTCCTCTTCCTGCTCCTCTAGGAGCACTTCCCCTGTACATAGTTTTGTACATAGCAGTCATGTAAATAGTGGTCTAGATTCTAGTTTAGAGTCAGGTCTAGAGGCTAGTCTAGAGTCTGGTTTAAGTCTAGGAGAGTCTAGTTCCTCTCAGCCATGTGTGCGTAAGGAGAAGGGTAGGCAAGTTCCTGCCCATTTTGTCATGGCCTTGGCTGAGAGATGTGCTAAGTTAAGTCAAGTCCCAGAATTTCTTGAGGATCCTGCCCTTGTGGAGGCTGACTTTGAGGAAGTTGATTCCGAAGATGATGGTTTAGGAGTTTATCTGCTAGATTTTGAGGAAAAAGATGGGTCGGGAGATCTTGGGTCAGAAGAAGAGGACCCAGTGAGCTCCTATGTGGATGGCACAAAGAGGTTCGACGAGCCAACCATGGCTGCAGACGAGCCTACTAAAGAGGTCAACCCTGGCACTGAAGAATCCCCGAAGACAGTTTTGATTAGTGCCAACTTGAGTGTTGAAGAAGAAGAAGCCTTGGTAGCCATTCTCAAAGAATTTTCCGACGGATTTGCTTGGTCTTATGAGGACATGCCGGGACTCGATACCTCTTTGGTCGAACACCGATTGGTCCTAAAAGCCGACGCAAAGGCCATCAAGCAAAATTGAGAAGGTTACATCCTAAGCTGGCACTCAAGATCAAAGAGGAGGTTGACAAGTTGCACAAAGCCAAATTTATTAGGATTGTTCTATATCCACAGTGGGTAGCTAATATTGTCCTTGTAATGAAGAAGGACGGTAAGGTTAGGATCTGTATAGATTTCCGTGACCTTAATCGTGCTTGCCTAAAGGACGATTTCCCTCTCCCACACATAGATGTCCTAGTGGACAATACTGCTGGCTTCGAACTTTTGTCGTGTTATGGTGGTTTCTCTGGGTACAACTAGATTCGCTTGGCGGAGGAAGACCAGGAGAAAACTTCATTTACAATGCTCTGGGGGACTTATGTTACGTTGTCATGCCCTTCGGATTAAAGAATGCGGGAGCAACCTATCAAAGGGCAATGATGGCAATTTTTCATGACATGATGCATGTGCACATGGAGGTCTATGTGGACGATGTCTTGGTAAAATCAAAGACTCGACATGGCCATGCCGAGTCCTCTGGGCAGTTCTCCAAAGGTCTAGAGAGCACAATCTTAAGATGAACCCCAAGAAGTGTGTTTTCGGTGTATCTTCGGGGAAATTGCTTGGGTTCATTGTCAGCAAGCGGGGAATTGAAATTGATCCTAACAAGGCCAAAGCAATAATCGGCATGTCTCCTCCTAGGAATATCAGAGAAGTTAGAGGGCTAATTGGCAGACTCCAGTTTATTCGGAGATTTATCTCCCAGCATTCAATCCATTGTAAGCCCTTCTACGAGATGCTTAGAGGAGAGGCGAAGTTTAATTGGGACGATAAATGTCAAAAGGGCTTTGATGAATTGAAAAGCTATATTTTTAATCCCCCTGTTCTCGCTCCTCCGGTCCCGGGTCAGCCTTTACTGCTCTATGTGTCAACCACTGAAGATTCAACTGGAGCGGTTTTGGCCTAATACGACGACGAGAAGAAGGAGAGAGCGGTGTACTATTTATCCAAGTTGTTCAATGAGGCTGAAAAGAAGTACACCGCCATGGAAAGAACGTGCGCGCGGCCGTCGTCTGGGTTGCCCAGAAGTTGAAGCACTATTTCTTGGCTCATGAAGTAAAACTTCTGGCGCGTATGGACCCTATTCGGTACTTGCTCGAGAAGCCCGTCCTGACTGAGCGGTTAATGAGGTGGCAAAGCTTTCTCAATCAATTTGATATCACCTACGTTAACCAAAAGTCATTAAGGGGCATGCCATAGCTGAGCATTTGGCCCACCACCCCTTACCTTTATACTCTCCCGTTGATGAAAGTTTTCTCGATGAAGAGTTAGGAGCCATTATCGATGGTGAACCTTCGTGGGTACTTTACTTCGACGGGGCGCTTAATTCCAAGGGTGTGGAATAGGGGCAGTCCTCCTCTCTCCGGAAGGGGTAGTCATTCTGCACGCCTATCAGTTAACCTTCCGAGCCACGAACAATGTGGCTGAGTACGAGGCTCTCCTAGTCGGGCTGAAAATGGATTTATTGCTCGGAGTCAAGGAGTTAAGGATTATTGGAGATTCGCAGTTGATACTCCGGCAATCTCTTAGCAAGTACCAGACCCGGGACCCCAAGCTGAAACCATACCAAGAATGGTAGGGAAAGTAGTCCGGCAGTTTAGGAAGCTCACTCTAGTTCACACTCCTAGGGCCCAAAATATCCTAGCAGATTCCCTCGCTTCCCTCGCGTCTTCCATTCCCATTCCTTTGGGAAAATCTTCGGAAACCATCACCGTCTAGAGGATAAAGTCCCGTCCCATGTCGATCTGCGGTTCTCTCAGCTCGTGCATTCTTCTCCATCCCTTCGGGTCCATGCGCTTTCCAAAGAGCCAGAAATTGACCTTGAAGATGGCCATCCCTGGTATTTTGACATCGAGAATTTCTCAAAGATGGATCCTTCCCCGATTATGCCACCTCTGCCGATAGACGGGCAATTCGTCGCGTCTCGGAGCGGTACAAGATCATAGGTGGCATTTTGTACAAAAAGTCTCTCAACGGGGTCTATCTCCGTTGCCTTGACGAATTCGAGT
The DNA here is from genome assembly GCA_014218235.1 of Colocasia esculenta. Taxonomy (NCBI): domain Eukaryota; kingdom Viridiplantae; phylum Streptophyta; class Magnoliopsida; order Alismatales; family Araceae; genus Colocasia; species Colocasia esculenta. Next base: position 85,768,796 of record CM024764.1, read on the forward strand.
CTCAAAATGTTGTTGAAGCCGCTCACTCTAGTGAATGTGGTGGCCATGTTAATGGTAGAGCAATTGCCCAGAAATTGCTAAGACACTATTATTGGCCCACCATGGAGAGGACTGTCGCCATTTCGTCCGTCACTGTGCCAAATGCCAATTACACGGTGACAAAATTCATGCTCCTTCCTCTTTCTTCACCCTCTCATCGCACCATGGCCTTTCGCCATGTGGGCATTTGACGTGGTCGGTCCTCTCGCGGACAGAACCGGAGAAATCTGTAAGAAGTCCTTCATTCTGACCGCCACGGAGTACTTCACAAAGTGGGCTGAAGCAGAAGCGTTCATAGAAGTCAAAGCTTCAACAGTCGTCAAGTTCATCAAGCGCAACATCCTTGCAAGATTTGGCGTGCCTCGGGACATCGTCACCGACAACAGACAACAATTCACTTCACAGGAGCTTCGCGACATGTGTGGTAAATATGGCATTAACCTTCATCATTCATCCCCATATTATCCACAAGGTAATGGACAAGCGGAAGCTACTAATAAAACTCTCATCAAAATTATAAAGAAAACATGCAAATCTCATAACAATACTGACTGGCCAGATCGCTTAGTTGATGCTCTTTGGGCTTATCGCACCTCCGTTCGCACTCCTACGGGGCAAACCCCTATGCTTTGACATACGGATCGGATGCGATACTCCCATATGAGATCTTCGTCCCTTCGCTTAGAGTTCAATTGGATTCCGAACTTGATCCTGATCAACATCAGGAAGCCTTGCTAGCACAACTTGAACTCTTAGATGAAAGGCGAATGATAGAGGCTGATCATGCACAAGTCTATCGTCAGAGAATTGCACGTTTTTATGCCAAACGAGTTCTCGAAAGAAAATTCGAAGTAGGTGAATTGGTCCTAAAACGCAAAATCATAAAGGCACCAGGTCCCAGGAGCAAATTGCAAGAAAATTGGGAGGGTCCGTTCGTTGTCAAAGAAGTATACTCAAGGAATGCATATAGGTTAGTGGATGTCGAGGGAGTTCAGCTAACGCAACCGTGGAACGCAGTCTACCTCAAGAAATTCTACCCCTAATCAGTCGGTCATGTCTGTCATTCATCATTTGTTAACGGTGTGGGTTTAAGTCTCTACTCACCTTTAGGTTATCAATAAGGTCGGACTTTCACACACCACACGATGTTGGAATATTATCCCTAGCTGGAAAATTACAAATACACTCAGACAGTCTGATCGGTCAATGTGTTTCCCCTATTCTTTTCCACTCGGTCACGTTTGGAGGAAGAACAAACTACAAGTAGGGGACCATCCGCTCCATCTAAAGGGGCAAAAGTCATCATAAAAACAGGGAGTTAAGAAAAAGCAAGGGGCAAAATGCTAAACCAAGCCTCAAAAGGGGAAAGAAAAGCCAAAAGGTCAAAAAGGGTAGCAAAAAGTACGTACCCAGAAAAGGCTGACCAATTCAAGGAGGTAGCAAAAGTACGTGCCTCCACCCCAGAAATGAGAAAATCAAATGAAATGAAAATCCCTGAAAACAATGTTGACTAAGTCCTCTTTAGTATGGAATGTCGGTTTGGAAACAGAAAGCAGTCTGAACTAAATCCTTACATGACTTCCTGTATACTCTTCCCATTTCTCCCTCTTGGGGCAACTTGATCGTATAAGACCCTCCATAGTGGAAAATGTTAAGAAGGCTAGGGGCAATTTCCAACATCAAAGATTTCATGCACGTCCTTCCTTATTTGTGACCTATGTGGTCAAGTAGATCGTGTAAACCCTATACCACAACATGTGATGAATATGTGTCTTAGAGTCCAAAAACAACAAAAAGAGAGTCTTTTGATGTATATATTTCACGTTGTACATATTTTCTCCCAAATTTTCTCTTTTATTTTCAAAAAGCCAAAAATAAAAAAATAAAAAATAAAAAAATAAAAAAATAAAAAATCCAAAAAAAAATTTTGGTACATGTATATACTAACATTATTTTCTTATCAAAAACAAAAACAACAAAAAAATCAAGAAAACAAAAACAACAAAAAATGTATGTGCATATTTCCCTTTCAGTCATTTTATTATGTTCCTATCTTTGATTAGAAATTAGCCTCTTGACCAGATCTCAGAAAGGTACATCGTAGGCAATGGGCTAAAAACAGAACTACACTAACCTGTTTCTCTTAAGTGTTGTGGATACAGGATGCAGGAACCAAAGAACAGAAGCAAATCATTCAAGTGCAAATGTCAAAAGTCCACAAATTCCATTATAATGATCAAGTTATGTACATGTCATGACAGGGGCATACCCCTGGTGGTACAAAAAACTCACTCCTCTCTCTGCTCCCCCTCCACAGACCTCTGTCTGCGGGAGCTGCTCACCTCCTCCTCCTCCCTCTCCCGACGCCGGTCTGGAAGAGGAGGTCTCGACGCCGTCGACGCCTCGGGTCGCTGCAACCCTCCTCGCACCACGGAGGGTCCCCAGGGACACGATGTCGTCAAGCGAGGCAAATGCCGACCCGGTCCTCGCGGGCGTCGCCTGCTGGGCTGCCGCTGCGCTCCCGGTGCTTCTTTAGCATCCTGTCCTTTAGGATCTCATAGTCCGCAGCAATCCGCGCCCGAGCTGTCTCGGCCTCTCTCTCCCTCTCTCTGGCCTTGAGCAGGCGACCCCTCATGGTGGCCCGGTCATCCCTCAGCTCCTCCATGGTAGTCACCATGGTCCGCCGCTGCATATCAAAAACAAAAAGGGGATCAGTCATGAACATGTGTCAGAGAACAAGAAAGAAGAAAGATTCGCACCTCGGCCTCCAGACCAGAGATCTTAGCCTCAAACTGCAGTCGTAGACTCTCCATCTGTGCCTGGAGAGTAGCCACTCCTCCTCCCTGTCGCTGCACGTCAAGGGGCAAGCACGTTAGAGCATTCAATACACATTGAAGGAAAGTGCAAGTTTAATGTCTTACCTCAGCCCCAACCTCTCGAGCCTGCTCCTCGAGCTCCTGGACTCGAGCCTGCGCCCAGTCCAGGGCACCTGCAGGCGGTTGGCGAGATCCCCTCTCGCTGGCTGTGCCGACGAGCTCGCCCGAGGTCGCAGCTCGCCCGAGCCCTTGCTAGCTCCTCCTTCTGCATTCACAGAACCCTGGTCAGTCATCAGTTCAATGATCAAATCAAATTCAATGTTACTCACCAGTGTCCTGACCTCGGCCCGGAGCCTCGTCAGCTCCACCTCCTGCTCGGCCAGTCGCCCCTCCAAAAAGCGGATGGCCTGTGACTCCGGCATCTGCCAAATGCACTTCAAGATTAGAATCAAATAAGGCAATCAACCAACCAAGGCTTAAGGTTAGAAGCTTTACTTACCACTCGTCGGTCGAGTCGGAGACGTCCAGTGTACCGTGCTTGATAATCCTCCATGGACGCTAAACTGTCGAGGAGGTCGGTCACCCGCAGCACCTGCTCTCCACCCTCGCGCCAGTACGCGACTGTGCTACCGTGGTCCGCTCCCCAGTCACGGTCCTCGGCGAAGAACCGCCGGCGCGAGTGACCCTCTCTCCCGAGAGAGGGCACCTCGATGGCCGGCTGGTGCCAACCCAGGGTCCGTACCACCAACTCCAAATACAGTACCTCACATGTCCCGAGGCACAGTAAGAGGAGGTGGCGGTCGAACAGGGGGCGACCCGTCGCCACCGCCGGGTGCGAGGCGTTCGCCTCTCCCGCGTAAGGGGTCCCACACCACCTGAGAAGAATGAGAAAACACTGGTCAGTAACATCAAATGCAACAGTAATTGAAAGAATGCAAGAACAAATTGAGATTTTCATACCTGCTCGTGCGGGTAGTGGTCAAGTGCGACCCGCACATCCCCTACTCTCCTGTCAGTGACCCTGGGGTCCGGGGCACCTCCCACCTCGTCATGAGAGGCACCATCGCCTGGCGCCCCTCTACAAGTGTCCCCGCGTCCCATAGGGAAGCGGGTGTACCCCAGATCTTCAAGACAGCAAAAAGAGCAGTCAGTCAGGCAGTTAATCAATGAAAAATCAATGATGAGCATAAAAGAACTTGTGTACCTGTAAGAAGGGGGTGAAGCCCCCTGTGCTCTGAGAGCGCTGCGAGCTGCTGGGGAGGAGAGAGAAAAGGTTGTCCCAACATCGCAGCACCCCATGCATACCGGCCCGCCTGCGCCAGGTCCCGCAGCAGCAGCACGAACTTGCAGTTCATCTGCGATGACTGCGTGGCAAAAAGGAGCCGTCCAAGAGGTAGCTGACGAAAATCTGCACCGAACGCTCCTCGCTCCGGTCCCCGAGGTCGAGTGCCCCCCGCACTCCAGTACAGAACTCGTCCAATGTCTCTAGGGGTCCTCTCTCCTACCCCTCAATCCTACTGCCTCTGACAACGATCCGAGCAGGATGCTCCAGATCGGTCTCCTCCTCCCGGCCACAAACTCTGGCCCCGTAGCTCTGCGATATCATCATGATAATCTCTCCTCTCCAGCCCGACTACCGGCTCCCCCTGAACTGGTAGCCCCGTCAGATACGCCACATCCTCCAATGTGGGTATCATGTGACCCCAAGGCATGATGAATGCCTTGCAGTCCTCCTCCCATCTCTCCTCAACGCCTCCAGTAGGGGACATCTAAGTGAAAAGGGCGCACCGATAGTAGATGTCCGAACCCCATCCTCACTATCTGGGCCTGCTGGGCCTCCGGGAGTGCCCTGTACCACGCCCAGCACAGGTCCCAAGTCACCCTACTCCTCATTCGGCCTTTGCCTTGCAGGAAACACAGAAATATTAACGTCAGTTTCGATTGCCGTTAATTTGCAGTTGGCAGCCAAGGGTATGCCGTCTACAGTCAGTCAGCGTCCAGGGGTGGCCGTCAAGTTCCCCTGTCAGCGACTAGCACCTTGACGTCAAGTTCACCTTGACGGCAAGGGGTTGGACGCCGGGAGGAACTCGACGGCAACCGATGTTGCCGTCAAGTTCCTGTCTAACCCGACGGCACTTCCCATGTTTTCCCTTCTTTTCACCAAATCAAATCGCAAAGCACTGAGGTTTTAGAAGCCTACCTTGGGCCGTCGAGGTGCCTCCGCCTCCGTCTCATCTCCTCCCTCGATCTCTTCCCCCTCCAGTGCATCTTCCGCCGCCGCTTCTTCTTCTTCCTCCGCCGTAGCCATCTCCACCTCTTCCTCTTCGTCCTCCGGTTGACGACGGCCCCGGATGATGCCCTTCTTCTCCCTCATCCTCATCGTAGTCTTGAGCAAGACTGTGGGTTCCTTCTTTCCTTCTCCCGGCGCTTGGAAGATGGAATGGCGCCTGGGAGAAAGCGTCGGTTCAAAAAAAGGCAGTTTCCTGATTTAACGTCAAGGTCAGGTCGTTTACCTTTTCCTGACGTCATGCCCTGGCCGTTGACGTACCCTTGACGGCCACCTCTGGACGTCAATGTCTCTTCAATGTCAGACCTCGAAGTTTGATCAACGACTATGTCTGGCCGTCTACTTTGAATATAGACGGCAATATCTATGGACGTTGACCATCTGTCTCAGTGGTTGGCGACTGGGATCTGGACGTTTACTGGTGGTCGACGACAGTCGATGTGGACGCCAATAGCCCCGCACTCAGTCCTCACAGCACACTCTTTTGAACCTTTTTTGAGGCCATTCCATTCCACACATTCCACAAATCAAGTCGCTCAAGCCAATTTAACACAAATGCAACTCACTTTTATTCATCAAATTTGTGTTACACTTATTCAGAAAGGAAGATACATCATTTTGCCCTGCGGGCCATGAAAAAGTCACATGAGATGGGACAAAATAGTGTCTGTGTAATCCTCGTACTGCCATATGTCCTCCGGCGTTTCCTGCACTGCCAATCCACCTTCTTGCTCATAGTGTATTTCTTCCAGGTCTTCATTGCTTTCTTCTCATCCTTTCATTCTTCCCGGTGATTATCATATCAGTGCAGATGGATGAGTTGGAATTCCCCGTGGAATCCCAAGCTGACAGTGGCACCGATGTGGTTGGTACACCACCATCTGATCTGCTCCTATCAACCACAAATCTCTGTCCACCCTAGTCCGGACCCGGAACTCGATTGTCCTCATGAAGAATGGCCTCACAATGAAGTCTTCCATACCAAAAATGCCAGATGATCTCTCCAAGCATCTCTGCTCTTCAAGTGTGCTGTCACACACTTGATCTCATCTTCCGGCTCATACCACGCCCTGCTGCAGTACACTGAACTCCGAAGGAAGATCCTGGAGGGGGTAGGTTGTGCTTCAACAAAATCAAACTTTAAATGAGCTTCCATCCATACCTGGAGCAGAAAACAAACTCCCACAGGTGCGTCCGCCTAAGCTCATCATGGTGAGCGAACTATACAAGTGGGCCAGCACTGCAGGGGCAAGTGACTGCCCGCGCCACAGCAGAGAAAGTACTCCAACGTGCTCGTAGAGGATGAAGTCACCGCTCGTGGGGAACAGGAAAACTCCAGCCAGGCAGAGTGTCAATCCCCGGGTCGCCCTCTCTCCACAATCTCCCTCGCGTGCTGGATCAACCACCAGGCCAGCCGGTCTAGGAAGATCCTGTTCTTGTTCGTCATCCGTAACGCCTCCTTCTTGTCTCGTACGATATCCGCGAGGATCTCTTCCCACGGGAGGAAGGGAGTCGCTGCATCGTATTCCACGCATCGCTGCCATCCCAGAAACAGCTCTACCTCCTCCAGCAACACGCTCACCTCAAAGCCTGGAACACAAAGGTGTGCGTGTGCGGGTGCCATCTCTCTATCAGCGCCCCCAAAGCATCAAACCCCCACCACATATCCTTCATGTTCTTCGCCAGCACCACCATGAAGTTCAGGTTCCATAGTCCAATGAAGCTCCGCATGTCCAGCGTGATGGCGTTAACCAGGTTCACAAGCCAAGAAAAGGCCCGTACCTGGCCTTGGCTCGGGAATGCGGGGATTTCCTGCATGAGGGTGGGGTTCTGTAAGAACAGGTTTGGGGCGTTTTCAGCCCAGGAAGCAGTTGAAATGATCATTGCTTACCTCTCCATTGGCCAGACGCGTGCTAAGGTGTCCCGGTACTTCGCTCAGAACTCCGGGATTCACGCCTGTGGACTGTCCGGTCGATGAAGAGGCCATGTTGTTGGGTTTCTCTGTCTCTCAGCTCTCTGGTTCGCAGCAGGAGCAGGGAGGGACGGAGGTAGGAGATGGAAGAGTCCCCATGGACTCCCATCACCTATATTTTGGTCTGATCCGCTGTCAAGTAGGCGTCCAGATCGGTGGACGTCAGTCATAGGTTGACGGCCACATCTGTGGACGTTAACATTACTGGTGGCCATCGATGTGGACGTTTATCCCCCGGATACTTTTAAATGTCTTATTCTTTATATGGCCATTATCCTTTATCTTGTGCTTTGAGTTATTTTGCAGATATTTTAAGCACAAGCTGCACTTCAAATTCGGAACACTCATGCGACCTTGAGCGTCACAGGTATGTCTAACATAGGACCCACCAGAGGCGAATAACTTGGCGACCGTGAACCCTGAGTTCCCCTTCACAAAAAAAAACCATGATGGGTTTGCGATCTCTCAGTTATTCGTATGGCCTTTAGAATTTTCCTCTGGTGCTAACTTGCATTTTAGATAGGCAACCCACACTAGCATGCATCTTCACTGCTAACATTCTCTTACTAACACTAAAAAAAAAATGGTGATTTTCCTCGATCATAAGTTTGCTCCATGGCTCCCCAGCTCAGGTAGCCTACCAGGTCCGCCTCTCGTAACTAATCAGGTCTTTGTTGCCCCCCTTCTCCACGTGTCCCACCGTGCTTTTCACAAATCATCAAGCAGCCTTATTGAGTTCATTTGAGCCTTCGTCAGCCGCGAGCTTAATTCCGGACTTCAGGCTCTCAAAGCATGTGATTCCAGTTAGAGTCTTTTGATAATCCTTTGAGAGATCAACCAACTCCTTGTCTTTGTGACCTCCTAAATTCTGGACCGACGTCCTGATTAGGTCAGCGAGCCCACGAGCTCTGGTTATGAGACTTTCCTGATTCAACCGTCATATTACAACTCCTTTGACTCAGACACGCCAAAAACTAGTCAAAGTCCGACACAGCCATGCCAGGGACTTTGCCATTGGGTCGCAGTTGTAGTTACACGGGTAGATCACCCTTTTCTTACCCATATTTGTCTCTCAGACGATACGTCATCTGTTTCTAGCCTGTCTCTTTCGTTTGGTTTGCTAGAATTCCTATCCTCGGAGATGGCCCTTCCCTTAAATCTCCGCGTCCTTTGTTTACCGAGATACCAACCTTTCAGTCCGCTCTGCTCCCTTGCAAGGCGGATGTCTCGGAGGGGCATTTGTAGACGCGAGATTTGGCCCATCTCCCGCATGGCTCTTTGGCCCATTAAGCCTCGTTTGACCATTTGTTGACCAACCTTGGATTCCATGTAGACGGCAGCATCGATGGCCGCCGACTACTGGTTGGCGGCAATCCCCCTGGACGTTGACCCAAGTTGGCGTCCACATCCATGGACGTCTGCATGGGGTTGGCGGCCTGATCGCTGGACGTCAATAGGGTTTACCTGGTCTACGCAACTACCCCGAGATTCCAGCCCACTTGCACCATTCTCTCGGCCATGCAACGCATGGGACCGTTCCCAACGGGCATATGGGCCACCTAGGCACCCCATTGACCCAGTAAAAAATCCTACTTGGCCTCTCCCCATTGGTTGGACCTTTAATGCATGGATTGCCAAGTGTGTAAGTGTGTTTCTTCACACTTGAGCATCCATGGCTCTCAACCCCGAGCTCACTGTCTATATAACGCCCCTTGGCCCCTCTGAACAAGAGAGGAGAGGCTGGACGTCCATATGCTGAAGCTTTGAGAGAGGAGAGAGAAAACCTTACCCAACCTTCCAACACTCATCCTCTTCACTCTCTTCACACTTGGGACATTCAGGAGGCTTGCTTTGGAGCTGGAGGAGCCCCTTGCAAGGAACTACAACATCAACAATGAGATCATCTCCTTCCTCTTCCTCTCTTTCCTTTCCTCTTGCTTTAGTATCTTGCATGTTACACACACTTTCCCACACACCCTAGGCACGTAAGGCACTCTCCTACACACCTAGAAAGGGGTTTCCCAACCAAAAAGGGGGAAGAAGGGTGGTCATAACATTTGGCCACCCCTCTTCTCAAGTCCGCAACCGGTACGGGACTTTCCTTTTGGGTTTCTCATACTTCGTTTTGAGCATTTACCACACTCCATAGAGTCTAATAGAGTCTTTGTTTTGGCAGGAACAACCCGCAGAAGATCACGGAGCTCTTCTCCTTTGGCCGGCCGAAGGAGGAGAAGTTGAGGTCCCGCCATCATCCGCAACGCGAGGCCACTGCACCGACGTGATCACAGCAACCCCTTAGGCACAGTAAGGCCCTGGCGATCACCAATCCCCTTTGTTTCGCTTGTTTGCTTCGTTTTCCTTCTATCAACTCAGTCAACCGAAGGGTCAACGTGGTCAACCGGCGACCCCTTCATCGCCAACGAGAGTCCGGCGGCGTCCGCATGCATCTGAGAGATCCGGCGACGGAGCGAAAATGAACCGTCTACAGTGGGATGACTGGCCACTGACGCGCCCAGCTGGGTGACGCGTTGGTGTCGCGGCGTGGGTGTCCACTGCGATAGTCATCTGTGTCACGACGTTCGGGTGCGTCACTTTCTCGTCGCATCTTGGTGTAACTCTCAGGTTCTGTGTACCTTGGCGTTGATCTTGGGATCGAGTCGGGCAGGGGTGTCGCGTTCTGAACGCGACATGTTCCCTGTCGCCTTCTGGTTGGGAAGGCGACGGCCCTTGTGTCACGTTCCTGTTGTTGCTGTGGCTGTGTGCCATGTGTCCGCATCGTAGGTGTGAAGGCGACGTGCTAGTTGTCGCGTTCACTTGAAGCGCCTGCGAGAGCGACACGTGGCCTGGTGCCTGTCCGGCCTGTCAGAGGTCTTGTCGAAGCTTTTGAGAAGGCGACGTGTCGGGTGTCGCGTTCCTGTTGGGAACGCGACAGGGATCTTGTCGCGTTCTCAGGTTCCGAGGGCTTAAGGCCTTTGGCGCTCCTTTCTTCCCCTTTTCTTCCTCTTCCCTTTCCCTTCTTCTCCAGCGGTAGAGGGCTCCCTCCGGCTATCCGGCGCTGTGGAGTGCCGGGAGTTCGTGCGGAGCGGCGGCGCGTGCGTGGAGCGAGGAGGAGGCGGCCAACCGACCGCGAGGGCCCCTTCGTGGGGTGGTTTCTCCATTCTAAGGTAGGGATTTCTTGTGCCCTCTTCCATCCGGGTGGATCAAGAGCCCTCAGGGTTTTGTAGTTAGATTTACAGCTTTCTCCATGCTCCCCTCCCCGTGTGTGCTTGTGTGGTGGCTTAGGGTGACCATGGTTGGCCCCCATGCTCCGTTCGGGGCTCAGCCTGTGATCGCGACAGGGTGGCCGTCGCGATACCAGTCTGGAGGCGACGTGCCAAACCTGTCGCCTTCTTTGTGGCGACAGGTTAGCCGTCGCGTTCCCTTCTACGCTTCAGTTCCGGGTTTTGTTCTGAAGGCGGCACCTTGGCTATCGCCTTCGGGGTTGCGACAGGGCAGTCGTCGCGTTCTACCTTTTGGGTAGCGACGATGCCCTGGTCGCCTTCTCGCCTCCGTGTCGTTTGGCTGCGGGCCAATGGCCCCGCTTGAGGTCCGGTCTTCTGACGCAGAACGCGACAGGTCGATATGTCGCGTTCAGGTCAGAAGGCGGCCCCCTGGTCGTCGTGACCTGGTAGCGACATGCTGGCTGGCGCCTTCCTGTTCTGAAGGCGACACACCTGTGGTCGCGATCGGGTTGTTCTGGATTTGTTCTGCCTCGCGGTGTTCCGACTTCTCGTGTCGTGCCGTGTGTACCGGCGTTGGCCAACGGCCCCTCTGGGGTTTCCTGAAGGGGTGCCGTGTGTGCCCGTGCCTGCTGGGCTTGTCTTGGTTACAAGTCAGTTGTGCCGTTTTTGTGGTGATTGCCCCGCCTGTTCTCTATTCGCCCGGTGCTTGGCACTTGAGGGCTTGTCCCGTTCAGAGGTTGTCTCCATTGCCTGGGACCCCCATCCTCGGGAGCCTGTTGAGGGAGTACTTCGGGCTACGAGTGTGCTCGAGTTGGCAGCCCACGTGAGCGGACTCTGAGCTGAGGGGAAAACGAGGTTTGGACAGCAGCGCTGAGTCGTTTGTAGAGCTCTCTTGTCTGGGTCTGGGACGCCGAGGTGTTTGGAGTTCCTGGCGCAGATCAGACAGTCCCTTGTCTCACTGCCTCTCTCTGCGTTGGTTCCGGAGCCACGTAGTGGTGTCAGGCGTGAGGCCGCAGCTTGGCCAGGCTGCAGTGTTGCGTGCGTTGTGTGTTTCTGTGGCGGCTCTGTCTCGCCCTTCGCGGGGGCGGAGGCAGAGCTAGGCTAGTGAGCGGAGGGCGTGGACAGCGTGTCCCCCTCTTGGCTGCTAGCGGCGGTGGCTTGGTTGTTGTTGTTGTGACGGCGTTTCCTCACGACGTTTCTAAGTGTTACCCGTTGCCCTAGCTTGCACGGTGGTCATAGCCTGGCCGTGCCTCGTTTCCGTGGGCGTCGTTGGTCTGGCCTTGGGCAGATCCGTGCTTCTGGTGGTTCCCGCTTCGATGTTCTCTCGGTTCCGTGGTCCCGTTCTTGGGTGCCAGCCCGTGATGGCACCAGCGTGTGTGGCTCCCCGACCTGGTGGCTTGTCCACGGTCCGGGGTGCTTCTGCTTGTGGGCCCTCGACCTTGTAGAGGTCTGAGGTGGCCGTACTTGTGGTGAGACGTCATTCTCACTTGGTTGTTCCGTGGTCTCGGCAAGTGTGCCGAGCGCTGCTTCCGCTCTGTGCTTGACTCCGTTAGTTTCTGCGGGAGTCATGTGTGTTGCCCGACCTCGGTTGGTGGTCGTGGCGTTGCGCTGTCCTCTTTCGCTGCTTAGTAGTACCATGCTGTAGGTGTTACTCGCTTTACAGCTTCCTAGTGTAGGTTCCTGTTTTCGGAGTTCCTGCTGCTCTGGCCGGTGAGGGACTGGTAATCCCTACTGGGCCTTGTTCGCGAGGCTCACCCCCCTACTTCCTTCAGCTAGGGGCTCCTCGCCGCGGGAGCTCGGAGTCGGACGGGTTGCGGAGGCGACTGTGGCGTCGTGTTGTTGTCAGCAGCAGTGAGAGCGAGCGTTATGAGCTCTTGTAGCCCGAGTGAGCTGAGAGCTGTGTTTTGCAAGTTCTCGGGGTATGCCCCTTAAGGACTGCACCTTTCTTCTTGTACCTGTGCTTTGCTTGGGACACGTTGTACAATCCTTTTGTATAATGTACAGATTGTTATAGTTATTGGAATTCAGTACATATCTCACTAGACTTTTACTTCTAACCCTTCCGGATCTCCGGATCCGTGGGTGGCGACGCGAATTTCGGGCCCTTGGTAGGGGTCCGGAGGTCGGGTCGTTACAACTTCCTAGCTCATAAGGTGAGTTTGATTTCTAGAATGGACCCTATCAGGTATCTCCTTGAAAAGCCAGTCCTCGCCGACAGATTGGCACGCTGGTAAAGTTTCCTTTCCAGTTTGATATCTCCTTTATTGTTCAGAAATCCATAAAGGGTATGCCATTGCTGAGCACCTTGCTCACCTCCCTCTTCCTCATAGTGATACGGTTCAAGAGGAATTCCCCGATGAAAACCTATCACTTGTTTCTCGCGATCCCTTCTGGTCGCTCCACTTCGACGGAGCTCTCAATTCTAGGGGACGGGGCATAGGTGCTGTCTTGCTCACCCCAGAAGGGATCACCATTCCTTTGGCTTATCAACTCCAGTTCGACGCCACCAACAATATCTCCGAGTATAAGGCTCTCCTAGCCGGCCTAAAGCTCGCCTACCTCTTAGGCGCGCGTCACCTCAAGATCATAGGAGATTCTCAGCTCGTTCTTCGGCAAGTCCTTTCTACCTATCGCACCCGTGACCCCAAGCTCAAGCCATATCAAGATCTGGTCACGCTCCTGGCCAAGCAATTCCGTCAACTCATCTACATTCATACTCCTCGCTCTCAGAACATTCTGGCCGATGCTCTGGCATCGTTAGCTTCGTCTCTCTCCTTCCCTCTCAGCCGTAGTGCTGAGACTATCACTGTTCAGAGGTTAGAAGCTCCCTCAACTCAGGATTCTTGGTTCATTAACCTTAGGAGCTCTCTGGTTTTGAAGGCAGAGAGGAAAGAAGCGAAGGAGTTATTGCTTGTCGAGTTAGGAGAGATGATGGAAGAAGAGAGGCTGTGGTACCATGAGATCGAACAATTTTGCAGAGACGGTACCCTCCCAGAAGAAGCTGAAGCAGAAGATAGGCGAGCTATCTGTAGAGCAGCATTAAAGTATACCCTCATTGGTGAAGTTCTATACAGACGTGCTCTAAATGGAATGCTCCTTAGATGTGTGACAGATGTAGAGGCTCGGAAAATAGTGGAAGGATCCTACTCCGGTGAATGCGGAGGGCATGTGAATGGTCAGATGTTAGCCAAGAAGATCCTTAGGCAGGGCTACTACTGGCCAACCTTAGAAGAGGACTGTGTCGCCTACGTTCGTAGGTGTGTCAAATGCCAAATCCATGTCGATAAAATCCATGCTCCGTCTTCCTCTTTGCATCCACTATCTTCTCCTTGGCCTTTCTCCATGTGGGCCTTTGATATCATCAGGCCCCTTGGTGATCCTAATGCTCAGATAAAACAAAAATCCTTCATCCTCACTGCTACTGAGTACTTCACCAAATGGGCCGAAGCAGAAGCATTTGCAGAAATCAAAGGTTCGACCGTGTGTAGATTCATCATGAAGAACATCATTACGCGGTTTGGAGTACCAGGCAGCCTCGTCACCGACAATGGACCCCAGTTCATATCCCAAGAGCTTCAAGACTTATGTAAGAGATTCAATATTTCCTTGCATCATTCGTCTCCGTATTATCCACAAGGCAACGGCCAGGTCGAAGCCACAAACAAAACACTTTTGAAAATTCTGAAGAAAACTTGTGAGTTTAATAAATTCGTTGATTGGTTAGAAAAGCTAATTGAGGCTTTGTGGGCCTACCGCACCTCCGTACGAACGCCCACGGGGCAAACTCCTTTCTCACTTACATACGGAATGGAAGCGGTATGTCCACACGAGATCCTCATCCCTTCGCTAAGAATTCAGTTGGACAAAGAACTTAATCCCGATGAACATCGGGAGGCGTTACTTACGCAACTAGAACTCTTAGACGAACGATGTCTAGCTGCAGCTGATCATGTGCTTTCATATCAAAATAGACTCTCAAGATCTTTTCAGAAGAAAGTGATTTAGCATAATTTCAAGAAGGAGACATGGTTTTGAAGCGAATTTTCATAAAACCTGGAGGTCCAAGGTCCAAATTGTCAGCAAACTGGGAAGGGTCATACGTCGTTAAAGAAGTGTACCCGGGGAACGCGTATAGGCTAGTTAATGCCGACGGCGATGAACTCTCTCACCCATGGAATGGATTATATCTTAAAAGATTCTACCCCTGATAAACAGTCTTTTGATAACAACACCAATTGACAGGTAGCCATTTGCCAAGTGTCTCACTCCCTCTCCTACTGGCAGAATAATATTTATGCTCAATCGCACACACAACACGGTGACCTAAGGTCATTGCCTCTTCATGTATGGTGTTCTCGCTTAGCCCTCGTTCAGGGAAGCAAAGGTCAATTCTCTCCCTACTCGGACAAGGTCTAGGGGCAAGGGGGAGGCTAGCCTGTAAACCTGCAACAGTGTAAACCATATGTTTGAAGTCTCAAAGAGGGACGGGCAGTTCTAAGAGAAAAAAGTATATAGCACAGAAATAAAGTGGCAAAATGATAAAATGAAGGGGCATGTTAAAGAGTGGCAGTACAGTTCCCCGCGGGACACCCTTGAGCCCGGTCGCACGCATGCCCCAATCAAAGAAGAAAATACTGTGGCCCCAAAGTCCCCGGACAACAGATGAATCTCACATGTGGCATACTCGTTGCAAGTTTCACAAGCCAGTAACCCCGACCCCGAGATTAAGTCTTATCACATTTATACTCTTCATGTCCTCCTTAAAATGACCAAAGAATCCCTACGCTTGGTCTGTGTTGGAACATTAATATCCAAAAGGGGCAAGAAATCGTAGCAAACCAAAGACAAGTGCACGTTGCGCATAAACCTTATTCGCCAAAATGAGATGGAGGTAAGGCTCAGAGCTAATCACTCAAGATCAAGAGGTGTTGATGTCAAGAGAAATTTCAAATTTTCAACAAAAAAAAAAATCCAAAAAATCAAAAGATCCTCAAAATCCAAAAAAATCAAAATTTCAAAAAAATCCAAAAAATCAAAAGATCCCAAAACCCCAAAAAAAAAATCATCAAGCATAAAAAAAATCAAAAAAAATGTGTGTGTACATATCGCTTTCTTTAGCATGCATTATTTTCATTATCTTTTCACTTATTTAATAAGGCTCGGCCCCTTGACAATTACGGAGTTAAGAGTTCTATCATTTTAACGCAAGGGGCTGAGCCTAAGAACAGATCTAACTTGTTCTTCTAAGTGTGTGCAGGAGCAGGCGTTTCGAAAAAAGCAAGTACAACGTCACACTCAGAACTCTCTGTCTTTCTCGCTTGTTTGAAACTCGCCTCTCACTCGTGTCAATCGCAAACCATTCATTTATCACAAACATTGACATGAAAGTAAAAAAACTGCACTAAGTTATGAACAATATGTACATAGATAAAGGGGAGGTGGCTCACAAGTCTCCTCACTGTCCACCGCCACTCTCCCCGGATCCCTCTCGCCTATCTGGAGGTGGTAGCATCTCGCCACCCCCTCTGCCATCATGGGCACTACCCTCGCCCTGCCGGCGTCTCTCCTCCTCCTCGTTCCTCCGCTTGCTAGAGGAACCTGCTAAGTACTGTCCGATAGAGGCGCCGGTCGCTCTGCTGACGCTCGCCCCGCTTAGGCTCCAACTGCGTGAACGGCCTATGTCCGTCACGATCTGCTGAAGGCTCCGCGCCAGCGTCTGCTGTGCCAACAGCTCTGCACGCAGTCGGGTGACCTCCTCCTGGTCTCCGGGCGGCCTCTGCACCCGTAGCGTCGCCAGCTCCCTCGTCATCTCCGCTACCTGTGCCTCAGCTGCCTCAGCCCGAATGCGCAGCTGGTCCCTCTCGCTCCGGGTAGCCTGGGCCTCCCCCCGGAACCGGTCCCTCTCACGCTGCAACTCCATAGCGTGCTCCGTAGTCAGCTGCAAGTCTCTCTCCTGCGCAACAAGCAATCAATCAGTATCATTTGAAAATGATCAACTCAAATCTTTAAATGTACTTACCCGCTCCTCCAGGTGCCTCTGAGCCTCCTCGGCTCTCAACACCGCCCCTGCCAGCCGGGCCTCCAGAAGCGATGGAGAGCCCCCTGCACTCCGAGAAGAGGAGGCACCGCCTACTCCGGCACCCCTCACTCTCTCCAACTCACTCCGCTGCGCACAAAGGTATGTCAGTTTCTAAAATCTGCTTGAGTTAAATCAAAGGCTGAAATTGAACAAGGTACTTACCAGCTCCGCTGTCTGCCTCTGAGCTGCCTCCCGATCTTGCATCGCCGAGTGAAGTAGGGCTCGGAGCGATGCAATCTCGCCAGTAACATCCACCTGCAATGCATCGCCAAATCATCAGTTCTTATCTGTAAATCCAAATTCATTGAGCCATGGTTTAGGAGTTCTACCTGGTGTCGGGCGCTCTTATATACCTTTCCTCCATACTTTAAGGCGTACGCCTGGAGGTAGGCATCGTCAGTGGTCGTGTCCGATCTGACCGCCTTGCCCTTCCGCTCCCAGTTTTCAATTTGCTCTCGCACCCGCTCACGCCAGTCTGTCGTGTCGTGAAGTCCCCGAAAGCTCCGACCCAGCCGGCGGAAACGGTCCCGGACTGGGAACTCCACTACACTCTGCCTGAGGCCTAGTGAGCGTTGGGTCAGGAATAGGTTCAGAGGTAGCACAAGGTTTAGCGCATGCAACCACACCGACCTACAGAAGTAGGGGCGGGCCTGCGCTAACCAAGGCTGTCCCTCATCACCCTCCCCCAGATATGGCTGTCAAACCACCTGCAAAAGAAAAAAGGCAAATTTGATCAGTCATTGGGCAATTGAATCAAGCAGATAATTTAAGCAAAGCAAAGATTAAGGGTACTTACATCCAGGTAGGGGTAGCAGTCGATGGCCTCCATCAGGCACTCCAGCTGGTCGGCAAGGTGGCGGGTGTCTCGGCGAGAGTCCCAACGGCGTGCAAGGGGCACGAGGCCCGGCCGTGTGAGATCCCCTCTCCCCAGGGCTGGGAGGTGTAGATAGGCCCAAACCTGCAAGATGAAAGACAAGTCAGATGGCAGTTTAAGCAAATGCAGTTTAATTCTAGAAGGGTTAGAGGAGAAGGTGTACTTGGAGAAAGGGGTAGAAGTCGCTCGTAGATGTCTGCCGCTCCGAGACGCTCAAGCCGTCGAACTGGTGCGCTAGAAAGGCTGCTCCCCAAGCATACCCCCCTACCTCACCTAGGTCCTCCAGCAAGGGCAGGAAGTGGCAGTGGACTGCGTCGCCTCTCGTGGCAAACAAAAGTCTACCAAGAAAGAGAACGAGAAAGCGGCGCAAGTCCAAGTCCGCCTGCGGCCCAGGCTCACTCGCTAGCTCTCTCCGACTGACCCTAGCTAGCCTCTCAAGGTACTCGTCCTCACTCTCCCCGACATTCTTCCCCGCCTCATACAAACCCAGACTCTCCTGCAATGCTACTCTAGGCACTAGGGAGGACCTGCGCTCTACTGGGAGGTCTAGGAGTTGCTCGGCTAGCTCATGATAGCAAGGGTAGGTAAAGCCGCTCACTGGTCGCCCATAGACCCTGAGCCCTGTGATCCGGCTCACATCCTCCAGACTGGGGATCATGTGCCCCCATGGAAATGCAAAGGCACTCGCCTCTGCGTCCCATCTGCTCCGCAGGGCCTGGGTAAGGGCCAGATCCACCCTCATCCTCTCGATCCTAAATATCTCCCCAAACCCCATCTCCTCTACCCGCTCTCGCTGGAAAGGGGGGAAGGCTAGGAAGACAGCCAGCACCAGTGTCCATGACACTCGGGCCCTCATCTCACCCTGCAAGATTCATTCAAGTTCAATTAAAGCTTTTTATTTTGTGAGTTCGGACAAGGTCACGACATCCATGGTAGCCACGACCTTGTCGCGTCGGTGCGGGGCACCGCGACCTTATCGCGTCAACCATCAAGGCCGCGATAAGGTCGCGTCTGTCCTAGACGACACCATGTCGCGGCAGGTCGTGCTGACGCGTTCTCAGGGTCAAACCGGCCGGAGCCCTCTTTGTTTGATCCTCCTTTTTTAGGCATTTCGCCCTACATTTGCCCTATAGGGGCTCCGTCTACCTCTATTCTACTATCATTCAAGGTTTTTAGGGTGAGTTACTTACTGATTTCATGGCCTTGGCCCGTCTCTTCCGCTCCTCCTCCACGTTCGCGACCGGAGCCATCTTCTCCTCCTCCTCCTCCTCTTCCATCCCGACCTCGGGCACTTCCCCCTCGACCGGAGGCTCCTCCACCCGTCGTCGTGAGCTCCGATGCTCCGCTTGGCGCTTCCTCCGTGATGAACCCTCGCCGGTTTCTTTTTCTCCTTCCATCGCAATGAGGGTTAGGCAAGTTTTCAGGCTAGTAAGCAGGGGAATCAAAGCGAGATTGTGAGGGGAAGGTTCGGAGATATGAGGGTTCGGGGGTATGAAGGTTTGAAAGCTGGGAAGGGAAGAAGGAAGGGGGCCGTTTGTTTTTTGAATGAATCGGTTCATGACGCGACGCAGCGGGCGGTCGCGTTCATGTCGCGACCCTCTTGGCCGCCACGACAGAGTCACGACACTCCGCTGGGCCGCGACATAAAGGCGACACCTCTGACTGTCGCGTCATCATCAGAACCCTTACGATTACAAGAAATTCATTCTTATTCATTCAAATATAAAGTCTTTTACATGCTCTAATTCATTCTAAACAATCAAACAATGCTTTCAAATCCTTTCCTAACTACCATCTGGCCTACAAATCAAACCAAATCAAATCAAATCAATGTTCCCTCCCACTGGCTGAAGTTTCTTCAAAGCTTCAACATATTCCTTGGTCACATCATCATCTTCCTCCACCTCGGCTTGAATGGCGCTCATCGCGCATCCCTCCCAGTGGACGACGGCGCTATGCATGTCGCGCTCGTCCTGTGCATTGCCCCTCTTTCTCTCTTGGATAGGCGGGAAGTGCGAGAGAAGCGGAACTACCGTCCGAGCCGCACCGCATTGGAGGTGGCAGCGGTCCGGGTTGTAGGAAACTAGCGCTCCGTTGCCCAGCAGCCTCAAGGCGAGCACGATACGTTGAGGAAGGTGGATTATCCAGCCATGCATGAATCGGGGGCGCATGTCAAAATCCGCCACAGTCAGACTTCGGAGGTACTTGTGCCATGCTTGTATCCCCTTCACTTGAGCCGTTTTGCACCAAGCCCGAGTGCTCATGTGAAGTCGTCCGCCTACATATGCCAGCGGGTGGTTCCGCATTGTCTTGCATTCCGTGGTCAGGTCCTCCATCGCCCGGAATTGGATGTGCATCCCCATCCATAACTCGAGGGCGATGACCGATCCATAGAAAGGACCCCCGAGCGCTGCAGAAGTCAGGCCAGCATACAGAAAACCCAAGATAGCTTGCCCAATTTTCATACCTTCAGAAACGGAGTCAATGATGCTAAGGTTGCCAAAAGAGATGGCGCCGTCAGATTCTGGGAAGAGTATGACGCCGCAAATGCATATGGCAGCTGCCTTGGCAATGGCGGTGTAGTTCGTGGTCTTCCGTTTACACTGAGAAGAAATCCACTGTGCAATTGGAAGGAGGTGGACGTGCATACCGCTCATCATGGAGTAGAGATCAGTTTTCTTTGTGGTAATATACGCCAAGATGCTCCATGAGTTGATCTGCTCCACGGTGTAGGAGACTGTCGATTCTTCCCCCCTTTGATAGCATGGGAGGCCAAGCATGATCTCCAACTCTTCCAAAAGGATCGTTGCTTCAAATTCAGGGAAGATGAAAGAGTTGGTTTGCGGATGCCACAGCTCCGCCATGGCCGTGACGCCCTCCCACACGTGCACTAGCTTGTTGTAGTTCTTGGCCAGCACAAAGACAGTGGACAGCCCCCACTCCTTCAAGTGACCAATAGATGAGGGCGACAATAGCTCGAGCATAGGCACCAACCATGGCATCTTTGAGAATCGCCGTTGGCCAGGGAGGATCTGAGATAGAAGAGGAAACATGAAGAACGGAGGGGAAAAGAGGAGAAAAGAGAAGAGCAAAGCAGAGCAAAACAGAACAGTGCAGAAAGTTCAGAATTTCAGAAGAGAAAGGCCACTTACTTGGAGCTCCGGGCGCGTGTAGATGTGCCCCGGGATGGCGGAGAGCTGCTTTAGATCGGCGTGCGTTTCCCTAGCAGCCTTTGGGCCGGAGTAGGGAGGGATGTCCTCTGCAAACGCCGAATAACTCCTCTTCATGGTTGCAAGAGAAAGAAAAAAGCTTGAAATTGAGAAGCATAGGATGCCAGGGATTTAGCTGCGGGATTAGCACCCCAAACTCTCTATTTATAAAGTCTTAAGAGTTAGAAACCCACTCTAATCCTGAAACTAGGTGTTATGATAAGATTAGAAGAGGTTTAGGAGTCCTAGTGTTAGTCTAGGTGTCTTAGGATAAGGGTGAACTCCGGTTTCCTGGTCTTTCCGAGCTCTGTCCGAGTCGCGACGCCGCGATGTGACGCGACTAGGTCGCGACAGGGCACTGCGACGCGACATTGTCGCGGTCATCCCGGATGTCGCCTCTCTACCCGAGGGGTTGTTTTCATCTCTGAGTTGTGTATATATGTTGTTTGATTATTTATAATTATTGTGTTTGTTTCTTGTAAAAAAAACAGAAAAAAAATTAGAAATTCAGAAAATCAAGAAATGTCGTCACAGGTAAGTCAGGTATTGTATTTCTTCCCCATTCCCCGCATTGCTATATGATATCCTATCTATTATGTCATTTCAAGGACCGGCTGGTTCTCAATGTGTTCTGGGATTTGAGTTCCCCTTTACCAAAAACAGTGATAGTCTAGGGGCACATTGTTAATCGTCGGATAGGCCGTTGAGTTAAGTAGGCCCGGGGACGATAGATTTAGGCCTGCACTGCGGTTGTGGGTAGTCTCTTGACCCGTTCTTATTCGGCTTAGCAATATTATCCTTGATGTATTTTCTATTTTCCCACTTCCTTTGCATTCGTTTTGATGATTTCTTTTACTTTAGCCCAGCATGCATCATGTAGGACTTTGAGCTTTCCTGACTCATTCTTGACCATTGATGAGCCCTTGTTGAGTGCCCAATCATTCTTCATGTTCCAAAACGAGAAATCTCAATTCCACTCCGAATCGGAAGGTTTGCCTCCGAGTGAGTTGTTCCCGTCAGTTTGACAAGAATTTCCCTGTCTGGATTCCCTATACAATTATTCATCCTACTCCTTTGATCCGTTTTGGTTGCGAACCGCTCCCAGGACAGAGTCATGAGTTACCTGCCTGGCACGCACATGTCCTTCCAAAATGAAACCTGCAGGCCAATCGGCTAGGGTACCTCTCAGTCGAGGGGTTGATCATCCTCTTCTTTTCTTTCTCTCGTCCAGACTTGTGCTCTTCTTTGCATTCTGCCCGAACAACCAACTCGGGGCTTTCACAAAGATTCAAATTGCCTGTTAGTTAAAATCGGGTGTCTCTTTACCTTGGCCCCCACTTTTCAGTCCACTCCGCGTCATCTCCGTTCCGCTGTCACTTCATGACATCTCCACTCCACTTCCACTTCGCTCCCCTGCAAAGCGGAAGCCAAGGAGGGGCAATCTGTAGACACCCGATTTTGACTAATGGGTTGAACCACATTACTTGTTGTCTTAGTGGGCCCCTAATTGGTCACTCACCTTGAGCCCATCATTTGCCTTGTTTTGAGCCCTTTAAGCCATTAAAATACCTTGAAATCCCAAAATTTATCACTTGAGAGAGTCCTTGGGGGATAATAACTCTTATCTTATCATGTAGTTGGCTGATAATTCTCAAATAATTCGGATTTATTGTCGCGACGCCTCGTGGCGCCGCGTCTCTAGTCGTGACAGTTCTGGCAGCCGCGACAGCCCATGCATTATCCATACATGTGGGTAATGCTGTCGCGTCCCCCCGCACCGTCGCGTTTCATAGTCGCGGTCCTGCGATATGTCGCGACAATGACCGAATCCTCTGGCCTTCATAACTACCCCCTATTTATCCTCCTATGAACTTAACTTAATCCTAGGGATTATCTCTGCCCCTTGGGGCGGGATTCCATCCCTAGGGACTCTCCTAAGGGTTACTAAGGACTCTCCATCCGATTTTAATAGAGCTTTATCTCCCATTTTGATTTTTAAAACCATTTTGATGAGACAATGTCACTTATTCTCACTCCAAGCTCTATATAAGCAAGGCCCCTTCCTCAAGGACGAGGGGAGCCTCATTTTACCACCCCGAAGGGCTGCCGAAATTTCCTCTTACCCATACTTAGCACCACAGCCACTCATTTTACCATTTTCCCTTCACATTTCACTCCACAAAGCTATTCTTTCACCATTAACGGAGCACGAAACGTGAAGAGGGCGACCCCGACGATCTCCTGGAGCTCTTGCACATCCTTGGAGCTATACCCACGCCAGGGAGTCGCCCCAATGGGGCTCATTTTCTTCTTCCTCCTATTCACCTATTTCTACATGCATTTTTTGTGTTATTTTAGATAGAGCACATTCATTATTCACCCACGTTTTCCTACACCCATAGGGGTTTAAAACCACCCCAGGTGCGTTCTCACCATGATTCTCCACTTTCTTCCATCTTTAGAATAGATACTATACTTAACGTATTCTAATAGGGCGTTTTCTTTGTGATTTTATTTGGTTGGCAGGCAAACAGGTGAAATCTACGAGAAGCTCTGGTTCTCCGGCCGGCTGGAGGATGAGAAGAGGGTCCCTACCTTAATTCTCCCGCATTCAGAGAACGTGACGGCTGAGGGTGATGCGACCATAGACGCGTCGACGAAAGCTGACGCGATATCAGTCTATCGCGGTGCCCATGGCGACCGCGACACCAGGTCCATTTTGTTCTCTCTCCTTTTCCTAGTTTAAGTCAGCCATTATCTCATTTCTATTCTTAGGCGACTTGCTAGGTGGCGATCACATCCATGTTTTCATGCTACTAGTTTTAGTATCTATGTCTGTGTCGAGGGGAGTCCAATCCCTGTGATTACAGTCGCGTTAAGAATGCGGCGGCCTAAGCCGCCGCGATTCTTGTGCGGACCGGACCGGGCCGGTGGGTCTTCAGACCGCGACCGAGCTGCCCGTCACGACTTGAACCGCGGCGGGTAGGCCGTCGCGATTCAAGGATCTCGGCCAGAAATGTTAATTAAGCATATACCCTTGCTAATTTAACTATATAACCCTTATTTAGCCTTGATTAACCTTGATATGATTATTTCGTTCTGTCAACTTAATAATGGGCAGTAATTATATAAAATTAATTATTTAAAAGCTATTTGCACGATTTATCCTACTCTCATGATTTCTTTACACTTGCACCCGACCTGGTGCTGTGCAACCGTTACTATCGAAATTTCATGTTGTTTTACGGAATGTCCCTATCTCATCTACTATCTATATTCTCTCATCTGTTCACTTTCTCTCTATGCTCTCATCTATCTCGTCTAGTACTCTCTTATCTCTTCTGTTGGCCCTTTTGGTACGGCAGCAAGCTAACCTAGAGGGGGGGTGAATAGGTTTTTCTGAAATCTGAAATATAAACTTAAACACAGAAATTAACACTCGAAGGTTTGGTTAGTTTAGTGTGATAAAGAGTAGTAGTGCGGAAGCAAATAAACAATCAGACAAAAGACACAAGGAATTTATCCTGGTTCGGCCCTTCCCACATGGAAGTCCTACGTCCAGTCCCCAAGCAACCTCTTGGGATTTCACTAACCAAGGGTACAGTCCCCCTTAAGGACACTACAACACCCAGCACCCCAGCTGGTCTTCTTCTCTTTCTCGGGCAAGAAGGCAACCCACTTCTCTTACAGGTAAAGAAGCCAACCTCCTGGTACAAACCCCAGTGCGGTTCTACTAGACACAAACCCCTAGCTGGGTTACACACTGTATACAGTCCTACAGCTGGACAGAAGTCTTTCTTAGAAAAGAAAGAACAAAGCTGAGAGTTGGAACAAATAAAAACCAACTACAAGAACTCTCAGCAAAAGACTCTCTCCCCCAGATTTACAAGATGCACAGAGAGAGAGAGAGAAGAGAGGAGAAGGAGCTTGAATGCTTCAGTGCTTCAGATGCTTGAACACTTCTTCTTGGGCTCAGGCTCTTTCTCTCTTTTCTTTGAGTGTATTTGGAGTTCAGGTTCCTCACTGGTTGTACACTCATTCAAAAGATCTTCAGGAAAAGCTCTCTACTTCTTCTTCAGCCTTGCTTCATCTTTTATATGAGCAATTTGAATAAATCCGTTGGAGTTCTAGCCGTTGCTCATCTTCTCTTTCTTCTGATAATTTGTGGTCTACGAGGTCTGCAAACATAGAAAAAAGTGTTTAGATAAAAGAGTGTTTCTGTCAAAAAGGTTCATACCTTTATGTTTCCTGATGCCACCCAGAAGTGGTAAGTAATCTCTCTTTTGTTGGCAGGAGAGAAGAGATCTAGAAAGTTAAGCAAAAAGATCTCCTGTCAGAAAGATAAAGGATTACGCAAATCAAGAATATTTGACTTTTTCACTAGATGCCAAAAAATATTTTGAAATATAAAATAAATCTATGTTTAAGTGAAATCCATATTTTACAAAGGAATCGATGTGAGAGCAAATCCTTATGAGAGTTACAAAGGAATCCTTATGAGAGTTACAAAGGAATCCATGTGAGAGTTACAAAGGAATCCTTATGAGATCGATTCCTTAAGAGAGCGAATCCTTATGAGATCGATTCCTTAAGAGAGCGAATCCTTGAGAGCGAATCCTTATGAGATCGATTCCTTTAGAGAGCGAATCCTTATGAGATCGATTCCTTTAGAGAGCGAATCCTTATGAGATCGATTCCTTTAGAGAGCGAATCCTTATGAGATCGATTCCTTTAGAGAGCGAATCCTTATGAGAAGTCTGTGTAAGTTACAAAGGAATCCTTATGAGTTACAAAGGAGTCTGTGTGAGTATAAAGGAATCCTTATGAGTTACAAAGGAGTCTGTGTGAGTACAAAGGAATCCTTATGAATTACAAAGGAGTCTGTGTGAGTATAAAGGAATCCTTATGAGTTACAAAGGAGTCTGTGTGAGTATAAAGGAATCCTTATGAGTGTCACTTATCAAATCGTTATGGGACCAAATCGATGTGGCACTTTGAACTGAAATCCATATATATATTGAATGGAATCCATTTATCTGATTAGTGCAAATCATTACAGAATAATGTCATAAAATTATATTTATTAGAAAATCATGATATTTAATTTATTATTAGAAAAATCATGGTATTAAATATATTTAATATTCAATTAATCATGTAAATTTATATTTATTAAGAAAAACATGATATTAAATATTTTTAATAATAATTAATTAAACATAAATTTTATTATCACCAAAATAAAAGGGTAAAATATAGGAGTGGTTCAACATCTTCTTGGTACTCTATTGGCCATTCTTGTGATTGTCTAAGATAAAGAAATGACTAATGCCAGCGCAATGGGGCCCGATCAGGTCCTGGGAGGAGCGCCCGAAAAGTGCTAGTACCCATGGGAATTAAAATGATCAAGGATGTGCTACGGCATGCATCTAGTGACAGCATACTATCAAGATTAATCTATGACAATCAAAGTACTATCTATACCAGTACACTTGTTATCGTTACTAGTGCACTATTGTGCAACTCACATGCTATATCGTTACATAGCCATTCTATTTTCGTTCTCGTGGTACTATTTTCCCTGTGCCAGTTGCTATTGTTCTCTCGTTATCGTTACATGATCTACATGACTATTCTCTCTAGTTAGCCTGCCATTAAAACATTAACTATTTAAAGCATGCTTGTGTTCATGAGATATTAAGTCCTACTGAGCGTTATTCGCTCATCCTACGTATTTATTTAATGTGTTTTAGGTGAGTCGGATCATGACCACACTCACGAGGATGGGACCGATGAGGAAGCTCAGGAGTGACCTTTCTGCAACCAGTGCTATCTAGTAGTAGTCGTTTAGTATAGTTATGAGTTAGTGAGTCAGTTAGTTATTATGTAATAGTTTGATTTTGAATAAAGTACTCCAGGCCCTAGTCTTGGCTTTGATACGTTGGTGTAATAGTTAGTTCGTGAAGTATGATGAGTTATTAGTGATTGTAATGATGACTGGTGGATTATTAATGGAAATGAAGTTTATTTGATGTTATTCCATTCTGGCAATGGTTTGTTATTTATTTTTTCTCGCTCTGTACTATTTAATAACTGTAATCCCGCTCCGATATTCTGCATCGGGGCGTTACAATGAAGGCCACTGTAAGGTATAAGGACAAGTGTTGTAACAATCTAACTTACCATGTATCATCATATCAATAGGCATGGTGGGGCAAAGAAGTTGTTGTCAGTTCTCTATACGGAGATTTCAGAACAAGCTATCATATGTTGAACTGGTACAGCGAACGTGCATTACAGTCAAACCCGGGATCGATTTTGTCTCTAGAAGTGGACTCGGAGACACAACGTTTCAAACATTTTTTCATATGCTTCCAGGCATCTGCATATGGGTTCGAAGTTGGTTGCCGACCTATGCTCTTTTTGGATGGAACTCATATCAAACAGCATAGAGTACAAGGGGTTATACTTGCAGCAAGTGCCTTAAATAGTAACAATGAGCTATTCACTGTAGTGTACTCCATCGCAGATTCGGAAACATATGACAACTAGGTCTGGTTTCTACAAAATTTGAAAAAGGCATTACTATCAGATGGAAGGATCGCCTTCCTATCAGACAGGGGGAAAGGTCTGAAGGAAGTGATTCCTAATATATTTCCAAATGATCATCACGACTACTATTTCCAGCACATCATGCAGAACTTCAACGACCAATGTGCAGGGAAATATGTCACCCCTTTCAAGAAATTACTTAGAAAAATTCTCCAGCGTATTGCCTATGCTGTTACTGAACAAGAGTACCAAGACGCAATGATGGCAATAGAGCTTAATTCTGCTGATGCCAAAGAATGGGTGCTGCAAAATGATGTCGACCACTGGTCTCATGCTCATTTCCCGGGACAAATGTTCGCCTCTTCAAATACACAAGCGATATGTTGCATTACATTCTGCCATTTATGTTCTTACAGTTGGGCGTTGAATCTCTTATAGTAGCAGATATAAGCTATTATAATAAGTGTTATCTTACAGTTACAGATATAAGATATTACAGAATGTGTTAAATATGGTTACAATATGTAGTGGACACGCGTTACAGATATATGATGATAACCTAATTTCCTTTACATTGCCTAACAGGTTTGGCGAGTTATACTCTAATTTGGCAGAGTCATTCAACAATTGAATACATGATGCGCGAAGTCTACCAATACTACAGATGGTTGACAAAATTAGAGTTCAAATGATGAAAATGGCTGTAAAGAGAAAAATTGATGCAACCTTGTGGGATACACCATACTGTCCTAAAAAACAAAAAAATACCAAAAAAAACCTTCAAGAAAGGAGAAGCTTAGCAATCCGTCATTCAGACAGAATCAAATTTGAGGTTATTGAAAGTATAAAGACGTACGCTGTAGACCTCCATCTACAAACATGCTCCTGTGGACACTGGCAACTTGTGAAGATTCCTTGCAAGCATGCATGCGCAGAAATTGGCAGTAACAAGGAGGTCGTTTCTCAATATGTTTCAGCATTTTATAGCACAGAAGTGTACATGGCTGCATACGAAAGAAACATTCAACCTATCCCAACATTTGACATGCCGGATCCGCCTCAACCATCAGATGTTCTCATCAAGCCACCGACAACAAAAAGGTTGCCAGGAAGACCGAGAAAGAGGAGAATACATTCAAGAGGAGAAGTAGATCATGCGTATATTTGTTCAAGGTGCAAACAAATAGGTCACAATCGAAGAACTTGTAGCAACCCACCCCACAATCCTGAATGAATTTAAATCTTCTATAATTGTTACAACAGAATATCATCTTGATGTTCCACAATACGTAAGTTCATACAAGGCTTACATTTGTTACAGTTCGAGCACTGTCTACTAATATTTTCTGTTACAGTATACGTAATAAAATGTAACAGTTTAATCACTACACTGTTACAGTTTGAGCACTACACTCTTACACGGTTACAGTTCAAGCACTAAACTCTTACAGTTCGAGCAGTAAATTGTTACAGTTGGAGCACTACAGTTTACACTGTTACAGTTCCAGCACTACACTCTTACACTGTTACAGTTCGAGCACCACACAAACTGTTACAGTTGGAGCACTGAGAAATGCTATAGTACGGAAGGGTCTTTTGAGCACTACACTCTTAGCACGTTACAGTTTGAGCACTATTGTGTTACACTT
The DNA here is from genome assembly GCA_014218235.1 of Colocasia esculenta. Taxonomy (NCBI): domain Eukaryota; kingdom Viridiplantae; phylum Streptophyta; class Magnoliopsida; order Alismatales; family Araceae; genus Colocasia; species Colocasia esculenta. Next base: position 85,797,494 of record CM024764.1, read on the forward strand.
AGAGCACTACAATTTTACAGTTTAAGCACTATAGTATAACAGTTCGAGTACTATACTATTACAGTTCGAGCACTACACTTACGGTTCGAGCACTATACTATTACAGTTCGAGTACTACACTGTTACAGTTCGAGCACTACACTCTCATGGTCCCCACGATTAAAAACACTGTTACAGTTGGAGCGCAACACTTACGGTTCGAGCACTACACTCTTAGCACGTTACAGTTTGAGCACTACAGTATTACACTTAGAGTACTACATTGTTACAGTTTTAGCACTATAGTGTTACAGTTCGAGCACTACACCTACGGTTCGAGCACCACACTGTTACAGTTAGAGCACTACACTCTTACGGTCCCCGCCATTAAAAATACTGTTACAGTTGGAGCGCAACACTCTTACGGTTCGAGCACTACACTCTAACCTACACTATTACAATATATGTTACAACCTGTTACAGTATTTGGTTATATTGTTTATAGTATAGATAATTGCATGTTACATTATGCTATTGCTAACATGTTGAGTTTGCATGATAGAGAGCACATACAAGCACACAGAAGTCTGCATAAAATAAAAATATATTGCATAAACAACCGATGTTACAATAACTCTCTAAACTCCGTAACCCGACCAGTCGGTGGAGGACGGAGGGGAGGAGGTGGAAGGGGCAGGGGAGGGAGGGGAGGAACAGATCTGTTCCGCCCTAGGACCGATGTCAGGGACGATGTTGGTTAGGCCCTTGTCGTCATACAGCCGGGAGGCTTTGGCTAAAGCCATCTTCCATCCGATGTAAAAACCGTCCCAGTAGTCGGGGCTGAAGGTCGGTGGCGACAAAGGTGGAACCTATGGCACCGGTGAGGCAGATGCCTTGCCATCCCTGTGGGGAGCACGGTTAAATGAAGACATCTGCAAATAAAGAGGAATAAAACGAGCAAGAAAGATAGGAAGAAGAAGAGTCAGAGAAGCTCGTGAAGGATAAGTATGTGGCCCTGGGTTCCTTTTATAGTTCTGCAGAACGGTTCACGGGCGAAGGACCTGTGTAACTGATGTCAATGGTTGCTGTAAGTGTGCTTGGCACGTTATGTAAGAGCAACTTTCCATCAATCAGAGTTCACGGGCCTTCGAAAGGATCGAAGCGTCAGCGTCGATTGGGAAAAAGGGATTCGAAAGGACGGAAGGGTAAGACGAGAATGTGAAAAAGTGAGGGATGCAAAAGAGACGAAAATCGTGGGTCGAGGGTCGTAAATGGTGACGTCTGAAAAGTAGGGACTGGAAATTAAATCGGGCGAAAAGTAGGGACTTTACGTCTACCAGTATTCTGACAGGGACAAAGAAAAAAGTACCACCCTCTGACAGGGACCCCCAATTAATTTTCCCTTAAAAATATTCTAAAAAAACTCTACCATCGCAACAATGAAATATTCTATTAACAGGACATAAACGGCTAGAATATTTTTTTAGGTTTTTAAATATATATTATTGTTACAAGTCTAATTATACAAAAAGTTATCTTATATTTAAGGAAGTGATATGGTGCGCCAAGACCTCTTGGTACGGCTTATCGTAATATAACACGGGTTCTTAGATTCAAATGTAAAGGTTGTTCTGATAACTTGAACACCGAACACTGAGCACCATGACATCAAGCACTGATTGTCAAAATAGTCTTTGAATTTGAATCTAAAGACTCGCGCTATGTTACGATGGGACCGTATTTCGCCGTATCATAACATTTCTCCATATTATATTTATATATATATATATATATATATATATATATTCTTATTCCTTAAAAATATCCAATGAGATCTCATCAAAATCAATTGTAATGGAATTGAAGAAAATCGTCCAATACAAGAAGTTATTTTTGTAAAATATCTTAAAAGACCATATTTTCTCTCTCCGATGTCCATTATCACAATTCGCCCTCTCTATCTCTAGAATGAGTCGAGTTGGTCGACTGGACTCTCTCAACTAGGGGCGTTCACTATATGATCCAAACCGGTTCGATTTCATGGGCCTTACGGTTCAGTTCGATTTTGAGTTGGGAAACCAAAATAAACTGAATATATATATAATTAAATAATACATAAATACAAAAAAATGCATGTAGCCCAGTGGTCGGAGGCTTGGGGCGCGCCCTCCGCGCGCGGAGGTCGTGAGATTGAATCTCGCGACCACCCGCGCGCGAACACATTTTTGTCTAATTTAAACTCAATATGTGTATATAATAAATAAATATTACATATATACTTAAAGGCACTTGTAGCGCAGTGGTCGGCCCTTGCGTTCTCTTTTCGCGCGGAGGTCGCGAGATCCATTCTCGCGGCCGCCCGCATCAACCTCCCTTTTTTTGATATTTCGGTTCAAATCGAACCGAACCGGTTCAGTCCGGTTCGATTTGCTACAATAAATCGATTTGGTTCGGTTTGTCAAAAAATAAGGGGTGAATCGGACCGAACCAGACCGTGTTCACCCCTACTCTCAACCACCGATATCAAAGAGAATTCTCTTTCTCTCTCTCTCTCTCGATCTCGACGAGTCCAATCAACTTAATTGGACTCTCTCCAGTACCAATGTCGGAAGGGGAGATACCCCTTCAACACCCTCATCTCTCTCTCTCTTTCCTTCCTAGTACGGTCTCGCCCCTCCTCTCCCCCCTCCACACATCTCTCTCGTACTCTCCATCATTAGATTGGGCTCTCTCCACTAGCAACATCAAAGGGGGATGCCACATCTCAGCCCTCTCTCTCTCTCTCTCTCTCTCTCTCTCTCTCTCCTCTCTCTCTCTCTCTCTCTCTCTCTCTCTCTCTCTCTCTCTCTCTAAAAATATGAGGGAAGGAAGGTTACAATGAGGTCTCTCAGGACATTTTTAATATGGAAGAAGGTTATACATGTAGATACAAATGAAGGATGAATTTTTGCGCAATTGTGGTACATCTATAAAAAGTTATTTTTATAAAGTTATTTATTTGTAAATAATGAAGGTTATTTTCAGACTTTTTACGTTAAAAATGTCAAGCCGTTGATGTTCATCAATAGAATGTTAGTGTTTCACTTTCGTCACAGCTAATTATGTCAAGGTCTCTTAAGATATTTTTAATGCGCAAGAGAGAGAGAGAGAGATATATATATATATATATATATATATACAATTGTGGTGGCGTGATCCTGTTTGGACCTGAGCCAAACGGGCCTCCACTGGAATAAGAGAGGGAAGACGATTGCTGGTGAGGACGAAGACCTGCAAAACCAAAACCACGGGGAAACCCTCCGATGCCTAAGTCAGTGGAGAGCTTGTGAGGCAGGGGGTTTCGGAATGCGAGAATGTGTTCGCGTGAGGAAGAGAACGTACCGTTGCATGGTACTGTACCTGTGCCTTTATAGGCGTTGGTGTAGAGGCCAACGTGCGTAACGTTGGGCAGATCGTGCCTGAAGAGGCGCCTTGACGCACGCGCATAACGGGAGGAGTTATGACTCCGATGCCCGTTAGGCTGCCAGGCAGTTCACGCCCCTTGATGGTGGAGAACGTGGCCTGAGACGGTTACAACCGTTCTGGAAGCCAGAGAGCCTGCTCGGAACCCTTTGGAAATGCTTTCCGAGCAGGTGACCCACGTGGGGGCTCGAACATGCTGTTCGGTAACATTGAGGGTAGTTTCATGGAGCGGAGTTACTGTTCTTGCTCGGAAGCTGTTCATAGTTGTTCGGTAAGGGAAGGCGGGTGATCTGCTCGGAGGTACGCCGCAGCGGAACCGGACAGCTTCCGATCATGGGAGTCACGCAATGGAGGTCTTTAAGCCATCCTGGAGAGGGCGTGCCCTTCGATGACGGTGCCACGTTGGTTGACTGGACGTGAATGGGCCGTAACGAGCCATCGTGGGCCTAGGTGACCAGATTTGGCCACCACAACAATCATGTAACGTATTTTCACACAATTAAACTTCAGGTGCACATGTAAAAGTCCAAGATATTTTTTTACAAATATAGATATATATATATAATTCAAGTATATATTTCTAACATATATATTTTGTATTCAAGAATTTGACTCCCCATCTTTTTTGTGCAGGCTAGTTAATTTTTAGTCCACATCTTTTTTTACCCGAAATTAATTTTCAGTCCAAAGTTGACGCTTTCTATCAAGTTTGGTAATGATCTCTTTGTTGTATACCAAAGTGTTGGATGTTACTAGACTTGTCATTCCTTTTAATTTTGAGTCTTTTTTGACTTTTCTGATCCTTTATATTTATTATTTAGTCCTCTTGTAACATAACCAGGTCCGACTACCTTATGGATGCAAATGTCATGCTATTATTACTTATTATTCATTCCCTATATGGCAAAGGTATAGTCTTCTTTTTTTATCTAAAAAATTTATTGGCGCCAAGTGTGAGTGAATGCTAGATGTTTGGTAATTTCTCCTCCACCCAAAATGAAAAATCTTATTGAAATGGCTAATTCTAAACATATTGTATGTACATCAGGTGGTGCAAATCGGTTCTCTTTGGTCAAGCATGAGGGACGGGAAAAGTCTCTTCCTTTCTGATCAAGTAGGGTGTAGATCGGAGCCGATCTTAAATGCCCATGGCCATTGTTGGGTAGATCGGATCCATAGCATGAACCAAAAAAAAAAACATGAATATGTAGAAGCTATATTTCCATTGTAGGATAGACATATTGACAGAGCAAAGATCTAAAGCAGCCAACTAGTTCCAACAGAGTTGGGGTAGATAGGAACCAACCTTAGATTGGAGTAGGTCGGAGCCTTTGTGTCATTATCTGTAATGACCCAAGATCCGCATTACCAGTAACCAACCGGTAACCCGAATCTTGACCCGCTAACCCACGAGCCGAAACTCGAAAGGGTAAGAAAAGAAGTGCCTGAGGAGAACATATAAACAAATGTACACATCACAGTTTAAAAGCATCTCAAACTGGCATAACTCAGAGACAACATTAAAGTAAGAGTACAGTAAGAACAGGAGTAAAGTACTACTCACAACAGCAAGACGAGACCAACCACGGAGAGACACAGCTCCTCAAACCTCGAAAGCCGACCACAAACTACCTGAAGGGAAAGGGAGTGAGTCTCACAAAAGAGACCCAGTAGGGCAACTAACCCCCACCGGTAATAGAGCTACTAAACAGTGCTAAACAGAAAGCGACTGTAAGTAAACGCACACACTCTGTCAACACACACTGGAACCGGTAACGTAGTGCGCAACTCCCTCAGGAGCGCACTGAGAGAAACTGGAACCTCGCCGGCTCGACAACATTACAAGCACAGCACACACACAAGCTCGCACGCAAGAGCTCACACAGCACTCACAAAATAGGACTTAACTAGGGTCTGATGTTCAGCGTCCTAACACCACAGAGTCTCGCAACCCTAGCCACGTGTGCACACTACAGACGCTCTCTCTCACGTCTGGTCCACGACCGATTTTTCCCCTACGCCGACCTAGCGGTAGAGAAGGGGCTCCACGGAGACCGGCTCAAAACCACCACAAGGAGTACGCACAGGACAGAGTCGCACTCGGCGTCCTGGCTCACTAGCGGAGGACAACCACACGCTAGTTATCTAGACGGAGTCGCACCCACGCCTAGAAAACACAACAGAAATGGGCACGAGATAACGCAACGCGCGTACAACAGACGGAACACACTCAACGCCTGAAACCCCGTACAACTGACGGACAGCCCCGTGTCACGTCTCGACACAGTCAAACACAACACGAGCACAGGTAGAGACACTCTCTACAACTGGCAGACTGTGCTAACAGGCGGACACCGCATGTCAACACCTTAAACCACGGAAGAAGGGAAAGCACAGCTTGCTGGGAACTCACCTGCAGGTAGACGGCAACATCGATTGCCGCTAACCAGGACGTAAACGGTAGCATAGCTTGACGTCAAGTGTGAAGTAGACGACAAAGAACAGGCCGTCTAGATCCTCCACTGAAGAGCTTAACGGCAAGGGCTCCCGCCCTTAACTTCTTCCCTGAAGAGTTAAACGTCAACAACCCTTGACGTTTATCTCTCCAGTTTCCAACAGCTGAAAATAGGCACACGCCGATCCCAAAGAGAGCAATCCAGCCCTCAGACCAGCGAAATGATGAAGGAGAAACTCTTCCTCACATCACACTACACTACTACAACACCGGAAACTACGATCCAACGCACGGATCGGCCAAACCACTCAAAATCCCAGCAAAAAGGAAAACCTTCTCAAAGCACGATTACACGCAAATCACACGCAACAAGCATGAAATTAACACTACAAGGACACTAAGGGGTCGAGTCCCTACCTCTGAAGCGTGTAAGAAGTCCTGCCAAACCTCAATTCGCGCCGAACCCCTAGAAGCTTCCTCGCAAGAACCGCCACCCGATCCGTTGTTTTCCGCCCGATCTAACTCTGCCTCGCGCACCAAGGTCTTTCCACGAGCTCCCGTCAACCACCTGAACGAGTGGAAACGAACAAAGATCGAAGAGGAGAAAAAGAGAAGGAAAAAGGAAAGGAAATGGCTGCTCACGGACCTGCCCTATTTCAACAAGCGCGACAAGTAGACGTCAACATCCCTTGCCGTCTACTCTAACCGCCAAAGAGTCGACGTCAAGATTGTTTGCCGTCAAGATCATTCAACAAACGTCCACAACGTTGGACGCCAACCCCTGATCGACGACAACACCTATGCCGTCAACCAGACCCGAACCTCAACTAGACCCACTAAGGATTCGAGAAGACCTGAGATATTACATTATCGTTGGGGTGGAGCCAAGGTAGATCAGAACTTGTCTCACCGCTATAGGGATGGAGCTGGTGTAGATCGGAGTCCTCCTCAATGCCATCAGGATGGAGCAAGGAAAGATCGAAGCCCTCCTCGCCGCCGCCGTCGCCGTCACATAGCACCACCGTCAATCTTCTCTCGCATGCACATTGGAAAGAGGCTTCCCTCTTCTCTCTCGCACCGAAAAGAAAGCCTCTTCCCTTCTTCTCTCTCTCTTCTGATTGGTTGGCATATATAGAGATATTTTGGAGTTTTAAAATAATTGAACTTAGGGTATTATCAGGATGGATCTAAAGTTAATAATTTCATAGTCAATGTATCTAAAACTACAATTTTTTGTCTTTGTATTGAAAATTAATTAGACCCTCGCAATTAATTTTTCCTATTATATTTCTATGTTTTTATACTTGTGCATATTTCATTATGTATGTTTGTATTATTTAGTTCTATCTGTTTAACTCAATTATACTTAAGAAATAAGAATAACTAATTTGTCCCTTAGTTCCACACATGCTCATTTATCGTGTGCGTGTTATGTTGCGGCAAATTGGATCTGATAAAATTAATTGAGAAATATTTATTGTGGTGTATGATTACTCTTATAATAAAATTGATATAGATTCTAAGAAGATAATGTTGAGTCATTTCTCGTATCAAATTTTGTTTCCAATCTTGATCGGAAAGTTATAAGTTTCTTTTCACTGTTCTTTGTGTTTTTGCAACATGAGGAGGCTGCTTCCTCTCCTTTAGAGCCCTTTTCCCCCGTAAGATCCATCAAATAGTCAAATTTTAACTCTCACTGTAAATAGAGAGATCTCAGCATCGGCCTCAACTAATGCCTATGAGATCGTGTGTTAAACGTCGATATTTCATTAAATAAAAAAAATCAAAAACTTCTCTTATAAGTTAAAATTAACATTTTTATTTAAAAGAGAAATGCTAATCTCTCCGCTCAACTGTTATAGGATCGGTCGTTGTATTTTAGATCCCACACTGATCTTAAAGGGCACCATGCGAGCAGGGTGACCAATTTTGTGCTAAACGGATAGCAAAATCGGAAGATTAGCATTAAGTTTCCTTTTTGTCTGGAATCCGATAAGGCGACTACTGAAAGAGGGAAATGGGAAATGGCTCCAGTGACGTCAGCCACATTATTGCAAATCCACCCATTTCAAAGTTCGGTGATCCCTCACCTAATCTGGGACCCCCCATCCCGTCAAATCTGGAACTTCGAAGGCCGAAATCGCAACCTTCCGAACCGGCGGGTCGGGAAATTTACCTACGGAACATCTTAGCCAACAGTGTTCTCGCAGCGCACGTGACGCGTGCTCCTCTCTTTCTTCCTCCGCAAGGCCCGCGTGCATCTGTTCTCGCGGGGTCGAAAAACCCAAAACCCTAGAATCCCTTCCCCAGAAGAACTTTGGAGGGAGGAGGGGGTATCGGAGATGGACCACATCGCGGCCGCAGAGGAGAGGATCGTCTCCGACCGGCTGAGGAGGAAGCTGGAGGAGGTGAACGTCGCCGCGCGGGAGCAGCTCGCGCCCATCCAGGACCATGTCAACTTCGCACTCCAGGTGAACTCTTTCGTTTATTCGAATGTAGTGGCATCCTTCCATTGGGTCCATGAACATGTGGATTTGGGTTTCGTAATGGAAGTTTTTCTGCTTCTTGATGCGGTTGGCTGGGGAATTTTTTATCAGTTTCTGCAGAAAGTTTGGTCGTTTTTTACTGGCTTAGAAGGCGGAAGGTGTTCTTATTTTACTGACTCTGAGAGGTGAGTTCTGTGATGGATGCTTGCAGCAAGCGTACTTTAAGTGCGCGTACGAGTGTTTTGACAGGAGGAGGCGACAGGAGGATATAAACAACTGTGTGGAGCACTGCAGCGTTCCGGTTCTTAACGCTAACAATCTCGTAGAGACTGAGATGGCGAAGTTCCAGGTTTTTTTTATCCTGATACTTTTTTCTTTTGCATTGAACGTCCGAAATTAATCTCGTGTAGTTAATTCGGGAGATTTATTTATTACTTCCTGATATTACATGCTGAGGTGAACTTGAATTGTTCCACATTATATGTAAATTTGAATGCAGATCAGTATGATATCCAAGCATTAGGATAATTATGTTTCTATGCCATATATTGTTAGACTAAGACCTGAAAATTGCTTCAAATCGAGAAAAACAGTAGAACTGTAGCATCTTCTCAAGCCTAATGCGATCGCTTTATGACAAGATCATGTCATGAGAACCCTTTCCTACTCATGCCCCCTTTCTGCTGTGTATTTCTTCTCTTTCTTGTGTTCCGAAAGTTCTTTGGAAGTCGCTGTCAGCTTTCTGTCCACGATGAAGAGAGATCATTGCTACCGTCATCAGGAAAACTAAACATCTGTATGTCATGGTCCACTAGGCTTCTCTCAGGATATGGCATTGAATTGCATGTCTAAGATGAGCTATGACATAGTTCTTTCTTTATCTGATGAAATATCTACTCATTGTCAAGGATTTGACTGGGTTCAGTTTTCTGAACTACTCATTCCCAATAAGAAATCTAGAGGTGCATACAAAGTTATGAAAATTTTGTGGAATTGAATATTCCAGTCAAACTAGGAGAGAAATGCAACTTCTAACATACCTACATCCATTGCTGTATCAATTGATAATTACTTTAAAAAGAATTGAAAAAAGCAATCTAAATTTTCCAGGAAAAAGGTAGATCACTAACCTTATAAGGTATCGATCAAGTCTCCAGGGTACCTTCTTTCTTTGTCAACTTTTTTTTCCTTCTGGATCTTTCTGCTATTTTCTTTTGCTCTTTCATTCCTTCGCCGGTCAAGGACCAGGCAAGGAAATGACTGAGAAGAACATATACGAACTAATATCCATTGTTTGCAGGATTAATTTATCTCAATTCAGATCAGAATTTGTACATGTTCGTAGAAAGTTCTTTGAGCGATGTCGTAATATTTTGATGGTTTCATATTTGATGATGAGGTCAAACGTCATTTTTTTTCTCTTTTTTCTTTTGGTTTTACTAGAAGGGTATCCAACTCTAATGTCTAAATACAGCTGAAAAGTTTTTACATTTTATATGCTTATGTAAGCATGCTATGGTTCCATGTAAGTCTGCCATATGTGATTTATCATCATATTGTGAGTACACGCAGATGGAAGATAATAGAATTACTTTTGAAAGTAGGAAAAATGGAAGTAGGAAAAATAATGTAGTTATTTTATTTTCCCATATGGATGTCATTTTTCTGATTTGTACCCCCGTACTTGTCGTGTACCACTTCATTGCATAACTGCCGATATTTCTATTATGTTACCTGAGGTTTTTGTCTTATCAAGTCTCCGTGCATGACTGCATGTAGATGTGTGATAACACCCTCCCCCCCCCCCCCCCCCCCTTCTCCCAACCCACAAAAAAGAAAAAGAAATAAGAGAAAAGAGAAGAGAGAATAATCAATAGGAAGAATGAGAAGCACATAGTGATAAGCTGTGGTCCCATGTTGCAGTGTTACTGCACGCACAAATTTCATCATATCGTTCTTCCTTGAAGCAGCACAAGTTGGGGTGTTCATAATATGGTCCAACCTGAAAAACCGAACCGAACCGACCAGTTCGGTTTGGTTCGGTTCGGGTTGACAAGTCCCACGGTTCAATTCGATTTGCTGTTGAAAAACCGATTGAACTGAATCTATATTATATATATTTAATCATACATTATATCAAAGAGGAAATGCAGCCCAGTTGGTAAGGTCGCTTCCTTCCACATGCGGAGTCCCGAGAATGGTCCAAATCGGATCGAACCGAACCGTAAACACCCCTAAGCACAAGGCACTGCGTCTTTTGCATTTGGATGTATGAACAAGGGCGGTGGAAGTCTGTTTTCAATGATTGCATATTTACTTCTGAATCTGATTTCTTTGTTCAGTGCTGTCTTACGCATAGATACTCATGGTGCAGGATGATGGTTCTCTCGTATTTGTCTTTAATTGTTTGCTAATAAGTTTTGCTTGTCGTTCTGAGCAACATTCATCATCATATCTTGCTACAGCCCCATCTTTTCCGTGTTCACTCCCTCGATGGTGACTGGAATTTCTGTGTCCGATTTTTCCTCAGGAGCGTATGCAGCGAGCTTTAATGGTATGCCAGGATAGGTTTGAGGAAGCTAAACTACAGAAGATCAAGACGTCTGCTATGACTGACTTGGAGTCATGTGTTGACCATGCCATTCAGGATAGTATCCAAACCCTCCCACGTATCGTGGATCGTCTAAAGACTTCTTTCTCCCTCAACTGAGCGTTAGGGCTGCAAGCTCTGGATTTTCTACAGTGCTAGTCGAAGGAATTATACTTGTTCAAGGGATCAAAGTTGGCCAGAGTCTGGCATTGGCCTAATCGGATAGTGCATTTTGGTCATTTACCAGCAGCCCGGAAGGAAATGAGCCCGACCGAGTTGTTGAGATTCTTTTATCTTACAGTTCTGAAATTTTTCATTTTCATTTCGCATCCAATTCATAGACCGAATCAGCAGTTTGGTGTCTTTAACTTTTCCTTGGTTTGTGTTGGAGCTTGATTAAATGCCGCATGGGTTGGCAGTTTTGCGGGCTGGATACTTTGCTTGACGAACTCAATTGAAAGTAGCTTCTTTTGATGTAAAAACAATGGAAGCCGCTGAAATTGTCGGAATCCTCTTGTTTGGATTGATGTAAAATATTGAATCTCTCGATTCCTTCAGTTTGGATGAGATGGATTAAAGTTTAATGGGGTGTTTGGGAACAATTAAAAAAAAAACTATTTCTACCTAAAAAATGATGTTGAATTCACTCTCAATTTTAAATTTAAAATTAAAAAAATATGATATTATGTGTTTGGTAAAAATAATAAAATTTTTAAAATTTGTGTTGATGTGTTTGGGGTGAGAGAAGGAGCCGCCCGGGCCGGCACGGGGGGGGGGGGGGGGGGGGGGGGGGGGGGGGGGGGGGGGTAGGGGGGCTGCCGGCGACGGGAGGGGTGGGGGTGGCGGGGGGTGGGGGGGGGGGGGGGGGGGGGGGTGCCGACTGGGAGGGGGATCGGGGTGGGGGGCGCCGGTGCCGAGAGGGGTGTCGGCTGGAGGGGTTGCGGGGGTGGTGCAGGGGGGGGTGCCGGCTGGGAGGTGCAGGAGGGGGGGGTGGGCGGCGCCGGCGCACGGAGGGGGTGGCGGGGGGTGCGGGGGAGTGCCGGCTGGGAGGTGCTGCAGGTTGGGAGGGGGGGCGGGGTGGGCGGCGCGGCGCCGCGAGGGGGGGGCAGGGTGGGGGGCGCGCAGGGGGGGCTGCAGGTTGGGAGGGGGGCGGGGTGGGCGGCGTCGGCGCGGGAGGGGGGGGCTGCAGGTTGGGAGGGGGGCGGGTGTGGGCGGCGCCGGTGCCGGGAGGGGGGGGGCTGCAGGTTGGGAGGGGGGCGGGGTGGGCGCGGTGGGGGGGGGGGGGGTGGCTGGAGGGGGGGGGTCGGGGTGGGGGGCGAGCAGGGGGGGCGCGGTGGGGGGGGGGGGTGGCGGCTGGGAGGTGGGTCAGGGTGGGGGGCGTCCCCCAAAATTTTGGAAAAAAAATAGGTCTAGACCTGTTTTTTTTTTTGAAGAGATATAGTCATGGTGGGATTTTTCTTTTAAAAAAAAGATAGTTGTACCAAAAAAACTCCACAATTGTCTCTTCCTCTTTTTAAAAATGAGAGAAAAAACTGATAAAAAATAGCAACCAAACACCCTATAAATCACAATTACTAGTTCATGCAGGAATTTTTCCTTGGAAAAAGAGAGGTAACCAAATTATATTATGCATCCAATCCCGCAACCTAATCCCTCTTTTTGTTTTTGACAGAGATGAGCCATTCCATTCAAACAAACCCTATACAATAACAGCAGTGACCCATACCGCTGAACCAAGCCCCCTACAGAGTAGTTGACAACTCACAACACACACTTTTAAGCACCCAATGTGAAGTACAGAAACAGTGCAAAGAAGGGAAAGGGGCTATCCAAACCAAGACATGAGGGATGAAGTTGATGCGAGTAGAGTTTTAAGCTCCCAACTCCAGTAACTGCTCCACCGGAGAGCTCATGAAGGCTGCGAGCAGGACTGCAGTTGGCCTTGGCATGAAGAGGCCTCGGGATGAAATCTTTCTAACAAAGGAGAGATTGATGGAGCTACGATTACATGAGGACCTCCGGAAGCCATTCAAAGGATATCCATGGAGGGGAAGAAGCACGTAGGCAGGCGCTGGAAGAGCAAGGTGATGCAGGGTGTAAACGAGTCGATACGTTCGACGAGTAGTTCGAAGCTCGACTCGATAAAAGTTCGGTCCGACTCGTTTATTTAATTAACGATCCGAGCTTGAACAAAAAAAAAAACTCGATTCATAAACAAGCCGAGTCTGAACACATGTGAGCTCGGCTCGATTATATTCGTGAACAGCTCGTTTAAGAGCTCGATTAAATATTCGTTAAGAGCTTGTCTAAGTACTCGTTAACATTTCGTTTAAATATTTTAAAATATAATAAGTATATATTGATATAAGCATATTTATTTATTTTTATACAGTTATTATTACAATATAAAATATTTATGAGGGCTTAAATGTCATAGACTAAATTCACAGTGTATATACACAAATTATGCAAATTAGGGTATATACACAAATCATGTAAATAGGGGCATGAACACAAAATTTAGTCTTGCAAGGTCCCTCAGCATATCAAGCATCTTCTTCCTCCCGAGACCGACCTGCGCAATAGGTGAGCCCCCGGTGGGGCCGAGGGATGCGTTGTCGGACATTGTCATCTCTGGCGACCACTGTGGACCATCCATCAGTGGCAGATGGTGCTCTCAGCGGCCGTAATACGGCCCCTACCTTGTCGCGCACCAACCCCCTCCCTTGCGGTATCTATCTATTAATCTCATATTACTTGTGACAAATTATGAATATATTTCAAACATTGTATTAAAATAGTTAAATTAAGTAACTTATCAAAACTATTGAGATATAAGCTTGAAATAAGATAAATTTAGGTCTTATGAACGATCAATTTTTTACTTATAGATTGGATTGGACTTACTAATATATACGAACTCGCAAATTTAATTAAGCTCGTTAAGATACTCGTTAAGGGCTCGAGCTCGAGAATATTTAAACGAGCCGAGTTTGAACATCCATTTTTAATACTCGATATAGCTCGAGTTCGGCTCGAACTCGATTAAAAGTTAACGAATAGAGTTTGAGCAGCATACTACTCGACTCGACTCGACTCGTTTACACCCCTAGTGATGCTTGGGTCTAAAAGTACTTGTGTAGATAGAATAGCTAACAATGGATTATGGAGGAGGGAAAACTAAAGTCAACACTAAGTTGAAGGAAACAAGACACTAAAACGATAAAGTTAAAAACTTCGAACTTAGATATATTTTTAGAGAGTGTTGGAGAAATGGATCCTTCTTCAAAGAAGACAACAAAAGATACTTACTTTCGGAACTGAGAAATCTAAAATGAAAGGCCGTCGAGAAGAACTAGAGAATTGGAAGCGGACCTAAGAGAAAAACGGGGAGAAGAGGGAGGGGGCATGGGGACCTTTTAAGAAGCGCCCCCTTCCCTCCCAATCAGAGCCAAAGGAAACGCCGCTCGACCCTCACGTCACCACACGAAGATCCACCGAAGGAAATGAGGTGGAGAAGACAAACTCAATAGGGACGGAAACAGGCAAGACAGAAGAGAAAACGTCGTAACTTTTCTCTCTAAAAAATTTTAGCGAAAGAAACCCCCGAGTAGAGATGTGAAGGGCTGAGGGGATCTTCCCACAGACACCCGTAACCTAATCCCTCACCTTCCATGCCAAGATATCCTTCAGATGGTGAGAGTTTGACTGCCGAAGAGTAGAAGACATGAAGTGCGATGCATGGCAAACATGTTGGCAAACATGTTCGCAAGCTAGAAGGAAAATCGAAGAGGAGGATTGATTTATATATGTATACTAATTTTACATTATTAATCACATAATTGGTCAACTTCAATTTTATTATCTCAACTACTTTCGTTTTATGTAAAATAGTTGTGAAAATATATCCACATCGTAACTTGCCGCAATTGATAGACTTTTATTTGACCATGGTTAAATCCAACTTGAATAGATTAAATTACTGTGCCATCTCTCTCTCTCTCTCTCTCTCTTCTTATGGAACTATGGAAGGGCATTACGATCAAATGCTTCTAGTTCAAAGATAATCGTGGAAGAATAATAATCTTGGCATGCATGTTCCGACGATGGTACCAAACGGCAACAAACCACAATGGGCATTTGTGCAACTTAATACATGCAGATGCACCGAAGGGATCCTAGACAACGTAATTTTAATTTGGGTAAACTCACAATTAATAGTATAAAGAGGGCATGTATGCAATTAACCCAATAAAAATCAAAGAATGTTTTTACATAAATACCCCTATGAATATGAGATATGTCAAATATATCCCTCATTTAAACATACTATCAATAAGATTCTCCAAATACATTTATAAGTTGCAGTTATACCTCTACCGTCACTCCCATAAATTTTGACTCGGGTTAGATCAGGATTCGCAGTACCGCAATAAATCTCCGTGGTATGTGCAAATCGGCCCGTGCCTGGGCTCGCCCGGGTGTGCTGTGGCAGCACGCCATAGTCCGGTCCGGTCCGGACCGATCTGCAGCAGACCGTGTGCATCTATTTTTTTTATTTTTTTTTCTGACCCCTCTCACATCCGATATATTTAAGGGGTCTAAATAGTGTCTAATTGAGATGAAATTTCAAACATAAACTAATTAAAAGATGATACAAATTATAATAATTTAGTTTAATTTTGAAATTAAATTTTTATCAAGTAAAATTTGTCTCAAAAATTATTAAGTCAACTTAATCTCAACATCTATGTATCAATAATTATGATGACATCAGATTTTATTTTATTTTCAAATTGAATATTGTCCCGTCAAAATACACACAATCAAAGATAGTACAAGAATTTAGGGTTCGTCGTACTGAGGTAAATCTCTGTGGTACGTGCAAACCGGACCGTGTCTAGACTTTCGGGAGCCCAAGCACGGTCGGGTCACCCGGACGTGCCGCGACGGACTTGCATAGTCCGATCTGCTGAACCTATTTTATTATTATTATTCCCCCCTCATATTCGAACCATCTAAAAGTCTAAATGATGTCTAATTAAGATGAAATTTTTAACATAAACTAATTAAGATATGACACAAATTATAATAATTTTAATTTAATTTTTAAAATTAATTTTTCGTCAAATAAAAACTATCCAAACAATCATTAAGTCTATATAATCTCAACATCTATACATCAATAATTACTGATATTTATTTTAAAAATCAATATATTTTTTAAGTAATTATGATGACTTCAAATTTGACTTTATTTTCGGAACGAATGTCGTTCTATCAAAATACACACAATAAAAGATAGTATCAAAATTATATTAATAATATAAAAATATTCTAAAATTCAAGAAGATCTTAAAAGAAATTGTGGATTGTGGAGTGAGAGGTTGGATGGCAGATTTTGGTGAAGGATTGTCTCTGGATGCAGATATTTATGCACACAATCATCATGTCACTCTTTAAGTTTTATTCATGTAAGTGGATGACACTAACTTGATGGGGAATCTACGAGCAGGTGAAGACCCAATCTCTACTCATAACAGATACCAGAAATTTGGGCTAAGATAATAGAAATTTGTAGATGAGTGGAAATCAATATGCCAAGGGAAGTAGAAGTAAGATCCTGAAGAAAGCCTAATTCCGAACACATGAAGTAAGTCTAAGGTGGTTTCTATGATAGATAAAGGAAAGAAAAAGGTGAAAGCCTACTTCCCCTTTGGAGATGGTTTTCCCTGACAGCATATCTGGTCAGGGAAACTGTTCAGCAGGCCTTCTGATCACACCACCAATACCCAACAAGGATTGGTGGTAGTTAAGGCTAGTCGATCAGACGCTTACTCCATGACCTTGTCGTATTCTTGTGGAGGTGTGGCGGTGGTTATCTATATAGATAATTTCATCATATTTAGAGGGCTAGCAACTTTGGAGCATCATCAACCCCCTCTATGTGGGAGGCTATCGTACGATGACTCTTTTTACTTCTAGTTTGTTAGTTTCCTGACTTCTCAACTATCAAAAGTTCCTGTTAGGCAGAATCAAATGAGAGTAGACCCCAAGATGTCCGGCCTCAACTGAGAAAACTTCAAAACAAATTAGTTTCACTGTATCTCAATGATACGATACCATACCTTACTATAAAAAATACAACACGGTCGATTCAAACGGTACAGTGAACCATGAGTTAAACTGATAAATGACTAACCTACCCCCAATAAACATCACCTACACCTGCGCAGAAACCCACCGATTCCCCTTTCTTCACCTCGGCCCTTCTTGAAAGGGAATCTGCAATCTGGGGATCCTCGAGAAGCCCCAAGATGAGCTAATCGACGACAGGGTGCATGTCGCCCTTGGCCTTGTGCAAGGACTGCACGAGGCGGATGCACTTAATGCGGCGTGTTGGCGGGGACCTCCTCAGGCGGCAGCTCCTGCGATGGGAACTTCTTCAGCGATTTGCTTGAGCACACGGTGGAAGGAGTCACTCAACAGGGCCATCCCCGCTGCTACTGGAGGCGTAAGGCGATGGCCTGACACAGGATGCCGCAGGCATCGGCGAGGAGCGCAGGGCGAGGTGATGGGGGGTGAGCTGGGCGTCGCCGGAGTTGAGGGCGAGCTCGTGGGCGTCGACAAGGACCTCATTGGCCTTGTGGGTGAACTTGTCTGGATTCATAGCCATCGGAACCAACCAGAGTAGCAATCGCAAAGCATAAATAGCTGTGGGATCGGAAGAACAGACCGAGATTCTTGCCCAGAAATGGAGCTTCTCGGGAAGAAACCGGGTGTTTGCTGAGGAGGTTTCAGGAGTGGCATCAAAATCAGAAGGTGCTGGAGACGGAGAGGTGGAAGATAAGCTTCGGAGGGTGTTTCAAGTATATGAGGCTGTACCATATTCACTTCTCCTTTAACAGCAAGGAACCACTGGGAGCAACTCATAAAGGTATTTGGAGGATATTGTTAATAATATGCTTAAATGAGAGATGCATTTGATATAACCCACATTTACAAGGGTATTTATGCAGAAAACTCAAAAATTGCAGACAGAAGAGGCAAAAACACATGTACAAGGAGTATCAGATTTCATTAAAAAAAATGTCGATTGATTGAAAGATCCAAATAACCAAACTATGTTAAAACCGAATTGATAGTATTGAACGACTGGATCTCCGCAATCAAACCGAAACGATAGTATTGAACGTCTGGATCTCTGCAATCATACCTCTTGTTCCTATGCAACACATCTTGGGTGTTGCTGAGTGCCCAGTCAGGAAGGAATTATCGTTATAGGCAGGCATGCCTGGCGAATAGGAATAGCAGCATCCAGTTTATTGACCAAAGGACAGCTTCGGGTTTCGTTTCTTGCCACGTGACATCCAAAAATAGAAAGCAAAAACACAGATGAGATCCCCGCTCAAATGACAGGAGTCGCAGGGCGCGGCATCTAGGAGCAGAAGGTAACAGGGCAAATGCCCCGCTTTAAGCAAAAAGACAAACTATGGACGAGTTCAGTGGGAAATGAATTCAGGATCCACACGGGCGCGATTCACTCGGTCTCAGTCTTCTTCTTCATTCCTTCAAATTATCAATCGCTACCTGAAGCTCATCAGTCCCACCAACTGCTCTCATGGTGTAAAAATACACTCCAAGAACAAAACTTGTCAAGCCGCCAGCAACTATCATGTTCTTGGCCTTGGGAGCAAGGCCATTGAATTTTGTGAACAAAGACATCTTCTCCTGGATCCTGTTTACAAGTGAAATGTCAAAAGAACACACTCAGATAGAAGACGGCAGAAAATCTTGATTCAATTCAGCTAGCCTCCTATTACAGCCATAAACTAATATGGAAGGAGCTACATCTACATGCAAAAACAGTCAACAAAGTTATTAAAGTTGAGAGTTCGGGGAAAGAAGTGATCCAAGTGTGAAGAACAAATAAAAAAGGAAAAAAAGATGCTCTTTTTCAAGGAGGTTGCCAACTAATAATCTTAGTCATAATGCGGAACAAAGGAGTAGAAACACCTGTTCAGTGTCGGAGAAATGCCACTGAAAGGCTGTCATACTTTATTTCATATGAGTCAGCATTTCACTTCCATTGATAACCGCAAATCATTAAGGAAACAGCCATTTGCATATAGTATGAATCTCGGGAATGAGTAAATGCGATATAGCTTCCTATCTTTTTGTCAGAAGTAGCAGTACAGTATACTCCTTTTGGTGAAAAGCAGTACATGTACATGATGAATCGCCAGAGAATATGAAAAGCAAATGATGAACATTTTTCAGCAAGAAAACAATTGAACTATGTTGCCACTTACTCCAATACTTTTCTTTTTTTATTTCTGAGAGGGGATCGTGCCTATGAATACATCACCAGCGTAGAAAACATACAAATTATCAATCTTACACATTCTGAAACTTAGAACAAATATGCATGTTTCACTCAAAGACATAAAAGATCCAAAAGACCACCCTAACCCAAAAAGGCCCTCTAGATAATTCCCTTATTTCTAATAAGAAAACTATAAACTATAAGGATTTTGAAATAGCAACAGCTTTATACTTACGATCATGCGAATGCACTACGAGATCATGTGATTGCACAAATTGATGCACCTTTTGCCCACTTTCATCTTCTTTTCCTGGAAATTAACTACCGGATATTGATCAGACAGTTGATGCTACTGTGCAGCCAGGCCACACGAAAGGGTTTGCATAGCAGCACACAATTTCTCTCATATCTATCTGTGCAGCCAGGCCACACGAAAGGAGGGAGACATCAAATGTTTTCATTTTAGAAAACATCTCAACAATGAAATTCTGTCTAGCATGTCCTGGAATCCGTTAATGAAATTGTATAGTCTGTTTCAGTGAGAGTAAAAGTGACTGTTAAACGAGTTCTTTCTCCACTCTCATAAAAAAGTGTCCTTATATCACCCTTAAGAGATGATCCTTTTTTGAAGAAATGGTCTGGCCAAAGTGTGTACCATGGACTTTGTGAAGTAATCACAAATAGAATGGTTTAAAAACACTGAGAACTGGAAACAAAAGAGCATTTACTATGGATATTTTTATCCTAGCATAGAAAGTTTATTTTAGTTGCTTAACTATTTTGTCTTCCACTCATCATACCACAGACTGATAAAACTGCAAAAGTTTCACTGTGGTAACTTTTAATATGCCTCTTCAGAACAATACTGTACCCCACTTAATGAGCTACTAAAAACCTTTTTGTTCTCAATCACTATCCCCTATCACCATTTTCAGCTAATAGCATCTCAATAACAGTTAATATGCATTTCTTTCAGAAAGAAATTTTCCTTTCTAGGAGCTTGAAGCTCCATTAAGTAATGCTGACCTTGGTTTTTGAAACTAATCCACTGATCTGCTTGCCCTTTTGAAGTATACTTCTCTGTAAGTTCTCCATAAGTCATCCAACTGGAGTAGTTCCATGGTCCACTAAAGGCTGGTATGGAGGAAAAACAGGACAATATACAGACACACGTGTTTTCCTTCTAAGAAGTATACAGATTCATTTATGTGAATGAAAGTTGGTCATTCAGAAATCATGAGACTGGAGAACCTACAAACAAGTAATACCTCCATACAGCAAATAATACCCAGCAGAACGACACACTGCCTCTCAAATTCTGTGAAATTTCAGAAATTTCAAGTTGTGTGAATCGTCCAATATCCCCAACGTAATTCAGTTATCATCTAGATATTCCACCATGTAACTCAAGTGTATTGAACACACGAATCGATAAGCTTATTAGAAAAAGGCCCCCTTGAAAACATAAATGTTACCACATCTACTGTGGACTCGTTAGTGGAAAAGCAAGGTAAAATGCTCACAGGTCGACCTTTATGGCATTGACTTGTCTTCCAGTGAAACTCGTGACCCCTACTTTCTTATTACAGAACAACAATACTACCCTGTGGAATTTCCAAAAACAACATAGTCAACTTCCAAACTCGCTCGGAATACATCACATTGCCGCTTGCTCTCTGATCTTAGATCAACCTATGCTAATAAGCTGCGAACCATCTTCGCACGTTCTCGAGTATCCTGTCCTTCCAGTAAACTCGTGATTCAAGACCAAAGCTCGCATTTTTTTCCCCACACCACAACACTTTCTGTCTAAACCCTATGCGCCAGAAAGCCCCCGAACCTAAAACCCTACTCCTAATGCAAAAAGAAGAGGATAACCCCAATACCCGATAGACGAATCAAGGAGGAGAAACAACGACTCAGACACGTAAACACCAACCAGACGAGAGAGAAGGGAGCTGAACGGGGGAAAGAGGACAATACCAGATAGAAGAATTGCGACTTATCAGATGAGTGCGCCACCACCACCTGGGGCTAGATGCAGAATGGAAGCAAGGCACAAACTACAAACAACCCAGATGAAAGGAACGCCAAACCCTAGAAAAGCCGAAGTTGGGGATCAGAGATCACGGTCCCACCCTTGAAGAGGAAGAGCACGGTGCGTGCTTTCTTGGTCCTCAAATTGGTTGCGTCGCTGCTTGCGCTTACCGACCCAACCCGCCCTAATTTATCCGCCAGGAAAGAGACCAAGCCACGTCGCCATTGCTGTTAAGCCACGTCGCCATTGCTGTTGCTGCCGTCTGCCCGGAAAGCTTGTAATTTTGGAGGAAGAGCTTTTCTGGTCTCACGCACCACAAATTTGAGGAATTGCCAACGACACCTTTTGCATTACACTATTGTGAATTAACCCCAAAAGCTTTTGTTACTCTCGTGAGAACTTCTAGTTGAGAATATTTTTCCAACGCACATCAGTCATCACAGGAAAAGTGATAGTAGAGGACCCCGGTTGGGTCGATCGGTTAGAATTCTTGCTTAAAAATAAGAGGTCCCGAGTTCGATTTCTGGAAGAGGTTTACCTGATTTATATGTAATTATCAAGATGTGTAAATCCGAAATTTTTCTGGTCAAGTGGGGTAAGGGCAATACGAATACACGAAAAGTATGAGCTGCCAAGTCTTGACTTTGGGGTTCACGAACACCAATCTCTGAACCCAATAAACCACACGGGGCAGAGTTTTCTCGTTACCAAAAAAAAAAAAAAAAAGTGATAGTAATCATGGTTCGTCCTACCGCTGGTCCAACCGCACCGTGTTTGGCGTGGACGAGCTTAGGCATAGTCGGATCGCCCAACCGGGCGCGCTGTTTTTTTTTTTTTTACTTTCTCTCTCACATCCGGTATATCTAAGGAGTCTAAATGATGTCTAATTAAAATAAAATTTTAAACATAAATTAATTAAGTGATGATACAAATTATAGTAATTTAGTTTAATTTTTTAAATCAATTTTTTTTCAAGTAAAAATTGTCCCAAAAATTATTAAATCGACTTAATCTCAACATCTAAGGGATCTAAATAGTGTCTAATTGGGATGAAATTTCAAACATAAGTTAATTAATAGATTATAAAAATTATAATAATTTTAGTTTAATTTTTTTAATTACTTTTTTATCAAGTAAAAATTATCTCAAAAATTATTAGGTCGACTTAATCTCAACGTCTATGCATCAATAACTCATGATATTTATATTTTTAGAATCATTATATTTTTCTAGTAATTATGATGACTTCAGATTTGACTTCATTTTGAAACCAAATGTCGTCCTGTTTAAGTGCACAGAAGGTTCGTTGTACCGTGATATATCATGTGTGCACTTAAGAGGTCTAAATGATGTCTAATTGAGATAAAATTTTACACATAAGTTAATTAAGAGATGATACAAATTATAGTAATTTTAGTTTAATTTTTTTAATTAATTTTTGTCAAGTAAAAATTATCTCAAAAATCATTAGGTCGACTTAATCTCAACATCTTTACATCAATAATTCTTAATATTTTATATTTTTAGAATCATTATATTTTTCTAGTAATTATGATGACTTCAGTTTTAACTTTATTTTTGGAACCGAATGTCGTCATGTTGAAGTGCACACAATCAAAGATAGTACCTGAATTATATTAATATATAAAAATATTCTAAAATTAAAGATAATTATGTTTTATATAAGTGATCATGTCTTACGTATAATTTACTATCTCTTTTAATTTTTTAGTGTCATAATAATATTTTATTATAAATTTTAAGACGTTATAATTTTGTTTCTGTTTTTGGATTCTTGGTGTTGATCTAATTGAATACATTGGTCATATCATGAACAACTTTCATGAAGAGTCCAAAGATTAGATCATCATCGTTCAGGTTGTAGAGAGGCCGCTCTCATTACTAGTTTGGATCACGATATGAGAGAGAATGTCAACAATAATTCACTGTATCTTTAAGCACATATATTCATTTGATGTGATTCTAGTTGGAGCTCATAGAGAAAGTTGTGGGGAACAACTTTCATGAAGAAGTTTCGAAGAGATATACTCTCGTTTGAGTTATGGAAGACGTGATAATCGTGTATATATAGATCATAATATAAGAGAGAATGTGAAGAATAATCTGCTATAGTTTTGGATATAAAGCAACTTTAATGAATACCTTTAGAGCATATCAGTCTCTTTTTAGGCTGTGGAATGTGTGATATCCATGATAGTTCTAGAGGATATGAGAGAGAAAGAGGAGAGAGAAAGTGTGCATATATGAGAAGAGATAGAAAGGCTATCTTGAGTTTGGATGGAGAGTCTTCTTTTGAAATTTGCTCATTTTAAATATTCATCAAGTCACAAAATTAAAAAAATAAATCAAACAAGTCATTTTTCTACTATATCTCAGCGGTACAATATGGTACGTACCATATCTTCCCACGGAGAATGCGGTACGATCAGTTTAGTCGGTACGGCGAACCTTGATAGTAATGCAATATCATCTGTGAGATGCACATCGACAAATCTAAAATTTGTTCTTTTATATGGTGTTACTTTATCTTCTCAATATCCAAATTTGAGAATAATTTTATATTTTTAATATAGTGTCGGATAAGATTTTATTCTTTCAATTGTGAATGATATTTCATCTTATTAAGATTTACGTAATCTTATTTTGGAATCTACACGTGTAAAAATGTGTAAAAATTGTCCCATATAAGTAAACTTAAGAATAGACTTGTCTTTATATAATATTGTCCCTATCCTTTCAATGTTTATATATATATATATATATATATATATATATATATATATAATGTGGAGGTGGTTTTATATTTCCGACACCAGTTTTAAAGACATGCGATTTCAACTTCAAAGTTTAAACCCATTCTAATTAAACTTTTTCTACTGTTAATAAATTAGTTATATATAATTGTGAATATCAAACGTAAAGAACAAAAAACACGAACTGTAGATACAATTTAACTTTTCATTCCAAATACATAATCCTCGTGATTCTAGTCATGGTTGGTCATGTTGTTGGAATCGCTCGTACTAGACTCTCCTTAATTAATACGGTACAGTACAATCTGTACCGCACCAGCACACTCCCTCCCCATCCTCGGCTTCCTCCCCTTATGCCACCCCCTCCCCGCTACACCACTCCCCAACCTCATCCCCCCCTGTCGCCCCCCTCCTGCTCCTGCCGCAGCTGCTGACGCTACTCCTCACCGATACACCCCTTCCTCCCTCTGTCGGCCCCCCTTCCCCTTCTCGCACCCTCTTCTGCTCTCCTCTCTCCCCCTCTGTTGGCCCCCTTCCCTCCGGTCCCCCCCTCCACGCACCCCTCCTGCTCTCCCCCCTCCCCCCTGCCAACCCCTCTTCCCCAATGCCCCCCCTTCGCGCACCCCCTCCTGCTCTCCCCCCTCCCTCGGCCCCCTTTCCCTTCCCTCCGGCCCCCCTCCTCACTGGCTCTGCCCTTCTTCCCCTCCGCTGTTCTCCCCCTCTTTCGACCGACTCTGCCCTTCTTCCCCTCTGCTGCTCTCCCCCTCTACCGACCCCCTCCCCCTCTGTTGTCCCACTCCCCCTTTGTGCCGACCGTGTTGGTGCCAAAAATCTCCAGGCACGGCCGTATCGCACCGATACGGTGCGATATGGCAAACGTATCGGTGCGATATGGCAAACCATGATTCTAGTGTTACAATTGTATACTCTTAAATACATGGTCATCCATTGATAATACCAAGGATTAACTATTGACTACTTTCTCTTTTCTCCCCATCAACAAACTCATAAATTTGTGAAGATCAAACCTAAAGACCTTGTGAACAATTTTCAACCTCTACAGTATAGATCTAAATTTTAAAATATATAGTTTTAGAATACTTGGAACTCGAATCCAAAGTTTGCCGTGCCGAATGATTCAGCCGTGTCGAGTTAATTTTGATATAGTATAGATAAAAACTGATATAATTATAAAAAAATAAAAAAAATAAAAATTTGAATCAAATCGATTATGCTAGAGACTCGCCAAATCTCTAACACGGTACGATCCAGTCATGCTGCTATAATACGCAAAACTTGTTAGAATCCCTCCTAGAAAAATGACAGGTGATCTTGGAATAGAGAGACCACCACACATCTTCCATTTCGAGCAACACAATTTGACATCTCGGGTTAAAAGGCGGTCTAATTAGTTGCACTAATATAGTGATTAATACAAGAGAAAACATAGAGGGCGGAAGCTAAAGGTGGAGGAAATTGTAATGCCTGTGGTCTTAACAGTAAATTTGTCACAATCGTAGCTTTCATTTTTCTAATACACGAGTTTTCGAATAATGTAAAAAGATGAACATAGCCAACCAATTTACTAAACTTCTAGCATAGTTCTACATTTTGTCTATATCACACATCCCTAAATTATGCGTGCTGCAATCTGCAAAAACAATACTTGGGCCTATGTACCTCTGCTAAAACTTAAGTGAGATACGTGAGAGTTCATTTTTGGCTAATGAATAAAAGGTCATGTATATCATAGTATCATTATGGTCACTTTTGTTAAACAATTATCAACACTTCACAAAGGGAGATAAGGAAGAATGAAGAATATTCCGTGCACACTTTAAGGGAGTTTGTCACAGGGTCATATGTGACAATAAAACGATGTACGGAGGTACACGTGCAAATGGATGATGAATTTGGGTGCAAATTCTTTTTTAACAAGGGCATATACGCCAACAAAAACCAACTTCGCATGTTGGTAGCTTGGTACTGATTCAGCTGATCTGGACCATCGACAAGGTAGAAGGAACCTAGTAAACAATTTCCACGCGCCAAGCTAAGAGAATAATCGTGTACTTCACAGTACACTTGGTACTCCAACTCGGTGTGCATAAATTTATTAATGAGAGTAAGAAATTTTAGTTCAAATGGAGGACACCCAAAAACAATGTACAGTTCCCTTATTTCTCATACAAAGATATCCGGGTTTAAGAGCCTCTATAACTCTGGCTGCATCTTCTCGCATTCTTCTCTGATTGATTGAAAGAGAACAGATGAAAGGTATCTTTCTCCAAAGCTTGGGAAAACAACCTGAATCAGGGCATAAGAAAGATGGAGATCATCAAACGTCAGAAGGATGGCACTGCAAGCATGAAGAAACAAAGTAGTGTGCTGTTGCACACAAGACTTGAAGAAGAGATAAAACTTGCTCTCAAAAACAGTATTGAGTCTGGTTATAAAGAAGATCATACAAGGACGAGAGTAAAAGACAAAGCCATGAGCTAGTCTAAGTAGACCATATACATTTCAGATTTGCATGAAGAACAGAGTATTCTAAACTTATATTTCAAGGTTAAATACATCGGTAGGATGCCTAGTTTACATGTTTCATTGTTGCCCCTCTTTCCTGTAGAAAACTAATTTAGGCAAAAGCCTGATACCTGTCTCACGAAAGGTTAGCAATCTAGTTGCGACTAAAAGCCAATTGCCCGCTTATTATATCCACAATACGCAGGAAGTTCGAACACATCTCAACTCCATGAAAACAACATGACAGTACCCATGACTGGCACTCGTGATGAAAATGGTAAAGGTTAACCCAAATGTCATCCTTGTCATTAGGAATTTAGGATAGACATGTCTGGATAAGAAGAAGGATACAATCCCAATCCTTTTATATAGGGCAAGGAAAAGACAGTAGATGTTTCTTAACCTGACGATCCATCCTTAAAGAACATGTAATATAACTAATGAATGTGTAGACGGCAACCCAAAGTTAAAGCCACGTTTTTTTTGTCTAGGACCTATAGGGAAGTTGATCAACTACGGAAATCCCTTCTCCTGGACCCCTGGCCTGCACAAAGTTGACATTCTGCTTATCCAATCGCACAGATTTGCACTCTGCTGCACACTGTTGCTATCGATAAATGCAAAGTCATGACATTTTCAATTTGATGTTAGGCAAATGCAATCTCATCAATGTTCCTGTTTAGACTGATAGTCCGAGCACCTACTGTTTCCTTTCTTTGTGAAATCAATCATACAAAGGAATAGTTCATTCTCTGATTTCATTTTATAATGCTCCCAATTAGGCACTTTTTGTGATTGAAATTAGAGATAAAAGATTGCCCATCCAATTCAGGAACAAGTAGCGAAGTGTAAAGATACGTACTACAATCAATTTCCCTGCATTTTCAGGCCTCTTAGCAACCTTGATAGCTGCAGCTGCTGCTGCACCAGAAGAAATACCAACCTGCAGAAAGTTATGAAAGACCAAGTGAGTTATCAAAATTCATCTTCATCGAGAGTACATAGTCAACCTTGTCAAAGCATGCACCATCAGGCGGCCTCATGCACATAATTTTAGCAATAGTTATGCAACAACGTCCAAGAATCTCATTCAGTAGGAATGTACCTCTTAAGCGACCCCATGTGTGAGCAACATCTCAGCTGCTAATAAGCAACAAACTAGTTGAAGGGACTTTCACGTAAATTACCTACTTCCAGTCTCATCTTCAGAGAACCAAAGGCAGCCATAAAGGTAAATTGAAGGGAATGCAAAGAAAGAGAGAAGAAGATGTAGAAACTAAAAGAGGTTTTTCAGCATATAACCTATTATCAAATTTGTTGCTGATTTACTACTCTTGTATTTGCATTTGCACCCACGTCATTAGATTGCCAGTAGTGCGCAAAGCATTTTTAACTGTGCAAAAGAGCCACCTAACGTGTGCAAAAAGACTGACATACTATTGACATTTTCAGTATATCTGCGCAAATACAAATGCGGGAACGATGAATGTGTAATTTTTAATGTAACAATTGTTTATATGCAAAATCCCTATATCAAAATGCACGTTGAGCTTTCTGACTACATATTACACAATAATTAGGAAAAGGGTTACATTTACTTCATGTGTCAAAAAGGGGAATCCACGCATTTCTGCTAGCATTAGTAGCCTGGTGCTCCTTTGCTAGTAATTCACTCTTTTC
The DNA here is from genome assembly GCA_014218235.1 of Colocasia esculenta. Lineage (NCBI taxonomy): Eukaryota > Viridiplantae > Streptophyta > Magnoliopsida > Alismatales > Araceae > Colocasia > Colocasia esculenta. Next base: position 85,825,810 of record CM024764.1, read on the forward strand.
AACATTATTCCTCTAGTCTTCTTGGTTCAGTTCTAGGTTTGCACAACCACAAGGTCCACTATGTACATCAGCAGCGATCACAGAGCCTGCTCGGCATCCATCCTAGATGATGCTGTCAGATAGAATTCTAGGGTTGTATAAGTTTAAGTTGCTGCATGTGCAGGTTTAAAGAGGTGACTGGTCCCCCAGCTCCATGTTCTCCAACTTTTACTAATTTTTTCTTCTCCTTCCTCCTCTTACCATTCAGGTGAGAAAGCCCACCTAACACTGTGGTGGGATCAATTCAACATTAACAATCTACCATTCAAATAAGTCAGTCTGGCATGTGCACTGAAAGCACAAGAGGTTTTGCGGATAGAAGAGAAAGAGATAGGCCGAACAGAGAAAATATCCAGTCAGCCCCTCCTTTATAGTGATTCCTAAAGTGACAAAGTTACATGATAACCCATATAACAAAAGAGAACGACAAGGGCGACCAGAACAAGAGGAAAAATACAAGAAAATATTTAATCACTAAGAAATTACAGATCTGCCCCTGTTTTTCTACAAAGGGCAATCAGCCTTAGATCATACACCAAGTCAAATCAATTGCAATGACATGCATTGTCCGGCCTTAAACAGTCAGAATCCCGTGAATCATGTGAATTGTCTTCAGGATCCAATGACCCTAACAGTGAGACACTGGGCTGTAGCCCACATGACACACCCAGGTTCAATCCTGTGGACTTTTTCTGAATTTGGTGAACAGGCCCTGCCACCGTGGCAGCTGGCAGTCCCCTCGAGAGAAAATTGATCCTAACAGTGACATGAGAATATATCCTGACATGATTTCAACAGGAATTCTAATAGAGAGTTTTGACATTTTGCATTCATGAAACTGAATTTCCATCACCAGTGGGATGGTGGTACCATCATATTGTACATGACAAATCATGGCATGCATATACATATGGATTATGCACAATGAGTAACATGAATTGCATCACTCCTCTACCTCTGACCACGAAAATAGAAAATTAGCAACATAAATGTTCACTTAAACATAAGTTTGAGCACATAGCTAGAAGGAACTAGTAAAAGGCCATAGCAATGATCAAAACATAGATGAGAGAAATGTCGAAATACATGATTAAACTGGAAAATTTCTGACACTCACCAGCAAACCTTCTTGTAAAGCCACTTGTTTTGCAGTCTCGACAGCCTCATCACTGGATATCTGTAATGTGCCAAAGCCAATGTTCACTTAAATTAGAGACAATGAGAGAGTTCCTTTATCCACAATAGTCAGCCCTATGAAGTAGAGAGTTTGCTCAACTAAGAGGGTAGGCAGTTTCTAAACATAGTCTGGTGCTTACTGAAGGGATGCAGAAACTAACGCAAAAGACTAATGTATGAGTAAAGTCTGTTAGGAAAGAATGACAGGAAGATGAGAAAATCGCAAACCTCTAAAATTTCATCCAGAACTTCATGATCTAAATTTCTTGGAACAAAACCTGCCCCAATACCCTGAATCTTGTGTGGACCTACAATATCATCATGCAATTAGTAAAAAGATGACAAGTAATGGAGAATATATCTGCCCTGCTTTACCAGGCTTTCCACCAGAAAGAATGTTACTTTCAGAAGGCTCAATGCCAATAACCTGACATCAAAATGTATTGATCAAAAGATTAGAATGAACATTTCGAATACACTTGTCAAGAAAGCATGCCACAAGTAGTATATGGCACTTTTACATGGACAGAGGAAAATGAAGAGGAAATTCAACCAAAGGCATTGAACCTTTATGTTAGGATTTTTTCCCTTCAAAAAGCGACCGACACCTGAAATGGTTCCACCAGTTCCTATTCCAGCAATGAAAATATCAACTTTCCCTCTAGTGTCCTCCCAGATCTCTGGACCAGTGGTCTCATAATGTATCTGTAACAAGCATATGAAGGGCCAAAATACAAACACGTGACACCTGGGAAGCTCTTTGTCAGCAACTTATAAACCAAGATGCATACAGTAATCTTATCTTACCTTGGGATTCGCAGGGTTGTCAAATTGTTGAAGCATGTAAGCATTAGGAGTATTCTTCACAATCTCTTCTGCCTTTTGGACTGCTCCCTTCATACCCTTTGAGGAATCTGTAAGCACAAGCTCAGCGCCAAAAGCTTTCAAAAGAACCCGTCTTTCCATACTCATTGAAGCAGGCATTGTCAAGATCAACTTATATCCTCTAGCAGCAGCAATAAATGCAAGGCCAATGCCTGTGTTTCCACTTGTTGGTTCCACTAGTATGCTCTTCAAAAGAGAAACAAAGATAAAAGAACTATCAAGAAAATGAAAATATAAGCATCAAGAAAAGAATCATTACCAAAAACACAAGAACAGTAAACAAGGGCCAGTTCCATTGTGAACCGACCACCTTTCTTATAGAAGTAATTATATTGTTCAAATTAAATATAGAGGACATGGTATAATAACTATTTCAGATGTAAAAAAAATGTATAGAAATACCAAAGAATTAGTACCAAGTCAATCTTAGGCCACTTGAGAGTTGTTACAGTTGAGGAAGATGAATTACTGTTTAGGGTGATTTAAAGCTAAGTATTTATTATTTAATTACTGAAACAGCCAATTCAAAACAGGAACCAACGTAAACTAGTCAACTCAGATCCGGTTTCTCCGTTCCAGTTCAAGCTGACAGTTTCTTCAAATTATGGTACAATTTCAAGAATTTGATCACAAAATAAACCAAATGTTTGCAGACTGAGTCCACATTCAAAATCAAAACAAGCAAAGACACTAAGACAGTACATGGACATCTACTAAAATGCACAACAATTGCAACTTTGAATCATGCATGTTTGCCTATCTTCTATAACCTTCCGCATTACGATACATAATTACAATGTGAGAAGCAATCAGATAGGTAATGAAAACTGATGACATGCATCCTTTTTCCCTTCAGCTACCAATAATTTAGCTTGTATCTCACTGAAGGCTCAAGTAAGTAGGCTTTACTCAAGCTCAGAAGAGAAAAGAAGACTGACAAAATGTATCTGCATAAACACTCCTTTTACTATTATAATTACCTTTCCAGAACTTATGAGGCCTTTCTGTTCAGCATCAGCTATCATACTGTAGCCTATCCTGATGACATGAGATTAAATGTGACATCATAGTTCACTTTGTATTCTTGTGGAGAAAGGAGATAGATACGTAGATATATAAACTCACCTGTCCTTGACACTGCAACATGGCTCCATTATCTCCAATTTGGCAGCAACATTAGCAACACAACCTTTTACAATATTGTTCAGATATACCATTGGTGTCTTTCCAATAAGCTGGCACAAAGAAGAGATAGAAATGTGAAGATAAGTTTTATTTAAAACTCCATCACGTGAAGCGGTATATGCCAACTAGAAAGAATGGTTACCCATATCTTCCTGCTTGATTCAGAAGTCAAACATTTTCAATATTATTTCATCATCAATAACAAGATAGTACACAGGACGGATGAATAAAAGCATTAGCAAACTTTAACACTTTAAGCAGATGCATTATTCAAGTTAAATTTGCCTGGCTCTTTTAACAACCGGCTTCTGGGGAGATTAGTCTCCAGTAAATTTTCATGAGACTAGATGATGCATGACTGAAATTCCTATAACTGTCTCACAAAGAACCACTGAAATCCATACACACCAACAGAGCTGGCTGTCCGGTTTTGATATAAGGTAGGGCCATCAACAGAGCGGCTGTCCCACTATCCAGCCCAACTCCGTTTAGCATTTATCCCAATATCTGACCCCGCATCCTTTTAACAAATACGATATTTTTTATTATTCAGAATCAACTCTGCTAGAAAATATCTCACAGAATTTCATCATTTCTCCTTCCAAATTCGTTAAACATGCATAAAAAACAACTTGAAAACACAACTTCAGTATTTTTTTCTAAACAAGCAAATATTCGTCAAACTAGAAGAAATTCATAGGACATATTAGAAAGACACGATCCGACAGATGATAATTGGAGCGGATGTCTATTTTCCATTTCCATTCTGATTCGTAATTTAATAGTAAGACGGATATCCTGTTACATCCCGTCGGATACTGTAATCCGATAAATATCCGAGGAATCAGGTCCAAATTCGAATAGAATCCCCATATTATCTGGATTTGTTGATAGCAATTCATGAAGCAGCTTCTTTCGAATGTTGGTTCCGCAGAGGACTTCCGAGGAAATAGGATCTAAGTTTGACGCTAGCATTTGAAAGCATGAAGAAAGAACCAAAGTTTGACCCTCGAGAGCAAAAAAACGTATACTAGATTTTACCATAAGAACTCCGCACGAAACATAAAATCAGAAGAAAGAAAAAAAAGAAAAGGAAAATGATATACACGAGATAGTTGCCCGGAAATATGATGCATCATTATAACGACGCCGCATGCTCCTCCGCAAGTCTCGACTCTTTAATGGACCCAAAGAGACATCTAAAAATTGGGTCCCTCATTCTCCATTTTTTGTAGGGTCACATGGCTTGCGCAAGGATAGACTCATCTTTATCGTTTTGGTAAACAACCAACGAGGATTGACGACCATACAGTCTCAAAACTAAGGATACTACAATGGACTGAAAACCTGAAGAAAAAACTGAAATTCGACAAGAATTCTCATGTAAATGCGCGATCGATTGGCTTGTTAGTTCACCTGTGTCACGTCTTCGGCAATGTTCAAGCCTTCAATCTCCGTCTGAGGCTTCACAGACACTGCTTTGCACGGGGCCAAAGATGAGCTGCCGATTCCCGCCGTTCTCCTCCGAGACTGAGCTGAATGGGCTTGACGCGGACTGAACAGCGCACTTCGGCTATCCAGCTTGAGCCCCAACTTGGATCCAGCAGTGGCATACGGTGACACCACGGAGTTGCAGAGGGAGGCCATGGCTGCCAGCCGAAGAGGGGAGACGACTTCGAGGGGAACAAATCGAAGTCTCCCCCTCTGCAGAGCCCTACGAATGCGGAAATGCGGTCCGCTGCGCCCGCGCACCTAGCGAGTCTCTGGATAAGTTTTTCTTTTTAGGGGTTTTTATTAAAATAATCATATTTTAGTATTTAATTATTTAAGTAATCACATTAAAAAAATAATTCTCAAAATAATCACCAAGTTGCCACGTTAGCAAGTTAGTGACCGGAAACCTGATGCCAATGTGGAGTCGGCATTGATAATACCGACTCCAAAGTCGATATTGACAATACCGACTTTGGAGTCGACATTGCGATTGCCGACTTCGGAGTCGACATTGCCAATGCCGGCTCCAAAGTCGGTATTGGCAATACCGACTCCAATTAGATGTTTAAAATATAAAAAAATCGTCCACCGAGTGTGATACCCTGTTTAAAAAAAAACGTAAAAAACATATTTGTAACTTGTGATGTGAGTGCGGTCATCTCTTCCTCTTCATTTTTAAAATAAAAAAACGCTACTCACTATAGCGCTACAGTAAGTATTGTAGTGCTACAGTCAGTAACAGTAGATTTAAACTTGTTACATTTTTCTATTTTTGTTTAAATTTTTTTAATAAAATCTGATTGGATAACATTATATTTTTTATTTATAGATTTTTTATATATAAAAAAATGACATAAAAATTGTAAATTTATAGTAGTTACTGTAGGCTACAGTGACCCTACTAAATTGATGTAGCGATGTTCATTTTTGTTTTAAAATCACTGTAGCGCTACAGTAAGTACTGTGCTATAATTAGTAACAGTAGATTTAAGTTTTTTACATTTTTCTGTTTTTGTTTAAATTTTTTTAATATAAAAATTCTATAAAATAAAAAAATCAAATGTTATCCAATCAGATTTAAATAAAAAAATGCTACTCATTGTAGCGCTACAGTAAGTACTGTAGTGCTACAGTCAGTAACAGTAGATTTAACCTTGTTACATTTTTTTGTTTTTGTTTAATTTTTTTAATAAAATCTGATTGGATAACATTAGATTTTTTATTTTATAGAATTTTTTATATTAAAAAATTTTAAACAAAAATAGAAAAATGTAAAAAACTTAAATCTACTGTTACTAACTATAGCACAGTACTTACTGTAGCGCTACAGTGATTTTAAAACAAACCTGAACAGCGCTACAGCAATTTAGTAGGGTCACTGTAGCTGCTACAGTAACTGGTATAAATTTACAATTTTTATGTCATTTATATATATATATATATATAATCTATAAAATATAAAATTTAATGTTATCCAATCAGATTTTATTAAAAAAATTTAAACAAAAACAGAAAAATATAACAAACTTAAATCTACTATTACTGACTGTAGCACTACAGTACTTACTGTAGCGCTACAGTGAGTAGTGTTTTTTATTTTAAAAATGAAGAGGAAGATATGACCGCACTCACATCACAGGTTACAAATATACTTTTTACGATTTTTTTAAACACGGTATCACACTGGGCGGATGATTTTTTTATATTTTAAATATCTAATTGGAGTCGGTATTGCCAATACCGACTTTGGAGTCGGCATTGGTAATGTCGACTCCGAAGTCGGCAATCCCAATGCCGACTCCAAAGTCGGTATTATCAATATCGACTTTGGAGTCGGTATTATCAATGCCAACTCCACATTGGCATCTGATTTCCAGTCGCCAACTTACCAACGTGACAATTTGGTGACTATTTTAAAAATTTTTTTTTAATATAATTATTTAAATAATAAAATATAATTATTTTAATAAAAAACCCTTCTTTTTTAATTACAAAATTAAACCTTTCAAAGGATCGTGAGACATTGTGGAATATTTCGTCGCTTTCCCAATTTTTATAGTGTCGTTCGCACGTGCAGTCGGCGAGGAACTTTAGCCTGTATAGTGAGTCCTCTCTTGGGAATTTATTTTTTTACTTCCTCTAATATCACTGTAAACATGTGAATACCTAACACTCTACACTAGTTTTTAACTTATTTAACTGGTTAAATAGTTTATTATTCACATGTTAACTTGTTATTATGATAAACAACTATATAAACACGTCAACTGGTTGAACATATCACCATGTTTACCTTTTTTTTTTTTTTTTTGGGACAAGGGCCATGTTTACTTCGTAGTTCGAACATGATGTGTTGATGTATTAATGTATTTCGAACTTCTCGCATGACTCGCCCGTGATTTGTGTTCGAATACAAATGGGCGAATACATTAATGTATTGTTCTTCACAAGAAAAACAAACACGGTAATATATTCAATCATATCGAAATGAAACCGTTAACCTAGCAAATATTAGTGTGGAGGTCATTTGGCCTCCTAGGTTGACGGACCCGTCACTGTCCTTCAATAACTCAAAACGACGATTATTCAGTCACGCGTCCTCAAACGCGACAAAGACTTTTGAGTCCATCTCATTTGACACATGTCCTCGGACAGCATGAAGACTCCGCCTTTCCGGATGCTTTTGGGCAGCACCAAACAGGGCAGGACTACCGAACACCAGGTGAACGACCCCCCAAGCTTCACCGAATAAGCCTCTGGGCTCTTGTTTGGTGCTTTCAAAAGACGATCATTATGAGAAACCCTTAGCCTTCCAACGACCTTTAATAGGACTGCGTTGTGCGCTCTCCCATTGTAATGTCGCGTGTTTTTCGGATTCTTGAGGATCTTGTGTTCAGCGCCTGTGAGGCCAATGTGTGGCCAATGTGGCTTGTGTTCGGTGTGCGCGCGTATTTTTGGGGCTTACTGGGCCGACAATCTAGGCCTGCAGCACCCCAGGGTTCTCTGTCTGTGATCGCGACAGCAGGGGTCGTCGCATTCTGGACACGACCGACTTGCCCGTCGCGTTCTTATTGCCGCTTAGAGGCGCTGATCGTCTGCATGTGTGCCGCGTGTCGCACACTGAGCGGCATGCAGACGTCAGCTCTTGGAAGGCGACGTCTAACCCCGTCGCAATCAGGTCATGACAAGGCGATATGTCGCGTTCTCAACCGCTGGGAGTTTTTAAGTAACCCTGACCGAAACAGAGTTGCAACGAGTTCTGCTCGGCCAGGGGGAGGAAGCTGCGGCAATTTCCGTGGGCTTCGGTCGATTTAGCGTGTTCTCGCCGCAGGAAGCTCGCGTGGAGCAAGGGAAACACCAAGGGATTTTCGGGTTGCATGTTCTTCGCGAAGGTACGGTGACTTTTCATGTTTTTCGGGCTATGGATTGCGTAGGAGGGTGGTTTGATCAGTTTGTTCGTTTTCCTAACAGTATATACCATGTCTAGGGACTCACAAAAGCATGAAAAACACGAATTAAGGGTGGTTTGCATAGCATGGAGAGGATCCCGGATTAGGGTTCCTGCCTGTGAAGGCGACGGAAGCCTCTGTCGCGATCTGAATACGACAGGTCGACCCGTCGCGTTCAGATGGGGAACGCGACATGTTGGTGCATCGCGTTCATACGGTGAACGCGCCATATCGGTCGTCGCATTCTGTAGGCGACACAGGCCTATGTCACGACCACAACCAAGTGGTATGAATGTGTATGGTTTATGTGATATAATTATTTGATTGTCATTATTCAATGTGTTTGGCAATATCGTGTGGTGCATTGGCACCTGTGGCGCTCTGGGAGCGCATGTTTTCGAGGCTAGCATGTTGGTTACGTAGCTAGCTAGTGGTTTGCGTGTTGGCATGGTATACACGCGAGGCACCGTGTGCTCATGTGTTATGGACAGTCGTTACCCGTGTTTGTCGTGGGGTTTCACGTGGTTTGTGCAGTGCGCATGTGGTTTTGTGTGCGTGGCAGGTAGTACGACGCCTACCGTGGTTACCTCTCTAGTTGGGTGCCCCAAGTTCTTTGCGAGCCAGGCTGTTAGCTCCGGACTTGTCCTGGTACATGTGTTGTATCGTTAAGGTCTGTGTCGTCTGTCCTGGACACCCTCACTCTTTCGCTTGAGTTGTACGTCCGGCTGAGGGAAAGACGACAGTGGCACAGTGACTCTTGAGTTTATTTTTAGTCACTTGTAGCGCACTGTTAGTTGGGGGTACGGACACCAGTAGTCGACACTGGTCCCCAACTAGTCCTTTCCAGTGCCTCACTCTAGGGTGCTCCGGCCAGAGACCCCAGAGGTGCCACGCATGGGCCTGCAGCTGTGTACCCGCAGGAGTGGTGTTTAGTTGGTCTCCACATTTGTTTGACTTTTCCACGTGGAGCGGCAGCTGGACCTTTCGTCTGTGGCTGCGAGACTGAGAGGTAGACCTATGTTTGTTTGTCTGAGTCAATTACTGGTGTTGCGAACAAGTCTACGTGGTTCGAGTGTGGCAGTCTCTACTTTAGCTCGTACGTGATTGAGTTTTGTCGTTTATTTACTTACTTTGTTTAATATAGTCGGCAAATGGTAAGTATATTTACTGCTTTAATAACCTGCATGGTTGTGCTATAAATTGCTAGTATAGTTTATTGTTTCCGTACTTGTGTATGGTTTGTTCGAGTTGGGGGAGTTCCCTACTGAGCCAGTGACTGGTGAGGCTCACCCCTACTCCCCACAGGTGAAGGTAAGGAGGAGGTTTCGTTGCCGTCTTCCGGTTCAGGGCCGCGCCGCAGCGGTGTTGGGCCAGCGCCCCCAGTAGTGTAGCTTCTGCAGCAGAGTGTAGTTTCTTTCCTCAGTTGTACCAGTTTACCTCGGGGTATGCCCCAGGCTCCTGTACTTTCTTGTACTTTTGTTAAAATTTGGCTATGTAAATCTTGTACATTATATATGAAATGGTAATTCATATATGTGAGCATGTGTGTGCCTTTCTGTTTTTCACGGACTCATATGCGGTATCCCTTGCGAGGCTACGGCCCGTTCGCGGAGGCGGGCGTAGGTCAAGTTCGTTATTGGGTTAACGGGCTTGAACGAAGCGCTCCGCCACAGTTGGTATCAGAGCGAGGTCCGTGTAAATATAAAGGAACCGCGAAGTTACATAGCCTTATTTCTACACTTGTACACTGCTGGTAGCTGACCCTGGTTTTTGTAATGACCAGTTTTATTGTGATTGTTATGTTATTTGTGTAGGAAGTTGAGATGGCTGATAGAAGAGACTGGGGTGGTGGAAGAGAGGACCCTGAGGAGTCCACTCAGCGTATGATTGAGAGGATTTGGGAAAGCCTCACTGATATTCGGATGAGGATGGATCAGCAGGCACCGGTACCTCCAACAGCAGTACCACCAGTTGCTGGAGTACCTGTGGCCTAGGGCTGCCAATGGACCTCCGAATTCCGTTTAGCCGACCCGTTTCCACATTTTTTATAGGATGCGGAACTCCGAAAAGAACTTTCTGATAGCTTAGCGGAAGCGGAACACCCAATTCCGCATCTGCTTTTCCATTTTCGTTTCCGATAACTTTAATATATATTATATAATATTTTTATAATAAAATATCGTCAAACTTTGGCTCTTAAATTTTAACTCATTGTCTCTCACCTCTCATCTATATGTAAATGTCATCTATTCTAGTTCCAATTATTGACAGCTTTTTTATCTAATGATATTTATATCTACATATATTGATTATCTATTACTCAACCATTATATATCACTATATGATTTTACCATACTAATTTGATCTTGTTATATTTCATTTAGTAAGGGTCATTATAATGTAATGATGAAGAAGATATGGTAGAAAAGATTATTAAATTTACATTTGAAACTATTCATAAATTTAATAATTAATATACTTATAAATTTATAAATTAATTCTAATTGTACAAATGTTGTTACATCCGAAGTTTCCGTTTTGTTTCCGTTTCCGTTTCCGATTTTCCGATAGAAAGCGGAAATAGATGCGGAAGCGGAAACATCTTTTTCCGTTTCCGTTTCTGACTCCGAAATTTCTTATAGGAAGCGGAAGCGGAAACACCCATTTCTGATTCCGACTCCGACCCGTTGGCAGCCCTACTGTGGCGTGGCCCCAGTTGCACCACCGCTAAGGGTGGAGGTACCCTATGTGGCACCTGTACCACCATCACCACCAGTAGCGGCAGCAGAAGAGCCGGTGATGCAAATTGAAAAGTTTTTGAGGTTGCAGCCGCCCACTTATACAGGAGGGCTGAATCCAGATACGGCAGAGCATTGGATTCATGAGATTGAAAGTGTCTTTACGACCATGAGGTGTCCAACAGCGGACAGAGTTGTGCTAGTTGCATACCAGTTGAGAGGTTTTGCGCAGCAGTGGTGGCGTCTGAAGATGCAGACTACCTTTGCAGGTAGGACAGAGGAGGTTATTACCTGGTCAAAATTTCTCGAGGTATTCAATGACACATTCTTTCCACTTCAAGTGCAGCAGGCGAAAAGAGAGTAATTCCAGACACTTCAGCAAGGTAATACCTCAGTTTTAGAATACCAGATGCAGTTTATGGCACTTAGCCGATATGCGTCTTATGTAGTATCGGATAATGCTATGATGGTTGAGTATTTTATTTGGGGTTTGAGGGAAGAGTTGCAGAATGCGGTGATACTGTTAATATGTAGATCAGTTGAAGAAGTAGCCTAGAGAGCAGCTACACATGAGAGATCTATTCGGGCTCGATAGGCGAGCGGGTCAGGTTCGGGTAGTTTTCGGCTACCCCATCAAGCAGCAGGAGTCAGTAAGGGAAAAGCACCAGTAGGACCTTCATCTTCAGGTTTTGGTAAGTGGGGTCAGAAATTAAAGTAAGTATTTAAGGGCAAAGGAAGAGGAGGTCGTCAGCAGTTCCAGCAGGGGCGTGGCTATAAGCCAGAGGTAGAAGAATCGCAATAGAGCACTGCCAGGCAGCCCACTATTCCACCAGGTTACAGGTGTTATAATTGTAATCAGTCGGGGCATTTGATCCGCAATTGCCCCTATCCGAGGGAATATGGGTATGGTAGAGGTGTTCAACAGCAGCAGCAGCCTCAGCAGCCATTAGCAGGTCGTGGTGGAGGTGCACCGCAGCAACGAGGTAGGGGCCGGGTTATGGCTATCACCCGTGCCCAGGCAGAGGCATCGAACATGATAGAAGGTACAATACATATTTATGATTTTTCAACCAGAGTTCTATTTGATTCAGGTGCTTCTCATTCTTAGTACTTTGTTACCTTGTGAAGTATAATATGTTCAAAGATGTCTTTGTGACATGGTTTGCTAATGTTGAGCATTACACGGATTTGTCTACCCATAACGGAAATTGTCAGCATAACCTCTCTTCCGATCAAAGGTTATATGTATGGTATATGTATGTGTGTGTGTGAAGCCGGAGGAGGGTGTTACAGATTTGAATATTTCAAAATAAAAAAATATGATGGACCTCATATATGTATGAATTCAATATTGCAAAGTTCCAATCGCCAATGCATATCTCGTTTTGTTCAAAGATTGATTTTGTCAGATATGAAGACAAAGTTAACAATTGCACCAGAAGAGATTGTGAGAAAAATACTAGATGAATATCATGTTGAAATTTCATATAAGAAAGCATGGATTGCAAAATGTTTGGCTATGAAACAAATCTTCGGCAGTTGGGAATCATCATATGCTACTCTACCCAGGTATCTAGAGGCCCTTCAATTGACAAATCCGGAGACAGTTGTGCAGCTCACCTATGCAGATCAATATGTCTTTCATTTTTAGAGAGTTTTTTGGTCATTTGCACCTTCCATACAAGGGTTTCCACATTGTAGACCATTGATAATTGTTGATGGAACACACTTATATAGAAAATATCCTGGTGTTTTGATGATTGTTACTACCGTAGATGCAGATGATGGTTTATTCCCCCTTGCATTTGCTATTGTTGAATCGGAAAATGGCGATTCTTGGGCATAGTTTTTGGCGTGCATCAGAGAGAAAGTTACAAATAGAGTTGGTCTTGCAATCATTTCTGATCGACATAGAGGTTTGGAGCGTGCAGTACCTGAGATATTTCCTCCTCCTATTGGTTACCATCGTTGCTGTTTGCGTCATCTTACTGATAATTTTCAAAAGGTCTTTTGTGATAAGACATTGACAGGTCTAGCATGGTCTGCAATGACTAGAATATGTATCTTTGAATTTCAACATTTGATACAGAAAATAGAAGAAATGAATCCTCAAGCAAAGAAATGGTTGGAAGATGTCGGTTATGAAAGATGGACAAATGTATATGATGGTGATAAGCGGTTTGGTATGATGACAATAAATATTTCAGAAAATTTTAATAGTGTATTGAAAGGTGCACGAGGTTTGCCTATCCAGGCTTTAGTGCAAAAACTTTCTATAGGTTAAACAATTTTTTTGTTAAACGACATGAGGATGGTTTGAATTGGGAATCATCATATGCTCCTAGTGTAGAAGTCGAACTTCGTGTTATTGAGCGTGAGGCTAGAAGATGTCAGGTGATCAGATTTTCTAGACATGAGTTTCAAGTCACTAATTCACATGGACATCAATACACTGTTAACTTGGGATCACAATGTGGTTGCTCCTGTAATGTTTATTGCATGACAGGTCTTCTTTGTGTCCATATAGTGGCATCTTGTAGATCATTTTCAGCAAATATCTCACACTTGAACTTTTGTGCTGCATTTTATTCTGTGGAGGCCTATCGACAGACATATGGGTTTACTTTTCATCATGTCTTGGACAGTCAACATTGGCCTCTGCATCGAGGTGCTACATTGCAACCTCCATTTGGTCGCAGGCAAAGTGGTCGTCCACGTAGCCGACGCCTTCATATGCATATGGATACGAATAAGGAAGGGTCATCTCATAACCATTGTAGTCATTGTGGCCAATCAGGACATTATAGAAGTACATGTCAAGGGGTACAACCCCCTCATCATAATTAGTAAGTGTTATGTCACGTCCCGTCATTTAATATATCCATAAATGCCGGAAACGTGAACGAACGAGAAATCAAGAGTACAATTGAACTAATTGAACAGGACAATGACTCAGAAGCTTCACTAAATAACATGTATTAATTGTCATTCAATAGGTGTTACATGATTCTTGCTTTACAATCTCAAAAATAAAATGTCGCCACGGTTGATCTCTCCACACACAAATCCCGAAGTTCCCGCCTTCTAGAATTGTAGATACCTGAAATAGTAGGATTTAATGAGCTAACTAGCCCAGTAGAATTCAATTCCTTGAATTAAGAAGGATTCACATGTATGATCTCAAGATAAGAACATGAACATTATTAACAATGAGTGTTCAAAACTATGAACGAATGAGTCAATTCAATAACACATGAAGAACCAAGGTAATATAGGAGCATGATCAATATCTCAGGATGTTACTTAAGTTTAGAATCAAGCACTTATTCACACACACATGTGTATTATGATGACTAATCAAACCACTTAATGATGCATGCCAACATCCATTGTCCTCATCGCCCCCGCGCGGCCACTGACGAATTCGGGCGCTCCCCCCAGGACTGAACCAGCCCTTTATTTGCCAGGCATATTACTCAAATGAGTCCCAAAGACTCGCAACTCGTCATCATAACACACTCATTATTGTAATGAGTCAAGGATACAAGGATTTTACTCATAGTTACTCAAGATTTGCACACAAGAACCAAGGAACTTTGGTTCCTTCACTGATTTCAGAAATTGATAGTTTCACAAGAACAATTTTGTTCGGAACTTGGAGAAATAATTCAAGGAAAAAGGAAAGATCACATGACTGGTTTTAGTAGAGGTTTAGATAGTAAAAACCACAAACTATAGGTAGACTATTAGTTGGAGCAATTGGGTAGGATTTACAATGAAGAACAGAGTCAAATAGATGCTAGATACATGACTTTGACAAGGCCTGTCGACAGGCATGGGTCTGCTGTCGACAGGGGCTGGTTTCCAGAACTGGGATTTCAGTTCTGTGTGCACCTGTCGACAGCAAGCCAGGGGCCTGTCGACAGGGACACACAGGGTGGATTTTCTAGTTTCTGGCCAGGGGTTCCTGTCGACAGCCAGCCCTTCGTCTGTCGACAGGGGCTGTGTAAATCTTCATAAAACCATTCAATCCAACCTCGAATGGTTCTACAAAGTTTCTCTAACATTTCTAACACAATTAGGACTTTGAACAAGTATGATTTTAGTTCTATAGCTCAATGTAACATGACAAGAAAATGAAAGAAAGAACAGAGGATATGATTCACATAGATGCTCAACAAGAAGACAAATTCGAGGGAAATTACTGAAAGAGTAATTCCCTTAAAACTCTCTTTCCTACTTTCATCATTCATTTATCAAGGCACACTCACTAGAGACTTTCATGGTTTCTCAAAGGTTCAACTTCTAAGAAGAATAAGAACTATCATAGTTCACTCTACACTACACAACGGAATCAATATGATTTCAGATTTTAAACAAGTTGAGGTGAAGAAGGGATAATAGGTAACTTCTCATGGCTTGAGGACTAACTATAATATGATTAAAGATTCAGTTTCTACCAAGAACATATTTTCTGAACTGAAGAATGACAGACACATGATAAGAATCACTTCAAGCAATTAATCTATAAGTGGAAAGAAAGAGGATTATGAAATGAATCCTACACTTATACATGGATCTCTTAACATGAAGGAATTATAAGAACAAGAAGAAAGAGGATTAGGGAATGATGTGTTGCCTCTCATGACCAAACACTAAATTAAACATGATGAAGGCTCAATTCTTGTCATGGAGCTACTTCCTGAATCTGAGAAATAGCTTACACATGGTGAAGGATTACCTCAAACTATTGAACTAAGTTGAGGTGTAGGAAGAAGAATGGGATGGAAGTGAATCCTACAGACACACAACTAAAACATGATTATAAGGGATGGATACACAATTTCAAAAGAGATTTCACAAGTTTTAAGCAAGTAAGTAGGTGATCATGACCTCTTTAACACGTGTGGGAGTCAAGAATTTAGAGAAGAGTGGGAAAGGAAGAGAATTCTACCACAACACACGATGCACACAAGCTTCTAGAAGTACTTATGGATCTCAAACAAGGAATTGAGAGCTTGTACACTTAACAATAAGTTCCATAGCCAGTTCAAGGGTAAGAGTAAGAGAGGAAGGAAAGAATTGAATCCTACCTGATTTGAATAACACAAATCCCGTCCTGGCGTTGAATTCCCCCAAGAATACGATTTGCAGCAGAGGAAGACGTAGCCACAAGTAGGGAAAGAAACAGGTGAAGCCTGTTGTCGTTTTTGCAACCAATTCCAGAGTTTGCTTCACCACCACACCTTGCAGCAGCTCAAGCACAACTCGAATAGGTACTCAAGGTGCACAAGAATAGAACTAACACTCACCCACTACACTCACAGTATGAGGTCTTGCAAACACAGTTGCAACACAACCAATAGGAGCAACGACTTCCTCAACCATTTACCCACTACAAGGGACTAGAAAACATAGCAGCAACAGGAGCAGACCTAAACGGTTCGCAAGCTGGGTATTGGGGGGTTTTTATAGCCCTCAACGCTGGCCATGCATGATGGCACGATAGCCATCAAGGTGTCAAAGTTGTAATCTCCTTAAACCATGTCTGGACACATTTGCCATGCAAGTTACAAGGTTTACACCTAAGGGGTGTACGTGTTGATCCCATTACCATGTGCGCTGGCCTTCCCAGGGTCACCCACGTAAGCCTCCTGAAAATTCCAGAAAATCCAAACCGTAATTGGACCATAATTCGGCTGGCCCAAAGATCTTTCTATAAACATGTCCAAATGATGTCTATTTGTCTTGAAATTTCTACCATAAACTAATGTGATGGTTTTACAAATTATGGTGATTTTTATTTAATTTTTAGATTTTATTTTACACTAGGTGAAAAATCACCCGAAAAATGGTCGCGTCGACTGTACCTTGAAATCCGTACGTCGAAAAATTCAGATAATTACATATTTAATTTCTCCACATTTTTCTGGAAATTATGATGTTCTCGGATTTTTATTTCGTTGTCGTTTTCCGGTATCGCCATGTGGAGACCGCACTTCGAGGTACGATACTGGGATAATGTTCATTACCACTAATTAAGTCTATCATCTAATTATCACAATTTAATAACAATCCTAAGGTATTTTAACCAAATTATTTCTATTTTCTTAACATTTTAAATTTCTGGGGCGTTACAACTCTCTCCCACTAAAAAGAGTTTGGTCCTCCAAACTTCTTGACTTAGTTTGGATGGATCACAAAGATGTAAGTTTTCAGTTTTTGGAATCTTTATCTATTTCAGATTAGTTTCACTAATCTTATTATGATTACCATGCTATACATTTTCTATAACACGACATCATTAGTTGATGGAAATCTGAATATTAGTTAGCATTTTTAAATCTTATGAAGCCATGTGATGAACAGGGGTTTCATTGATACATGCTGCTACATTTCTTATTTCTGGTAGTAGTATATTACTCCTAAGATTTCTTTTATCAAGGAATAACTATAACCCTCACAGAGTACATATTCCCTTGAAAAGTAATAAGGTTTGATGAGTAAAGATAGACAACGAGAATTTTATTTATCACATAAGATTTCCAGTACAGAACTCTATAATTAGCCTTGTAAAATTACATTGATCGGCAAAACTTACCAAGTTTTGATATACTATAACAGCTAAACTCAAGTATTTCTCACTATACTCATGTCCTATTGACTTATACATAAAAGTACTTCTAATAACTTCAATCACTTTTCTTTGTGGCTTCAAGTTTTCCTGAACTCTTGTCTTTGCTCTGAGAGAGTACAGGACATTCTGAGATCCGATACTCTAGACTTCCGCCAACAGTTCTCCTTGACGTGGCCTGATTTGTGAAGAGATGCACAAGCTTCGTTTGCTTGCTTTTTGGCCTTCTTACTCTTTTTGTTCTCATTGCTCCGCTTCATCTTCTGTTTGCCAGCTATTTATCTATTATTGGGGAGTACTGTCTTATTCCTTATAGACACTGTAATACTCACTGTTTCTTGAGAGTTTGGATTACGAATGCTCTTATGCAGTTTCATTTTTCCTTGGTTATCAATGGGAACTACCCGCTTTAAGGATTGAGCAAGGTTGTCCATTGCATGTTGAACATCTTTCCATTGTGCTTCTTCTCCCATTACGCTGGTTGAGCAAACAAATTAAATTTAGTTAGTTAATCATGTGATTTAAAACTCAGCTTTTCTGATTCATACAATTGTTACAGTATGTATCTGGTTATTTGACACATTAATTTCCATGATTAAATGGTGCCTTCTTCTTGTAGGATGACAAATGATTTATGTTGTATTCATGATTTTCATATATCTAACTAAATAAAACAAATATTTAACACAAGTCTTCTATAGCATATAAAAATTCATAAAATCAAAAGGTCTATTAGTTGTGTTGACCATGATTACCTCTTAGGTTGACACTATATGGAGATCAGGTTAACACTAGTTAAGTTTCTAATTAATACTTAGAGAAAGATACGGCTTGAGGTTAACTCCAAGTGGTGGTTAGGTTGACTCTACTCATATGTGAGGTTGACACTGTGAAATTACAAGATCAACTCTATGTGATGGATAATTAATCAAAACTACAATCACCTGATTGAGGTCAGTTCTAGAAAATATAGGGTTGATTCTTATGAAACTTCCTACTGACCCAAGTCAATTTTATTTGTATATGTTAACACGCCATGTTATTAATTAATTGAAGCAAAACTATAGGATTTAACTTGACTAGAAAACATTTGATTCTTAGGATACAGTTAGAAGGGAAATTTTTGATGAGTTCAAGTCTAAAGAGGATATAAATTGAAGGGTAAACAAGTTTGACTTTTCCTTCAGTAGGAGAGGGCTCCCTTGGAGAAGTCATATGTGTGTTTATCATTTTTCACCGGACCTTGGATTCTTAACATTCTACTAAGTTTATTCGAATTATGAAATTTTTAGGTAGGCCAAATTGTGAGAAATTAGAAAGACGCTATTTTGATGAAATCGCCAAAATCGTGTTTTTCTTCTTCGGTGGGAGAGTTGACTTTTTATTGGTAAGAGATATGATTTTTCTGATATTTTTATTGAATTCAAATGTGGGGTACTTCCTTATTTACATGTAATATCTTAAGTAAATGAAACATCAAATTATAACATTTACTTAAATGATATGGAGTGTAAATAAGGTATGAGTTCAGTCTTACAAGGGTCCTGCTGACTCTTCTGACTGAACCTGCTGACACATCTAACTGAAGAAGGATCTGTTCAACACAAACTGGTGTCTGTCGACAGCTAGAAAATGGCTGTCGACAGATGACAACAGACAGAGCAAGGTTTTTCTGGTTCTGAGGGTATCTGTCGACAGACCAAAGTCGGTTGTCGACAGGTGAAGGACATCTGTCGACAGATCAAGGCTATCTGTCGACAGTTACTAACAGTTTTGTATTTCTGGGTTCTGGAAGCATGGTCCCTGTCGACAGGTGATTGCTGGCTGTCGACAGGTGAGATCTAAACTTTCAGAAATGTGATAAAACTACCACATAGAATTCTACCAAGTGTTCCTATGAGTCCTTACATCATTGGTAACATTAAAATGGTCTTAATTCTAGTTCTAACACCATATTTCACGAGGGAGACAAGTAGGACAATAGGGATATATTATGGCATGGAAATTTAAAAGCAAGATGATAACTGAAGTGCAACACTTCCTAACCACTTTTTCTTACTACTAATGGGATAAGTTTCATAGTATGCTTGGGTCATAACACAACTCTAACTAAAACATGATCATTATGGCTAGGAAAACAAACCTAATGATGCTTTCAGAATTAAGGACAAATATAAACATGGGTTTACACGGATGAAGGAACTACAAGCATGAAGTTAGGAAAGTGGAGAAGAATCATAGGGAAAAACCTACCTCTAAATTTTCATTTCATACTCAATAGAATCTATATCCAACTATACTTATCTAGCTTAACCATAGGCTTTCTACCCATCCTCACAGGTTATCCCTAGATTTATCGAACTAAGGCTCTGATACCATTCTGTCACATCTCGTCATTTAATATATCCATAAATGCCGGAAACGTGAACGAACGAGAAATCAAGAGTACAATTGAACTAATTGAACAGGACAATGACTCAGAAGCTTCACTAAATAACATGTATTAATTGTCATTCAATAGGTGTTACATGATTCTTGCTTTACAATCTCAAAAATAAAATGTCGCCACGGTTGATCTCTCCACACATAAATCCCGAAGTTCCCGCCTTCTAGAATTGTAGATACCTGAAATAGTAGGATTTAATGAGCTAACTAGCCCAGTAGAATTCAATTCCTTGAATTAAGAAGGATTCACATGTATGATCTCAAGATAAGAACATGAACATTATTAACAATGAGTGTTCAAAACTATGAACGAATGAGTCAATTCAATAACACATGAAGAACCAAGGTAATATAGGAGCATGATCAATATCTCAGGATGTTACTTAAGTTTAGAATCAAGCACTTATTCACACACACATGTGTATTATGATGACTAATCAAACCACTTAATGATGCATGCCAACATCCACTGTCCTCATCGTCCCCGCGCGGCCACTAACGAATTCGAGCGCTCCCCCCAGAACTGAACCAGCCCTTTATTTGCCAGGCATATTACTCAAATGAGTCCCAAAGACTCGCAACTCGTCATCATAACACACTCATTATTGTAATGAGTCAAGGATACAAGGATTTTACTCATAGTTACTCAAGATTTGCACACAAGAACCAAGGAACTTTGGTTCCTTCACTGATTTTCAGAAATTGATAGTTTCACAAGAACAATTTTGTTCGGAACTTGGAGAAATAATTCAAGGAAAAAGGAAAGATCACATGACTGGTTTTAGTAGAGGTTTAAATAGTAAAAACCACAATCTATAGGTAGACTATTAGTTGGAGCAATTGGGTAGGATTTACAATGAAGAACAGAGTCAAATAGATGCTAGATACATGACTTTGACAAGGTCTGTCGACAGGCATGGGTCTGCTGTCGACAGGGGCTGGTTTCCAGAACTGGGATTTCAGTTCTGTGTGCACCTGTCGACAGCAAGCCAGGGGCCTGTCGACAGGGACACACATGGTAGATTTTTTAGTTTCTGGTCAGGGGTTCTTGTCGACAGCCAGCCCTTCGTCTGTCGACAGGGGCTGTGTAAATCTTCATAAAACCATTCAATCCAACCTCGAATGGTTCTACAAAGTTTCTCTAACATTCCTAACACAATTAGGACTTTGAACAAGTATGATTTCAGTTCTATAGCTCAATGTAACATGACAAGAAAATGAAAGAAAGAACAGGGGATACAAGAAGACAAATTCGAGGGGAAATTACTGAAAGAGTAATTCCCTTAAAACTCTCTTTCCTACTTTCATCATTCATTTATCAAGGCACACTCACTAGAGACTTTCATGGTTTCTCAAAGGTTCAACTTCTAAGAAGAATAAGAACTATCATAGTTCACTCTACACTACACAACGGAATCAATATGATTTCAGATTTTAAACAAGTTGAGGTGAAGAAGGGATAATAGGTAACTTCTCATGGCTTGAAGACTAACTATAATATGATGAAAGATTCAGTTTCTACCATGAACATATTTTCTGAATTGAAGAATGACAGACACATGATAAGAATCACTTTAAGCAATTAATCTAGAAGTGGAAAGAAAGAGGATTAGGAAATGAATCCTACACTTATACATGGATCTCTTAACATGAAGGAATTATAAGAACAAGAAGAAAGAGGATTAGGGAATGATGTGTTGCCTCTCATGACCAAACACTAAATTAAACATGATGAAGGCTCAATTCTTGTCATGGAGCTACTTCCTGAATCTGGGAAATAGCTTACACATGGTGAAGGATTACCTCAAACTATTGAACTAAGTTGAGGTGTAGGAAGAAGAATGGGATGGAAGTGAATCCTACAGACACACAACTAAAACATGATTATAAGGGATGGATACACAATTTCAAAAGAGATTTCACAAGTTTTAAGCAAGTAAGTAGGTGATCATGACCTCTTTAACACGTGTGGGAGTCAAGAATTTAGAGAAGAGTGGGAAAGGAAGAGAATTCTACCACAACACACGATGCACACAAGCTTCTAGAAGTACTTATGGATCTCAAACAAGGAATTGAGAGCTTGTACACTTAACAATAAGTTCCATAGCCAGTTCAAGGGTAAGAGTAAGAGAGGAAGGAAAGAATTGAATCCTACCTGATTTGAATAACACAAATCCCGTCCTGGCTTTGAATTCCCCCAAGAATACGATTTGCAGCAGAGGAAGACGTAGCCACAAGTAGGGAAAGAAACAGGTGAAGCCTGTTGTCGTTTTTGCAACCAATTCCAGAGTTTGCTTCACCACCACACCTTGCAGCAGCTCAAGCACAACTCGAATAGGTACTCAAGGTGCACAAGAATAGAACTAACACTCACCCACTACACTCACAGTATGAGGTCTTGCAAACACAGTTGCAACACAACCAATAGGAGCAACGACTTCCTCAACCATTTACCCACTACAAGGGACTAGAAAACATAGCAGCAACAGGAGCAGACCTAAACGGTTCGCAAGCTGGGTATTGGGGGGTTTTTATAGCCCTCAACGCTGGCCATGCATGATGGCACGATAGCCATCAAGGTGCCAAAGTTGTAATCTCCTTAAACCATGTCTGGACACGTTTGCCATGCATGTTACAAGGTTTACACCTAAGGGGTGTACGTGTTGATCCCATTACCATGTGCGCTGGCCTTCCCAGGTTCACCCACGTAAGCCTCCTGAAAATTCCAGAAAATCCAAACCGTAATTGGACCATAATTCGACTGGCCCAAAGATCTTTCTATAAACATGTCCAAATGATGTCTAATTGTCTTGAAATTTCTACCATAAGCTAATGTGATGGTTTTACAAATTATGGTGATTTTTTATTTAATTTTTAGATTTTATTTTGCACTAGGTGAAAAATCACCCGAAAAATGGTCGCGTCGACTGTACCTTGAAATCCGTATGTCGAAAAATTCAGATAATTACATATTTAATTTCTCCACATTTTTCTGGAAATTATGATATTCTCGGATTTTTATTTCGTTGTCATTTTCCGGTATCGCCATGTGGAGACACGCACTTCGAGGTACGATACTAGGATAACGTTCATTACCACTAATTAAGTCTATCATCTAATTATCACAATTTAATAACAACCCTAAGGTATTTTAACCAAATTATTTCTATTTTCTTAACATTTTAAATTTCTGGGGCGTTACATGTTATGTCTGTTTTTTACATCATTATAATTCTTCACATATTTATGTCTGTTGTTTATATACTGATAATTCTTCTTAAATGTAGGCTTGGCAGAGATGGACCAGCTTCCAGGTCCTATAGATACTTCTGTATTATACGCACATGAGGGACATAGATCACAATTGGTTTACATTGGCCAGGTATTGTTATTGTTAATGTATTGTTGTTGTTACTTGTGCATAAATTTAATGTTAACAGTTTTTTTTTTTTTCAGGAAACAGAAGTTTTTAAATGCTGTGAGCACCATAGGAGCTTGGGTGGTTGGCCAGTTGACCCCCACATTGTAGAATATGTACATAAAGCTGGTTTATTTCATTTGACTCAGGTTCAGTGGATCAGGTTAGATTGGGCATTGATCACTGCCCTTGCTGAGAAATGGAGGAGTGAGACACAGACTTTCCATCTTAAACATGAGGAGATGACTATCACGTTGCAGGATGTTGCTATTTTGATGGGATTACCAATTGATGGTGATGTTGTTGTAGGAAACACTAGTTTAGATTGGATAGATGTTTGCATGACACTTTTAGGTGATCTTACAGATATGATGAGACGGGGTTTTGTAAAATTATCTTGGTTGCGAGAAAGGTTTGCAGTTATCGCAGAGGATGCATCAGTGGAGGTTGTTAGACGACATGCACGAGCATACTTGTTACATCTTTTTTATTGTACTATTTTCAGTGATAAGACAGGAAACTCAGTGCCACTTATGTATCTACCACTTCTATAGGACTTTGATCGAGCTAGTAGATACTCATAAGGTGATGCGACACTTGCTTATCTCTATCGTCAGTTGTCTATTGCATGCAAGTCGAATGCCAAAGCCATTTGTGGTTCATTGACTCTTCTTCAGGTAATTTGTCATTTAATACATATTTATTTTGCCTCTAACAATTTATTGCATCTTCTAAATATTTGATTTATTTTGTAGTTGTGGTCTTGGGAGCGACTACATGTGGGACGTCCTGATATTGCGATGCATCTTTTGGCACAGGACATGCCTTTGGGTCACAGGTAAATTCAGAATGTTGCATGACTATTTAATTATAGAAATTTTACTAACTCACAAATAAATTGTAGGTGGAATGTTCCGAGAGCGGAGATAAATAACCCTCGACATGTTTTGAGACTATACAGATCAGAACTTGATCATCAGGAGGACTATCAGGTAAACATAATGAAACCTATTGTATTATACACAGATGATATAGTACTTCCACTTACCCTTACATCATGTATTTTCAACACAGGTTAGATGAGAGCCATACACTTCTCATATATTACAGATATTACCAACTGTTTTGAGGCAGGTATCTGATATTTGGTTGTCTTGGGTTCCTCTTCTTTGTTTTTCTATTGTTGAGATGCATGTTCCAGATAGAGTACTTAGACAGTTTGGTAGAGTACAGGCTATTCCTGGTCCTGTTGATGTATTAGATCGTGTCACCCGGAAGGGACGTGAGCAAATTGATTGGGCTAGATATTTGCACATTTTGTAGAGATGTGGCATCGTCGGAGAGATTACATTATACCACCAGATGAGGACACTGTTGGTATTGTTAGAGTGGAGTATATGTCTTGGTATTGGTCTATCACCAGGCGGTACATTGGTCGGTCAGGTTTCATTTATGATATGCGTTATGAGCCACGTGATCACATAGAGAGGAGTATGGTAGAAGGTATGAAGCGTTTACATATGATGGTTACTGATGGCCTTCAGGATGATATGATATCAGATAATACACAGTCTAGATATATAGCCATGCAAATGTACATTGATAGTGTGCTATCTCAGGTTCAGCGGACATATTCATCTATATCAGATGCAGGACCTTCACAGCCATGTGCAGGCACGCCACAGCAGCCAGATGATGCAGGACCACCTCAGTTTTCTCCAGATGTTATGACAGTTTCACAGTATGGTCTGTATGACGTAGGAGCTTCACAGATATTGACAGATGAGGGCATGCCAGATACACAGCCACCACAATCTACAGTAGGTACATATCGTCGCCAGCGATGTCACAGAGGTTCGACTAGCACACTACTGCAGCAGAGTCAGTCCGATCTACTTGGGGAGACATTAGGCAGTATATCAGAGGACATAGATTCTGAGATAGCACAGTCAGAGTCATGTGATGCTATCTTAGTGCATGAGACACAGTCACAGTCGGAGATAGAGGTTGATGCATAGAGTGAGCTACAAGAGCAGTGTCATAGTCGTGGTCGAGGTCGAGCATCTAGAAAGGGAAAGAAGAGATGATTTCCACAGTTTTTTTGAGATGATTTCTATACTTGATATTTTTTAGTTGTGTTTTTCATGTACATATATTTTTTGATGTATTTGTGATTTAAACATGATGTATATGTGACTTAGACATCTACAAACATTTTGGGCCGATTTAGACATGATAGTACTTGTGCATATGAGTTTTAACGAAAAAAAAACATGAACAAGGTATTGGGTAAAACTAGCAAGCAATATATTCTACCAGTCAGGGCATCAACGCTCTAATATTGGGTTTAAATATTCAGTCATATTTTGGATCAGAACTTTGTCGTATCAACCATTAAATTACCTAACTAAGTGTTAATCAATTATTACTCAAGTGCTTTATAAGAGGCTAAAAAGTTAATCTTAAAGTTAGAAGTGAGAAAGCTGGTATACATAATAATGCATCACCATAAGGAAAATGTACAAGTCACATTACAGAACCCAATATTGGGTTCCCCATCGACATCATATATGCTTAAAAGAAGAATCCATTACATAGACTAATTAATAACAATTGTGTTTTTCACAGGATTGTTGCATTATATCATTCTATCTACCAACATAAATTATCATTTCATGGAAATCATTTTAGTGTGTAAAAACATGCTATGGCTTGGAACACGCATCATTATTGGCTTCTATCTCGAGACAGTATTTATAATTTTTAGTTCGTAAATCAAATTTCTTCCACGATAGCTACCTATTTTAGATTTTTATAGCAACACCCTGTGAAAAGCGGTCGACCGTTCTCTGCTCGGGCGGTCGACCGCTCTGTTGCTACTACATTTTCACACACCTGTAGACACCGAAATCCCGTTCCCATTTTAAGGGGTGCGAAATAACAGGCCACGAAGGGGGTGGATAAAAGGGGGAAATATTCGTGGTGTGTGTGGATATGGAGTGGAAGATGGAAAATAAAATAATAAAAAAGGAACGTGATCGCCAGGCACACGAGGGTGCCGAAGGGAGATGCACGCGAGGGGTGCGGGTGAAGGAAGTGATCGCGGATGTGTACCTTTTTGGAGAGGGGAAATTGCGGAGGTGGCGTGGGTCCTTTCTTCCTCTACGAACACGGTCGGCCGTGGTAGAAGGCGTTTTCCATTTTGATTACCCTAACAAAAGACAAAGAAAAGGGAGATGATTAGCCGAATGTGCAGTATACAAATTCTAAAATAAAGAATGGAAAGAATAACATGGGAGAGGACACACCTTGTGTGGTGGTTTTTTAAACCCCTAAGATAGGGATGTGTGTGTGTGTGCATGTGTGTGTGTTAAAAAAGGTAAAAAGGGCACGTGGGCCCGAAGGAGATAAATGAAGAAAAGGAAGGGGAAGGGGGAGTGCTTCCCCCAGTGTTGGTGATGCGGCGTTGTCGGTTGGGCGACGTGGAGGAGAGGAAGACGAGGAGGAAGACGTCGCTCTCGCCCTGCTCCGGGGTACGTGGGCGATGAAGGAAGAAGGTGCAGATCGGCGCGGAAGGAGGACAGCGTGAGGAAGAAGATCTCCCAGGGTCGGTGGTGGTCGGCTCGGAGTCGAGGTGGAAATCCGGCAGGGTTTCGCCGCTCTGAATGGTCCCCCCTTGAACAAATGACCCCTCCGGTCATACTTATAGTTATAGGCAACAGATTCTTGAATCGCGTCCAAACAGGAAGCCACAATTATAGATTAAAACGCATCCGGGTGGCAGGCCACAATTTAGAAAGTCAAACTGAAGTGACATGCGCATGATGGCGTAGCCTGTGACCATGCTTCTGAATCACGTCCGGGCAGGCCGCCGCGACTTGAATCGCGTCCACCTTGCCCGCCGCGATTCAGACTCGCATGGTTTTGAGGCAATCGGCTCATAAATGTGCATGACATAGCCGTAGGGGTTAGGTGTTGACTTTATAATCGCGGCGTCCTCAGAGGACGCGATTTCAAAATTTTGTCATGATTACGAACATGCGCGACGTCTTGTCGGGCCAAACCTTTTTGACATTTAAATCACGTCGTCCTTAGCGGACGCCTTTCTATTTTGAACATGTGACGGAAAAAGGCCCTTAAATGCGTTGGCTTTGACCGCCGCATTAAGGACCTAAATCGCGTCCACCATGACTGCCGCGTTTAAAAGGCGTCCACTGTAGTGGACAGGTCGATCCGCGACCGACCCCCTTGGGGAAGCACCGAGAAAGAAAAGGGTGAGATCCAGAAATATTGAAAAACACTCTTGCGAGGCAAAAAGAAGGTCATTTGTGATGTTACGGCGCAATAAGAAATTTACCCGCGGTGGAGCCGAATTTACGTGTCTACAACACCCTGTGAAAAGCGATCGACCGCTCCGCCGCGCGGACGGTCGACCGAGCATCAGGAGGTTTTTTTTTTTTAAACATAGTGAAATCAGCATTGGCATTGCCGACTTTGGTGTCGGCAATGTTAATGCCGACTCCAAAGTCGGCATTTGCAATGTCGACTTTAGACTCGGTGTTGGGAATATCGACTCCAAAGTCGGCATTCCCAATGCCGACTCCATACTGACATCCGATCTCCCGGTCACTAAGTTGCCGACATGGCAACTTGGTGACTATTTTAGGAATTAATTTTAAATTGTTATTAATTAATTAATTAAATAATGAAATATGATTATTTAAATAAAAACCCGATGATATATATTTTTTGACAATTATCGGATGATATTTCATTGAATATAAAAAGTTTTGATGATATATAAGTATTTTTTTAATAAAAATTTATGTCAAAATTAGTCGTATCGTGCGGATAGATTGTGTCTTATTATTCATAGAACGGTACAATGGAATTTATATTGTACCAGTGGTCGATCGATCGAAAATGTCAAGTCGATCAATTTTTTTCTTCTCTTTTTGAATATCAAATAGATCATAAAATTTAAATACTATTCTAATAGAAATTAATCAATTGATAACAGAAATTGATTAATTGATATTAAATTTTAATTTATTAGATGTCTGAAGATATTTATTAAAAAAATCGATCAACCCATGACAATAAAATAATCGTAGTATGGTGCTGACGATGTTGGGACTCGCAAAAGTTTGCCGCTATGTAAAAGTTTGCCGCTATGTTGATGATAACTATCCTCTCCGAATATTTTTGATGTCATCGAAGAGATGCACAACGACGAGGGTTTCAAATCTGGGGAGCATTTGCATATTCAAGACTTTTTTTTTTTTTTGCATATTCAAGACATTGTGTCGAAGTCTCTTCTGTTCACTGTATAAAGTGCGTCATCAACGAGACGAAACGACGTGACGCACTGCTGTGCATTCCATGTAAACTTTTGCCGGTCGTTTAAAAAATAGGACAAAAAAAATGCGGAAGAATTATGACCGACCCGACACGGTCACCAAAGATCCTATATATATCATAGGGTTTTTAAAATAAATAATCATATTTAATTATTTAATTATTTAAATAATCAAAAAAATATTTCCCAAAATAGTCACCAAGTTGCCACGTAGGCAACTTGGTGACCGGCTGGGACGGCAATGCCGTGTTTGGAGCCGGCATTGGCAATGCCGACTCCAAAGCCGGCATTGCCAATGCCGACTTCAAGCTTTAAAAAATAAAAAAAATTTCCATCAAGCCGCGCCCTGTGAAAACACAGGGCGCGGCCTGTGTTTCACCGAGACACAGGCAATATGCCTATGTCTCGGTGAGGTGAACCGATATGTGTGACTATTTGCCTGTGTCTCGGAACAAAAAATAAGAAATGTAGATAATGAAATGTTTTTGAAGAACATATACAAAAATTTTTTAACTCAATTTTTAAATTGTAGATTAGAATTTGAATCTTTTAAAATGATAGTAAAATAGATTATTCATAACAAACTATATGGTTGTAAACATACATCTATTTATTTTAAAAAAAAATGGACAGCACCTCTCCTGTTCCACTTATATTTTCATTATTTGTACATGTTCCTGTATGATAGCATTTCAATATATGTCAAGGATAATCACAAATAACATGTCAAAATATTTGTAAATGTCTAAGTCACACATACATCATGTCTAAGTCACATATATATCATGTCAAAATCACAAATACATCATGTCTAAGTTACATATGTACACGAGAACACAACTAAAAAATATCAAGTACATAAATCATCTCAAAAAAACTGTGGAAACCATCTCTTCTTTCCCTTTCTAGATGCTCGACCTCGACCACGACCACGACCACGGCTGTGACACTGCTCCTGTGCATCAACCTCTGTCTCCGACTGTGACTGTGTCTCATGCACTAAGATAGCATCACATGACTCTGCCCGCTCTGTCTCAGAATCCATGTCTTCTAATATACTGCCTAATGTCTCTCCAAGTAGGTCAGACTGACTCTGCTGTGCTAGTGTGCTACTCGAACCTCTGTGACGTCGCTGACGACGATATGTACATACCATAGACTCTGGTGGCTGTGTATCTGTCATGCCCTCATCTGTCAGTATCTGTGAAGCTCCTACATCATATAGACCATACTGTGAAACTGTCATAACATCTGGAGAATAGTGAGATGGTCATGCATCATCTGGCTCCTGTGGTGTGCCTGCATATGGCTCTGAAGGTCCTGCATGTGATGTAGATGAATCTGTCCGCTGAACCTGAGATAACACACTATCAATATACATCTGCATGGATATAAATGTAGACTGTGCACTATCCGATATATCATCCTGAAGGCCAACACTAGCCATCATATGTAAATGCTTCATACCGTCTACCAGACTCCTCTCTATGTGATCTCGCGGCTCATAACGCATATCATAACTGAAACCTGGCCGAGCAATGTACCGCCTAGTGATAGACCAATACCAAGCCATATACTCCCCTCTACCAATACCAACAGTCTCCTCATCCGGTGGTATAATGTAATCTGCCCGATGATGCCACATCTGTACAAAATGTGCAAAATATCTAGCCCAATCAATATGCCCACGTCCCTTTCGGGTGACACGATCTAATGCATCAACATGACCAGGAATATGTTGTACTCTACCAAACTGTCTAAGTACTCTATCTGGAACATGCATCTCAACAATAGAAAAACAAAGGAGAGGAACTCGAGACAACCAAAGATGAGATGTCTGCCTAGAAACAGCTGGTAACATCTCCAATATATCTGCAGTGTATGGCTCCCACCTAATCTGTATTGAAAATACAATTAGTAAGTGTAAGTATCGTATCCTCTGTGTACAATATAATAGGTTTCATTATGTTTACCTGGTAGTCCTCCTGATGATCAAACTCTGATCTGTACAATCTCAAAACATGATGAGGATTATTTATCTCTGCTCTTCGAACATTCCACCTACAATTTATTTGTGACTTAGTAACATTCATATAAATAAATAGTCACACGAAATTTTAAATGTACCTGTGTCCCAAAGGCATGTCTTGTGTCAAAGGATGCATCGGAATGTCAGGACGTCCCACATGAAGTCGCTCCCAAGACCACAACTGCAAAAAAAATCAATTACTTAGAATATGCAACCACATGCTAGAGACAAAATAAATATGCAGTAAATGACAAATTACCTGAAGAAGAGTCAATGAACCACAAATGGCCTTGGCACCCGACTTGCATGCAATAGATAACTGCCGATATAGATAAGCAAGTGTCGCACCACCCCACGAGTATCTACTAACCCGATCTAAGTCCCCTAGAAAGGGTAGATACATAAGTGGCACTGAATTTCCTGACTTATCATTGAAAATAGTGCATCCCAAAAGATGTAACAAGTATGCCCGTGCATGTCGTCTAACAACCTCTGCTGATGCATCCTCTGCAATAACTGCAAATGTCTCTCGCAACCAAGATAATTTTACTGAACCTCGTTTCATCGTATCCGGAATATCACCTAAAAGGGCCATGCAAGCATCTGTCCAATCTAAAGTAGTGTCTCCTACAACAGCATCACCATCAATTGGTAATCCCATCAAAATAGCAACATCCTGTAATGTGATACTCATCTCTCCATGCCTAAGGTGGAATGTCTGTGTCTCACTCCTCCATCTCTCAACAAGGGCAGTGATCAATGCCCAATCTAACCTAATCCACTGAACCTGAGTCAAATGAAATAAACCAGATCTATGTACATATTCTACAATGCGTGGGTCAACTGTCCATGCACCTAATGTCCTGTGGTGCTCCCAACATTTTAGAACATCTGTTTCCTAGTAAAAAAAACTTGAATATATTAACATTAAATTTATGCACAAGTAACAACAACAATATCAAAACAATAACAATACCTGGCCAGTGTGAACCAACTGTGATCTATGAGAACTCTGTCCATATAATACAGAAGTATCTACAGGATGAGCTCGCACTAGGAAAAGTATGTGAAGGATCAGTGATTGGCATGAAAGGATACTGTGAGGATCCACCTCCATAGCCAATAGACCTCCAAATATAATTATAAAAGTTAACAAAATTTTCTCACACTAATATATATTTCGTACAATTATGGGAGACAACTCACCATGGGTTATAATCTGTAGGTAATGTGTAGTCATATGATTAATACCGGACATCTCTCTCATTAGCAGAATAAAATCCAGTAGAATCAACATCATCATTCAACATACGTGTGAAGTGTCCAGTTGGTTGTTGATACTCATAGTGTTGAGTATGCAAGTTGTTATCAATATGACCATGTGTTTGCACTTCATCGTTGCCTTGAATAGATATATTATCTATATCTTCCTTCTCCAAATATAATTGTACACTAGATACATGAGAAGGATACAAATCGAGCATACTTTCAACAGTTTCATCATCTTCAACTCTCACTGCAATATATTCACCCATAGAAGTAGGCCACTTGCATGTTATATCAATCTTAACATGTCTTTCGTCATATTTCGTCAAGATATATAACTTTCTCATCAGCTCAGTAAAACATGTGTCTTTCTTTACACGCAAAATGCGTACAATACCTCCTTCATATTGAGGTTTATGATCCTCAATATGTAAGACACCATCATAATAACACATTAAGGAAATGTTGGAACTAGTCATATCTGCCATTTATAAGATAAAGAAATTACATAAATCAAATCATAATATCCAAACAAATCACATTTGTCAAACAACAATCATTAAATAAATCACATTTGTCAAACAAATTTATTTAAACAAATCACAATTTCAAATATAAATTATTAAACAAATCACATTTGTGTCAAACATTAATAATTTAAACATTAATTTCATATATATCTAATATTTATACAATTAACATCACATATTATAATATAAATATTAAATTATTAAAAAAATACCTGTTGGTGTTCTTCCGGCGGTGACGGAGAGTGAGGACGGATGTGAGAGGAGGGGAGTGAAGAGAGGAGGAGGAGGAGGAGGAGGAGGGGGTGATGGAGAGTGAGGGCGGCGCGGGCTGGGGGGGGGAGGGTGGATGTGAGAGGAGGAGGGAGGAGACCGTGGGGAGGAGGAGGAGGAGGAGGGAGGAGGAGACCGTGGGGAGGAGGAGGGAGGGCGGCGCAGCTGGGGGGGGGGGTGAAGGAGAGGGAAGGCGGCGCGGGCTGGGGGGTGGGCAGGTGAGGCCGGCGGCGAGCAGGGGGGCTTCGGGTGGGTTTGGAGGGCTTCGGGTGGGTTTGCGAGCAGTGTGAGGGTTTCGGAGTTGGGGGGGGGGGTTTTAAAGGCGGTGTCGGCATTGACAATGCCGACTCCAATTTCGGCATTGCCAATGCCGACTTCAGTGTCGGCGTTGGCAACACCGGCTTTGGAGGCACACCGGTTTCCTCCCGGTCACCAAGTTGCCTATGTGGCAACTTGGTGACTATTTTGGAAAATATTTTTTTGATTATTTAAATAATTAAATAATTAAATATGATTATTTATTTAAAAAACCCTATATCATATCTGATTTGGGTCCAAAGAGGATAGGAAGATCACACCATCCAGAAGAAATCACCTGGGTATGCGGCATCAGACGGCGTGAATTGACCGGCTCAGACACTGAGGGCAAGAGGTACTGATCGAGCGATCGCGGCCATTGTTCTTCACCGCCACGTCATCAAACTCCTGGTTTTGCAGGGTTTCTTCTCTCCTCCTTTTTCCCCTCGGCTCTACACTTCCGTTGCGAGGGCTTCTTCCCTTTTCTTCCTCCTCTCTATTTCCATTGCCGGAGAGTTCGCCTGGTCGCCTCTTCGCGGCGGCGCAAGTTGTTGCGACGAGCTTGTAAGGCCTGAACAATCTTTCTCCTCGTCTACCTCAAACTTAGGTGGATTTGGTCCTAATTCGTCTATGCCGAAAGTTTTGGAAGCATAGGATGCAATCTGATGCTCGTCTTCTTTCCTGTTCTTGTTCTTATCTTCTATGTCCCAACGGATCCCTTTTTCTTCATCCTCAGAAGAAAAGGGATAAAAAAAGCTTTTGCAGATGGAGGGCAGCGGTGGGACGAACGGTGCGATGGCTGCTGACGTGAGTTGGTACATACTTGGGGACAACCAGGAGTCTGTAGGCCCATACACCCTCTCGGAGCTGCAAGGTGGGTTCATGGCTCCACTCTGATTTAGGTTTCCTGTGCTTCTCTTCGCGAAAGTTTGGATCTTCTTCTCTGTTAGTTGGGATAAATGGTAGGTATCCGCTCTTTCGTCTTGTTTAGGAGTTGAAAACAGAGCTTTGCTTGTTCTGTTCGATGATTTCGCAGTGTAGAAACCGGTGATAATGAAACTATTTGGACCACACACACACACACAAAAGAAAATTTTCTAGGCTTTATGTCAGGGCTGCAGCCTGTTGGTAGTTCTTCACTTCAGTCGAAAAGTATAAAGGATTAATTAGCTTGACGTGAACTTCAAAAGGAAATTAAGAAATAGAATTGTTTAGGGCTTATTCTGTTGTAGCATTAATATAACCTTCTCAATCTCTTCCCTATCTGGCCAGGCCGAATTGAGCCACCACTTGGGACGGGTTGTATTCCCTTGCCTCATTGATCATACTTGTTTTGTTACTTACCATACTTTGATGCGTTGGACTTGGTTCCTGCAAATGAATGGATGTGCAGATTCGTTATTCAGTATCATTCATTTGTTAAGGTTATATCGTAAGTTGTTTATGACTTCATTCCTTTTAATTCTACCCTCTGAAATACCTCATTTCTATTGTTATTTCTTCTTCTGAAGGAGCTATTCTTTTTCTTTCTCACATCCGCTTTATGTACCATTTTCTTTGAAATTATCAATAGTTGGTGTCATATCCATTTCTACTAGTGACCAGGAGCATGTTTTCAGGACAGACATTTCCCTACGCACCATCTCAAAAACTTCAATATTTTCAACTGGTTTAAGAAGATATTAGTCCGGCCACTTAGCTGTATTTGCTTGCGTGGGCAGAACATTTTTCAAATGGGTTCATCTCTGGGAACACTTTATTATGGAGTGAAGGGAGAAGTGAATGGCAGCCATTTTCCACAGTTCTGGAGTCATTTTTGGGAGCCTCTGCTCATGGAACAGGTTATTCTACTTCAGATGGAAATCTCTTGCATGCCAGTCATACTGCATTTCCATTAAATAGAAGGAAATGATGATGATTCGGTCAATGATTCAGATATATTGTTCTGTGGCAGGTGGCACCAGTGGCTTTGTTAAGACTGACGAAGCCCAGCCAACTGAAACAGAAGAGGAGGCTGATGAGAGGCCCAGTACCCCCCCTGAAGGAGAACAAGAGTTTACTGATGACGATGGGACTACCTACAGATGGGATCGTGGTCTTAGAGCATGGGTTCCTCAGGTGAGTTTTCATATACTCCAACTTTGCTGCAGTTTTTGTGAACGAAAAACTACTACTCAACCTAGGCTTGTGCTTCATGCATTTATATTTCTTGTGTGGATGTGTCTCTGTGGCATTTATTTATTCAGATTACAAAAGAGGTGCAGTATCTTTGTATTTCTTTTAAAACACTAGCAACAATGTCTTGTTGCTAATATTTTTTACAGCTAGCCTTCAAAAATTTTCATCACGTGTTCATTCACATTTCATAATTGTTCATCATCTGTTCTCTCACACCCCCCCCCCCCCCCCCCCCCCCCTGTTCTGTATCTTCTGCTTTCCCTCTCTTACCCTCTCTCTGGTGAATGAAAGGCTATACAATTGGAAATATATGTACTCTCATACTCAATTGCTCGAGATTTATTTGTCGAAATTTATTATTTTTCTCTCTGCATATATTTTCCTCGAATTCATCGAGCCCATAATTGTCAAGGTGCCAAGGCGCCCCAAGGCGTTCTTGGGGTTTTTGAGTGCCTAAGCCCTTAGGCGCCCGCCTAGGCGGCGCTTAGGCGTCCAAAGTGGTGCCCAACGTGATATCTCCCTCCTATATGGAATTTAAGTATCTAAAGGTATATAATGTATGAATAATTAAAATACAATTATGTAAGAAAGATGTTAATATGACATTATAATAAAATTAGAATATAATATTCACTAAAAATATTAAAAACATAATAAATTTAGACGGTTCTCGAATAGTGAGGATTTTTTTTAACATTTAATGACTGTGACTATGTTCACAATCTAATGAACAATGTTGGAACATGGAGTTTGAGACCTTGAATTCTCCAATGTGAGAGTATGCAGAAGCGGATTGGCCTGCGGGAACACTAAAAATTTATAATTCAAATAAATCTTATGGAACACTAAAAATCTAAAGTCCGGTGAGAAAAGTCAAACATGTCTGAGACTTCTCCAAGGGAGTCACTCTCCTACTGACGAGAATTTAGATGCTGTCAGTAGGAGAGGGAGCCCCTTGGAGAAGTCACATGCACGTTTGATTTTTTTTATACCGGATTTTGGATTTTTATTGTTCCATAGGGTCTATTTAAATTATGAAATTTTTAGTTAGACCAAATTATGAGGGATTCAAAAGTTGTCATTTTGATAGAACCACAAAAATTGTGATTTTCTTCTTAGATGAGAGAGTTGACTTTTTATTAGTAAGAGATATAATTTTTTTTGATATTTTTATTGAATTCAAATGGGGGTTACTTCCTTATTTACATGTAATATCTTAAGTCATTGAATGATATTCAGGGAAATAAGACCCAACAAAGCATGCCTCATAGGGCCTAGGCCATCCAAGGTGCCCAGGCGGGCCAAGGCGCTCGCCTAGGCACCGCCTTGGAATGCCTTTTTGGGTCCCTATAAGGTGGACCTTTGCCTAGCCCTCAGCTGGGCCCCTTTCTGCCTAGGCGCCGCTTAGGCGGGCTCCTTGACAACTATGATTGAGCCACATATGAATACATGCCTATTAGGTCATACAAAGTTTTTTCTCCAGAATGCCTTTTCTTTACATTTTTTACATTCTTCCCAGAAGATTTTAACTTATGCCTATTACTTGAGGTGTGCTATTTTTGTCTTGTACCTTTGTGTTTGTTAGTTTGCTGTTTCCCTTTCATTTTTTTAACTATGATGGTCCATCATTATTTGCCTTCTTTTTTGATGCTTATGATCCTTGTTTTGTCTAGTTTGGACTGTTTGGTTGTTTAGAAGAGGCCCTCTGACTTAATGTTTATGTTTATTTTCTTTGTAGGATGATACATTCAATAAAAATGATCCATATGGTGTAGATGACATGACATTTGCAAATGAGGAGGAGGTCTTTCCATCATTAAAAGTTATGGAGACAGATGGAGTTGAGGAAACTAGCACTTCATTGGAGAATGTGGATGAAAAACCTGAACAAATTCAGAAGCGCAAGTTGCCTAATAAGCCAACTGAAAAGAAGGTCCCCCCCCCCCCCCCCCGCGCGCGCGCGCGCGCTTATTTTCCTCTTTACATGGTTAAGTTGGCAGGGATATTTAATTTTAGCTTGTGTGTGAGTGCTTTGGTTACCTTGAGGAACAGAATTCGGTGACCATTATTGTTATGCTCTTTTCTGAAAGGACCAATGTGCTCATTTACAATTTCCTAATCTTTTTTGGCATTGAATTATGTGGAACTAAAATACTTCACTGATACTCCAAAATTTTAAATCAAATAGATTATTTCCCTTGCAATCTTGTTTAAAGTTATTTTGCTGCGATTTTAACAAGGAAATCCAAAGCAGCTTTTATTGCAACTACCGCATCATGTTGTCCTCCCCCCCAACAACAACCCATTCCACCTGCCTTGGCAGTATATGAGATTTTATAGTCAGACTGTGATAGCCCTTCCTGCAATCTTAAGTTTATGGCAGATTGTAAGAAAAGTTATTCACTAATGTATCAGCTGACATGATTTTACCTTTTTAAACTTGTCTATTGGCAGGAAGGAAATAAACCTCCAGATAGTTGGTTTGATTTGAAAGTTAATACTCATGTATATGTGACAGGGTTGCCTGATGATGTCACTGCAGAAGAAGTGAGTACATAGTCTTAAATGTTTTCTGGTTAGATATTGTATACATGGTATGCTGTCCACGTGTAATCTGTGTTTTTTACCACTATTTTTTCATTTTCAGCGTACCATAAACTGTTTACAAATTCTATAGAATGACCGCAGAATAGAATATCTTCCCATTTGTTTCACTTGCGTTTCATTTCCAGTATACTATAAACTGTTTACAAATTCTATAGAATGACTGCAGAATAGAATATCTTCCCATTTGTTTCACTTGCGTATCCACTTTCTCAGAATGGTCTAATCTGTGTTCATGTCACAGATAGTAGAAGTTTTCTCCAAATGTGGCATCTTAAAGGAGGTAACATTTACTTTACACATTCCTAATTGTATTTCTTCGTCCTAGTGCGACTGCATTGTTAATTGTCTTTGAACTGGATTTGGATGAAGCATGTTCTGTTTATTCTTTGTTTGCCATGTCAAACTATTGCCTCTAATTATTGAAAATTATGATCAAACTACAACTTTTTGCATTAAATATTATAAACGCTCTTCATATGTAGTTGCAAGTGATTGATCAAATGAGAAGGACTCATTGCACTTGTGCAAGTGCACTTCATGGCAGCCTGCATGGCGCTGCGTTGGGCGCTATGCGGGCTGGCTGGCAGAGGCAGACTGCAGCAGGCAGCTATTCTTAATCCAAATTCACCATTTTGGAGCCCACAATCACTATTTATGAGTCCAAAGTAACTATTAAAAGCCCAATTGATAGTTTTTAAATCTTAAGGGAAGTATTTTTGAGTCCAAGAGTAGTATTTGTGAGCCCAAATTTATTACTATAAAAGCCCAATCAATAATTCTCAAACCCTAAGGGTTATATTTTTTAGCCTAAAGGTAGTATTTATGAGCCTAAGTTACTATTAAAAGTCCAATCAATATTTTAAACCCTGAGGACGACTTTGATAAGGGGTTTATCCATCGGTAAAGGGGAGTAAATGCTGGGTAATTCTTATCTGGGTTTGGCAAGGGGGTATTGGCTAACCAAGGATAACTAGGTTTACCCCCTTTTACCAAGGGGTAACTCTCATCGCCAGGGGATGGGACAGGAAAGTTACCCTTGAGTAGGTACTTTTTTATACTTTTTTACACATTCCACTATCTTTTATACACATTCCATCATTTATCTTGTGAAATATGGAAGTTTTTTAATTTTTTTTAATAAAGATAGCTGGAGTTGAGGAAGAGCGGTTATCTAGCCAACCCCATTTTTACTTTCAAATTAAAATGAGTTAACTTTTGGGTTAGCTAATACTTGGTTAGTCTACCCATAGGTTGCTTAACCCTTAACCAAAGTAATATTTTAAAGTCCAAAGTTTGTATTTATAAGCCCAAACTTTTAATTTCTAAGCTCGTTGCAACCAATGTTTAAAAAGTCAGCCAACTAGTCGACTAGTCGGCCTGACTAGTTGAGTTGGGTGCTCTAGCCAACTAGTCCGTCTCTGATTCTCTCTGTTCTTCCCGTTTTTTTTTGGTAATTTTCTTTGTGGAAGAGTCTTATATACGTCTTTGTTAGATGCCACATATCGGGTTATGGCCAACTCTTTCCACCAATTGGCACCATGCTACGTAAGGGAGATATCTGGGGGAAATCGGTCGTCTTCAATCATGTTTCCATCCACGAACAGGCTCTTCCCTACTCCTATTCTCTTCCTCTTGTCGAAGCACACAGGCAGGGGGTCACGCAGAACGACAGAACAGGCAAAGCTGTGCTATGCCACTGCGCAGGAGGACTTTGTTCAGGAGAAGCTAGTAGCAGCTAGCGGCCCAGCAAGCTTCCATCTACAGTGTACGCCGTTTGTGGGGGCTAAGAGCTACATCCCATTCTTTCAGTTTGATTTTTCCCCCTATTTTCTTCTTCTTTTATTTGGTCCAACTCCTCCAGTCCTACATTCTTTCTTGCTCCCCCCTTCTTTTCTAAACTTCTAGTTTTCTATCTACAGTGTCCTTTTTTTTTTGGGGTTCCAACTTCTAATCTTCTATCTAAGCCTACAGTACTCTGTTTTTTTTTTTCTTGTTCCAAGTTTTCAACTTCTAGTCTTCTATTTATGGTACTTTTTGTTTATTCCAACTTCTAGTCTTCTATCTGCACCTACGATGCTCTGTTTTTTTTTGGTTTCCAAGTTTCCAACTTCTAGTCTTCTATATATGGTACTTTGTTTTTTTTGGTAACGAGGAAACCCCACCCCGTGGCTTAGTAGGCTCAGGGAGTGGCTTTTTGTGGACCCCAGGGTCGAGACCTGACAGCCCCTAATTTGCCGTATACTCGTATTGCCCTGCCCCACTTGACCGGGAAAACCCCTGGCCTGCACCCTTCGAGTTGTTTTTTCTTATTTGGTTCTAAGTTTCCAACCTCTAGACTTCTATCTACAGTACTCTTTTTCTGGGATTTTCTTTGATTCTCCTTGAGCTATAGGTATGTGTGAGAATTATTTTTTAACTTTTAAAAATTTTAAATTTTATTTTGAATTTGATTTATTTGGTTTTATTATTTATTTATTTAGACATGGTCTTATTTAGTTCATTTGACCTCCCCACTAACCGTAGCTAGTGTTAATTATATCAGCGCAAAGGCTGAATACCCTTGATTAACCATCAGACAAACCCTTAGAAACAAGAGAATATGACTCACATTTGAATGAGATGAATTACACATGAAAGAGAACATGGTTGCAAACATGCAATCTATTTTTTTTGGAATTTTGTTTATATTTATTTCATTTTTATTGATTTTTTTAAAATGTGTTTTCCCATTTTTGGTATTTTAGAATTATTAATTTTATTTATTTAAGCATTTTCGTTATTTATTTATTTACATTATGATTATGTGAATTAAATTAACATTTTTATTCATTTATTTGATTTAAAAGGTGTTTAACTTAAGGTGGATTAAAATTGATGTGAAACATAACTTGTTTGTTGATTTTATGTTATTGAAAATTAAAGAATAATGTTTGGAAAATATTTCGTTAATGTTGGTCGAAAACTTAGTTGATTTTGATTAAGAAATTAAGTAGTGCTACGTTTTAAATAAATGTGACGTCACATGAAATAATTCATATAACGCGTCGTTGGATAATTAAAAATAGCCCAATGGGCCCAATAAATCACACAAGTTAATTCGTTAATTGTTGGCCCAATAACCGCAAAATATCTTGATTAATTGTATGACGGTACAAGTCCGGCCCAATAAGGAGTACTAGGCCCAATAAGAAAATTGGCCCAATAAGAAGAAGTCCAATGGACCTTGCTTTGAACTTGAGAGAATTGGATCGTGCCTTGCACGATACTCTTTAGGGCTGCCTTGCAGACCCTTCCCAGGCCGCCTTGCAGTCTTTTCCCAGAGCCTTGCTCTGATTTTCAAACTTCAATCCACCCTCTTAGCCTGGGGCGCCCCCCTCCTTTTATAGTGGTTGGGCAAAAGACGCCCGGCCGGAAGGTTTGGTGCTCTCCCCGGAGCTCTGCACATTAAACTAGGGGGTTTTACGCAATTTTCAATTGCGTATTTGCATTTTAGCACCTCATTTCCTTTTTTCTTTCTTTTTTTTCTTTCCCTCTTTCGGCCGGACCCTTCCCGGGTTGGCTCTGCGCAAAGCAGAGCAGGGAGGGAGAAGGCGACGGCGCACCCCCCCTCCTCCTTCTCTCCTTCCGGCGGCGGCTCCCCTAGGGCACAGCAGCAGCGGCGGCGGCGCGAGTAGCAGGGGCGAGCAGCAGCGGCGGTGGCGGGGTGGTCCACCTGCAGCGGCGGCGAAGGGAGGCCGGCGGCGGCCTTGAGCAGCAGCGGCGCAGGCGAGCGGGGGTGGCCGGCGGCGCCGGCGCTAGATGCAGGCAGCGGCGGCGGCGTGCGGCAGCGGCGCCGGCGAAGGGAGGAGGCAGCGGCGGCGGCGTTGGGCCCAGGCGGCAGCCGCGGGCAGGGGGACCCTCAGCAGGGACCCCAACCTTCTGCAAGTAGCGGCTGGGGAAGAGAGGGGTGACCGGACTTCTACGGGTATCCCTCTCCCCCCTTCTTCATCTTTTTGTCCAAAACACCAAACGGAAGGCCATCGACCCCGTCCATCCCTTTTCTCTATTTTCCTTTTCTTGAATACACCAATTTCTGAACTCTTTATCCAGTGGCCATAGCCTTGGTTTAGGATTTGGATGCTACTATTTTTTTGGTTCAACAAATGCCCCCCACGAGACTGGCGTCCGAGTGAAACATAGGGCGTCTGTCTCGTGTGAAATTTAGTATATATTGCCCTTCAGAGGGTCCATTTCATTTATTCTGCCAACGCATTTCAGCCATTTTAACTCTGTTGAGGTCCATGTTGGAGATATTACATTTGTGAATTTGATATGTCAGAGCTTGTGACATACTCGCAGTAAACTTTCCATTTCTTTTAGACTTGCAGTATCAATGACCATCATATCATGACAACAATACCAAATTTTGCTTCATGCATTGAGAATTATGACTTTGCTGCAATATTTCTTTTGATATGCTGCTTTATCCTTTCTTTTTCTCATTCTTCTTCAGCGAAAATATGACTTCCTGCTGTTTTGACCTTGCAGAGTTGGATCAAGTACATAACATTGAAGGAAATTGCTCGGAGTTGGAAACCCCGGAGACTCAGCCGGCAGTTTTGCAAACAGAGACTGTTATAACTTCTACAAGAATCATGCAAGCCATGAATTGGCGTGAGATGACGACCTCGCTTATGCACGACAGAGCTGTTCGTGCCATTCTCTTGTACATGTTGACCTTTTGAGGGCAGGCTGCGTTGGAGCCTAGAGTTGTTTGAGGGATGTTGTTTTTAGCATCAGTACATGCTATCCATTCATTTTGACTTCTCCTTATTGGGCTATCCCAAGGGCCTGTCTTGGGACCAAGACTTTTATTTGATATATACATCGTGCTTCTGTGTTCCACCATCAGCATGTGGTCTTTATTGATAACAGGGGTTTTAAGGCTTCCCCAAAAGCCGTGAGTTGTTTGATTCAGAGGATTAGGGCTCCTCCGGGGCCACAACATGTTTGTATCAGAGAATTGAGGCTTCTCTAGGACCATAATTTTGATGAGAGGATTGAGGCTTCCTCGGGCACGTGATTTGAATGAGAGGATTGAGGCTCCCTCGGGCACGTGATTTGTATGAGAAGATTGAGGCTCTCTCGGGCACGTATTTGGGTGAGAGGATTGAGGCTCCCTCGGGCACGTGATTTGGGTGAGAGGATTGAGGCTCCCTCGGGCACGTGATTTGGGTGAGAGGGTTGAGGCTCCCTCGGGCACGTAATTTGGGTGAGAGGATTGAGGCTCTCTCGGGCACGTGATTTTGGGTGAGAGGATTGAGGCTCCCTCGGGCACGTGATTTGGGTGAGAGGATTGAGGCTCCCTCGGGCACGTGATTTTGGGTGAGAAGATTAAGGCTCTCTCGGGCACGTATTTTGGTTGAGAGGATTGAGGCTCCCTCGGGCACGTATTTGTGTGAGAGGATTGAGGCTCCCTCGGGCACGTATTTGTGTGAGAGGATTGAGGCTCCCTCGGGCACGTATTTGGGTGAGAGGATTGAGGCTCCCTCGGGCACGTATTTGGGTGAGAGGATTGAGGCTCCCTCGGGCACGTATTTGGGTGAGAGGATTGAGGCTCCCTCGGGCACATATTTTGGGTGAGAGGATTGAGGCTCTCTCGGGCACGTGATTTGACTTTTGACTGGTCTTGACGACTTGTTAGCCAAAAGATGTAAATTTTGACTTGGCCAGCCATCATGGATAGGGAATGTCCATAACAATGTGGCTGACAGATTTTGCTTTTCTTTTCTTTTTTTTTCTTTCTCCTTTTTTTTTTTCACATTACCAACCTCAGCGCCCTTTCGGGTTTTCGCCAAGATTGGCCCCCTCTAGCTTTTTCCAACACGCCTTTGCAGGTTTTCGTGTTGAGGGGTTTACCCATTTTTGCCGGAGGCGCCCTTTCGGGTTTTCACCTCAGCTGGGTTTAGGACCTTTTTACCCTTGATCTATCACGATGAAGTGGTAGACCAAGTCCGTCGGTGCACCTCCTTTTTGAGCCCCTATTTATTCTATTTTTTTTTTCTTTTCTCTCCCCCTTTTTTTGTGAGGAATTAAAGGCTTCCCTGAGAGCCCTAAGAACTTGGATTTGGATTTTCGCTGGGTTGGCCAACCTTGATGGTGTATTGGCCAGAAGCTTGGGTTTATAGTCGGTAGGGAATTAAAGGCTTCCCTGAGAGCCGTGGGTTGAGAATTTGAGTTGGACAACTCTTGGTGCAAACCTCGGTTTGCAAATGCCCTTTGTCAATTTGCAAACTCCCAATAACCTTCAGCCATTTGGCAGTTGAGCTGGCCCCCTCGGTCCCCGTCAGAGAAAGTTTGATATGACATAAGGAGTCGTCGTTTTCCGTTTTCCCTTCCTACCCCTGTGCAAGTCACAGTTCCCCGCGCGAACACCACTGTCCATTCTTCCCCTGTGCCATTCGGCGCGCTTGCAAACTCCATTGCCATTGCTGCTCTCCTGTGCCATTCGGCGCGCTTGCAAACTCCATCGCCATTGCTGCTCTTCCCCGCGCGAACTCCATTCTTCTTTGCGCTCTTCCCCTGTGCGATTCGGCTCTTCCCGTGTTCCCACTTCGCCGGCGTCGCTTCTTCGCCGTGCGACTGGCGTGGGCGTCGCTTCTTCCCCGTGCGACTGGCGTGGGCGTCGGCGTGGGCGTCGCTTCTTCCCCGTGCGACTGGAAGGCCGTGGGCGTCGCTTCTCCCCCGTGCGACTGGAAGGCCGTGCGAAATTGCACCGCCATTGCTGCTTCCCTGTGCGATTGGAAGACCTTCGACGTCGGGAAAATCTTCGCGGTCGGCACCAAACAGTAACCCGTGCAGTGTTGGTCCTCCAGCACTGACCTAGGTCGTGGACTTGTTCAACTGGTATTCCCCCAACTTCCACCCCCGTCGTCGCTTTAGCGCCAACTGGAAGGCCACCTTCCCACTCTATTGCTGTTAGGGGGCTAATGGAGTCTAAGGCTGTTAGTAG
Source organism: Colocasia esculenta (assembly GCA_014218235.1). Lineage (NCBI taxonomy): Eukaryota > Viridiplantae > Streptophyta > Magnoliopsida > Alismatales > Araceae > Colocasia > Colocasia esculenta. The sequence goes on from CM024764.1 coordinate 85,870,800, forward strand.
TATGTCCCCATCTTCCCCCCCATGTGAGAACATTTCAATAGATTCTAAGGCTGATAGCATTGTGTCCCCATCTTCCCCTCCATGTGAGAACATTCTAAGCCCACTGGCATTGACCTTGCCACCTGCTTCAGTACCTCGACCAAAACGAAGGTCAAAACATTGTCGCAAATTGAATTTAACCTGTTGGAAGCTGAGCAAGGATGCGAATTGGAAGCATCCAGAAAAAAGAGGGCTTGTGTGAGGTCAATCGAAAAATCAGGTAAGAATTCAGTGGATCTATTTATATACATATCTTTAGCACATATATTTGACATATATATATATATATATATATATCTTCAGCACACACAATGTAGACCCTTAGCATACAATATTTTGTAGCTTAATTGAGTTATTTATCTTTTGTCAGGAAAGAAAAGAGCAAAGAAAAGGCCAGTGCACCCACTCATTAGCCGATGTTCAATGAATAGCTACTGCAGTGATAGAGACTCTTTGGAATTTCGGCCATGTCATATAGAATTAATGAGGAGAACCCCTTTTTTCCCGTATGTCAATAATATTCCAAGACGGGCATTCAACATTAGTTTTGTAGAACAGATAATTCTTGGATGGGAAGGGGAAGATCTATTCAAGTTTGGGAGGACAATTATTCCTTTCACAGCCGATGATGTCGCATTGATACTTGGAGTTCCTTCTGTCGGGCTAGATGTGCCCATTAACGGTCCAGTGCAAAAATCTGTCCTACATAGTCATTTTTCAAATACTGAAAAGTTTGATAGAGAAGGTATCAAAAAATTGATTCGTGGAATAATAAAGTCCAATGAGGCGGATGACGTGGCCAATACTGTGCGGCTTTGGATTCTTCTTCTTTTGAGCACCTTTCTTGCGCCAAGGACCAACTTTACATGTCCTCCCCAAATGCTTCATTGCTTAGATGATCTAAATAGAGTTAAGGACTTTGCATGGGCTGCTGGTTTTCAGAAACTGATTCTAAACAAGATGGGTGATGCCCATGAAGCAGCCATGAACAATATATGTGGTGTGAAGACGCTTGACAAGCGAAATTATAAATCAGATTTGGAGGGCAAGCGCTTTATATATGGTTGTTCTGCAGCCTTGTGTGTAAGTTAAACTATTTTTTTGTCAATGTATTTTAATATTATGTTGAGATGACTCCTAACAATTCTTGTGCACAGGTTTGGTTGTTGGAACACACAAGGCTGCAAACACCAATCAATAAAATAGTTTTCCCCCGCATCCTGCGGTGGGAAGGTCCAAAAAAGCGGAAAGTCCAAGATATGGCCAAAAATCTTACAACTGACCAAGTATGATCCCCTTTCATTGTATTGCTTTTATAGTTTTATTTAATGCTCAATGTTTATGTAATGTGACTTTGGTTGATATTTTGTAGATTTTGTTAAGGTTGATTCCTCACTCTGAAGAGGAATGGTTGCTTAGTGGGCTGGAGAGCTCCACTAAGGTGGTTGAAGGAGGAGGAGGAGGAGGAGGAGGAGGAGGAGGAGAGGCGGGAGAAGAAGAAAGAGGACAGGAAGGAGAGTGAGGAGACAGGGGAGATGTCTCCATCTAAGTGGAGTACAGTCATGTCAGAAATGCGCAACGAGCTAAGAGGTGTAGTGTGTAGGATTGAGGAAAGAGATATGCAAACGAGGAGGGAGCTAGAAGAATTTGGAACAAAGCTTGACTCCCTTTTCAAGCAATTAAAGAGCTACATGGCTGAAAGGAAGTCCTCCACTACTGCACCTCAAAATGAAGGCAAAGGCATGACAAATATGGGCCAAACTGAAGAAGGAAGAGGCTCATCAACCTCCCCGGCCCCTATGGATGTTGATGAATTAGAGAAAGTGGTACACATGGCTGTGAATGTGGGAACTCTCAATAGGGAGGAGGAGAAGGAAGAATATGAGGTTCTTGTTGTGGAGGAGGAGAAGAACCCTGAAGCTACCACTCCAATAAAACATGGCCAGGTAATTCACTATTTTTGTAATATACTTGTTTAGAAGCTACCATTCCAGTTAATATAATACAATTTCTGGAACCAATTCTTGTTGTAGCAACTCCTTGAGTCCAGGAGAGATTTTTGTGGACATGATTTATTGCCTGAGGAGCAAAATAAATTGTCCACTCGTTTCTTTCCCAAACTATTGATTGGTAAGCTTCACTAATTGTATATTATTGAAGTGTATGGTGAAAAATATTACTTAAACAACTTTTGTTTGTTGAATAGGTCAAAAGTCATGAACAACAGGTGGGATGGTTATGTGACTCGACAACATGTTCATGACATTCTTTTGGAAAAGTCATTGTTGATGATGTAAGTTCTTATATATTAATGTAATATTATGTATTCAATTTGAGGTATTTAGACTCACCATTACTTGCATTTGAATTTCAGGCAATTGATATTGGTTACCAATTCCTCATCGAGAAGATGGAGAATTCACCTAATCAGTATCATACATGCACGTATACGCCTGCCCTGTTAGTGCACAGCTTTCAAAGCAGGAAGGCTAAAATTATGGAGAGGGTAAAAATGATGGAAAGCTCCCTACCTAACATTGCAAGTAAAGCAATTATTGACAAAGTGGATCTCTTATTCTTTGTGTTATATACAAGCAACCACTGGCACCTGTTAGTGATCGATGTGAAGAAGAAGAGAGCCACTTCATATAATTCAATCAAAGGGAGTTCAAAGTACATGGCTGCGGCAAGAAGATGGGTAAGTACCGAATACTTTGAACTACTCCATATTCAAATACTTTCAACTTCTCCATATGTTGGTCCATAGGAAAAATATGCTAACCTGTGTATGTGTTTGTAGGTTACTCTGATGGATGCATTTTTTAAATTTTGTGGCATTATGGATGACCCACTAGAGCTCGTATATGATGATCAGTGCCCAGACCAGTCGTATGATAGTGCAGACTGTGCGCTATTTGTGATAAAGTTCATGGAAACCATCTCCAGAAAGGGTGAAATAGAGTGGACGTTCAGTCAGGCAGACATGAAATATATGAGGGCTCAATTTGCAATAGAAATATTGACACATCCAAGTGCTAAAAGCTTGACAATGTAAATCTTCTTTTTTATTCGACAATGTAAATAATCTTTGTGTATTTGACAATGTAAATGTTCTTGGTGTATATGACAGTTTGTATGTAAATCTTCTTCGTGTATATGATAGTGTTGGCTTACCACCCTAACGACCTAAGTGTGATTGAAATACAAAACGTACGTATTGTTGTACAAGTCATTGGTGGACAAGTTGTAATTGGGAATTTCAGCGACCCTTTTTTAAGTTGAAATGTCATAACTTTGTTAACAAAATTGGAACACAAGTAGTTTTGTACACATAATGCCAAGGTTTATGACTTACCACCCTAATGAGCTATGTGTCATCGATATAGAAACGTACATCCTAATATGCAGCACCTGCTGCTCACGTTAATGAACTTAACTGGCGTGTGTCGACAGATGCCTAGCGGCTGTCGACAGCTACTGCAGCAAGTCTCCCATCCAGAACTGAATTCCTGAACCATAGGCTGGGTTGTCGACAGGCTCATCCTGTCTGTCGACACCGTCTGAAGCACATCTACCTTCCAGAACTGAATTTCTGAAGCTTACGCTGTGCTGTCGACAGGCGCATCCTGGGTGTCGACAGCAGGTAGAAAGAAACATGAATTTAGATAAACAAGAACATATGCTAGTCTTACACCCACATATGCCTGTCTAATACCAACCTTTGCAAATTTACACCAACCAGCATATGTTCTTGTAAGACTGATATATGTTGGTGTAAACGTCTATATGTGGTGTAAATTGATATATGATGGTGTAAATGGGCATATGTTGGTGTAAAACTAGTAATAATTGGTGTTAGACAGGCATATGTGGGTGCAAGGCTAGCATATATTCTTGTAAAACTGGTATATGTTGGTGTAAACGTCTATATGTTGGTGTAAATTGATATATGTTGGTGTAAAACTAGTAATAATTGGTGTTAGACAGGCATATGTGGGTGCAAGGCTAGCATATATTCTTGTAAAACTGGTATATGTTGGTGTAAACGTCTATATGTTGGTGTAAATTGATATATGTTGGTGTAAATGGGCATATGTTGGTGTAAAACAAGCAATAATTGGTGTTAGACAGGCATATGTGGGTGCAAGGCTAGCATATGTTCTTGTAAAACTGGTATATGTTGGTGTAAATGTCTATATGTTGGTGTAAATTGATATATGTTGGTGTAAATGGGCATATGTTGGTGTAAAACTAGTAATAATTGGTGTTAGACAGGCATATGTGGGTGCAAGGCTAGCATATTCTTGTAAAACTGGTATATGTTGGTGTAAACGTCTATATGTTGGTGTAAATTGATATATGTTGGTGCAAATGGGCATATATTGGTGTAAAACAAGCAATAATTGGTGTTAGACAGGCATATGTGGGTGCAAGGCTAGTATATGTTCTTGTGAAACTGGTATATGTTGGTGTAAATGTCTATATGTTGGTGTAAATTGATATATATTGGTGTAAATGGGCATATGTTGGTGTAAAACAAGCAATAATTGGTGTTAGACAGGCATATGTGGGTGCAAGGCTAGCATATGTTCTTGTAAAACTGGTATATGTTGTTGTAAATGTCTATATGTTGGTGTAAATTGATATATGTTGGTGTAAATGGGCATATGTTGGTGTAAAACTATAATAATTGGTGTTAGACAGGCATATGTGGGTGCAAGGCTAGCATATTCTTGTAAAACTGGTATATGTTGGTGTAAACGTCTATATGTTGGTGTAATTGATATATGTTGGTGTAAATGGGCATATGTTGGTGTAAAACAAGCAATAGTTGGTGTTAGACAGACATATATGGGTGCAAGGCTAGCATATGTTCTTGTGAAACTGGTATATGTTGGTGTAAATGTCTATATGTTGGTGTAAATGGGCATATGTTGGTGTAAAACAAGCAATAATTGGTGTTAGACAGGCATATGTGGGTGCAAGGCTAGCATATGTTCTTGTAAAACTGGTATATGTTGTTGTAAATGTCTATATGTTGGTGTAAATTGATATATGTTGGTGTAAATGGGTATATGTTGGTGTAAAACTAGCAATAATTGCTGTTAGACAGGCATATGTGGGTGCAAGGCTAGCATATATTCTTGTAAAACTGGTATATGTTGGTGTAAATGTCTATATGTTGGTGTAAATGGATATATGTTGGTGTAAATGGGCATATGTTGGTGTAAAAGCTGGCACCATTTTCTTGTTGCAAAAATTTTATATTGGTTGTCGACAGATGCACATCGCCTGTCGACAGCATACATTGGTTGTCGACAGGCGCATGCTGGCTGTCGACAGCCAATGCTTTCTTTGTTTTTTCAGAACTTTGTCCACCAAGGATTTGTACATCGATACGTACATTTGTATATCGATCACAGTTTACATCAGTTTGACACTAGCATATGCCAACAAATTCCTGCTTTACACCAACATATCGATGTCCACGCCAAGAGATGCTACTGAAAGTCTAACATGCTGTTTACACCAACATATGCCAGTCTCCCCCTTTTCGACATCATTCACAAAAAATAGAAAGTGCAAGATATCATAGTAGACAGTCTAGAGCATTGTAAAAGGTCTCAAGCACAGCCTAGAGCATTACATTGCAAAATATGAAATGTTTACATGTCAGTCCAACATTCCATTCCCATTTTCCTTTTAAAAAAAGCATCCTATACATTTCTACGGATTGTCCTCCCCAGTTGTAGTGGGACGACATGCACCTTGAGCACCAAAAGACGAAATTGTGAAGTTTTGAGCTTGAGGATCTGGAGGATTGTAGAAATTCTTCATCTGTTGAAAATCATCATGAAGTCTCGTCATGCCACTTTCTATGCTATCCAGATGCCTTTGTAACTGACCATGACTATCCTCAATGGCGTTCAGCCTTGTGTCCACATGCTTCTTGAACTGAAGCAGTTGATCAGCAAGGAATTGTTTCAAATCCTCAGCTACTGGAACTTGAGATGCATGCTGAAAGTCTGGATGGGAGTTTAAATGTGGTACATCCTCATCACCACCAGACATGTCCATGTGTTCTTGGGGTTGCTCCTCTTCACTGTCCTCTTCTTCCTTCAGCTTCTTCTCCTCTTCAGCTTCTTGCTCCTCTTCAGCTTCTTGCCCTTTCAGAGTCCGTGTGACTTTCCCGTCAATCAATTTGTATCCCATCCTTTGGGCTGCGGTTTCATCGTATGCACTTCTTGACTTGAGCTCTTCTTTCTCACCCGCAGTAAGTGGAATCCCAGCATAGGAGATGATAGAAGTGATTGGACAAGCGTAAGGCATTGATCTTTTGGGATTACTGTAGCATTTTTTGATGAGGTCAAACATAAGCATTGGCAAATTGATTTGTTCACCCAGAAGTAAGTAGTACAAAAGATTTTTTGGAGTTCTGTTACAAGTTCTCTACTCCCATCCTTTGGAGCAATGACGGTAGTGATGATGTGATGAATCATCCGATGGAGGGGTGGAAATGTGTTTGCATTGAGCTTAGCAATTTTTGGGTGGAGTCATAGGGCTGCTTTGTGATGACAGTGTGGTACTCAGAAGGATTTAGATGGGTGGCAAGAATATGAACCCCCCTGTTGGGTATTTGCAAGGCACGGCTGAAAAGATTGGGGTGAGTTGAAAGGTAATACCCTTGACTGTGGTGTAGTAACCCTGCTGATCTGACATCCCCATGTTGTTGAAGAACTCAGTGACAGCCTTTGGGGAATATGTCTTCTGTTCCCTCAAAAAAGGAATCCAACCTTGTTTTTGGAAGAGGGGTTTCAAGCCATCAAACATGTCTTCAAGGGAGGGAAAATCAACGAATCTCGGCTGCATGATCTTCTTGAACACCCCACGAACCCTAAGTAGATTCAGGTCCGGTGGGACGTTGAGCTCTGGGTTGCGGTCTGCCCGATGCTTGCTTCGTTGCTCTGCCGGAGCCCTAGAACTGTCGCCGGCTATTGGTGTTGATCTTCGTTGACGTGTCCGAACCATCTTCTGGCGTGTAGACGTGAAGATTGAGCGGAAATCGCAGTGGAGCAGATGGATGACAAGGGCGCAGAGACAAGAGAGATAGCAGCAGAGGGGGAGGATGGAATGATGCAGTTGTGGACAGACGAAGGTGGTTTAGGGTTAGAATAGAAATAGGCAATGTTTGGAGGAAGGTGATCGGGTGAAGGGTCGTGAGAGGTCTTTACGGTTATTTAAAACCTTTATTAATTGGATACGACAAAGCAAAACCGGCCAGAAACTAAACCGGTTCAAGTTCTGGAGACAGCATGTTGGCTGTCGACAGGTGCAATACATCGGTCGACAGCCGTCCCGTTTTGCCGTGCCATTGTTGCAAACTGTCATGTGTTGGTGCAAACTTGTATATATTATTGTAAACTGAAATATATTGGTGAAAACTGGCATATATTGGTGTAGACAGCATGTTCGTATAAAATTGGCTATGTGCTAAATAACAATAATTGGTGTTTACACCAAAATATGTAGGTGTAAATTGTCATATATTGGTGTAAAGTGTCATATATTGGTGTGAACAACAAAACAATTACTTTATACCAACCCTAAGGACCTAAGTTTGATCGATACACAACGAACGTATCGATGTACAAGTCCTTCGTAGACTTGTTGTAGTTGGTAACTTCACTTATATTTTTTGAAGTTCACATTTTATAATTTGGTTTCAAAAAAAAAAAAAACAAAACAATTACTTTATAGCAATAATGTGAAGGGCTGTGTGACGGTCCTCGCAGTTCAGACTCGTTAACCTAATAACTGCTGAAGAACTACAACCGCTGGAACTACTCTGCTGGAGGTACTGACTCTGCACCGCTACGACGCGGCCCGGAACTGGACGTCGGACGGGAAACGTCCTCCTCGCCCTCACCTGTGAACAGCCTGGCTCACAAAGAACCTGGGGCACCCAACTGGAGAGGTAACCACGGTAGGCGTCGTACTACTCGTCACGTACACAAAACCACGTGCACGTCACACACAAACCACGTGAAACCTCACGTAAACCACAAGTAACCACTGGTCCACTACATGTGAACCCAACTGACTCGCGTACACGAAGATCACTGGCTCAGTAGGGAAACTCCCTAGAAACCGAGCAAACATACACAAGTAGCAAAGCAGGAAATGCTATGCTAGCAATTTATAACATTATCTAGCAGGATATAAAACTGTAATTACCACTTATCCTTTGCTGCTCACACGTGCCTGGCTCACACAAAACCTGGGGCTCCCAACTGAAGGCATCAACTACAAGCAACGCACACAGAAACCTTGTGTACAACGAACAAACGTAGGGTTTCAGTCCATTTTCACCCACATGTGTTCCTACACATGCCATCTACTGTTTAGAAACTCGTCAAGCCGAACACTAACAAGTTGAATCGTCACTTATATTTTTGAAGTTCACATTTTATAATTTGGTTTCAAAAAAAAAAGTTAAACAAAACAATTACTTTATACCAATAATGTGAAGGGCTATGTTACCACCCTAAGGACCTAAGTGTGATCGATATAGAAACGAACGTATGCTACTCTTACACCCACATATAAGCCTGTCTAACACAAACTCTAAGGGTTTACACCAACATATGACCATTTACAACAACATATATCCATTTACACCAATATATACCAATTTACACCAACATATACCAGTTTTACAAGAACATGGCTACTCTTACACCCAACATATAAGCCTGTCTAACACAAACTCTAAGGGTTTACACCAACATATGACCATTTACAACAACATATATCCATTTACACCAATATATACCAATTTACACAACATATACCAGTTTTACAAGAACATGGCTACTCTTACACCAACATATAAGCCTGTCTAACACAAACTCTAAGGGTTTACACCAACATATGACCATTTACAACAACATATATCCATTTACACCAATATATACCAATTTACACCAACATATACCAGTTTTACAAGAACATGGCTACTCTTACACCAACATATAAGCCTGTCTAACACAAACTCTAAGGGTTTACACCAACATATGACCATTTACAACAACATATATCCATTTACACCAATATATACCAATTTACACCAACATATACCAGTTTTACAAGAACATGGCTACTCTTACACCAACATATAAGCCTGTCTAACACAAACTCTAAGGGTTTACACCAACTATGACCATTTACAAAACATATATCCATTTACACCAATATATACCAATTTACACCAACATATACCAGTTTTACAACAACATATGCCAAGTCTTACACCCACATATGCCTGTGTTACACCAACCGTTGCTAGTTGTACACCAACATATGCCCATGTACACCAACATATATGCATTTACACCAACATATACTCGTTTACACCAAGATGAAACTTTCATTGGTTTTGCCAGATCTGGATGGCACAAAGAAAGCATCGGCTGTCGACAACCAGCATGTGCCTGTCGACAACCAACACTATGCTTAAGAATTTCAGTTCTGGATGGCAGTTCTGCTGCAGTGGCTGTCGACAGACAATGGTCATCTGTCGACAGCCGATGGTCAATGTTCAGAATAATTTCAACTTCTCCATTCTGTAATTCATTTACATGAAAATGGTATATGTTGGGTTCAACCATACCATATGTACTTTTCACTAACATATGTTTGTACAAATGTCACCTCCCCATTTACATCAAAATGGTATATGTTGGGTTCAACCATACCATATGTACTTTTCACTAACATATGTTTGTACAAATGTCACCTCCCCATTTACATCAAAATGGTATATGTTGGGTTCAACCATACCACATAGTTTTATACTAACATATGTTTGTACAAATTTCACCTTCCTCCTATCATTTATTTACATCAAATAGTTGTAGTTGGTGCAACCATGCATATCCTCATTTGCAAGCTATCAAAAAAGGAACCACATTGGCTGCATTGGTGCTTGCATTGGTGCCTGCATTGGTGCTGTTGTGTGCCTGCATTGGTGTCTGCATTGGTGCCTGCATTGGTGCCTGCATTGGTGTCTGCATTGGTGTCTGCATTGGTGTCTGCATTGGTGCCTGCATTGGTGCCTGCATTGGTGTCTGCATTGGTGCCTGCATTGGTGCCTGCATTGGTGTCTGCATTGGTGTCTGCATTGGTGCCTGCATTGGTGTCTGCATTGGTATCTGCATTGCGATCTGCATTGCTCCTGCCTGCACTGTTGTTGGTTGAAACATTAGGTGCAATTGTTGATGCAAGGGTGGCTGCAAGGGTGTATGCATGAGTGGCTGCATTGCTGGCTCCAAGGGTGGCTGCATACTTTCTTTTTCATTTCTGTTTTTCTTTCTCCTCTTCTCAACAGAACTTTGAATTCTCTTCTCCTTTGGTCGTCCTTTCCTCGATGCTCGAGGAGGATCACAAACTCGAATCTCCTCCCTAGGTTGCTCAGCTATATTTGCATCAACAACTCCTAACATTCTTTTAATTAGCATAGGTATTACCTCCCTTGCCACATCAAATGCAGCATTTGAAGATGCGCCAATCTCAGCAATTTTCACTGTTTGATGAAGTAGGTAGCTGTAACGAGAACTTTCATCAAGACAATTGTTGCCATCCATGTTGTATTCACCAAAACTATGTCTGTACCGCATCTCTTTTGTCCATCGCTTTAAAATATATCTCTGTGGAATGCTACTTATACCAACAAGCTGAAAAGCAATTAATGCATGTCTACATAAATATCCTCTAAATTCAAAACACCGGCAACCACATATAACCCCCCAGTTTTATCACATGTCACTGTAAATTCTTTCTCAAACATCCTTTCGACTCCTTTAACTTTAATCTTATCAATAGATTTCACTCTTAGGCTCAGGCCATTTTCGTTAGCATCTAATATTGTAGGTTGACATGAAGTCATCTCAAGAACCTCTTTCTGAAATTTTGAAAGATGCCCTTGTGTAAATTTCAGCAGCTTGCCTCTCAATGTACTTGAAGTTTTCAAGAATGCTATAGTCTCTAATGTCTTAACATCAGCCTCTTCTTCCGCATTCCATCTTTTCTCAAGTGCGGTCCTATATTGAAGTATGAACTCTTCAAGTGTTGTCTTAGATTGAACAAATTCATCAAAGAAATGGTTAATGCTCTCACTTCTTTGTGACGATGACATACCTACACGTAAAACAATATATTGTGAGAACAACAATTGGTCCAAACTTATGTCTATCACATATGGTAAAAAGTATGCATAATTTTCAGATGGAACTTACCAACAAAAAAGTGATCATTTACATACACAGGAACCCATTTTTGACGGCACTGGTATATATTCTGCAGCCACTCATTTTCTCTACATTCCACATATTCATCCATCATCACATCCCACTTTTCTACAAATTCATGAGTTGTTACACAATCATAGATGCATTTATCAAATTCTCCCATAAATTCAGGATACTTTTTACAAATATGGCCTATCTTTTCAGGTATCTTCTTCAATATATGCCACAAGCAAATCGATGCCTAGTATTGGGAAACACTTCAGCTATAGCCATTTCTATAGCCTTATCTTGATCCGTAATAATTCCCTTTGGTGAAACTCCACCATTTGCTTCTAACCAACTCTGAAATACCCATGTAAATGTTTCAATCTTCTCATTACATAGCAGTGCACACCCAAGTAAGATAGACTGTCCATGGTGATTCACCCCAACAAAAGGAGCAAATGGCATTTCATATCTGTTCGTTAGATAAGTGGTATCAAATGTAACCACATCAGAGAAATAGCTACATGCTGTGCGTGATCTACCATCAATCCAAAAAATATTTGACAACTGGTCATGCTCATTCAAGTCAAATGAATAAAAAAATGTTGGATCCTTGCATTTCATTTCAGTAAAATGACGAAGCATTCTTTGTGCATCACCCTCTCTCAATTTAGATTGCCGTTCTCTATTCAAAAAATTTCGACAATCTTTCTCCGTAAATGATAAACTCCGTATACTACCCTTCCTTTTTGCCATGTAAGACATGACTTTTGTAGTGGATATGCCTACACTACGCATCTTCAAGATTTCAGCCTTCTCCGGAGTAGTTATCCGTCGATGCGATCTTAAATAAGCAGCTGCAACTGTGTTCAGCTCATGATTATGCTCAAGTAAAACATCAGAGAATACAAATTCTCCACTATCTTTGTCTAATTTCACTTTTATTGATGCTGTGCAACCGATTTTTGCAGAGTCTTTATGATTTTGTGAATTGGCCTTCCTCCTTGCTTTTCCATTTCTCCAACAAACAAATGAGCAAAAACACAAACTTTTCCACTAAATTTGCTGCTAAATGTACTAATGCCAAAACCCATGTGCCTTGCATATGTGTTGTAGTATTTTTTGGCATCGTTTATGGACTCAAATTTCATGCCATTGCATGGCGCTAAAGACCTCCCAATCACATTATTCTCTGTAGTCTTCGATGGAGTCTTCAATGCATCTATTCCACTTTTATCTTGTTCACCTGTAACATAAGACAATTGATGTCAGATGGACATATGTCTATTCATACAAACAAATATCTCTGAACAAACATATCTCAATTTACACCAAAAAATATCAGTTTGCACCAACAAATGTTATACTGGACCAACATATATACATTTACATTTACATATGCTTTGGGAAGCAGCATATGTCACTTTAAACCATCATTTATTATTTAACAATCATATATCAGTTTGGTCTAATATGTAACAGGAACCAACATATCTAAGTTAAAACCAACATATGTCTATGGGAACCAATATGTTCACTTTAAACTATCAAATATCACTGGACAAACATTTTTCACTCTCCTCTAATTTATTTCAGTTTGCACTAACAAATGCTACAATAGACCAGCATATACGGTTACACCGACATATGGCTATATTAACCAACATATGTCAGTTCTATGACCAATATGTACTGCTTTACACAGACATATGTCAGATGTTGGCGCATTAAATACATACCTTCTTCCACAAACTTTGAAGAGGACACAAAATCCAATCCACTCATCACCGCTCCTACTTCCTCGCACGTTGGAAAGAAGAAGGTGAACAGAGTGAGAATGCCTTCTGATCGAAGAGCAAGGGACACTGCCGGAGGGAGCACGCGAAGGAGCCTTGGACACCTCCGGAGGGAGCGCGTGTTTGCACCAAGTCCTTCTCCAAAAGCAGGAAGAGGAGGAAGGGAAACTCTTGGTGCACACTGCCGGCGGGAGCGCGTTGCACACTGCCGCCCGTTGGAGCCTTGGACACTGCCGGTCTGAGGGAGGGCGCGTTGAAGCAGAGCCTTGGAGGGAAGTCTAAGTGCAGGTACACTGCATGAGGGAGCGCGCGATGGAGCCTTGGAAAACGCCGGTGGGAGCGCGCGTTGCACTCTGCCGGAGGGAACGCCCGTCGAAGTGCAGGGACACTGCCAGAGGAAGAAAACGTATCCCGCCGGCGTTTTCCGATCGTGCAGGCCACTGTCCGATCGTGCAGGCCACTGCCGGAGGATGGGAGCAAGACAACGTAGAACGAAGTGGGAGATGGGAGCAAGACAACGGAGATGGCGCGCGCGGGAAAAAGGGGCAAAGTTGTCATATCAATCACTGGCGAAGACTTGTTGGCGTAGTCGGGCCATTTGGCAGCTGACATGGAAGTGCTCCACGTGGGGCTATGTGAATGGGTTTGTATATTGACATGTCACTGGTTTGCAACGACTTGGTTTGCACCAAGTCGTTCTCATTTGAGTTTATGAATGGTAGGGAATTAGAGCTTCCCTGTGGGCCATGGATTGAGAACTTCTTTCGGTTTCAAATGGTAGGGAATTAGAGGCTTTCCTGGGAGCCGTAAATGTGCTTAGAGGATTGAGCTCCTCTGGGGCTCGTGATTTGACTTTTGACCGGTCTTGTCGACTTGTTAGCCAAAAGACATAGATTTCAACCTTTGACTGGCCTGGACGGCTTGTTAGCCAAGAGGTCTGGATTTTGAGCTTTTTGACTGGCCTCGACGGCTTGTTAGCCAAAGAAGCTCGAGATTTGACTTTTGACTGGTCTTGACGACTTGTTAGCCAAAAGACATAGATTTCAACCCTTGACTGGCCTGGACGGCTTGTTAGCCAAGAGGTCTGGATTTTGAGCTTTTTGACTGGCCTTGACGGCTTGTTAGCCAAAGAAGCTCGAGATTTGACTTTTGACTGGTCTTGACGACTTGTTAGCCAAAAGACGTGGATTTCAACCTTTGACTGGCCTGGACGACTTGTTAGCCAAGAGGTCTGGATTTTGAGCTTTTGACTGGCCTTGACGGCTTGTTAGCCAAAGAAGCTCGAGATTTGACTTTTGACTGGTCTTGACGACTTGTTAGCCAAAAGACATAGATTTCAACATTTGACTGGCCTGGACGGCTTGTTAGCCAAGAGGTCTGGATTTTGAGCTTTTTGACTGGCCTTGACGGCTTGTTAGCCAAAGAAGTTCGGATTGACTTTTGACTGGTCTTGACGACTTGTTAGCCAAAAGACATGGATTTCAACCCTTGACTGGCCTGACGGCTTGTTAGCCAAGAGGTCTGGATTTTGAGCTTTTTGATTGGCCTTGACGGCTTGTTAGCCAAAGAAGCTCGAGATTTGACTTTTGACTGGTCTTGACGACTTGTTAGCCAAAAGACATAGATTTCAACCTTTGACTGGTCGGACGGCTTGTTAGCCAAGAGGTCTGGATTCTGAGCTTTTTGACTAGCCTTGACGGCTTGTTAGCCAAAGAAGCTCGGGATTTGACTTTTGACTGGTCTTGACGACTTGTTAGCCAAAAGACATGGATTTCAACCTTTGACTGGCCTGGACGGCTTGTTAGCCAAGGTCTGGATTTTGAGCTTTTTGACTGGCCTTGACGGCTTGTTAGCTAAAGAAGCTCGAGATTTGACTTTTGACTGGTCTTGACGACTTGTTAGCCAAAAGACAGATTTCAACCCTTAACTGGCCTGGACGACTTGTTAGCCAAGAGGTCTGGATTTTGAGCTTTTTGACTGGCCTTGACGGCTTGTTAGCCAAAGAAGCACAAGATTTGACTTTCTCTTTTTTTTTTTGAAGTGAGTATCTCCCTTTTTTTTTGGTTGGGTTCTCCCTCTCTCTCTTTCTTCGAGCAGAGTTCGAACTTCCCACATTTCTTATAAGGGCGGAAAGACACAATCATCGTTGTCTCGGTTATAGCCCCCTTATTTGATTATTCATTTGAATGAATTTAGGGGTTGTTTCGTCATTGACAACTCTTGCGTCTTTCCTCTTATAAGGAATGCGGGATAGTTCGATCTCGCTCCAGGAAGGGTCAAGAGAGTATCCCCTTTTTTTTTTTTCCTTCTTTTTTTTTTTTCACATTACCAGTCATGGCGCCTGTTGACACGGGAAAAATATCATCGATCATTCATTTGATTTTGAATTGCTCATTTCATTTTATCTGGTTCATGTGTTCATTTCATTTGGGTATTCATTTATTTCACATGCTTTGATTTGTGTATTGTGATTTGCGGGCGTGCCAGTCTGTCTAACAGACAGAAGAAAGAGTCCGCGTAATGCGGAGAAGGTATTTTTTGGGTGTCCATGGAACGGACGGGTATGGTGTCCGTGAACGGACGGTATGATGTCCGTGGAACGGACGGGTATGATGTCCGTGGAACGGACGGGTATGATGTCCGAGGAACGGACGGGTGCGCCGTATTTTAATCTGAACTCCTTGAGTCCCGTATCTATACTCATCAGGTGATTGAGGTAGCATGTGCTGGACCTCTGTCTCCATCGACGAGTCGATGTTATATTTACATCGAGTTAAGACTCTTGGTGTTATTTAACACCAGTTTTAAACCCAATACCTTTCATAACAAGGGGATGAGAAAATACACACTTTTTTAGAAAATCCTGGTCGTGATGTATCATTTTTTTCTTTGGTTATTTTTGAAATACTTTTGCTTTGAGTGTTTCATTTTGAAAAGACTGCCCTTTGTGGAGTCCGAGATATGACTTTTAAGAAGGGAACAGATGTATTTCCGTGAACCCATTTGGGGTCTCCCTCCTCTCCTTTTTTGAGAAGATGTTGTTTGAAGGTTTTATTTTGGAAAACCTGAGGATTATTATTGCAGACGGGCGTATACCCGTGCATTTGATTCTGAACTTGGGGGAAGTTGTGATTCAAAGTAGCATTTCTGTATTAGAAGAGTTGCTACATTAATTCTTTTACAACATCCTACTTTTAAATGAAGTCTGAATTGAGGCAGAATTTCATTTCTCCTCGTTCATTGTTTCATTTATTCATCATTCATTTTTTTTACTTGTATGAGTATGATTTTCGAAGAACGTAGGCATATATCTCCATGGACGTTCTTGTCAATTTGAAGTTCCTTTCTGGAAACTGTCCACACGAACACAGTTCTTGTGAGTATGCATTCATGCTGCTCTTAGGAGTATCTGAGCACAGTTCGGGTCCTATCACAGTTCGGGTCCTGTCACAGTTCGGTCCTGTTATAGTTCGGGTCCTGTCACAGTTCGGGTCCTGTCACAGTTCAGGTTCTGTTCCTTTTTTTTCTTTGGATGTGTGTATATCATCATAATTTTCATAATTTATTTTGGCAGAGTTTCCACTTATGCGGAATGCCCTCACGGAGATATATCCATATGAACATGTACTTATATCCATGTGTCCCCAGAGAACCTTTGTCCGGAGGATTTTGCCCTTAAAAAGGTATGTGTATATGATCATAAATTTGCAGTTTACGCATATTTTCTCACCGGCATTCCTATTTGAATGGAGTATCCGGCAAAAGGTACCATCTGCATATGCAGAATCCTTTTTGAGAGGCATACGCATATAATTGCGGATTTATGATTATATAGACATGTCCGTAGTCGGAGACTCCATTTGGGCAGAGTTTCCTCTTGGGAACACATGTATATAAATACAAGTTTGTGATTATATTGATATGTTTTTTAGAGGGAAAACTCTGACATGGGCAGAGCTTCCTTTCAAGTAACACATGTGTATAGGCAAAAATTTGAATTTTATAGGTATGTTCTTAGGCGGAATCTCTACTTGGGCAGAGTTTCCTCTAGGAAACATGCATATAAAAAATACCAATTTGTGAATATACAACATGTTCTTGGGTAGAATCTTCCCTTGGGCAGAATCTCCTCTAAGAAACATATAAATATAAACACAGATTTGAAATTTATAGATATGTTCTTAGGTTGAATCTCCACTTGGGCAGAGTTTCCTCTAAGAAACACATATATAAATACGAATATGTGAATATATGATATATTCTCGAGTAGAATCTCCACTTGGGCAGAGTCTCCTCTAAGAAACATATGCATATAGCACAAACACACCATCCCGGAGAGTTTAAAAACTCGATGGGAGGTGGCATGAATAACAGAGGTATCTAAAATACTATATGTCCGGAATGGACGGTATTTAGAACCTATAGCCTGTGAGGGCCGGTGCCGCTATTGCGGACTTTTAGCCGATGAAGTTTGCCGATGTCGCATACGGATAACCTCTCAACACTCGGGGAAGAAGATTTGGTACCTTCACTCACACAAGAAATGAGATGAGAGAGAGACGGGAGACTTTGGAAATTTTCTATTCTTTCAGAATTTCAGAAAAGAAGGGGGGCAGCACTTTCTCCAGGGAGCCGGCTCCCCGGGGCCGACCTTTTAAATGGGGGAATGGGGTGCCTTTTATAGGGAAGGCACCCTTACATTGCATGGGATGGGGGGGTCCCCAAACCGATGGGGCTTCCATCGGTTAGAGGGAAAAATTCCCTCTAACCGATGGGGCTTCCATCGGTTAGGGAATGGGGTCCCTCTAAACCGATGGGGGTACCATCGGTTAGGGGAGGCACACCCTTCTAACCGATGGGGGTACCATCGGTTAGGGTTGTGGGTGTTTGAGAGTGTTTTTACTGTTTTCTTTTTTTTTTTTTTTCCTGTTTTCAGTTTTTTTTTTTGAAGGGGACCCCTAACCGATGGAACATCCATCGGTTAAAGGGGAATCCCCCCTAACCGATGGGCTTTCCATCGGTTAGGGGGGCTAGGGGGGTTCCATCGGTTAGAGGGGGAGACTCCCCTAACCGATGGAAGCCCCATCGGTTAGGGGAATCCCTAACCGATGGGGCTTCCATCGGTTAGGGAGTCTCCCCCTCTAACCGATGGAAGCACCATCGGTTGGAGGGGTCTCCCCCTCCAACCGATGGAAGCACCATCGGTTAAGGGGGAAAACCCCCTTAACCGATGTAGCCCCATCGGTTAGGGGAAAAAACCCCCTAACCGATGGTGCCTTCATTGGTTTAGGGAGGGGGATTTCTGGGAATAAATTAATGGGGGATTGACACTAAATTTTATTTTTTTTATGTCAACAGCGCCCTTTCGGGTTTTCACCATGGCTGGCCCCCTCTTGCTTTTGCCTGCACGCCCTTTCGGTTTTCATGCAGCGGGGTTTCCCGATTTTGCCCGAGGCGCCCTTTCGGGTTTTCACCTCAGCTGGGTTTTAGGCCTTTTTACCCTCGATTCATCCTGGAGGAATAATGAATCGAGTCTGCGGGGCACCTCGTTTTTAAGCCCCTCTTTTTTTTTTTATTGAGATCTTGTAACGGGATCATTTCCATATCTTCAGTATGTACCAAAGTTGGATCCACCTGTTATATTGTATGAACGTACTCACACTCAGGAGCATGGTATAGTTTCATGTGTCTGCCATTAGAGGTGGAAACATCACATTGCCTTCTTGGTCGACTACCGTGTAGGCGCCACCTTTAAATACTTTGTCAACCACAAATGGACCGAGCCAATTGGGTATGAATTTATTCTTGGGCCGAGAGGCCATGACGTCCTTTTGTTTGACCATGACTAAGTCTCCCTTTTTAAAAGCTCTTTCTTTCACGAGCTTGCCAAAAGTGCTGGACATCCGTGCCTGATAGTTTCGAAGACGTTGGTATGCGACCAAGCGTTTTTCTTCCAAATTTGACAACTCCTCAAGCCGTCTTTCTATTTCGGTCCCCTCATCAGTAGGTAGACCATAATGAAGAGCTACTCTATAGGATGAGAGCTCAATTTCCACAGGAATGACTGCTTCAGTCCCATAAACGAGGGAAAAGGGTGAACATCCTGTGGGAGTTTTGTAGATGGTGCGATAGGCCCATAGAGCTTCATGCATCTTTTCGTCCCAATCACGCTTTCGACCATTTACCAATTTGACCATGAGCTTGCATAAGGTTTTATTGAAGGCTTCGGCTAACCCGTTGGCTTGAGGATAATAGACCGTTGACGTCCTCCATTCGATGTGGAATTTTGCTATCAATTTGTTTATTGTCTGATTTTTGAATGGAGTGCCGTTGTCAGACATGATCCGACTCGGAACACCAAACCGGTATATGATATGATGTCGGACAAAGCGAGCCACCGCTTCTCCAGTAGTTTCTTTCAGAGGTACAGCCTCAGCCCATCTTGAGAAATAATCTGTGGCAGCCAGAATGTATTTATACCCCTTGGATGATGTAGGGAGGGGACCCACTATGTCCATTCCCCATTCAGCAAATGGCCATGTTGGTGTTGTTGGATGGAGCTTGCTTGGTGGTTTTCTTGGCACGGGCCCATAGGCTTGGCATTGGGGGCAGGCTCGAGCGAATCGCTCGCAATCAGCAAACATTGTTGGCCAGTAAAAGCCTTTGCTTTGTATATTGATCTTCATTTTTGGGCCAGATTGGTGGGCTCCGCACATTCTTGCGTGCACCTCCCGCATGATCCTCTTGGCTTCTTTCGGAGATAGGCATCTAACAGTATGGATCTATCCTTTTCAGGTGTAAACTTATATAATGTATCGTTTATCAGCTTGTAAGAAGCGGCTCTTCGCAATAGTTGCACTCGCTCCCCCCTTTTATCTGGTAGCCAACCATTTTTTATTTTGATGATAGGAATGCGCCAATCATCTTCTTCTTGGCCTTCATTTTCTTCCAATGTATTTGCCTCAAAGGTCGTCAGACCATTATGGCGATTTAGGGTGCTCGGAAGCAATCTTCTGTTTCTTATGGTAATCGCCAGTTCACCTTCAGGAGGGAGTTTGAGAGCAGATGCGAGCTTGGCCAATGCATCAGCCTGTGAATTTTGACTTCTTCTAACATGCTCTATTTTGAAATGATAGAACCTGTCACTTAGCCTTGTAGCCGCCTCGAAGTAGGCTTTCAATTCTTCTTTTCGGACTTCAAAAATGCCCAACATTTGTCTGGCGACTAACAGTGAATCGCCAAACACTTCAATGCATCTTATGCCCATTTCTAGGGCGATTTCCAGGCCAACTATGAGGGCTTCATATTCTGCTTCATTATTTGTGAGGGATTCCATAAGAGCACATGAATAGTGCAATATCCCTTTTTCCGGGGTTACCAAGACAATTCCTGCCCCTGCCATGTTTGTCGATGTGCCGTCAGCCTTCAGAGAAGCTCGCGCGGCCCCATAAAGTATAGCTGCCAGTATTCAATTTGTGCTTCTTGGGCTTCATAAGTTTCTTGAGAGGGGAGCACCTCCTCGTCAACCAATTCTGTATTTAGGGGGAGTTTTCTGGCACCGGATGGGCGGCCAAGAACTCTGCCATTCCCTGTCCTTTAATTGCTTTTTGTGGCACAAAGGAGATATCAAACTCCATAAGCAATAGTGCCCATTTTCCCAGCCTCCCTGACAGGACCGGCTGCTTGAGTAAGAACTTGAGAGGATCACATCTAGAGATGAGTTGAACTTTGTGCGCCAGCAAATAATGCCTTAACTTTTTAACGGCAAAAACCAATGCCAAGCATAACTTTTCCATTGGTGCATATCGGTGCTCTGGTCCGACTAGCATCCGACTGAGATAATAGAGGGGTTGTTCCTTGCCTTCTTCATTTTCTTGAGCAAGTAATGCCCCTAGTGAAGCATCCATAGCCGCAATGTATAGAATTAGAGGTTTCCCCTTAATGGGTGCCCCCAGCACGGGCGGGCTGAGGAGATATTCTTTGATTTTGTTCAAGGCGTTTTGACATTCTTCATCCCAAATAAATGGGGCTCCTTTCTTTGTCAATTTACAGAAAGGTTGGCATCTTCCTGACAAGTTGGATATGAATCTTCTGATGTAAGCCAAACGACCCTGGAGGGAGCGTAGCTCGGTGAGTGTCTTAGGGGAAGGCAATTCCCTAATGGCCTTGATTTTATCGGGATCTATTTCAATACCCCGGTAGCGAACAATGAACCCGAGAAATTTTCCACTTGACACTCCGAAGGCACATTTCATAGGGTTCATTTTCAGCTTGTATTGGCGGAGCCTTTGGAAGACCCTGCGCAAGTCCTCTACATGATTTTCTTTCTTTTCTGTCTTGACGACCAGATCGTCCACATAGCATTCGACCAAGTTATGGAGCATTTCATCAAATATCTTGGTCATGGCCCTTTGGTAGGTGGCGCCTGCATTTTTCAGGCCAAAAGGCATTCTTTTGTAGTTGAATATGCCCTTAGGCGATCGGAAGGCCGTGTGATTTTTGTCTTTGTCGGCCATCCGAATTTGGTTGTACCCCGAGCTTCCATCCATGAAAGACAGTATTTCATGTCCTGTGGTGACATCCACCATTGTTTCGGTTATGGGCAGAGGGAAGTCATCTTTTGGGCATGCTTTGTTTAGATCCGGAAGTCAATGCAGACCCGAACCTGCCCGTTTTTCTTTTTTACCGGCACTATATTGGCCAGCCATATTGGATACATGCAGTCTTCGATGAAATCGACATCCAAAATTTTGTTAACCTCATCCACAACTTTCTTTTCCAGCTCTGGATGCATTCTTCTTTGAGTTTGTTTCACAGGCTTGGCTTCTGGCAAAATAGCCAATTCATGTTCGGCCACAGACGGATCCAGACCCGGCATTTCTTTATAAGACCAAGCAAAACAATCTTTGAACTCTGAGAGTAGTTGTTCATATGCTTGTCTTTCTTCGTTATTCAGTAATGCACTGATGAACACAGGACGAGGATCGTCTGGTGCCCCCAGATTTATTTCTAAGAGTTCATCCACAGTGGCCTGCCCACCATCTTCCAATTCTCGGGGCGCAGGCTCTAAATCGACGAAGTCCTCTTCGTCGTCTGTGTTAGTCATGTACACTTCCCATTCTTGCTCCTGACAAGGGACATTTTCATTTTCATCTTCCATGGGGCTCTGCCCCCTTTGCTTTTCAATTCCCATACTCATGGGAGCAGGGTTTATGCTGACCATGTTCACTGCATAATGCACCATAGGGTCTTCACGCGTCTCCCATCCGAGACCTCTTCGATCATTGTGGGAGAAGGGCGGTTGCCCCCTGACATTTGTAGGGTACCACAGTTCTTGAAACATTTTACCCCTCAGACTATTCTGGGTCTGAGGAATATTTTGTTTTTGGCACATATCTTTGATGTATTGTGGCATATCTTCAAGTTCTCCAATCATTTCTTGGGACTCGGACATGGCATGTCTTCGACCGAAGTCATCTTGTGGAGGCTGCTTGGGTGTTGGCTCTCCTTTGTAGAACACAATCGGTCTACCATCTTTATGGTGAGCTATGAAGAACTTTATTGGCTCAACTGTATATATTTCATGTCCAGCTGTCACTTGTGTATGATCTTGTGGCAGCGGTATCCGGCCTCTATCAACCGGCTGACAGTGTTAGCCTCTAACCTGACGATAGGCCTTTGAAGTTGGAGGGGTTTTTGACTTACATCCCCCGACTGTTGGATTTGCATGAGCGCTGCCACCCTTTCTTTATTGACTCTTATTTTGCCGCTGCTCTTCGAGGAGGTCCCCGCAATCTGTTTGCCTTTATCTTGCTTCTTAGGGGGATCAGTCGCCCCTTTAAAGTATAGTCCGGCGTCAGCCAGGTGGCATTCATATACTTTAAATGGTTCCAGGTCGGCAAAGACCCGGTGTTGCTCGCCTCCTTTGGTGTATTTTAGGCATTGATGAAGAGTTGATGGCACCACCAAGTTTTTGTGCAGCCATGGTCGCCCCAAGAGGGCTTTAAAGGAAGTATTAGTGTCAACCACATAGAATACAACCTTTGTCACAAAATCGCCTAGGGCTAAGTCCACATCCACACGCCCCAAGGCTTCTTCAGAGTTCTGATTGAATCCCGCTATCTTGACCCCTTCCACCTTATGTAAGTAAGGGGTAAGGAACAGATTGTGAAATGTTTTTAGCGGGATAATGTTTGCTGCAGAACCAGCATCGACCAGAATACGGTCTAGCTCTCGTCCATTTATCTCTCCCCTCATGTATAGAGGCCTATTGTGGCAGGGAGAGGGTAGCAACATATCATCTTCTGTGAAAGTCACAGAGGCTGTCAATGTTTCATACATTTCTTCTTTCATTTCTGCCACATGGGCTTCATAGATTTCTGGTTCCTGCAACGCCGCAACAAATGCTTCGCGCAACTCCTTGCTCAATGCTAAGGCATCCCAAATACTAAGGTTGGTCGGGAACCTCCCTAGTGCTTGAAGAACCTTTCGACTAGCCCTATCCTTGGATTTTTCAAAAGGGGGCATTACCTTTGCCAAACTTTTGGATACTTGTGATGGGAGGGGAATCGCGGCGTGGCCGCCTATCCCTTCTTCCCGTTCTTTTTCCAGGGAAAGCTTCTCAGTTACGAGGGGTACCAACTCCTCTATCTTCTCTTTAGTTGACACCTGAGAGGGTCCTTCATTTGCCGCTATTGTGGGAATCGGCATATCATCTTCAACAACAAGATCTTCCTCCTCTTCATCGGATGACGGGAAGATATATTCATCACCTTTAGTTTGAGGTACGGGGACGGGCCCTGGCTTTTCCCCTCTGAAGTATATGACCTTCTGGGGTGGCTTGCTTCTTTGGTAAGTTTTGAATGGCTTTCTGGCTTCAGGGGGTACACAGCAGATCCCTGATTTGGATTGTTCCCCTGGTTGAGAGTTGAATACATAAGTCATATTGCACGAAAATGTCTGCACTTTTTCGACCAAGTCTTCGACGGTACAGTCAGCTCCCCAAAACATTTCATTTTCACCGACAGAGGGGAGGGCATCCCCATGTTCTTGCATATGCTCTCGCAGCTCGATGAGCCATTTCTTCAAGCGCATTTTACGCTCCAGCTCTTCCCATGGTATGTATTTTCCCAAGGGGATTGCTTTAGTTGGTGCCATCTGTTGATATTCTTCAAGTTCGTCAATCAACCCTTGGAGCCTTTTGAGGGGGCCATCGACTCCATTTGCTGTAGAGGTTTCACAGGCTGTTGATCCTTTCTTCAATTTCCTCTTTTCATTCCTTTTTTGATTTCTGATTCTCTTCCGCAAGACTATCAACTCTTGCAAAGTCTTGTCTTTTGCTATCCCATTGGGCGGGGCAGCGCCACCGGGATACAGCTTCCTGGGCTGTTGCTTTCTTTGAGACTTTTTAGGGACTGACCTCT
This sequence comes from Colocasia esculenta, assembly GCA_014218235.1. Lineage (NCBI taxonomy): Eukaryota > Viridiplantae > Streptophyta > Magnoliopsida > Alismatales > Araceae > Colocasia > Colocasia esculenta. The sequence continues at coordinate 85,895,349 of CM024764.1, forward strand.
TCTTGGCATTTACCTGGATCCAGCCCGTTTCTTCCTGTTGGTCATGGAATGTTGCAAGAATGGCCTTTTCTACCATATCATCTGGCAGTTGTTGATATGCGGCAAATCCAAGGAGCTTTGTCAACTGCTCAACTTGTGCCTCTTCTGCTTGAACTTCGGCATGAATCACATTTGCCGTGAATGTAAGCTTCGGTTGCTGATGTGGTTGGGGTGGATTCACCAGGTGTTCGGCCATATCAATTATTCCGGCTTGAATCAACTTTTCTGCCCGATTTTTGAACAGATAACAATTTTCTAGAGTATGACCCAGCATGCGGTGATATGCGCAATAATTGGGTTTGTCTACCATTGTGGCTTCTTCTGGGCGCTTCGGCTCTGGGAGAGTAATTAGACTCTCCTGAAGGCATATGTCAAGCAATTCTCTGGTGTGCTCCCTTGTAAATGAATAGGGAGCACTGAGTCTCTCACCCAACGAAAGTGCTGACATTTTTTCATTTTTCTTGGTGTTTGGGGGAGCGGATGCCTCACCCTTGCCCCCCTTTTTGCCGAGCGCCGATGAAAAGTCCACAGCATTCACTTCTCGCGACCCTGAGCCTTTGTCTTTTGGTGGCTTGCCTTTCCAAACACCGTGTTGGATTTTCTGCGAAGAAGATTTCGATCTCCGCCACAGTATTGTTGAGGTGTTCAAATGTCCGGATATTAGCTCCTAGGAGCTTTTCTTTTATTTCTGGCTTCAGACTTCTTTGGCATAGTTTCACTGCATCCTCATGTGCCGGGGGTTGCTCACATTTCATGCTCACGTCCCGCCATCTTTTGATGAAGTCCAGAGCAGACTCATTTTTATTTTGCTTTAAAGATATGAGTTCTGCTATGGTGACTCTCCTTTCTGTCATCCTGAATCGCTCAAAGAATTTTCTTTGCATGTCTTCCCAACCAACTATTGAGTTGGGTTTCAGTCGGGCATACCATTGAAATGCTGGCCCTGTCAGGGACATCGAGAAATACCTCAAGAGGTAGGACTCCTCAGTCGCCAATTCTCCCATGATGCTCATATAATGAGCTATATGCTCATGAGGTGATCCCTCCCCATTGAATTTTGAGAATTTTGGGGCCTTTGGGTGCTCTGCTGGGAGCTTTTTAAATAGGTGATGTACGGGGTATGGTACCCTATACAAATCATAAGTGGCGGAACCCTCATTCTGCTCAGCCATTTTTGCTTCAATTATTTGCTCGATCATGGCCCTTTGGGAAACCATTGTTCCTTCAAATGTAGTATTTAATGGTGGCAACCCATGCCGCTGTTCTGCAACATGCACCTCTTGATTCTCTTCGTGGCTTGAGTTTGGATTTGTGAACTCTGCCCGGGGCGTACTTGGTTGTGCGTTCCCAGGCTGGGGTGCCACCATAGGCGGTATCGGTTGGGCTGTTTGTTGGAGCTGCTGAGGTTGCACCACCTGCTGTACCGACTGTGGTAGTGATGGCTGTGGTGGCTGTGGGGGCGCCATGCCCAACTGTTGCATAAGGCTTTCTAGCATAGCCTTGAGCTTTTGGTTTTCTAGCATTACTGTTTCCAAATTTGGTGATGGGGATACCCTGATATTATAACCTTCGTTAGACCGACCTTGGTCTAATGGGTGATTTGAAGTTGTGGCCATGTCGGTCACCCCCGCGCCTCCTTCATTTGGAAGTGGTAGGTCGCCCTCTGTATTTACCCGGTCAAGCCAGGCCCGAGCTTGCTCCCTCCTGCGACCAACTGTCGCGGGATGCTGCTCTGTATTTGAAGTTTCTACCTGGTCGGCGATTGCCAGCAAGTTGATGTTGGAAGCGTAGCAAGTGTATACTCGCACGCCTTCTTCAGTGATTTTCATCGTTCTCCGCTTCTTCTGTCGCAGGCGTACAACAGGACCCAGGCGCTGGAAAACTGATATTCTAGGGATATTTCCATCCCTTTCGTGCTCTTCAGGCGTGAAATTCTGCCCCGTCTCCGGGCTTGCCTGCCTTCTTCTTTCTTGGTATACCCCTTTCCTTTTATATCCTCTTTGCAGATAAGCCGGTTGGGGAGGGGTGCTCTCTTTAGTCCGAGACTCTTGGGATGGCTCCCTTTGTCTTTCGTGGACCTTCTTTCTTCTGAAATTCTGCCACATGTCTGGGTCTTGCTTCATGACCCCTCCCGCATTCTTTCGCCCTATAAGGGATTCCAGGGCCCTTATTTTCCGGAGCTCCTCAGCTTCTTCTTTGGTAACCCACATTTGTTTAACCCGGGACGAGTTGTACCCTTCTTCCTTTTCGACACTAGCTTTGTATTTCTTAAAGCCAAATTTGTCAGGTTTGGGGTTCCGGGTCTCAGCCTTTGTCCATTGCTTTCTTATTTCTTTCACTTTAAAGCTCGGCTTATCCTGCCGCACTTTAGGCAGTATGCCGAATTTGTTCCTTACCGGAATGGTAGCCACCTGCCGTTCCGGTATCACCATGGTCTCACTGCCGTCCAGGCGGATCCGGAGCTCGCCAATGCGGACAGTCTTTCCAGAGCTTGAAATGCCACGGGTCGTGGGCTTCTTGTCATACTTGTGCTTTCTATGCTTTTTCGTTGTTGGAGTGTCGGTGAAGTTGATGGCATAGGTAGTGAACATTTGCACCAAGTCAGCCTCCTGAGCTTGAGGCTTCTCCTTTGTCTTGCTTGTTTCCTGAGCTTTGGTAGCAGTAGGTACGACGGCCGGTATTACGCCCAGGAAGTATGGAGATTCCACCACAGGGGGAAAAGCTCCAAACCTGGTGGGCGTCGTGAGGTAGCCGTTTCTTATGTGATCCTGGACCACAAGTGGGCCGAAGACCACGCCCGGAGTATGCGCAAGAGCCGCCATTGCAAGACCTGCACAGAAAAGGTATGATGTGAGTACATCTTATTGTTAGGGTATTGTCTGATGGAGAGATGAAGGGAAGGGAGGTCCCCAGCGAGTCGCCATCTTTGTGAGAATTATTTTTAACTTTTAAAAATTTTAAATTTTATTTTGAATTTGATTTATTTGGTTTTTATTTATTTATTTAGACATGGTCTTATTTAGTTCATTTGACCTCCCCCACTAACCGTAGTTAGTGTTAATTATATCAGCGCAAAAGCTGAATACCCTTGATTAACCATCAGACAAACCCTTAGAAACAAGAGAATATGACTCACATTTGAATGAGATGAATTACACATGAAAGAGAACATGGTTGCAAACATGCAATCTATTTTTTAGAATTTTGTTTATATTTATTTCATTTTTATTGATTTTTTTAAATGTGTTTTCCCATTTTTTGGTATTTTAGAATTATTAATTTTATTTATTTAAGCATTTTCGTTATTTATTTATTTACATTATGATTATGTGAATTAATTAACATTTTATTCATTTATTTGATTTAAAAGTGTTTAACTTAAGGTGGATTAAAATTGATGTGAAACATAACTTGTTTGTTGATTTTATGTTATTGAAAATTAAAGAATAATGTTTGAAAATATTTCGTTAATGTTGGTCGAAAACTTAGTTGATTTGATTAAGAAATTACGTAGTGCTACGTTTTAAATAAATGTGACGTCACGTGAAATAATTCATATAACGCGTTGTTGGATAATTAAAAATAGCCCAATGGGCCCAATAAATCACACAAGTTAATTCGTTAATTGTTGGCCCAATAACCGCAAAATATCTTGATTAATTGTGTGACGGTACAAGTCCGACCCAATAAGGAGTACTAGGCCCAATAAGAAAATTGGCCCAATAAGAAGAAGTCCAATGGACCTTGCTTTGAACTTGAAAGAATTGGATCGTGCCCTGCACGATACTCTTTAGGGCTGCCTTGCAGACTCTTTCCCAGACCGCCTTGCAGTCTTTTCCCAGAGCCTTGCTCTGATTTTCAAACTTCAAAAATCCACCCTCTTAGCCTGGGGCGCCCCCCTCCTTTTATAGTGGTTGGCAAAAGACGCTCGGCCGGAAGGTTTGGTGCTCTCCCCGGAGCTCTGCACATTAAACTAGGGGGTTTTACGCAAATTTTCAATTGCGTATTTGCATTTTAGCCCCTCATTTCCTTTTTTCTTTCTTTTTTTTCTTTCCCTCTTTCGGCCGGACCCTTCCGGGTTGGCTCTGCGCAAAGCAGAGCAGGGAGGGAGAGGGCGACGGCGCCCCCCTCCTCCTTCTCTCCTTCCGGCGGCGGCTCCCTAGGGCACAGCAGCAGCGGCGGCGGCGCGAGTAGCAGGGCGAGCAGCAGCGGCGGTGGCGGGGTGGTCCACCTGCAGCGGCGGCGAAGGGAGGCCAACGGCGGCCTTGAGCAGCAGCGGTGCAGGCGAGCGGGGGTGGCCGGCGGTGCCGGCGCTAGATGCAGGCAGCGGCGGCGGCGTGCGGCAGCGGCGCCTGCGAAGGGAGGAGGCAGCGGCGGTGGCGCTGGGCCCAGGCGGCAGCCGCGGGCAGGGGACCCTCAGCAGGACCCAACCTTCTCTCCCTATCTTCTGCAAGCAGCGGCTGGGGAAGAGAGGGGTGACCGGACTTCTACGGGTATCCCTCTCCCCCCTTCTTCATCTTTTTGTCCAAAACACCAAACGGAAGGCCATCGACCCTGTCCATCCCTTTTCTCTATTTCCTTTTCTTGAATACACCAATTTCTGAACTCTTTATCCAGTGGCCATAGCCTTGGTTTAGGATTTGGATGTTGCTATTTTTTTTGGTTCAACAGTATGTCTTCTAAATCAGTCTTTTAATTCAATTAGATTTTTGTGTGTGATGCTTATATCTTTAGATATGACGGACATATACCCTCAACACTAACAATCAACAGAGTCATGCATAAAAAATGAACAAAAAATCCTGAAAAAAAAACCAACTTGGACTTGAGGTGTCCAACTCGCCGTCTAATCGGTCCTCCACTCCTCCTAGTCAATGGGGTGGTCATCCCACTCGTACTGATGAATCCTTTTTAAAACATTAACTGCAACTTGTTCGCCGCTACCCGCCTGCAGCCGACTCGCCACTACTGCTGCGCGCGCTACCTGGTCTGCCCCCTAGCCCACATGGCGCCCCAGCGTTGAGCCACAGGCTGCCATGTCACTGTGCAAGTGTAGCAAGTGCACTTATGCACGTGCATTAAGCTTTTCCATTAATTTATGATCATTCATTTTATTTCCAAATGGTTGCATTAAGGATATCTTTGTATGGGAGTAAGGATTTTCAATCATGTTTTGTAGAACAATGTCTAACATTTTTATTACATGCATTTTCTCTCACATATGCAAGCTATCCTTAACCATTCATATTGTTATTTGATTTTTGAAAAAGAAAAGAAAAAGACAATATATTTCAGACCTTGTCATACATTGGAACCTATGACCATGGAGCATTCTGTGTCTGAAGGCCACATCTACAACAGCTGCAAACTGTTGTGCTTGCCGCTCGCTATTCATACTACACCATTTTTTACTATGTTGAAAGTGGATTCTACTGCAAAACTTTTAATGAAATGAAAGCGACATTAAGATTTTAATATAATTGTGGTGCCACCCATTTTTTAAAGCAAAATAAAGGATGCAACATGCGAGTATTAAAGTATACCACCCCAAAACTCCTGTTCGGAGGAGATATACATGCAAATAACTGACCATTGTCCATATTCCACCACACCCCTATCCCCCACAACATTGCTAACTTCCTTGTATGGTGACAACTGAAAATACAAGCTTGCTCTGCTGTTCTTGACTTGCCATGGGACATATGAGGATTTCATTCTCCCCATAGGCCAGATGGTAGATTGAAGCTCCAGACAGTCAAGTGCTCCACTCTGAACTATGAAGTCTCCATGATCTGCTCACCTCACTTAACAAGTTAATAATGTTAAATCCAGGAGCCAAGTTAGGCCCATTCTCTGCTATAGGCGTCTCACGAGAACTTTTAATTCTGAAAGAGATATGCATGTCTAGTATATTTGCCTCAGGCATATGAGAAAAAACTCCATATTTTCATAAAATGGTGGTCCGGAACTAATTTACTAAGCTTTGAGAATTCATGATTGTGGACATTGATTTGCAATATCGACCTGTACCACAACAATTGGAGAATGAGCCTATTTTTATGTTGTATGATAAAAAACCTTTGAATTCTAGAAGAAGTTCAAGTTGAAATATATTTTCATGGACTGCATCAATACTTCTCTCAGGACTTCCATCCTCGAGTCCATAACTACTCCTCTTAAGGACGCTTACCTAGCCAACACTGAGATCCGGCTCTACCTTTGTTGGTTCACCCCAAACCTACTTGTCTGACTGTTGCTAAGCAGTTTTTGGATATCAAACAGACCTCTTCCTGTGCATGTGGAGTCGACGATCCGTTTCCTCAGCCCAGAACTTCATAAGAAGCAACGACACATCTTACTGAACCAAGCATGAGTTACTTACATACTACCTGCCAATTATCGGAGGCGCCAAGTACTCTATTTTTACTTGACTTGTTGCCACTCCCTAATAACATGAAAAGGTGTCCGTGCCTAGCTACTCTATTTACTTAAGTGTCCACGCCCTAGCTACACTCCTGACTATGTACCTGCCATCTTCGTCCTCGACTCCCTTCCTGACTAAGGCTATGAGTTATTGTGCTCTTGCGACAGGCTAGACTGATTATTGGGATTCCCCCGCCAACTGCAAAGCCTGGCCAATGACTCAATAAGTTGATCCACAAGGGAGTAGGTACGAACCAAAGAGTTTCCTGCCAAGGCGCCTAGTAAGACTTTCTTGAGTTCCCCCTCCTTGCTTCCATCCTTACTAGCTACAGAACAACATGCCAACAACTACAATTTTGACTCAAACTGCAAGGGAATACCTTTCAATTCTCAGGGAATACCTATAGACTGCAGCGGGTTAGCTCGAAGGCAGAAGCACTAGAACTCGATGGCCCTACAACATCATCTACTTATCAACCATTAGATTGGGAACTATCCTTATAAGACTTCAACTTGATGGTCTTGCTTATAAACCATCTTTGACTTCAACTAGTATTATATTCCAAGTCACTCGATTGCAATATTAAGGGGTTGCAATGGTTTGCTTGGAAAAAGAAAGAAATCCTTGAGGTTATGTGAAACAGTGAAAGACAAAATATTTTGACGTTGTTTGTATATACAATGTTTCAACCCAATCACTCCCACCTGCCCCGATGTTGAGTCGTAACTCTTCTTGTAGAAACCTCCTTCAACTGAAGAATGTGATTCAGTCAGTAAGAAAATCAGATGCCTCTCCTGTAGCTGTGTTATTAAAAAGCGTTTGAGGCGATCGCTTCAGTGAAGAGGTGAGGCACTGTGCCGGTCCAACGTCTCGCCTCGGCCAGCAACGCGGAGGCGATCACCTCAAGTGCCTGGATGATTGCCTTGGCCGATATGGGCGCCTCAGCCCAGCTAGATCAAACTGGGTCCGATTTGGTTTGATCCCACTGTAAAAATTAAAACCCCCAACCCTAACCTGTGGCAATTCCCCCTTCTCACCTCAATAGACTCTCCCCCTCTCCTCTCCTCCAATCGACAGCAAGGGCGACCGGCGCGGCGGAGACGTGCTCGGGCAAGGGTGAAGTCCTTCGGCAAAGGTGAGTAGCGCGATGGTCTCTCTCCTCTTCATCTGTGTATGTGACACACACTCTGACATACACACCCCTTTCTCCCCCTCTCTGTTTGATTCTCTCTCTATCTCTTGTTGGCTCGATTATTAAGGCTAAGGCGGGGGGGGGGGTGAATGGGTTGCTTAAGGATTTATGCAATATAAAAATAAAACTTAAAACTGATTGTTAGTGTTAGATAATAGCGAATTAAACACAAACCACACACACACAAATAACACAGGGATTTATCTTTGTTCGGTCCTTCCAAATGGAAGTCCTATGTCCAGTCCCCAAGAACATTTGAGATTTCACTAACCAATGGTACAATGCCCCTTAAAGACACTCACACACCAGCCTAGTTGGTCTTCTCTTCGCACCCGAAGAGGAGCAACCCCCCAAATACCTTGGGATCCTCCCTTTTACCAAGAGGAATAACAACATCCCAAACACTTTGGGTCTTCCCTTCTACAAAGGGGAAATTCACTTGCACAACAAGTCCTCTCTTCAACCGAAGAGGCGCAAATTTGAATCTCAAGGAGAGATTAAAAGGGTCCCTAGACCAAGCCCAAGATTAACAATAGAAGGACTTGATCTGAGGCCAACACTAACTCTCTCTGAAAGAAGATTACATCAGGAACGCAAAGAGAAAGAGAAAGAGAAAAAGAGAAGGAAAGCTTGAAAAAGATGATGACTTTTCGCTTAGTTTTCTTCACTTCACAAGGCTTGAAGAATGGATTGTTTTCTCTTTCAGAGTTGTTGCCTCACTGTGTATATTCTCTATCTATTTCAGTTCGGTTCCTTGGTGGTGCTGTAGAGGGAAGCTTCGACTCTCTTTTAAACTTCTTGGACAGATAACTGTTGAGGCTTCCGTTAGAGACTTCAGCTTTGACTTATGCAGGTTTCCAAGGCATTGTTGTGTCTTATGGCTTCTCCAGGAGAGTACCAGATACTTGCTCTCATTAAATGTAAGGAAGAGATTGTGGGAAGAAAAAGATATTTCATATTAGTTATATCATACCTCTTCTACCTACCACCCTTATTTTTTGCTGACTGTTTGCTGTACTAGGTAAAGTTTTCTTACTGGTAGCAACCTGTATAAGGTGAGAAGGTATAGCCTATATCTGAAAAATATGGGCCACTGAAGTTTCGAGGCTTAGAGGAAGACTCAAATGCAGTGCGCACTAAAACTAAAATTTGAATAACACAAATCTTTTGTAATGCTTTATATAATCAGTGAAACTATGATCCAATTTAGAATTTAAATAGCAGCCATGGATTTAAATATAATGATTAAGTTAACAGATATTCTATTCGTAAAACATTTTGTCACTAATCGATACAGAGAAGTCAACTATTCATAAGTCAAAGGCAATTGAAATATATGTTCAGTAATCATTATGCTTTAGTCAGTAATTGGTACATAATATAAGTACTGAACACGATAACACTAATTGATGTATTTGAAGTCATATAAACACCAGTCAGAATGAATATGGCCATTTGTTCACCAATTGGAGCAGAAATAACATTAATTGGTGTGAATCAGGCTATTTGTTCACTAATCGATATGAGTTAAGTCACTTGATCACCAATCGGTACAGAACTAACGGTAATCGGTATGAGTCATACCACTCGATAACCAATCGGAACGGTCTTCACCAATCAGAAGGCTTGGAAACGAATTGGAATGAGAATTGAACATTTGTTCACCAATTATAATGTTTGTTCAGTAATCGGAACATTTAAACACCAATCAGAACAACTTAAACATCAATCGATACACAATTATTCACCAATCGATAGGCTATTTTAACATCAATCGGTATAGAGTTATAACTACAATCGATATGGATTTAGACTTCAATCGATAGAAACTTCTTCAATAATCAGTATAACATTTTGTTCTCCAATCGATAGAGACTTGTTCACTAATCGGAACACTTGGTCAGTAATCAGTATGAACTTAGAAAAATTTTCTCAAAGTGAATAATATGGAATGAACTTGGGTCCTTTACAATACTTACAGTGATGATCCTTAGAGTTATTATTTTACCTATATTTTCCTATTGACGGACTCAATGAAAATATATGTTAATAACATAAAATCAAAGTTTTTGTTAACACAAGAATTCATATAAAAAAGAGATTAAATATGAGCAGAAAATACAAGTCGACATTTGATTTTCACAGGTCGACACATGGCCATCATATGTCGACATGTCATCTATGTCTGTTGACCAATGAACATCATCTGTCGACATATCATCAAACTTTCCAGAATATGATTTATGAGAATGTTTTTGATGATGTGTTTGTACAGTTATTATTAAATGGACATATATGAGTACATTTACCATGAAAATATTTACTTAAAGTATTGTCATCACTAAAACCTAGGAATATATACGGAGATGATAGGTTCAACATCTCTCTCTCTCTCTCTTTATTCAGCAGACCTCCAGTGAGGTTGACCCCTCGCTCCCTCTTCTCTCTCTCTCTCTCTTACATACATATACGCACATACACAATGTCCGTAAGGGGGGAGTTTCACTGTGTCTGTGAGAGGGGAGAGCCCTCTCTCTACGTGATTGTGTCACTGTGTTACTGTGGGCTTGGCCCCCCTCTCTCCCTCCTTTGTCTCTCTCTCTCTCTATGTCTCTCTCTCTCACACTCAATAAAAATTTAGTATTGCAATTTTTTTTTTTCATTTCATATTTACATGTTTGTGTGAATGTATTTTAATTGTTTACTTGCAATTTAGTTTGTAAATGAATGAATTTAATTGGTTATACAATAGTTTGGCCTATGTTATCAAAGGCGCTTGAGGCGATGGCCTAGGCACTGAGGCAAGGCGACCTCAGAGCGCCTCGCCTTGGCCAATTTTGCCTAGGTGACCCTAGGCCCAAGTTCAAGCTGATTCCAAGGCCAATTTTGCCTCGGTGACCTTAGGCCCAAGTTCAAGTTGATTCTAAGATCACCTTATTTGGTGATTCTAAGATCCTTTTGTTTACCTGAATATCATTTAAGTAATCATTTGCTTAAGATATTACATGTAAATAAGGAAATGCCCCATTTGAATCCAATAAAAATATAAAAAATCACATATCTTACCGATAAAAATTAACTCTCCCATCTAAGAAGAAAATCGCGATTTTCGTGTTTCCATGAAAATGTCGACTTTCTAATCCCTCATAATTTGGCCCAACTAAAAGTTTCACAATTTAAATAAACCACATGAAATATTAAAAATATACAGTCCGGTGATATAAGTTAAACGTACACGTAACTTCTCCAAGGGACGTACTCTCCTACTGACAATACTTAGTCAACTATCAGTAGAAGAGTGAGTCTCTTGGAGAAGTCAAATGTACATTTTACTTATTTCACCGGACATTAAATTTTTTGAATTCTATTTAGTTTATTTGAATTATGAAATTTTAGTTAGATCAAATTACGAGAGATTAAAAAATAGGCATTTTGATGGAATCACTAAAATTGTGAATTTTTTTTTAGATAGGAGAGTTGACTTTTTATTAAAAGAGATAATTTTTTTGTATATTTTTATTAGATTCAAATGGGAGGGGGTACTTTCCTCTTACGTAAATGTATTATAACATTTACTTAAATGATATTTAGGTAAATAAATATGAGTTCCCATCCATATCCCGATTTGGCATATATATTATTATATGTAATACATGATATAACATATTTTGATGAAATATACTAGTTTTATGCATCTGTTTAGGTGATATTTATAGATATATTCATATTATATATATATATAATAATAATAATATATCGCCTTGTTCGCCTAGGCCATCGCCTAGGCCTTTGAGGTTGAGGCAACCCTTTAGTCGCCTCACGCCTCTGACTACATAGAGCTTGGTCCATAGGAACTGAGTTTTGTGAAGTATATTCATTTTGAGCTAGTATTTATGTGGCATTTAAATATACATTTCATGTTTTTTAAATATATATTAGTTTAATAATAGATCACCTAGGCCTTTGAGGCTGAGGCGCCCTCTTAGTCGCCTCTCGCCTTTGACTACATATTCTGCAGGTCGAACATTTCCTTTGAATTGACGCTTTCCCCGATTGAGTGCTCACTCTTTCTTACTTACCCATTGTTGCGAAATCTCACTCTCCGAAGTGGTAGTATAAGGTTTTTTTGGAATACCTCCTGCTTCTCCATGTTGTTAATCATTGATTTAGGCCAAGTCACTATAGTCTGCCCTACCAAATCCAAAGTCAAGTAAGGCCATGGTTTCACTCTCTTTTCTTTCCGAGTCTACTTGACTTCCTTTTTTGTTCTTTATGCTGTTTTGAAGGACAAGTAAGTGGTTTTTGGTGTATCTTATGCAACAAGGTTGGTCGTGCCGTGTGTACCGGTCGTGTTGGATTTTCGGTGGTACAGTACGGTACATACCGTACCGATTGGTTGACCGAAAATCCAAAGTCGGTGACTATTTTTCGTCTCTTCTTTGAAGACCAAGTAGACCTAGAAATCGGTCGACCGATCGATCAAAAGAAATTGGGGGGGGGGACCCAACCATGCTAGGGCTCGTAATGCTCCTGGCACGGTGCGGTATGGCCGTGCCGCTGCATATACTTTGTTATGCAATCGATTGATTCTATCAGGTCCGTTCTTCGGTAGTGCATGGGCTTCGGCTTCTGTAATCTTCTAGCTTAGCCACTTCTTGTGTGTGTGTAAGTCATGGCAGTTCACTGTTAGAGCTATTCTCTTTCTTAGATTTTATAAAGGTCTTGTAGAGAGTGGTAAGTTACCACTGTTCTAAGGAAGTGGTAGCTGTTCCAGCATACAGAGAAGGTGGTTTGGGGTTTTGTCTATATGCATGTCAGTGTTGGCCTTTCACTCTTTGTTGTGGGGTTGTAACGGGGGAAGCTTTAAAGATTAGGGAGCTTATTATCTTTGTGGTGGTTTCACATTAGGCATTCCATTATATCCGGATAACCTCCAAAGGTGCGTGCAGGCAGTGAGGGGGTAAATCCCCGGACTAGGGTAGTATAAATCCATTCTCCTCCTAATTTTTATTCACTCATGAGATAATTAGCAAGGATATGGGAGTAAGCTGTAAAGGAAAATTACATGCTGAAGCTTCATTAAAAAGCTGAAATATTGCAACATCAATGGAGACTGGAGTACAGGTCAGTTGCTTGTGTTAGACAAAGAGCAGAAAATTGATGTCATCAAAGGTGGAATTTGAGGGGCTGTCAGATGTGGAGAGACATGCTAGGGGCCTCCTTAAGCTTTGAAATGGTTGAGTGCTCTTAAGTGAGGAGATTAAGCAATGTGCAAGTAACCTTTGGCTTATAGAGTGTTTGGTTGCTATTTTTTATCAGTTTTTTCTCCACTTTTGAAAAAAGGGAAGAGACGCCTGTGTGGGTATTTTTGGTAGACCTATCCTTTTTTTGGGGGAGAAAATTTCGCCTCGTCTGTATCTCTTCCAAAATAAAACAAGTCTCATGTTATTTTTTTTTTAAGACTTCGTGCATGGCTTCGTCCTCGCACGATCGCTCTGGCGAACTCCTAGTTTCGCGACCTGCATCAAGCACGTTCCCCGGAAAACCCTCCCTCCCCCCACAGTGCCGGGAAGTCCCCCGCCAGAAGCCCCTCCCACCCCTCCGTCCCCGGAAGGAATCCCCCCCCACCCACCCCCCCCACCGCGCCAGGCCCCCCCACCCCACCGCGCTCTCTTTGCGCCCCGCACCCCCCCTAGAACCCCACCCCCTTTCCCTGCCGCAGAAGCCCGCCCCCCACCCGGTTGCCGACACTCTGCCGCTGTCGCCGGAACTCCCCCCCCCCCCCCCCCCCCCCCCCCCCCCCCCCCCCTTCATCCCCAGAATCCCCCCACGCCCTTTCCCTGGTGCAGAAGGTCCCTTGCCAGTGGTGCTCTGCCACCGCCGTCCGCCGGAACCCCCCCAACCTTCCTTCCCATCGCAGAAGGCCCCCCCCTTCCCCTGTGTCACTTTTATTATAAAAATAATAAGTGAAAAGTGTTTACCAAACAGGTCTATATAAAATTTAAAAATTATACCAGTTTTGCCAAACAATAGTAACAATTTTTCTCAATTTTTAAATTTCAGTAAAAAATTGACATACTATAATTTTTTAGTTAGAAATAGCTTTTTAAAAAGAACTGCAACCAAACACCCTATTAGAGTAGGTATCAAAAAACACAACACTTTTAACTCAGTAGTACTCCTAAGCAGAGGATTTTGAACGTTGACCACATTGTTGCCATGGAAGATAAAGGAACAACTGAATCATTTTCATGATTTTTATTAAGTTTTTTATGGAGGAGAATATTTTGAGGCCTCAGATGGAGAGTGATACTCTCCCTAAATTTCTGATGATGCAGCAGAAAAACATATCATACCTTTCAGTGAGGAGGAAGTTATATTTGTGACTTTAAGCATGAATGTAGGGAAGGCTCTAAGAAAAAGGGCCAAACTGCATCAGAATCGAACCAGCACTGCCAATTTTAGTGTCAAACAATCTGGTTTTACACAAAAACAAAGACAAATATATTGAATTAACTCTAAAGTATAAACAGCTGGAACCAGCCTAAACTGCCTGCAACTTGGGTCAACTCCGAGACAGTCAGAAGTAGACTGAGTCTGAAACACAAGAAGATGTCTAAACCAGCCTAAAACTAGCCTGAACCCAGCTGATGCAAGTCAGAAATGGCCTTTTCAAGTATAAACAAGCCAGGATCAAAGAACCAGAAATGAAATCAAGGCTAGCCCTGTCAGTTTTGGTTTCCAGTCCCGTGTTTATACGAGTGCAGGGAAATCACCTGGTCCAGATGGCTTTTCCAGGGATTCTTCCTGGAAATTATTAAAGGTGGTTTGTTAGTCTCTATAAGAGAATCTCAAGAGAGATGTATGGCTGTCTTTCAAGATTTTGTTTCCAGAGAAAAGAGGCCAGAGAAGCAGCATCCCTTAGACACAAAACCTTGATTGGCAAGCTCATGGATAATGACCGGCAGCTTTTATTAACAGGACAATTCATGACAACTTCATGGCATCTGAAGAATGCAAACATGTGCTGAAAAGTATGGTGAATATGCACATGTTGATGAAGGCTGATACTGAGAAAGTGTTTGATGAGGTTACCTGGAACAGTTTTTCAGAATTTATAGGGGATTGTCTTTAAACAAAAGTGGGCTCAAAATGGCTGTAAACCATATCAAGGAACATCCAACTATCCAATTCCCTATATATATATATGGAAGTGGGCAATACCACAAGAAAGAAAAGAATGTACAATATAGGCAATGTACTCCAAAAAATAGCTCTCACCCCTATACAATTGAGTATTAAGGTCGTGTGGAAACATCTATTCCCAACAAAACAAAAAGAGAGGAGGTAGAGAAATCCAGATTTCCAATTGTGACTGCCCATTCCTTTACTTTAACGTAAATAACATGAAAAACAGCTGCCCCATCTCTAGAACCCTTCTAAAGATCCTGCTATTTCTTTCGCCCCATAGCATCCACGGGATGGTACGAAGGATGAGCCACCACATAACCCTATCTCCTCTAAGAACCCATTGTCTCTCCTTGTAATGTCGTGGCTGTTCGGATCCGAGTTTAGTGGTTCTGGTATGGTGCTCTTGGTCAATGTGTGGTCATTGAGGTTTGGTGGTGGTCCCCGTGAATCGTGTGGGTGTTGTTGGCCGGAGATCTTGACCCATATAGCCCATACGTTTTTTGAGTGAGAAGGTGACGGAGTAGAGCGTCGCGTTTTAAACGTGATGGCTCCCTACGTCGTGTTCTCTGAACCGCCTTTCTGTCGTGTGGCATGATTGGCGATGGTTAGGTCTGTCGCGTTTAAACTGTTTCAAAGGTGACGACTGCCTACGTCGCGATTTTGACTTCGGTTTTAATACAATGGTTTCGGGCCAGACATAGTAGAGAAAGCTCTGTCCGGCCGAGGAGAGGAGGTTTTGCGGCATCTTTTGCGATTTCGGCTTGCAGGTGGTTGGTTCGGCGTGGTTTCCACGCGAGGAGGGCGTCCGGAGCGTGGACATGCCGGCGGTGTGGCGTTCTTCGTGTTCTTCGAGTTGGTAGGGAGACTTCCCCTTCGTTTTGAATTGATTGAATGGTTAAGAGTTTAGAAAATCATGTTATTGTGGTCTATTGTGGTTTATCTTCCATTTTAAAGGTTTAAATGTTAGTTTAAATGATGTTTGGAATGGATTTTGGGAGGAAGAAGGGGTCCGACGGTTTTGTCTGAAAAGGCGACCGATTGACCCATCGCGTTTTGTTTTGAACGCGACGTCTTAGTTCGTCGCGTTCATGAGCTTCCGTAATCGATTGGCTTGAAGGCGTCGGGTGATCCTGTCGTGTTCATGTGTTTCAATAATCAATTGGCCTGAAGGCGTCGGGTTGTCCCGTCACGTTCACGTGGTTCCGTAATCGACTGGCTTGGTGGTGACGTATCGAACTGTCGCGATTTGGGTTTCGACTGAGGATTTGTATACCGTTTGGCTTGATGACATGTCGGGCCGTTGCGTTCATGTCGCGACACTAGGCCCTGTCGTGTTCGTCTTGTAGTCGCGACCTGTAGGGTCGTTGCGTTTTTGAAGGCGACGGCTGCCTCCGTCACATTTTACTCCGAAGTATGCATTGTTAGGTTGGGCAGTGAAGGTCTCGTATGGATTTAGCCTTGATTATTTAGTGTTGTTTTAAGATGTTTAAGCTTATCCATGTTAACGAAGCATGTCCTAGGATTAATAGATCATATTATGATTATGCTCATCATCATCATCAGAGCCTTATCCCATTATTTGAGGTCGGCTATATGAATTCTTTTCTGCCAAAAATTTCTATCAAGTGCTATAGTCGTGTTTCAACTCAAGAAGTCCAAGTCTTTCCTAATAACATCGCACCTTCTCATTTTAGGCCATCTCCTAGCTCTTTTACTGGTATCCACTAAGATTTTGTCACATCTTTTAACCGACGCCGAGTTAGGGTGACAGTGCACGTGTCCAAACCACATAAGTCTATTTTCTCTCATTTTTCTATCAATTGGAGCTATCCCCAAATCCTTACGGAAGCGCTCATTCCTAATCTTATCTTTCTTAGTCTTACACACATCCGTCTCAGCATCCTCATCTTCGCCACACACATTTTGTTAATGTATTCCTTTCTGCTCAACATTCGGTACCATATAATAAAGCAGATTATGATTATGTTAATTATGCTATTATATTAAGGATATGTGGTTTATGTGTATAGTGATATGTAGTTGCAATGGAGGTCATATGATGACCAATGACAAGTAAGTTTTGAGTATGAAATATCGTGGGTTATGAATATAGGTCTTATGAGTATGTCAAGTATTCGGCGTGGTTTGTGTGTTTGCTGAGTTTGGTGGTCTGACGCGTATTCCGGAATGCCTCTTTAGTCAAGTATCCCAGGTTCTTTGTGAGCCAGACACATTGTGTTCGGGGTTTGTCCCGGTACTGTGTGTACCGTAGAGGTCTATGTCGTTTTCTTAGACATCCTCACTCGTTCGTTTGTTGAGTAGTTCGTCCGATTGAGAGAAAGACGACAGCGGGGCAGCGACTTGTGGTGTGCGAGTGTTCTCTGGTCGGTCGTTTGTAACGCGCTCGTGGTTGGGGGACGGACACCAGTAGACGTACTGGTCCCCAGCTAGTCCCGTGTTTCCACTTGCCTCACTCTACGGTCCCCGAAACCCGTGGAGGTGTGTCAGGCGTGGGTCTGTAGCTTGTGTTGCTGCAGTGTGGTGTTGGTCGGTCTCCACAGTTCTTTGACCTTCGTAGTGTTGTGGTGGAGCCGCAGTTGGACTTTCTGTCCGTGGCTGCGAGACTGAGAGGTGGTTCTTATGTTGTGTTGTCCGGGTTGGATACTGACGTCATGAACCAGTAGTCTTTACCTTCGTGGCGGCGTCATTCCTTCTGACTCGAGTTTTCCCGCAGTTGTGGTTGTGAGTGGTGACTCTCCGGTTATGGTTTCTATTCGTTCGTTGTGTGCTGTGCTAGTGGCGCAATTATGTTTGTGGTTCAGTTGTGGTACCTTGTGGTTTTAGGTATCTATACCAATCGTGGGTAGCTAGTTGCTGTGGCACGCTGTGTGCTAGTCTTTTCAGGTGTTGAGGTGGAGCGGTGCTTCGTAGAGGTCGTACCGTGTGACGTTCCACTTATTGTGTTTTTACCCTTCTATGGGTAGTCTTTCGGAGTGTTCTATTGGTTTAGTGTGGGGTGGACTGACTCCTTGTTGATAGTCACATTACTTTTCATTAGTAGTTTGCCTGTATGGCTCGTGGTGTAGTCATTTTAGTTGCTGAGTGGATTAGTGTTTTTGTGCTTGTTCTATTACTGATCCCTTTATTTTCTGTAGTGGTGTAGGTAGTGTTTTATATTTAATTGCAGCGTAAGTACGTTTATTGTTCGCACGTATTACTTTAGCAGTTGTCGTTGTGTGAACTTTGCTCTCTCGGGGTATGTCCCAGGTAGTTGTACTTTTCTCTTGGACATGTAATAATATATTGAGACTGTGTAAACTTCTTGTTAATGAGTATGAGTTATGTACTTTCTTGTATCTTATACTTTTGTGGCTGTCTTTTTTATTCCCACTGGACACGTGTTTGAACTATCCCTACCGAGACTTCGGTTTATTCGCGGGAAGCGGGTCTGGATATGAAGCCTTATTGGGCATAAATATCCAGAATCGCTACACTCCCAATGCAAAAACAACTGATGGACCATTCCTGTGCTGGCTGATGTCGATACAAATCTTCCTTACCACCTCCCTCCTACCCCTTGAGAGTAGGAGCAACCTATAAACAGGTGGTCGAGGGTCTTGTCCTCCTTTCGACAAAGTACACAAATGGGCTGAATATTTGGAATGAAGCGATGCAACCTGTCCCTAGTGGGAAGTCTTCCATGCGAGATCCTACAAATCAGAATCTTCGCCATTAATGGACTTGTAGGGCTCCACACCTGATGATAAAATCTATGCCGAAGACCTCCATATGCAATGACTCTATATGCTTATCTGATGGTGAATAAACCTTCCTTCTCCCACCTCCACATCCTCTATCCTCTGAGTCAGACGAATGGACAGGCAAAAGAAGGGACAAAAGGTCCTGGAACTGCACCAACTCAACCTGCGCCAAGTCCTCTCGAAAGCCGGTGCCCAAGCCCCACCCAGAAGGAGGGAGTCGTAGGCTCGATAGATGAAGCCCATGATCCACCGATATCAAGAACAGGCTAGGAAGAGTGTGAAATCCCACACCACATATGCTTCTAGAAGCAAGCTATGTTCCCTTTATCGAGGTGACCTAGACCACCACAACAGAACATCCTTGCACAATAGGATATCCTACTAGAGCAGTGTAGAACCGCTAGAAGAAGGAATGTCTTAAAATCTGCTCCTCCCAAAGTACCTCTTTCTTATTAGCATAGCCCACAACCCCCCATTCTCCACTCCCAAGCCTCTACAACCGCTAGCACAAGGGTGTCAGATTGAAGTCTCTGATGCTCTTGATCCCCAAGCCACTCTCTTCCTTGTTCACGACCACCCTACCCTATACAATATCATGCCATCCCCTGCATCACCTCCCACTACTGTGCCAAAAGAAACTTCATTGGATAGACTCTAACCTCTTTGCCACTTTCTTCGACACCCTGAGAATGAAAAGGAAGTAAGTGGGTAGGATATCCAGCACCCAACTGCACATCACATGCCTACCAACAAAGGATAACACTCTTGCCTTCCACCCTGCCAGTTTGAGCTTAATGGGCTGCCAATCTGCACACCTAAGAGAACGTAGAGTAAGAGGCAGCCCCAAGTAAGGTATTGGGAACTTGCCATTTTTTTTGAAAGTAGGTAGTACCACATGTATATATTAAGAAAGAGAATGTACAAATATAGGTGGGTCAAAAACCCCCTAAAAAGAGACCACCCCCACAACATCTATGCATCAAAAGCACACCAAGGAGGTGTAAAATAATCTAATCTCCCAAGGAACCAAAAGAGGACATATAGATGAATCTACATTGGACAAAGAGACCGCCTAGTCCTTCACCTTACCCAAACAAAATGAAGCAATGCCTCCTTCGAGCGGGACTCCCTCCTGAAGATATAGTGGTTACAACCCAAAAATCTGGCCACCCTTTGTAAAGTTTTGTTCTCTAAATTCACCCCCACCAAAAGACTCTTATTGATGTTGACCTTGAAACTTGTCACCTCCTCCAATGGCTCCAACAAGAACCTAGCTACGGGGGGAAACTGCTCGCCCTCAACAAGGAACAATATAGTATCATCTGCATGCCATTCAACAAACTAATGGGTTTAAAATCTTGAAACTCCTAAACCCCATTCTTCTTAGGAATAAGCACAATGAAAGTCTTATTGACACCCCCTAAGTGCACCCTCCCCTCCTGGAGCTCCTTTGTCGCTACCTTTGGATCTCCTTTGATGATGTGCTAGCAATTATGAAAGAATGCCAAACGAAAGCCATTCGGACTGGGAGTCTTATAACCCGCAAGGTATAAGACTGCCTGGTGGACCTCGGCCTCAGAGATAGGCCTAGAGATGGTCTCCCTCTCCTCAACTGAAAGACAAGGCAACAAATCCTCTGATATCCTCGATCTATAGTAGTCATCCTTTATGAAAAACCTAGGGTAGAACTCTCTCGCTCGACTCCTATATTCCTCATTTGCATAGTAGGAAAGATCCCCCACCTTTATGTTGGAGATGGAGTTGACCCTCCTCCTACCGGATGCAATCCACTGGAAATATGTTGTATTTCTGTCTCCCTCTTTAATCCATCTGTCTTTAATACATCTTTTTTTGAGAAGGATTTCCTCATACTTCCCCTTCAAAAAAGCCCTAAGAAGTCTATCCTGCTCATCCACTAGCCCTGCCTCCTCTAAACTGCCAAGGCCCTCTATGTGGTGGAGAATTATGTCCTTTGCTACCCTCCCTGGTAATGATTTACCTGCTTCCCATTTCCTCAACACTTGAGTTGTATGTCTCAGTCTTCTTACCAAAGAAGTCATAGCAGACCTAGCTGAATACTGGGCCCTTCAAGCAACATACATTGTGTCCATAAAGTCATCATCTCTGAATCAAAACTTCTCAAGCCTGAAGATGGGGTTCCTACCATGCAATCGACCAGTCTTCAGCAAAATAGGCTTATGATCAGACACTGATCTAGCTAGAGAGAGCACCTGCGCATGTGGAAATTGCTCCTCCCAGTCGATCGACACAAGGAACCTGTCCAACTTGGAGCAAGAGGCATGAACTTGCATATTTGACTAAGTGAAGGAGGCATTGACCATGCCCAAATCCACCAATGTTGCCTCCTGAATGAAGTTGGAAAAATCTTCCATATCTCCAATCATGGTATGCAATCTCGCGAGATTCTCGCGAGATCTCGCGAGAATATCGGTCTCGGCCCCTTCCCGAGAAACGAGAAGACCGAGATGCCTCTTCAGGTAGGGTTGTCAAGACTCAGGATCCTCTTCAGGCAGGGTTGTCAGGATCCTCTTATTTACCTGAATATCATTTAATTATCTACTTAAGATATTACATGTAAATAAGGAAGTACCCCCCATTTGAATCCAATAAAAATATCAAAAAAATCATATCTCTTACAAATAAAAAGTCAACTCTCCCATCCAAGAAGAAAATCGCGATTTCGGTGGTTCCATCAAAATAGCGACTTTCTAATCTTTCATAATTTGACATATCTAAAAATTTCATAATTCAATAAACTTAATAGAATACTAAAAATCTAAAGTCCGGTAAAAAAAGTCAAATGTGCATATGACTTCTCCAAGGGAGCCACTCTCCTATTGACAGCACTTAGTCTGCTCGAGACCTCTCAGGATTTGGTCAACCTAAGCTATCATCACCTTAACTCATGAGATTTTTCACTTTCTAATTGATAAGAAACTAGAATCTTAAGGAGAGAAAAATGAAATGCACATCTTGAATCCCAATTCCCACACTCTTGTTGTATGATATATGTGAACCTATGTCATCCATGGTTGAGGCTTGAGAATGTATGCAATTATCTATGTTCCTTAAGGAATTATCTATGTGAACATATGCGATCCACACTTTTATGTTATCCTGATCTCCCGAGATCTCTCCGAGATCTCTTCGAGATCTCTTCTCTTTGACCATCCCGAGACGAAGCCGAGATCCGATATGGCAAACCTTGTCTCCAATAGTTCCCATATTCCTTGTCCTCTTCCATGGTGCCACTACTGCATTGAAGTCTCTATTGCCTATTGGAAGCAAGGCGGTGCTGAGTCAAATCATCCCATAATTAGCGCTTCTCCTCCCTCGACTGTCGACCATACACCCCACTGAAGTCCCAGGAAAGCCATCTTTAGCACCCCTGATGTGCACAGAGATAGCCCATTTGGGCACCACCCTATCTACTACCACCTCCTTCCCTTCAAAAGGATTCCAGAGGACGAGGATGCCCCCCGAACTCCCAACTGTCAAGGAAGCAACCTCCGAGGACAAAGGCAGTCACCATCGATCTTCTTGATAAGGTCACTGTTGTCACCCTCTCACTTAGTCTTCTGGATACACAGGACATCAGTCTTGCACCTCATAATAAGCTCCTTCACTGCCCTTCTCTTTTCAAACCCCCCTCACATTCCAAGAAATAATCCTCATTGAGAACTACTGTCATCCCTTTCCTCCTCTCCCTCCTCACCACCTCTTCCTTCCCTCATCTCTACCCTCCCCAGCCCGAATACTCGTGCACTACCATTTGTTGATTTTAGCAAATACCCCTTGAGATGCTGACCTTTTCTGCCATCTCTCTCACCTGTTTTGTACACAAAGCTTCCACCACCTTCATCATGGCCTTCCAGTTTGTAGCTTTGTTGGGCTCCCTCCTCCTGAATAACCGCAACTACCTCCTTCTCAGGGCCCTATTGCGTATCCCACAATCGACCACTATTGTCATCTCCTTTAGCTGAACCATCCTGGGTAGGGTCCACCCTTAGCTCGGGGCAGGGCACCACCATCAGCACTAATTGGGTCTTCTCCTGCAGAGGGACCGGCGATAGATCCTCTGGGGTCACTGTTTTCGGCAGAAGACCAGCCAACGCCGGAGAAGATATGAGGAGCAGAGAATCCCCCACCTTGGGACACGGCAAGAGCTCCCCTAGGATGGTGACCCCTTCCTCAGTCCCCTCACCAGACTGCAAGCTGAGAATATGCAGGCTAGCTGGCGCCGTCCCCTTCTCCTTCCTGTTGAGAGCCGCTCACAGAAGCATCGGCAATCCTTCCGCCGGAAACTGGGGGATCGCTGAAGACGGATGCCTGTAGGCCATCAGCAGAAGACTGGGCCTTGATGGAAGTCCACCCATCTCCGAGACATGCATCTTCCTGAAACCCTGCGATGGCACAGATAACGGGCAGAGAAGACGATCTAGATTGGGTCCCAATAAGATAAGCCGTTGGGTCAGCGAGTAAGTCATGGCCCGCCTCACCATCTGAACCGGCTATCAAGCCCAGTCGGATGGCTAAGATGAACCGGTTCTCTCCATTGGATCTAAACCCAGTATCGCCAAACCGACTCCAGTCCAATTGTTCCAAAGCCCTATATTACATTAGTTTTTAGCCCACTTGAATACCCTATCAGTAACTGAAGAAATGTTTATTGTACATTTTACTCTGCTTTATAAAATTCTGTCATCGCTTTCCCTGTGTATAACCTAAAGGATTATCCAACTACCAGAAATTTCAAGGAGTCGTGCATGAGACCTTCCCAGGAACCACCTTCTGAAATGTTGGGGATCCTGTGGATGATACCCAACCTTTCCAGCAGAAGAATAGCTAGTGAAGAAGTGGTCCATATTCTCTTCATCTTCATTCCAGAGCATGTCCGTCAAAAAATGCAGCAGATGATGACTGGTAGGCAGTCTACCATTGGAAATTGCTAAATGAAGACTTTTAATTTTCTTTGGGCTGCTCCGTTGCCAAACCTGATTTATTTTTTGCCAAGCATCCTTTATTTCAATTTGCTTTTTCTGCTTGTTGGTCGTCATTATCCACTAACCAGAAGAAGGAACCTTCTTTAAGCTTTGACATGTGACAAATTTGACTTTACGAAGAATCTGCATTGATGCCTTGGTGCTTTACTACCACATAGGTTTTCTCTTTTCTCTTCGTTTTTCTTTTTGGTTTTACTCTTCTCCTCCAGCTTCAAATGCACATCTTCTGAAGTACTGCAATCAGATTGTGGGAGCGGCAACCTGCTTTATTATTATATTCATAGTCTCATACAGATACAATTTCTATTGTTTTTGGGATCCTGTTAGTCTCATATTTTAAAATTTGAGGATAGATGGATGGTAAAGTTGTGTAATTTCTGTTCTTGTTCTCATTAGGATCCTGAAACTAAAAAGCCTAAGGTGAAAATCTATGTTGACAAAGAAACAGGCAGAAAGAAAGGAGATGCACTTATCACGTATTTAAAGGTATTTCCTCAGGTCAGGAGATTATTGGCACATGTAATGTTGTAACTTCAAAAATATAACATGCTTCTTTTGTCCTTTTGTATGTTCCTCAGGAGCCATCAGTTGCATTGGCTACCCAAATTTTGGATGGAATTCCACTTCGACCTGGTGGAAAGACACTGATGTCTGTAAGCAAGGCCAAATTTGAGCAAAAAGGTCTTTACATTTCTTGCTGTGCACGTGTTCCTCCATTTAGATATTTATTTGCTCACTTGTTCAAAGATATGTATGCTGAAATTCTCATTCAATGATAAAATAGATTTAAAAAAAAATTCACTCATTCTACATCTCGACTTTTGATGTATCTTTATTTTCTGATGCTTCTTTCTGCAGGAGATACATTTATAGCCAAGAAAACTGATAAGAACAAGAAGAAGAAATTGAAAAGAGTTGAAGACAAGATTCTTGGATGGGGTAATTTCTTGTGAATTTTTTCTTTTAATAGTATCCCCGGGTCGGCAAATATTTTTCTCGAATATTCTGAAGCCAGGTGCACTGGAAACTTGGAATGACTGGTTACTGTCCATGTGGTATGCCCTTTCCTTTAGGACATTGTTGAACCCAAAAATTTCCATAGTGAATTATACAATTCCGAAAATACTTGTTTAGATGTTTAGAACAAGTATATGGGGAGAAAAAAATATTTATTCGGAATCCCGGATGAAAATATCCCCAAATCTCTTATTCTGAATTTTCAGGATAAATAAATGAAATGAAAATATTTATTCTGATTTTTTTTTTCGGAATAAATGGCAGAATATATATATATATATATATATATATATATATATATATATATATATATATATCTGCTATGTTCTGGAAATCTGAAAACAACCGCTCCGAGATAGAACGGAGCAGGATTAATATATCCCCGGTGTTTTCGAATTAAAGGTCTCTCCGAGGGAATATTTTTAACGCCCCGGAATGTCCCGGCAGAAGTCGTCCAATGTGGCGCATGATATGAAGTGTGCAAGGGTCCGTCCAATACCCATGTCAACTGAAAAAAAATGAAATGACGTGGCACCGGCGTCACCCTCCGCACAAACAAACAAATGCCAAAATCCCGCCTTGAAGCAAACCACGTGGCAGAAACAATGGCCACTTGGCTTAATTTATAGAAAAGGATGGCCGGAGCCCCACCGGTGGGACAGACCGTGGGGAGCTCCACCAGTGGCCTTCCTGGTGGGGTGGTGTTCCCCACCGGTGGCTGCGCGCTGGTGGGGTGGTGTTCCCCACCGGTGGGGAACCTTATCGGTGGTATACACCACCGGTGGTTCCCAACCGGTGGGAACCCCAACACCACCGGTGGGGCCCACCAGGGCCCACCGCCCACCCACCGGTGGTGTGCGCACCGGTGGGGCCCACCTGGGGCCACCGCGGCCTTCCCCCCGGTGGGACTTCCACCCGGTGAGGTCTTCTCCCGGTGGGACTCCCTGTTCAACCAAAAAAAAAAAAAACAAGACAGAAATTAAATGCTTACCCAGTGGAGATGCTGTCCGGTGGGATGTCCACCCCTTGCTCAATCTCCTATAAAAGGAGACCACCTCCAAGCAAGAGAAGAAAGAAGAGAGGAACTCCAGGAGGAAGACAGACACCAACTCCAAGAGGGTTTTCAGAAATCGCCCGTCTGTTCTGTGTTGAAGTGTGGAAGGCTTGTCTGCTCTGTTTAAGGCAAGACCATATTAGTTATGTCATTTTTGTAAATTAGTCCCTATGGGTTTAGAAAAAGGACTCAGTGGGCTATGCTTTATGAAACCCATGTTTATGGCAAAGGAATGAATGAAAACAATGTATCAAATCTTTGCACTTGGCATATGTTTGGTCTGGGATATGATTTCTATATGATAAGACAGAAAAAATTACAAATAAACCCTGCACTTTGTTTATTTGTGTAATGACCAAGAAATATAAGATCATTTAAATTCAACGTTTCTACATGTGAACAAAGATTTCTGAAAATTCAGAAATAATGTTTCAAGGGGTGACATCAAAGAGAAATTACGAAACAACCCCCCGTTCATAAAAAAAATACAAAACAAACCTTATATGACAAAGAAATGACAAATCAGTCCTCAGCAAAGGGGAAATTCATAGCTCAGTCCCTATTTTTTAAGGCACATGGCAAATCAGTCCTCATTTTAGGAGGAAATAAGCAAATCAGTCCCCACTTGGAGGAATATTTTACAAATCAGTTCTCATTTTATGAAGGAAAAGGCAAATCAGTCCCCATTTTGAGGGATATTTTACAAATCAGTCCTCATTTTAGGGGGGAACATGTAAATCAGTCCCCATTTTTAAGGGAAATTTCATGAGTCAGCCTCTAATCTGAGAGAATATTCTGATGGATTGATCACAGTCTCATTTGAAAAGACAAATAATGAGGCTATCGTTCTGTTTGAACGGTGCCTTTCCTTCAATAAATTGCTTTCAATTATTAAAAGGTCTAGACATGTATCGAAGGTGTTCGAGTTCTCCTCGATGAAAAAGAAACGTTGATTTATCGACGGGGAGTGGTCCAGCGCACGAACTTCGAATCACCAGAAGTTCACACGTGGGAGACGATAATAAACCCCTAACTATATGTATAGGGGTATCACATCCATATTCTCCATGTGTTGACAGATAAACATATCGAGAAAAGAATGAAGAAAACTAATATCAAGGAAAAGAATGATATTAGAAAACATGATGAAAGTTCTTTTCAAACAGACATCAATGAGCAGACCTTGGTTTGTCCTGTGGAATTCTTGGTCTGACCTTGCTTTCGTCAGCAGCACCCTGTGAGAATTATTTTTTAACATTTTAAAAATTTAAAATGTAAAGTTTGAAGTTTGATTTATTTGGATTTTTATTTATTAAGACATGGTCTTGCTTAATTCATTTGACCTCCCCCACTAACCGTAGTTAGTGTTAATTATATCAGCGCAAAAGACTGAACACCCTTGATTAACCATCAGACAAACCCTTAGAAACAAGAGAATATGACTCACATTTGAATGAGAGGAATTGCACATGAAAGAGAACATGGTTGCGAACATGCAATCTATTTTTTTGGAATTTTCTGATATTTATTTCATTTTTTTATTGATTTTTCAAATGTATTTTCTATTTTTTGGTATTTTCAGAATTATTTATTTATTTATTTAAGCATTTTCGTGATTTATTTATTTACATTTAAATTATGTGAATTAAGTTTATATTTTTATTTATTTGATCGAATTAAAGGGGAATTAGCTTAACATTTCCATTTATTTAATTGTTTTAAACATGAATTGACTTAAGGTGGGTTAAATTGATGTGGGACATACTTGTTTGTTGATTTTATGTTATTGAGAATTAAAGAATATTATTTGGAAGATATTTCGTTAACACTTGTCGAAAACTTGGTTGATTTTGACTAGGAAATTACGTAGTGTTACGTTTTAAATAAACGTGACATTACATGAACTAATTCATATAACGCATTATTGGATGATTAAAAATAGCCCAATGGGCCCAATAAATCACACAAGTTAATTCGCTAATTGTTGGCCCAATAAGCACAAAATGTCTTGATTAATTGTGTGACAGTACAAGTCCGGCCCAATAAGGAGTACTAGGCCCAATAAGAAAATTGGCCCAATAAGAAGAAGTCCAATGGACCTTGCTTTGAACTTGAGAAAATTAGATCGTGCCTTGCACGATACTCTTTAGGGCTGCCTTGCAGACCCTTTCCCAGACCGCCTTGCAGTCTTTTCCCAGAGCCTTGCTCTGATTTTCAAACTTCAAAAATCCTGCTCTTTAGCCTGGGGCGCCCCCCTCCTTTTATAGTGCCTGGGCAAGAGACGCCTTGGCGGAAGGTCTGGCGCACTCCACGGAGCTCTGCACATTAAAATAGGGGTTTTTATGCAATTTTCCATTGCGTATTTGCACTTTAGCCCCCCCATTTTCTTTTTTCTTTCTTTTCACCCTTTCCTTCTTTCGGCCGACCCCCCTTCCCGGACTGCTCTGTGCGAAACAGAGCAAGGAGGGGGACCGCGGCCTCTCCCCTCCTCCTCGTTCCTTGCTTGGCGGTGGCGGAAGCCAAGCGCAGCAGCAGCAGCGCGGCGGCAGGGGGCAGCGACAGCGCGGCGGCAGGGCGGGGCGGCAGCGGCCGCGCGTGGCGGGGCGGCAGCGGCCACAGCAGCGCGGCGGCGGGGCGGCCCAGGCGGCCAGCGGCAGCAGCGCGCGGCGGCCGGCCGCGGCTGGCGGCGGGGTGACCCCCGGCGGCCCGCGACAGCAGCGGTGCGGCGATCGGACCTTCCTTTCGGTTTCTCCCTTTTCTCTCCTGTGCGTACATGCCTTCTTCCACTTGGATTTGCTTGTTTTACTTATTTCTTTTCTCTTTTCCTTTTGTTCTTGCCGTGAGAAACCGGCCAGAATTCTGGCACAACACACCCACACAGCCTATGGACTGAGATTTTCTTTTACCTGGACTAAACTCCGCTCTGGAAGTTATTTGGTATTATGGTGGCAATAATTATGACATGGGTTGGTTAGGGCAGCAAGGTTCAAAATCTCGGGGATCGGGATCGGATCGGTCGGCCCAAAACCGATCCGACCCGGCGATCCCGAGCCCGGCTCGGCCGATCCGGGCCGAGCCCGACCGGGTCTGGCCAAGCAAAAGGGGGTGGATCGCCCCCCTTAAAAAAATTGAAAAAAATTAGAAAAAATATGAAAAAATAGAAATATATGAACATTGTATTTATGAACTGAAATACATGAAAAAATGTATTTATTGGAATCGTACATTATATTGTGTGGACATAAGGTTTACATAATCTGTCCAAGACATATAATGTTGGTAATATGCCTCATATTGAGTCAAATATTGACTATAGGCATCCGTGTTCGCATATATGATAGTGATTGGTGTGTAGCCCGGTATTTCAGGCACTTGATATGAGCCATATGACTCATATGAGTCATGTGAATGTGAATCGGACTCAGTGGATTGTGCATATGCTCCACCTCCGGTGTAATATGATGCATCCGGGTATTGAGGATATCCCAAGTAGCCTCCCTGCCCTTGGTAATATCCTTCAGTGGAAGCATAAGATGATGTATCTGACGCTTGCTCCATGGTCTCAAACTCCATCCGTAGCTTTTCTTGACGCTCCCACTCCTCTTGCATCTTCTTCTTCTTCATTAACCAATTCCGTCTATGCGGAATGAAGTTGGGATTGTATCCCGAATCTTCGGATGCTCCTTGGCCTTGCCCTTGCCCTTGCAATTGAGATGCCACTTTCTTCCCCTTTCGTGCATATTTTTGACTTGAGGTTTGTGCTTCCCTCCCTTCCCTACTCCCATGATGTTGATCTTGAGTAGCATGGGTGAAGTCTTCCTCTCCGGTGAATACAATAGGGTCGGGTGGCGGTGCCGGTGGCGGTACACTGCTGACAACTAGGACATCTCCTCCATGATCGGATCCCTCACTAGGAGTACTTGTCTTCGATGTCGAGTCATTAGAAGTTTGGTATTGAACATTATCGCTTGGCTCCGGTGTTTCATCATCTATATCTTCCTCGATCGTGTCCAAGTCTGCAATGCTAATGCCATGTTTCGTGCTCCTTCCTCTTGCACCCACTGTCTTCTTTTGGCGTTTAGGGGCTGGGGGAGTTTCGAACTCCGGAAGCAAAGGCACATCATCAAGCTCACCTAAATGAGACATAAACATGTTAAAATGAGAAATAAATAATTTATAAATGATGCATGTACATTGTAAATGTCATTTACCTTCAGCCCATGCACGATCATGCGGGTCGAACTCTGGTTGAACCGAAGTGCTTGCATTTACCCATGCATGTAGTGGATGTTCCTCCTCAAAAACTTCTTCTATATCTATTGTCTCCGATGGAGTTGCTTCAGCTTGTTGTTGCCCCGAGGATCTATATTTCTCTCTATCTTGAACTTGCTTGATTAATTGGAGGTTTTTAAGCTTCAATCTCATGTTGTAGTGGCAAAATACCAACTTCTCAAGACGTGCAGACTTCAACCGGTTTCTTTGTTTTGTGTGGATCAAGCCAAATGTGCTCCAGTTTCTCTCACACCCTGTGGCAGACGTTGTTTGGCTTAAAACCCGAATAGCTACATAGGCCAAGTCTTCATATCCATAAGTTCTTCCATGATCCAACCACCAATCCGCTGTAAATGAAGCATGTATAATGTTTTAGAAAATAGAACCAACTCATTGTACATGCAAATAAATATGATGAGTAACTTCTAACCTGGACTCAAAATCTGAGCAGCTCGTTGTGCCGTGCTAGTACCAAAGTGGTAGAGTTGAAGTCTATAATCATGCATTTGTTTGCATGCTATGATTGCCCTATCCTCATTGTCTAGCATCCGTTTGATTACATTTTTGGCCCCAATCAACACTTCGGAGGAATTGTCATAGTTCTCCCTCCTCCCATCAGTCCTATACATGTATTGGGGGTTGAAGAAATGCCCTACATGTAGAAGATAAATGTTAAAACATGAGTTGTAAATAATATGTAATCACAATTCACAAGAGTTGAAGTGTTATGCTTACCTGCAGCATGAAGATCATGATGCAATGTGTGCTCCCATCGCCGATCTACGATTTCCCACCACTTGGCATACGTTGTTTTGTTGTTCATTTGGATAAGCTCCTTTGCTCGATCCATAGCCTCGTACAAGTAACCCATCTCGGATCTCCTCTCCCCATCTACCGCCCTTAACACTCGAACAAGCGGTTCTACTACATTCAACACATTTTGGACCCCCTTCCAAAATGGCTTTGATTGGATAATGTCGGTCACCTTCTTTCCCTTCTCCCTCACCCGTGTAGGAGCATGTCGGGACATATAGTTCTCCCACTCTTCCGATGCTACCATCCTAATAAGGTTGCTACGTTGCCCATTTATGCTATCCAATGCAATATATTGGGATGCAAACCTTGTAGGTGCTGGCCGAAGCAACTCCCGTCCATGTGTATGCGTCCTCATGATGTCCAATATGTTGTTGTGGTTGTAGATGAAGTGGTTACGAACCTTGCATTGTTGACCACATTTTCCACCATTGGATCTTCACAAATGTCTTCTAGCATTAAGTCAATGCAGTGCGCGGAGCAAGGAACCCAATACAAGTGTTCCCTTTTCTCCATTAGTTTTTGGCCCGCCAACTTGAAAGCCGCTGCATTGTCGGTTACCACTTGGACAATTCTTTTCTCTCCAATCTCCTGCACCATCTCATCCATCAACTGAAATAGGTAGTCCGCATTCTTCACCTTGCCAGAAGCGTCTACCGACTTCCAAAAAACAGTCCCTGCTTTGCAGTAGATTAAGAAGTTTATCATACTTCTTCGTGTAATGCCTGCACAATTCCATATGAAAAATTAAAACCTATGTCTTATTAATGAATAAGTGAATAACAATTAACTAGCCAAACACTTGTACATACCTGTCCATCCATCGCACATTAACGTGCAACCATATTCATCCCATATTCGTTCAAATGTGGAAACATATGCCTTCATATCTTCAACCTCCATATCCAAGTATTTGTTGTAGATTTCATATGAAGTAGGGCCTTCCACCCCTTTGCCCACTTCACCAATAGTCTCGATCATGGACTCATAATATGGTCCTTTTGCTGCATTAGCCGGTATGCTGTTGAAGAAGAACCATCTTGACGTCGCTCTCCCTATCTTCTCCTTGCATATTTTCAAATTCTTGAATGCTGCAGAAATGGATGGTTGCTTCTCCCTTCGCCTGGTGAGAAATGGGTCTATTGGTCCCACTCTAGGATCTCCGTCTCTAGGGATATCCACTGGAACCTCAGGTATATTTGAACTCATTCCAGCACTTGAACTCCCTTGTCCGCTACCCCCATGGCCACTACCTTGACCTACGTGATGACCGGTACGTCGGAGATAGTCCTCTTCCGCATTAGACCTTCGACTTGCTTCCGATGCCCGACGAAATTGTTCTATAATATGAGATAGAAATAGAATGAGGGTCGAGGGTGCTTAAAGCCTTAAACTAAAATAAATGTTCCAAAGTAAGTTAACTAATTACTAACCTTCTTCATCTTGATCAAGATCAAAGAATTGTCTCCCTCTTGGTAAATCTACGGACCTTCGAGGAGGGGCAGACAAATCTTCCCGGATTTGTTGCCGTCTTCTACTAGTGTTTGCTTTGGATGTCTCTTTCTCCTTCATATATTGGCAAAATTGCATTCGAACTTCAGCAGAACTCTCGAGCATGGTGCCACCTCACCTTTAATTCCCGCTAGATGTTGTTTCAAACGAAATATGCCGCCCGATAAGACCCGGTCACAATATTTGCATTGGACCTTCCTTCGAGCCATGTCCACAACGATACCATGAGCCCAAGCGGGATCGGTGCTAGGAGGGTTGCTTGAAGAATGGGGAGCCGGAGCAGCACCACCTTCGGCGGCCATCACTTACAACACAAAAAAAGAAGTTAAATAATAAAAAACAGAAAATAAATAATTTTTTTTTGCGGATGAGAGAGAGGGAGATGAATCGCAGCCAAGAGTTCGGGCCAAGAGTGTGTGTGAGAGAGCCCGAATAGTCGAACAAGAATCCCAAGAGTGTGAAAGATGAGATCGCCTCCCAAATAGTGCAAAATAGCGCCCGAGAGAGAGAGAGAATGCCCAAAATATTGAGAGGAGGGGAGGAGAACTCAAAACTTGAGTTTAGAACATATTGGGGGCCTTTGGGGGGTTTATATAGACCCCCAAGGCCTCCAAAGGCTCCAAAGAGCCGTTTCTGGCCGTTGGGGAACAGTCCCCAACCGCTAGAAAACGGCTAGTTCTGAACTAGCCGTTGGGGCCCGGATCGCCCCGGTCCGGGCCGATCCGCGGCGGACCGGCCGGGCTCGGCGATCCCGCCGAGCCCAGCCGAGCCAGCCGAGCCCGACCGATCCGAGCGCAGGGGACCGGACAGGTTACCCCGGCTCGGATCGGAGGGGCCAAAACCGAGCCAACTCGGGCGATCCGATCCCGAGTTGGCCGAGTTTTGATTCCCTGAGGGGCAGGATGTGGATTTTATTGCATTAGGAAGAGGAGTGATGAGGGCAAGTGGGGTGTGTGTGGTGTGGGGGTGGGGGGGTTGCTCTTGTGCCAGCATGGCTGCCACAACTGCTGTTTTCAATAGCATCTTCCCCTTGAGAGATAGGGAAGCCCATTGTTGAACCCCAAAATTTACGACAACATCCTGGGTATTTTCCTTCAAAGATAAACAAGAGATCTTCAAATCGCATTAAGTCTCTGAACAAATCGGAAGAGATTAATGCCTTGCACTAAACACTGAAGGACAAATACACATGGAAGAAAAATCCAGCAGCACGGGGTCTATAAAGGCCAAGTGACAAGTACAAGTACAAATATAGCACGGAAGAAATCCGGCAGCACAAGGTCCATAAAGACCAATTGTGAGATACAATGCACGGAAGAAGTCCGACAGTACGAGGTCCATAAAGACCAAGTATGAAGTACAAGTACAAGTACAAACACAAGAACATGTTGGCGACAGAAGCTCCAAGGGTGCAAATGCAACTCTTCGCCAAGCAGAAATCCAAGCAAAGAAGCGAGATTTCAGCAAATTGGGTACCCCTCAAATAGGGCATGTATGGCCTATTTATAGGCAAAACCTCCTCCCATTTGAATCCCTCCCTTGGTTTAAGGGGAATGGGGGAGGATATGAGGGCGGTTGGAGGGCTCCAACCTGTTTAAACAGGTTGGAGGCTCCCCCTCCAACCTTTTTATTTTTCTCTTTCCTTTTTTTTTAAAACCGGTTGGGGGTACACCCCCTCCAACCGGTTTTATATAAAACCGGTTGGGAGGAGGAGACCCCCCAACCTTTTTTATGTTAAACCGGTTGGGGGTGCTCCCCCTCCAACCGGTTTTATGTAAAACCGGTTGGAGGGGAAGCCTCCCCCCAACCGTTTTAATATTAAAACAGGTTGGGGGTGTGTTTAACACGCGAAATATTCTTTTCAAATCTTTTTATCTTTTAGAAAAAAAAGATAAATTGTTGATGTTTATCTATTTTGCGGGCGTGCCAGTTTGTTAAAACAGACATTTCGTTCATGTATCAGGCGACTTGGGTGTCGTGTACTGGACATTTCCCCACCGACCGAAGTCGATGTTAATTTACATCGAGGTGACCTCGAACACCTTTGATTCTCTGTCAAAGAACGCCTTTCGTCTCTATTCGTTGTGACAATATTGATCTTTATGATCGTCCTTCATGAATACATACTCTTGTATAGATATTTGAAGCATTCATTGCTTATACACATGTAATTCAAAATACAACTGGTCTTTCAAGACCTTTACAAATGGTGCCGATTATATAATTGGTCTTTAGAATACATTCGGTTGCAATCGACCCTTTTTGGGCTTGCTTCTGTCACGATCTGATCGTTGATTTGCATCTTCATCACGATCGGACTACTGGATTTGAATATCATCATGATCGGACCGTTGGATTTGAATATCATCACGATCAGATCGTTGTATTTGAGTTCGATCACGAGCAGGTCGTTGGATCGCCAAGATGATCACTGTCGGCCCGTTGTATTTGCTTTGTGGTGACCATCATCCTTTGATAGTGATGAGACCTTTAAGTGGTCATGTCAGGTTTCTACAAGTTTGTACCCCTTTTGGGATTTTGCTGCAATCTTTCACCCTTCCTGGAAATTTTAGAGCTCTCCCGTATCGGGGTATTTCTGTGAGTATCAGCCACTATGATCATAGAACTGAAAACTTGGCCAATATTGTGTTTTGAAGAAGAAACCTGGAGGAGATTTGGACAGCATTGTATCTATGACTGTTCAAGAGCTCCTTGCCATTTTTTGACATTTCCAGGCACCTCTGTCATTTCTTGGCCTTTTTAGACCTTCTGCCATCAGTTGATATCTTCGAGTTATTTCCGTCATTTCTTGACATTCTCAGACATTTCCGCCATTTCTTGGCTTTTTCGAACAGTCTCGGGTATTTCTGTCATTTGTTGACTTGCCCGGATACTTCTGCCATTTCTTGGCATTCTATGTCTGTTCTGTTATTTCTTGACCTTCTCAGACATTTCTGCCATATTTTGACTTTTTCGAGCAGTCTCAGGTATTTCTGTCATTTGTTGACTTGCCCGGATGCTTCTGCCATTTCTTGGCATTCCTGAGTGTTTCGGTCATTTATTGACGTTCTCAGGTGTCTTTGCCATTGATTGGTATACTCGGACATTTCCGCCGTTCCTTGGTTTTTTCGAGCAGTTCCGGGTATTTCCGTCATTGATTGACTTCCCCGGATGCTTCCGTCATTTTTTGGCATTCCTGAGTGTTTCAGTCATTTATTGACGTTCTTAGGTATCTTTGCCATTGATTGACATACTCGGACATTTCCGCCATTTCTTGACTTTTTCGAGCAGTTCCGGGTATTTCCGTCATTGATTGACTTCCCCGAGTATCTTATGTCAGTTCTCGACTTCTTGGGACTTTTCAATCATTTCATGCCTTCCATGGGTATATTTGTCATTTCTTGACGACCCCAAAACTTTGCCAACCGTAAAACGGACTCAGGAGAGCGCACGCCACTTCAAGGAAATGACGCGTGTCCCGCTCCACCGAGTCATGTGAACGGCATGGACCTTGTATAGTTTCTTGCTTCGAAAAGAGTTTCGTGCAATTTCTGAACTTCGATGGCATTTAGTTGACTTTCGTGAAGTTCGAACATGGCTTGAATGACTTTCTCACAAGCGGGAGCACTTATGCAATTTCCCCCTTCAAGGTCTTTGGGTTTGGGACCTTTTTAGGGACATTTTTGCAATTTCTATTCTTCGGGGGTACTTCTGTAATTTTCCCAGACATCGGGTATTCATGCAATTTTCCCAGTCATGGGACATTTCTGCAATTTTCCTAGTCATGGGACATTTCTGCGATTTTCCCAGTCATGGGGGTATGTTTGCAATTTTCCCAGTCATGGGGGTATGTTTACAATTTTCCCAGACATGGGGGTATTTCTGCAATTTTCCCAGTCATGAGGGTATTTCTGCATTTTCCCAGACATGAGGGTATTTCTACAATTTTCCCAATCATGTGGGTATTTCTGCAATTTTCCCTTGACGTGGAGGTGTTTCTGGAATTTCCCCTCAACATGGGGTATTTCTGGAATTTCCCTTAACATGGGGGTATTTCTGCAATTTCTCCTCAAACATGGGCATTTCTGCAATTTTCCCAGTTATGGGGGTAATTCTGCAATTTTCCCAGTCATGGGGGTAATTTTGTAATTTTCCCTGACATGAGGGTATTTTTGCAGTTTTCCCAGTCATGGGGTATTTCTGCAATTTTCCCTTGATGTGGAGGTATTTCTGCAATTTTCACAGATCTGCAATTTTCTCAGACATGAGGGTATTTCTGCAATTTTCCCAGTCATGGGGTATGTTTGCAATTTTTCCAGACATGAGGGTATTTCTGCAATTTCTTTTGATGAGCAGGGATCATTCTATAATTTTTCTGAGCTTCCATCCCTTCAAAATATCATTCCTGATTTTCAGGAATTTATTCAGCATTTATCCACATGTAAGCATTATCTAATTTGAGACAATCTCCTATTTTGGCCATTCACGTGAATATCCAGACGATGAGGCTTTTTCTGTCATTTTTGTGTGGAGAATATCATTGCAAACCAAGCACAAATTGTGTGCAGAAATCTTTCATCTATTTCCTTTGTAGAGTGATCCATAGAATCATCTTTCTAAGATTCATAAGGATGGTTTACAAAATTTGATATGATATCAACTTGCCTTAACCAGAACAATGCAACTTTTCAAGCCTTGGCCTTGTAAAATAGAGCAGGGCAGCACAGCTATGCTATAAATCGCAGCAAGAGTGTCTTGGGCGATTCTGAGATCTCCCGGGCTTGATGCTCCTCTTGTCCCTTTTTAGAACTCTTCAAACTTGATGGATTTCAGATCTCCGGGAGTTGGTGGATTTCAGCTCTCCCCAAGCTTGGCATTTTCTTCTCACCCCCCTCCTTTCCTTGGCCTTGGTCTCCTTTTATAGGAGATTGGGTGGGAGGTGGGCATCCCACCGGAGACGGATCCCACCGGGGACGCGCCCCACCGAGACACATCCCACCGGGTATGGCATTTACTGTTTCCCCTTTTTTTATCGGGACAGCAAACAGGGGGCACCGGTGGGAGTCCCACCGGAGTGCGGGACCCACGGGGGCATCGGTGGGACTCCCACCGGGCGCACAACCCCGGTGGGGCCTCCACTGGGTGAGCGGTGCCCCGGTGGGGCCTCCCCCGAGTGCGCAGCCCCGGTGGGGCCTCCACCGGGTGCGCGTAGGCCCCGGTGGGGCCTCCACCGGGTGGGCAGGCCCCGGTGGGGCCCCCACCGGGTGCGCAGGCCCGGTGGGGTCCCCACTGGGTGCGCGCAGGCCCCGGTGGGGCCTCCACCGGGTGCGCAGGCCCCGGTGGGGCCCCCACCGGGTGCGCGCAGGCCCCGGTGAGGCCTCCACCGGGTGCGCAGGCCCGGTGGGGCCCCCATCGGGTGCGCGCAGGCCCCGGTGGGGCCTCCACCGGGTGCACAGGCCCCGGTGGGACCTCCACCGGGTGCGCAGCCCCAGTGGGGCCTCCACGGCAAGGCTCCGGTGGGACTTCCACCGGTGCCGATATCCGTAAAACCTCAATGGGAGTCCCACCGGGACATCTCAGCAGGAGATTTTTTTTTATAAATTCTTAACCACGTGTCATTCTCATCACGTGTCTTCTTTTGTCGTGCGAGGAGGTGGATTTTGGCCACATCATTTTCAATTGCTGACATGGGTATTTGACCGGACCCCCGCACACTTAAAAATGAACGCCACGTAGGACGCCTTCCACCGAGATATTCCAGATCATTAAATTTCGTTCGCCGGCATGGGGTTTAATTCCGGACACACCGGGAACATGGGGTTGACTGATTTCTGATCTTGGTCAACCCCGGGAGGTTTTTCTTCATCACTCCGAAATACGCAGAAATATTTCTTTTTCTGCATTTAATTTATTCAGAAAATCCAAAGCAAGTGATTTCCTTTCGTTCACTCATTCTAGAAATTCTGAATAAATGACTTTAAGGGTTATCCTTTACTCGAAACTCCGGACAAATATTTTCCTTTATATACACTTGCTCTAAATATTTAAAATAAGTGTTTTTTAATATAAGGAAAAAATTCCGTTCAACAGGGTGCTCCCCCCAACCTGTTTAATATTAAACCGGTTGAGGGGGAACTCCCCCCCAACCGAACAGGGGCCTCTCCCCCTCTCATTCTCCTGCGCATAAGCAGGCAGGGGGAGAGGAGGCCCTCCCCTATAAAGGGGAGGCACCCCCTCCATCTCAAGAGGGAAAAACCCCCAGAAAACCCCCATATGCTGGCCGACCAGTCCCCCAAAATCCCTGCTGTTTGCAACCCCCAAAAAGCCTTGTAAATCAGTCCCCCAAAGCCTTGTAAACCCCTGCTCTTGTTTTGAAAGAAATAGCAAGAGTGTTCTTCTTCCAATCTCTTCTTCCAATCTTTTGATTTGGCGTGAAGGTATTTGTTCATCTCTGGCTCAATAGGGAGTGAGGAGTGTTCAATAGCGCAGAAGAAAGCGAGAGATCGCCATCGTATACGGCATCGACATCCCCTCGCCCCTCCATGGAGTGTTCCGCCAAAGTTCCATAGTATATTTCATATCCCCACATCGAGCAAGTCTTTATGGGGATTTTCCGGGATTTAAATACTGTTCATATCGAGTAAGTCTCTATGAGCATGTGGTATTTAATACCCTTGTATGTTCGTGCTCTAATGTCTCCATATCGAGCAAGTCTCTATGGGCATGTGCATTTAGATGCCGTTTGTTCTTGTATGTATATGTTTCTTCGAGGAGACTCTGTCCAAGCAGAAGTTCTGCCCAAGAACATATTCATAAGATCCTAATCTCGTGCTTATATGCATATGTTTTCTTGAGAAAACTCTGTATAAATAAAAGTTCTGCTCAAATACATATCCATATAATTATGACCTTATGATCATATGCATATGATTCTTAAAAGGGACTCTGCTCACGTGGAGATTCTACCCGAGAACATATCCATATAAGCACAACACCCTTGTATATTTGTATCTTGGTATATTTCATATCCCCACATCGAGCAAGTCTCTGTGGGGATTTTCCGGGATTTAAATACTGTTCATATCCAGCAAGTCTCTATGAGCATGTGGTATTTAAATACACTTGTATGTTCGTGCTCTAAATGCCTCCATATCGAACAAGTCTCTATGGGCATGTACATTTAGATGCCGTTTGTTCTTGTATGTATATGTTTCTTCGAGGAGACTCTGCCCAAGCAGAAGTTCTGCCCAAGAACATATTCATAAGATCCTAATCTCGTGCTTATATACATATGTTTTTTTGAGAAAACTCTGTATAAACAGAAGTTCTGCTCAAATACATATCCATATAATTATGACCTTATGATCATATGCATATGATTCTTAAAAGGGACTCTGCTCACGTGGAGGTTCTACCCGAGAACATATCCATATAAGCACAACACCCTTGTATATTTGTATCTTGGTATATTTCATATCCCTACATCGAGTAAGTCTCTGTGGGGATTTTTCGGGATTTAAATACTGTTCATATCGAGCAAGTCTCTATGAGCATGTGGTATTTAAATACCTTTGTATGTTCGTGCTCTAAATGCCTCCATATCGAGCAAGTCTCTATGGGCATGTGCATTTATATGCGTTTGTTCTTGTATGTATATGTTTCTTCGAGGAGATTCTGCCCAAGCAGAAGTTCTGCCCAAGAACATATTCATAAGATCCTAATCTCGTGCCTATATGCATATGTTTTCTTGAGAAACTCTGTATAACAGAAGTTCTG
The DNA here is from genome assembly GCA_014218235.1 of Colocasia esculenta. Taxonomy (NCBI): domain Eukaryota; kingdom Viridiplantae; phylum Streptophyta; class Magnoliopsida; order Alismatales; family Araceae; genus Colocasia; species Colocasia esculenta. Next base: position 85,935,424 of record CM024764.1, read on the forward strand.
CTCAAATACATATCCATATAATTATGACCTTATGATCATATGCATATGATTCTTAAAAGGGACTCTGCTCACGTGGAGGTTCTACCTGCTCAAGTAGGGATTCTTCTCAAGAGCATATCTGTTTGATCATAATCTCATGCTATATGCATATGTTTTCTTGAGAAAACTCTGTCTAAACAGAAATTCTCCTCGAATACATACTCATATAATCGCGAGTCTATGTTCATACGGATATGAATCCTGAGTTGAACTCTGCCCACGCAGGGTTCTACCCGAGAACATATCCATGTAAGTACAATCATATGTATATATATTTCCTTAAGGACATTTCATCTAAACGGAAATTCCGTCCTAAATTTACTCGTATGTTCATACTATGTGTTTATATGCAAGAGGACTCCTGTGAACGAAAATCTTGCCCCTAGGAAGTGAGTACATACTCAGAAAATAACTCTGCTAATACGGGCATCTTCCTGCCCATTGCAAGTTACATGACAAGTTCCACAAAGGAACCCATACTCTTTTCAAAAAGGCAACCCTATTTTCAAACTTAGACTCATTCTGTTCAAAATAAACAAAGCAAAAATGTTGTCTTGGAATTTCTTACAGATGCATATATCCTCGCCCATGCTATGAAAGGTATTCGAGTTGAAACTGGTGTTAATATGACATCTAAAGTTTTTAACTCGATGTAAATGTAACATCGATTCCGATCGATGGAGACAGGGGTCCAGCACACGCCACCCCAATCATCTGATGATTAAAAGGCACGGAATCAAAGAAGTTCAGATTAAACACGGCGCACTCATCTGTTTCACGGATATACAAAAATTCTTTCTCTGCATTGCGCAGACCCTTACTTCTGCCTGGCAGGCAGGCTGGCACGTCCCGCAATACAAGTCAAAATATAGATAAATGGACAAACACTTTAAACATAAATGGAAAGGAAAAATCCCGTGTCCACACCCATCGTGGAAGGGGAACAAGAAAGGAGCACAGGCAGTAGAGGGAAAACCTATTTTGGTGATGGTCATGAAAACCTGCTCCACGAAAGTGATGGCAGCATCTTCCCTGGCAATGACATTGATTGCTCAGGCAACTAGGCAAGGGCAAAATGTCCTTTGGCTATAACAAAGTTTCCTTTGGTTACAACAAAGCTCTTCCTTTGGGTTTAAGGGAGGGTGATGATGCCGTCACCTGGTTAAAGGAGGTTGTAAATAGGAGTTGTAGATTGAGGATGTTTAGGGTTGCTTCTTTAAACCGTGGGCTAGGCCTGGAAAGGACTGGTCCTCACCCTTGATGTCAACTGACTGGACCATTTCAAAGGCCAGGCCATTCATCAGGCTCAGGTTCAGTTAACCAGCTGGTCACCTGGCATCTGGGCTGGCATTACCCGGTTGACATCATACACCTTCTGCCCACACTTGCGGTCATTGTTTGAGGAAATGAGTTGAAAATCCTCTTTGGATGTATCTCATCTTTTTCCATCTGGTTATATAGATTCATACAAGGTTTGGCGCATCGCCGATTCGGACCGGATCGGGATTATCCTGATCCGATCCGATTCGGGCGGATCGAACCGTTCGGTTCGATCCGCTTGGATTCGGCCAAAACTTGGTCCTGTTCAGGCAGGGTTCATTGGACTCATGATCTTGTTCAGGCAGGGTTGTCAGGATCTGCTTATTTACCTGAATATCATTTAAGTAAATGTTATAATTTGTTGTTTCATTTACTTAAGATATTACATGTAAATAAGGAAGTATCCCCCATTTGAATCCAATAAAAATATCAAAAAAATCATATCTCTTACCAATAAAAAGTCAACTCTCTCATCGAAGAACAAAATCGCGATTTTGGTGATTTTAGCGAAATGCTAACTTTTTAATCTCTCATAATTTGGTCTATCTAAAAAATTGATAATTCAAATAAACCATATGGAACACTAAAAATCTAAAGTCCGGTAAAAAAAGTCAAATGTGCATGTGACTTCTCCAAGGGAGCCGCTCTCCTACTACTGACAGCACTTAGTCTGCTCGATGCATCTCAGGATTTGGTCAAACTTAAGTTATCATCACCTAAACTCATGAGAATTTTCACTTTCTAATTGAAAGAAACTAGAAAGTGACAGTTCTTATGAGTTTGAATGATGATAACTTAAGTTTGACCAAATCTTGAGATGCCTCGAGCAGACTAAGTGCTGTCAGTAGGAGAGCGGCTCCCTGGAGAAGTCACATACACGTTGACTTTTTTACCGGACTTTAAATTTTTAGTGTTTCATATGGTTTATTTGAATTATCAAATTTTTAGATAGAAAATTATGAGAGATTAAAAAGTTAGCATTTCGCTAAATCACCAAAATCGCGATTTTGTTCTTCGATGGGAGAGTTGACTTTTTATTGGTAAGAGATATGATTTTTTTGATATTTTTATTGGATTCAAATGGGGGGTACTTCCTATTTACATATAATATCTTAAGTAAATGAAACAACAAATTATAACATTTACTTAAATGATATTCAGGTAAATAAGCAGATCTTGAACCCCTGCCCGAAGAGGATCCTGAGTCCAAAGACCCTGCCTGAACAGACCAGGCGAATCGGACCGAATCGCGAATCGGACTTCCCCTGATCCGCACCGATTCGCCCGAATCGGTCCGATCCGATCCGGCACGCCAAACCATGGATTCATATATATATATATATATATATATAATTTTGTTCTCAATTTTTCTTTTGTCCAGTCAGCACAAAGGCTTTGTCCTTTTCCTAAAATGTCTGTTATTGGAACGCTTTAACGTAAGGATCAATTAGGACAATTGGGTGGTAGCTTGAAATCAGAGAAGTGCTTCCTGGAGAAGCCAATTAAGGACATATTGGGTGTCACTTCCCATTGGAAAAACTTTAGGGTTCCCAGAACTTTCACCTCAGTAATTTTGAATGATATTCTTATGTTGAATGAAAAAATTTCCTCATGAATTTTACCATATTAGAAACACTTATTTTAAATATTTAGAGCAAGTGTATGAAGAGGAAAATACTTGTCCGGACTCCCGGATAAAAGACGACCCTCAAATCTATTTATTCAGAATTCTCAGAATGAATGAAAGAAAGAAATTATTTATTCTGAATTTTCGGAATGAATAAACAGCAGAAAAAAACAGAAATATTTTCTGCACATTTTTGAATTTTAAAAAGAAGTCATTCCGAACCAAGTTGGGGCTGAAATCATGAAACCCCCGGTGTTTTTGGAATAAAATTTCTCCCATGAATTTTATCACCTTAGGAAACACATGTTTTAAATGTTTGGAGCAAGTGTATGAAGAGGAAAATATTTGTCCGGAGTTCCGGATAAAAGATAACCCTCAAACATATTTTATTCAGAATTTTCAGAACGAGTGAATGAAATAAAATCATATACTCTGGATTTTCGGAATAAATTAATAGCAGAAAAAAAATATTTCTGCATATCCCGAAATGTTGAAGAAAAGCCCCCCAGGATCGGCCAGAACAGAAATCAATCATTTCCCGGTGTTCTCGGAATAAAATCCAACCCCAGGTGAACAATTTTTAATGTCCCGGAATATTCCGGCAGAAGCCATCCTACGTGGCGCGCATATTAACACGTGTAAGGGTCCGTCCAGATACCCATGTCAACAACAATAGAAAATGACGTGACATAGCACACTGATCCTTGCACGACAGACGAAGAAGAATGTACCACATGGTGAAAAAGGAAAAAGACGTGGGGATTTATAGAAAAACCATGTGAGTGGGGACTCCTACCGGGATGGCATACCCGGTGGGATGTCCCACCAGTGCCACGGCTCGGTGGGATGTCCCACCGGTGCTCTACGCACAGCAGAGGTCCCACCGGGACCTTGCGGACTGGTGGGAGCCTCCACCGGGGCCCGCGGGCCGGTGGGAAGCCCCACCGAGTTGCGCGAACCGGTGGGGAGTCCCACCGGGGCTTGCGAACCGGTGGGACACCCCACCGAGTCTGCGCAGGGGTCCCACCGGGACCCCGCACCCGGTGGGACACCCCACCGGGTCCTGTGCCCGGTGGGATGTCCCACCAGGGTGTGTGCCCACCGTGGGGCCCACCGCTCGGTGGGACCCCCCCTTTGCTGCCTCCTCTGAATAGAAAAAAGCAACGGAAGGAGAAGAGGAAGAAAAACTCACATTGATGATGGCGTTTCCGGTGGGGCGCAAATGTCGTTTCCGGTGGGGCGCCAAGAAGAAACCCGGTGGGATGTCCACACCCCCCTCAATCCCCTATAAAAGGAGATCAATTCCAAGGAAGAGAGACTTTTTCCACCAAGTCTTGGAGCTTCCAGAAATCGCCCAAGGCTTCCCTGCTGTGGTTTGAAGTGTTGTGCTCTGTTGCTACAGGCAAGACCATATATTAAGTCTGTTCTTTTGTAAAAAAGCCCCTGGAAGTTCATAATTTACCTCAGTGGACTGTTCTTATCAAAACTTATGTATATGACAAAGAAATGAATAAAAGGGATATGCCCAATGTTTTCATTTGAGATACACTTGACAGGGGGGTATTACTTCTATGTGTTGACACCAAAAAATTACAAATAAACCCTGTACTCTGTTTAGTTATACAAATGACCGAGAAATAGGGAATAATCTGAACTGAATGTTGCTAAATATGAAGAGTTGGTTTGTAAATTCAGAAATATTGTTTGAAGGAATGGCACCCAATCAAAACTCCCTGTGCATGAGGAAAAATTATAAGATAACCCTTATACGACAAGAAAATGACAAATCAGTCCCCATTTTGAGGGTATTTTGCGAATCAGTCCTTAAATACAAGGTAATTTCCAAAACAGTCCTCATTTTATGAAGAAAGAGGCCAATCAGTCCCCATTTTGAGGGTATTTTGCGAATCAGTCCTTAAATATAAGGTAATTTCCAAATCAGTCCTAATTTTATGAAGAAAGAGGCGAATCAGTCCCCATTTTGAGGGATATTTTATAAACCAGTCCTCATTTATGGAGGGAACATGTAAATCAGTCCTCATCTTAAGGGGAAACATGTAAATCAGTCCTCATCTAAAGGGGAAATATGCAAATCAGTCCTCATCTTGTGAATTGCTTGTTACAATTAAAAGGTCTAGACATGTATCAAGGTAATCGAGTTCTCCTTGATGTACGGGAGTGGTCCAGCGCTCGAACTTTGAATCACCTGAAGTTCATACGTGGAAGATGATTGCGAGTCCCTAATTATATGTATGAGGGGCCTCACATCCATATTTTCCATGTATTGACGATACATATATAAAGAAAAGAACGAAACTAATATCGAAGAAAATAAATGATATTAGAGAGAAATAAATTCTTGGATGAAAAGTTCTTTTCAAACATCTTATCACCTAAATTTATATAAGTTGTTCTTTGGGATCCTCTTGAGACCGTGGAAGCCATTTCCATGAGATTTTTGAAGGAACAATGGTTTATGAGGTAGATGTTTATTGTTGCTATACAAAATTGCTTGGATCTTCTCCCATGGTCCCAACTGCTATTTTTCATGTTAAGGTGGAACCTTTTTGTGTTTTCTGAAATGGAAGTTTTGACAATCGCCATTCACATTCCAAGTAGTTTCTTTTTATAGGGTACTTAAAACACATTACAGCCTTTGGGCTTTGTGGAGTGAAAGAAACAACAGAATATTCAAAAGAGAGGCTAGAACAGAGGAGAGAGCTTTTGATTTTATTTGTGAGAAAGTAGTTTTCTGGGCTACTCATTGTTGTAAGGTGGGTCATCATAACTCCTTTGCTTTTTTTGTCTTTGGGGAGTTAGGTTGACACACTATCTTGGTGTGGAGTTTTTTGTATCTGGGCCTGCCATCCAGCCATCCTTCGTACATTCCTCTTTTCTTTATATAATATACCCGTGGTACCGTCCATGTTTCATAAAAAAAATATTTTACAGTTCACAACTCCCAGCAAATAACTTGGTAAAAGAAATTTTGAATTTTGAGTTTTTTATCTGTTGGGTGTGGTGGGGAGTTGTTTCCGGTTAGCATATCCATGACTGTTGAGGATCATATTTTGATTTGAGGGCTAATTCTCTTTTCCAAGATGGCGTAGTAAACTTTTCTTGTTACTTGGGAAAATAAATAAAATAGTCTCCTTGGAAGGCATACAAGGGTGATGCATTTCATAATTCATACTACTGTAGCGGTGGTTGTTTGCTGTGTGTTCCACAATTATCTTGTGTTGTTGTTCCTTGTTATCTTTCTTGATCACTACTGTTTATAGTAGCATGTCCATAAATTTGTTCCACCTCAACATGATTGGATGATTTTCTAATTCTAGGAGGTCATGATGAAGCAAAAGTTATGATTCCAGCAACTGTTGTTCTTCGCAATATGTTCGCTCCTGATGAATTGAGGGTATGTGCAATGACTTCTCCATTTTTGTCTGACATGAAGTTGCTACTTCTATGGCAGTACTTTTATGATCAAAGGTCTTGTTAAGGTGTGGAAATAGCTGAGTGTAATATTTACATGCCTCTGTGTGCTTCTGCTAAATAAAATGTTTTCAGGAGGATGAGAGTCTTCTGCCTGAGCTAGAGGCTGATGTCAGAGAGGAATGTATAAAGCTTGGTCCAATTGATTCTGTCAAGGTATGCCTGATCTGTGGCATCTTTACTTAATAGGATTGGTAATCCAAATTCTTTTGGTACATCTTTCCATTTGAAAATCGTCTAATTTTTGCCCACACCATAGCAGGGAGCTGATTTCTAGGCCACAAAAAACTGACAGTGATTTGTGTGTGCAGATTGCTACTATATACAGCTTAAGTAGTTGTAATGGCCTGGCCACAACTTCTTTTCACCCATCTGATTCGATCTGATGGTTCCTTGTCAAAAAAGGGAGAACCCTGCTGTTTTCATGAGAAAAAGAAATCTCATCACAGGATTTCTCTCATGACATCAAATGTTTTGTGTTTGTGGACCAGGCCTACAGATGTAGACTCGTGTCCCTTGCCTTTCCCCATCAACGTAAGTTGATGTTAATTACATCGATTGCATTATCGATTACCCCCTGATTAACTACCACGGGACGCCATAATCCAGCTAATTAGAAAAAGAATTTGGAAATGGAGGAGTTTCTAAAAAAACATGCTTAATTGCATTGTCCTTGTCCACTAATTTATTTATTTCTTCATTCATTGTTTGTGTGCATACTTGCTTCTCTCTCTCTCTCTTTTCCTCCCTCTCTGTTACATGGATGGTAAAGTCGGCCGATCCGGGTCGGAATCGGCCTATGGCGACCAGATTTTGGGGGGGAAGGGGGGGGGGGACGACGACCCACCCATGATGTAAGGTGGAATCGGGTTGGATCAACTAGAATCAGACTGGATCCGATTCCTACACCGATCCACCTCGATTTCATCTGATGTTGCCTGATTCCCTCAGGTTACCTTAATTACGTCTGATCCCCTCCACTTACTTTATTTACCTGAACATCATTTAAGTTACTTAAGATATTATATGTAAATAAGGAAGTACTTCCCATTTGAATCTAATAAAAATATCAGAAAAATCATCTCTTACAAATAAAAAGTCAACTCTCCCATCCAAGAAGAAAATTACGATTTTGGTGGTTCCATCAAAATAGTGACTTTCTAATCTTTCATAATTTGACATATCTAAAAATTTTATAATTCAAATAAACCCAATAGAATGTTAAAATCTAAAGTCCGATAAAAAAAATCAAACGTGCATATGACTTCTCCAAGGGAGCCACTCTCCTACTAACATCACTTAGTCTGCTTGAAACCTCTCAAGATTTGGTCAAACATAAACTATCATCGCCCAAACTCATGAGAATTGTCACCTTTTAGTTTCTTTTCAATTAGAAAGTGAAAATTCTCATGAGTTTAGGTGATGATAACTTAGGTTTGACCAAATCTTGAGAGGTCTCAAGCAGATAAGTGTTGTCAGTAGGAGAGTGGCTCCCTTGGAGAAGTCATATGTACGTTTAACTTTTTTTACCGGACTTTAGATTTTTTAGTATTCTATTGAGTTTATTTGAATTATGAAATTTTTAGATATATCAAATTATGAAAGATTAGAAAGTTCTATTTGATGGAACCACCAAATCACGATTTCTTCTTGGATGAGAAGTGACTTTTATTTGTAAGAGATATGATATGTCTGATATTTTTTTGATTCAATGGGGGGTACTTCCTTATTTACATGTAATATCTTAAGTAATGATTCATTACTTAAATATGTTCAGTAAATAAGATATCTAATTATCTTGTTCTGTATTGTAATATGAACATATGTGCAACTACACTATGGATATACCCAAAATGTGCAATTATTATATGTTTTTTAAAGAATTTCTCTGATTTTTTCTTCATTTTCACGATTTTTCTTCATTTTTTAACTTGACCGATCTTGGATCGACCAGATTCCCATGGAATCGGGCGGATCCTACGATCCGACCCGACTCGGATCGGGGTCGGCTGGGTCCGATCCAGCACCCCGATCCGACTATGCCATCCATGCTCTGTTATCATCTGGTTATCTAAATAATATGCCTTACTCAGTTAACCTTTTCATTTGTTATATTGCTTTTTATTGCTTTCCTTGTTTATAATTTTCATTTAAAAAATGGATATAGACTAACTCTTTGGGGCATAATTCATGTAGTTACATGCTCAACATGGGTTATCTAGATAATCAACCAGAAATCAGAGTATTATTGCAATTTTTGAGAAGATAAGGGTATTGTCATAAATTTTCCGGAAAAATAAGGGTATTGATGTGATCATGTGTTCACAAGTTTTAAAAGAACTTCCTTTTTGATATACTTGATGCATCACAAATTTATACAACTTGAAAAAAGTTCTTGATCATTATTTTTTATTTGCACTTTGCAGGGGTTCTACTGCAGAAATGTGCAGGAACAACCTTCTTGGGCTTTTCCCTGTGCTGAATCCCTTTGCTTTTCCTTTTCTTCTCTTCATCTTCTTCGTCTCAGTGCTGACCTGACCTGAGTTACTTGCTGCCTTCTTTTCTTCTTCTCTTTCTCTTCTTCTCCTCCTTGTGGCACTGAGAGCTCCCCCTGGCCTTTGAGTGATTTTTTCTCACCTCTTTGTTGCTTTGTTTGCAAGGCCACTGCCTCCTTTATATAGACTATAGTGGGAGGGGGCAGCATGGGGGGAGGTGATGGCAGCCCCCCTTGCCTGTTTTAGAAACCCCCCTGGTCAGATGCATCATGCACCAGTAGGGTTTTCTCTCTCTCTTTAGCTTCCCTCTGCTGGGTGCTGCCTAGTGCCTTTTTTTAAACCTTGCCTGTGTCATGCACCAGTGAGGATTTTCCAATGAATGTGCCGCCCCACCCTTCCTTCTTTTGGATCCCACCTGTGTCATGCACTGGTGGGGATCAAAATAGGCAAGTGGGGGGGAGGGGTGTTCTTTCCCTCTGTCAGTGCTCTCCCTTCCATGGCACTGTATTCTTTTCCTCTTCACTGTCTTCTTTCACTTCTCCTTTTTGCAGGGAACTCTGCCCTTCTTATATAGAGGGAGAGGGGCATCATGGGGGACGGCGATGGTAGCCCCTCTTGCCTTGCTTTGAACCTCACTGGTGAGATGCACTGTTGGGGTTTTCTTTCCCTCTTTAGCTTTCTGCTGGGGCTGTTTATTGCCTTTTTTGAAATGTTACTGGTGAGAATTTTCAGTGAGTGGGCCACGCAACTTTCCTTCTTTTAAGTCTCACCAGTGTCATGCACCTGCGGGGATCAAATAGGCAGGTGATGAGGTGGGGGCGGCCTGCTCTTTCCTTCCTTGAAGTCCCACCGATAGCATAGTCACTGATGGGGGATAAAAATACGCAAGTAGTGAGGGGGGCGACCTGCTCTTTCCCTTTTTGAAGTCCCACCGGTGGCATGCACATGTGTGTAGCAGTTACAAGAGGAGTTTCCATACTTGGAGGGGGAGTTGATTGACAGACATCCGACAGGACTGTGTAGAGGGGGTGCTAGCGCAAGTAAAAGATGCACTCATGCATTTAGAATCCAGGGTCTGGCATTTGCTAGCATGCTGAAGTTAGCTTCAGGAGTGGATTGGTGGCATTCACACCGAGCTGGCTGAGAGAGGCAATGACCTTGATATTTGTATCTTAGCTTGTATTTTTTTTTATTCGTTTCTTCATCGGCATTCTTTTATCTTTGATCTATAGCTACCTCGAGGGCTTGTCTCGAGCTTTGTTGATGCGGGACAACACACGGGACTTACGCTAACGACGTACTACGACTCTCCTAAGACGCGATCAGCACTAAGCAACATAGAATAGCAGATTCACACCAACCAAACAAGTAAGCAACAGGAAATAATCACGTCCACAGAAGTACGTAGCCCACAAAGTCGTCCCTCGCAGAGGGAAACGCGGGACCAAGGTAGCTAAGAAGCACCAAAACTAGGGTAGTCGTTCCACAGACAAGGTCCAAACGGAGCCTCCGGAAATAGGTTCTCGCACTCACAAGCCGGCTGTGACGCACGTCACGGGCTAGATGTCCTATCTCACAGTCGGGGGGCAGAGATATAACGTATACGAGAAAAGCAAGTAAACAGCCAGAGAGTAGAATGCGTACCTCCACGTCTGTGCGTGGGGAAGAACCGATCGTGCCACGAATCCCGAGTAAACAGTAAAATTCAAATATTACAATGAAACTTGCCCCACTCCACGCAGGGAGGTAACAGGCTACAAACTTAACACCTCGGGACCTCGTGGGCCGTCAGACTTGCAAGGCCTGGACGGATGGCCTATGTAGTGGACGATCCTGGCTTGAACTGTTCGCTGGCGGACAGAGTTGGCGCTGCAGGCGCTCAGAGAAGCGGGCAGTGCTGCGCGGTTGCGAAGGAGGTGGTGGCGCTGGCGAAGCTGGGGGGGGGGGACCGTGCTGGCGGGGGGTGCGGCGGGTGGCAGCGCGAAGGGGGGTGCGGACGTGGCGAGGGCCAGGGGGGGGGGGCGTGGGCGCCCGCGCTGGGCGAGGGGGTGGAGGCGGCGGGACGGCGGCGCGTGGCGTCGCGGGAGAGAGGGAAGGGGGGCAGGGCGGGGCGGCTGGCGAAGCGGCGCTGGGGCGCGCCTGGGAGAGAGAGAGAGGCAGGGGCGGTGCGGCGCTGCTGGGCGGAGGCGCTCCGGGGCGGGTTGGTGGAGTTGGCAGGGTGAGGCGTGGCGGTGCGAAGGATGCAGGGGGAAGACGACAGCGACAGCAGAGCCTTCACGGCTGGCCTTCGCGGCTTCTCTCCGTCTCGGAGGAAGGAGAAGAAACAGCGGCGGCTGAGTTTCTCAAATATCCAAAAAACTGTTCTATTCCAAAATCGGGGGTTTACAAAATATTTAAAGGGTTTCGGTTAATCCCTACCCAAATTGGACTCCTAAAGACTTACCATACTAAACACTTGACTAATCCTATTAGGACTAAAATAACATCAAAATTCGTAACAGAAAATAAATGAAAATAGAAAAGATGCTAAACGGCCCCAATTGGGCCAAAACTACTGTCTATGGACTCCTGGAAGTGAACTCTACACCATGGGCTCGTCGCCCAACCAGATCGACGCCTCTGTAGCGTGCTGTGCTCCTCGCGGGCGGTAGACCATGTCCGGGTTGAAGCGGGCCCGGCTCTCGTGTCCTCACCAATCCTCCCCGGCTGGGAAGAACTCGACCCCGTCGAGTAAGGTCGACGTCGCTCTGGAATCGCTCCAACAAGTCGGGATCTATCCTCTGAAGCTCTGCGCGTGTAATCCATGTATCCTCTGTCGTGGGACGTCCTCTCCAATGCACAAGGTAGCGGTGGTGCGCTCATCTCTAGAAGTGATAACCTGCTCGTCTAGTATATGCTCAATCTGCTCACACCGAACAGGTATTGGGGCTGTAGGTGGACACTCATGGGTGGGATCACTCAGAAGAGGGGGTGAAGGCTCAAATGGATCACTAGGTATCACAGCCGGGTCCCTGTAAGCTACCAAATCAGACACATTGAATGTGGAACTAATACCATAGTCGTGGTAGATCCAAAACATACGCATTGGACCCAACTCGCTTCACCACCTGGAATGGACCAGCTCCGCGGGCGTGCAACTTCTTAACGGCCCCTGAGGGGAACCGCTCAGGTCTAACCCTGATCATGACGTAATCACCCTCCTGAAACTCACGTTGTCGTCGGTGTGCATCTGCTAATTCTTTATAACGCTCATTGCTGATCTCTAACTGACGACGTATGCTCTCATGCAGACCTCTAACATGTTCGGCAAAAGACTCTGCTGAGGCAGACACTCGCTCCCTATATGCAAAGGGACTAAGTCTACGGGATTCCTAGTCTAAGGCCAGTAACTATCTCAAACGGACACATACCTGTAGACCTATTCACCGAGTTGTTATAAGCAAACTCCGCATGAGGTAACTTGAGATCCCAATCCCGAGGGTGATCCCCAACTAGACAACGGAGTAGGTCACCTAAGCTCCTATTTACCACCTCCGTCTGACCATCGGTCTGGGGGTGATAAGCAGTGGAGAACTTCAACTGAGTGCCCATCAGGTGCCACAAGGTCTTCCAAAAGTAACTCGTGAATCTCACATCCCTATCAGATACTATAGTCTTGGGTAGGCCATGTTTACATGCAACATGAGAGAAGAAGATGTTAGCCACCGAGAAGCATCAGAAGTCTTAGAGCAAGGGATGAAAAGGGCCATTTTGGAAAACCTATCCACCACTACAAAAATAGAATCATGCTTCCTAAGTGTACGTGGCAAGCCTAGAACAAAATCCATGCTAATGTCCTGCCACGGGCGATCTGGCACAGGAAGCGGAGTGTAGAGACCGGGACTTTGCTTTTGTTTGGCCGTAGCGCACGTTCGACACTGAGCTACTATGCGTGCAACATCACGTTCAAACTCGGCTAATAGAACGGTACTCTACCAGCTCAATAGTCTTATTCCTGCCAAAATGACCGGCTAGACCTCCAGCGTGTAACTCCCACACTAAAAAATCGCGCACTGAAGTCCGCAGGACACACAACCTATCCCTACGAAAAAGATAACCCTCCTGCAAGATGTAATCACTATGGGTAGGGGAGGGTCCTGACTGAAGAGCAACATAGATATCGCCAAAGTCTGGGCAACTAAAGTACTCATCCTTAAGCTTCTCAAACCCAGTGACCTGGACACTGACAGCAGTAAGTAAGCAAGCCCGACGACTCAAGGCATCGGCCACTCGGTTCTCAACTCCGGCCTTATGCTTCAATACAAGGTATAGGACTGTAAATACTCGACCCAACGACTATGTCGTGGGCTAAGTTTCTTTTGGGAGTGAAGAAACCGAAGAGCCTCATGATCCGAATAAAGGACGAACTCAAACGGTAGCAGATAATGTCTCCAATACCTTAATGCTTGAACTACCGCATAGAACTCCTTATCATAGGGTGAGTATTTCAGCCTAGCCCCATTCAATTTCTCACTAAAAAGCCACAGGTGGCCTTCTTGGCTTAATACTCCCCCTATGCCAACGCCAGAAGCATCACATGAAACCTCAAACACCTTAGAGAAATCAGGTAGGCGAAGAACAGGTGCCTGAGTCATCGCTCCTTGATGTCCTTAAAAGCAGAAGCTGCTGCTTTGGTCCAGATAAAATCCCCTTTTTGATGCAGTCAGTGACAGGGGCCATTAGTGAGCTAAACCCTCTAATAAATCGTCTATAAATGCAGCCAGACCATGAAAACTACGGACATCATGGACACTCTGAGGTTCTGGCCACTCGATGATAGCTCTCACCTTTTCGGGATCGGCAGAGACTCCCTCGCTAGTAGAAACGACAAACCCTAAGAAGATAACACGGTCAGTCATGACGCACACTTCTTTAGGTTGGCGTACAAACTCTCTCGGCGAAGGATAGGCATACCTGCCGAAGGTGATCCAAGTGCTCATCCCTAGTGCGACTGTAGATGAGAATGTCATCAAAGTATACCACAACAAAGACCCCAATAAGAGGTCGCAGAACCTGAGTCATCAGTCGCATGAAAGTACTAGGGGCATTTGATAATCCAAAGGGCATGACTAGCCATTCATACAAGCCATCCTTAGTTTTAAATGTTGTTTTCCACTCATCGCCAGGCCTAACCCCACCTGGTGATAGCCACTCTTTAGATCAATCTTAGAAAAGATGGTGGCTCCCGCCATCATGTCAAGCATATCGTCTAAGCGGGGAATGGGGAAGCGATACTTCACAGTAATTTTGTTGATGGCTCGACTATCCACACACATCCTCCATGTGCCATCCTTCTTAGGAGCGAGCAATGCTGGGACGGCACATGGGCTCATACTTTCCCTAACCGAACCCTTCCTCAAATACTCCTCCACCTGTCTTTGTAATTCTGCATGTTCAGTCGGACTCATCCCATAGTGGGGGAGGTTTGGTAGGGTGGCTCCAGGGACCAAGTCAATCGCGTGCTGGATATCACGCATGGGTGGTAATCCATCTGGGAGGTCCTCAGGAAAGACATCATGAAAGTCATCGAGAAGAGAAATTACCTCAGGAGGGTTCTCTCGATCGGCTTCCTTGGGAACCTCTCTAACCACTATGGCAAAAACTGGATCAGCACCCCTAAACTCACGCTCAAAGTCTCTAGCACTCATGATAAGCAGCGTGCTAGATGGCGGCTCTTTCCGGATGGGAGGTGAGCCTGAATACTAGAGGTAGGGGCATCACGAAGAGGAGGGGTCTCCTTCCTAGGGGTGAATGGGCGGAGCAGGGGCTATGGTAATGCGACGACCTTTATGCTCAAAAGTGCAAGTGTTGGATCGACCATGCAGGGTCGCATCCATATCAAATAGCCAAGGTCGTCCAGAATAATACTCCCTACTTCCATGGGTAAAATATCACACCAAATCTTGTCTTGGTAGGAATGAAAGTGGATCGGGACTAGACACCTAGTCTGGATCGGAATAGAAATCGCATCTATCCAAGACACTCTATAGGGACTGGGGTGATCGACTGGTGTAAGTGCTAGGCTTTGGACAGTCCCTGTGGAGATTGCATTAATGCAACTCCGACTATCAATGATGACTTTGCATGCCTTTTCTCCCAACTTAATGAACGTGTGTAGGATGGAGGTTCGGCGCCAGTCATCCCCAACTAAAGGGCGGTCAGGTGCAACGGACTACTGCCATAGTGTGGGGCTCCTGGGAATCCTGGCTAGCATCTATAGGCTCAGAGTCAACACGGAATGCCTCAGCAATGCAGGGTCATGCTCGTATATCTCCTCCTCAATGACTAGGGTCGTCCCACTCTACGTCACCCATGTACATGCTACGTGTAGGACACTGTTTCGCAAAGTGACCGAAACCACTGCAACGGTAGCACTGCTGACGTGTGCCACGCCCTGAGACGACTCACCACCAGTAAAGTCTTCCCGTTGTCTTCCCGTCTGACAGGAGGAAGGGGACCCTGAAGGCGTGTGGGAAGGGCAGGTAGGGGTAGTGGTTGGTCCCTAGGTGGTGGGAGACGAGGCCGCAGTCCAGTGGGCTCCTGATGAGTAGTCTCCCGCTGTGCACCCAGTTGTCCTCTCTGAGGTGGGGCGGACTGGGTACGCTGGTCGAAGTACGTGGAAATGTGGATCTCACATGTGAGGGTGGCTGGTACTCGACTCAAAGAGCTCTACTTCTTGGGCTACCTGGTAAGCATACTCGAGGGTGGTCACATTCCGCCTAAATAACTCACGTTGATAAATCGGCGGAGACCCTTCCGAAATCGGGATAGGGTCATAGCACTCTCCTCTGAACTCCACACCTCAACAAGTACTCATCGAACTCAGCTATGTACTCTGAGATTGGTCTACTACCCTGTGTGAGACTTTGCCAACGGTCAATGAGACGCTGACGATAAGTCGCAGGAAGATACTTCTCGCGCAGTTTGGCCTTCATATCATCCCATGTCTCAATCCTATCCTGATGTCGCTGCATGAGGAGGCTCTCCACATTAACCCAATAAGTTTGGGCTTGGCCAAGCAGCTTCATTTTGGCGAATCGAACTCGCCGACCATCAGTCATCTCGTACCACTCAAAATAGCGGTCCATGGCTGCTCCCAATCAAGGTAGACCTTAGGATCTAGAGATCCATCAAAAGTAGGGACATCTACCGGACACTCCTCACAATCTGATCATCCCTATCGTCATACTCATGGAACCGTTGAGGCTCATACCTTGCGTCATGACCACGTCTAAGATCAGCATGTTGGCCTCTACGAGGGGCCGGTCTCCTACGGTGGTCATACACCTCTTCAATTACATCATCCTCTGTCTCAGGGGTCCAGATCTCCTATCTTCGACCCTAGGGCGCGACGAGCTCCCTGAGGAGGATCATTATGTTCTATTGCCCGAGGTGCCGGAAGATGAGTGGAACCGGGTGATGGCCTACTCGATCAAGATCCTCCTGATGGTTGACTACCCGTTGTGGGTGGTGGCCTTGTGGAGCAACCTCAATACATCTACTCGACCCTGAAGTGTTACAATCTCTGGTCAACTTGTCCAAGACGTTCTTGGGTACTTTGTTCCATTTGATCCAACCTACCCATTAAGGCTTGCATCATCTCACTCAAAGTAGGTTCCCTAGGTGGACTTCTCCGTGGGTCCATTTGGCGATCATCCGCCATGGATCCAGGGGTGTGGTACTCAAACCTCTACGGGTGCGCATACACAACTCTAGGTGACTCGACCGGGGAAACCTAAGACTTGACACTAGACTCACTCAGATGACATACCGTAGACACATGCTCTGATACCAAAGTTGATGCGGACAACACACGGGACTACGCTAACCGACGTACTACGACTCTCCTAAGACGCGATCAGCACTAAGCAACATAGAATAGCGGATTCACACCAACCAAACAAGTAAGCAACAGGAAATAATCACGTCCACAGAAGTACGTAGCCCACAAAGTCGTCCCTCGCGGAGGGAAACGCTGGACCAAGGTAGCTAAGAAGCCACCAAAACTAGGGTAGTCGTTCCACAGACAAGGTCCAAACGGAGCCTCCGGGAATAGGTTCTCGCACTCACAAGCCGGCTGTGACGCACGTCACGGGCTAGATGTCCTATCTCACAAGTCGGCGGCAGATATAAACGTATACGAGAAAAGCAAGTAAACAGCCAGAGAGTAGAATGCGCGTACCTCCACGTCTGTGCGTGGGGAAGAACTCGATCGTGCCACGAATCCCGAGTAAACAGTAAAATTCAATATTACAATGAACTTGCCCACTCCACGCAGGGAGGTAACAGGCAAAACTTAACACCTCGGGACCTCGTGGGCCGTCAGACTTGCAAGGCCTGGACGGACGGCTGTGTAGTGACGATCCTGGCTTGAACTGTTCGCTGGCGGACAGAGTTGGCGCTGCAGGCGCTCAGAGAAGCGGTGCAGTGCTGCGCGGTTGCGAAGGAGGTGGTGGCGCTGGCGCAAGCAGGGGGGGGAACGTGCTGGCGTGGGGGTGCGGCGGGTGGCAGCGCGAGGGGGGTGCAGACGTGACGAGGCCAAGGGGGGGGGCGTAGGCGCCCGCGCTGGGCGAGGGGGTTGGAGGGGCCGCGGGACGGCGGCGCGTGGCGTCGCGGAGAGAGAGGGAAGGGGGGCAGGGCGGGGCAGCTGGCGAAGCGGCGCTGGGGCGCGCCTGGGAGAGAGAGAGAGGCAGGGGCGGTGCGGCGCTGCTGGGCGGAGGCGCTCCCGGGGCGGGCTGGTGGAGTTGGCGGGGTGGCGTTGGCGGTGCGAAGGATGCAGGGGGAAGACGACAGCGACAGCAGAGCCTTCACGGTTGGCCTTCACGGCAGGCCTTCGCGGCGGAGCCTTCGCGGCTTCTCTCCGTCTCGGAGGAAGGAGAAGAAACAGCGGCGGCTGAGTTTCTCAAATATCCAAAAAACTGTTCTATTCCAAAACCGGGGTTTACAAAATATTTAAAGGGTTTGGGTTAATCCCTACCCAAATTGGACTCCTCTAAAGACTTACCATACTAAACACTTGACTAATCCTATTAGGACTAAAATAACATCAAAATTCGTAACAGAAAATAAATGAAAATAGAAAAGATGCTAAACGGGCCCCAATTGGGCCATAACTACTGTCTATGGACTCCTGGAAGTGAACTCTACACCATGGGCTCGTCGCCCAACTAGATCGACGCCTCTGTAGCGTGCTGTGCTCCTCGACGGCGGTAGACCATGTCTGGGTTGAAGCGGGCCCGGGCTCTCGTGTCCTCACCATTTGTGCCACCATCATGATACAGTTCAGCCACATTGTTTACACTTCAAGATATTTGTTTGATCCATTCATGTGACTGTGGCGTTGATTGCTGTTGTTGTTGGCTGTTTTTGTTATTTTTTTTTTCTCTTTTTTTGTCATAAACTAATCCTAGCGCACTTTATGGGTTTTTGCTACGACTAGCCCTCTCTTGTTTTTGCCTGCATGTCTTTTTGGGTTTTCGTGCAGTGAGGTTATCTATTTTGTCTGAAACATCCTTTCAAGTTTTCACGCAAGTCTGGTTCTAGGACCTTTTTGCCGGTTTGCCCTCAGTCTTCTTTTGGAAGGAACAACCAAATCCATCGAGGACACCTCGTTTTTAAGTCACCTTTTTTTTTTTTTTTACTTCATCATTTTTATTGTTTCCTCAGTAGCCATGGTGGGACTAGGGGATTCATGGCTTGATTGAGAACCCTAGACTTGAGGATTAACTCTGGCTTGAGTTCAAGGTTGTTTTCCACTTTGGTTTGGATTTAAGGATTGATTCCTATTTCGATTTAGGTTTAGGGATTGGTTCGTACTTCAGTTTGGGTTTAAGGATTGGTTCCTATTTTGGTTAAGGTTCTGGCATTTCCAACTTTGGTTGGGTTTGGGGATTACATTCCACCTTGGTTTAGGGTTCAATGATTGATTTCTATTTGGATTTGCAGATTGATGTTCCCTTTTCATTCTAGGTTTGAGGATTGATTCTCTCCCCCCTTTTTTTAGGGTTCGAGGATTGTTCCCTCTTGGTTTGAGGTTTAAGGATTAATTTCGCTTTTTAGTTTGTGGTTTGAGATTTGATGGTTTGTCACTTTTTAGGGTTTAACACCCTTTTCCTTTGCTCGGGGAGGGTCGATTTTTTGTATCTCCCATAGTTTGTGGTACCTGTGAGGATGGTTTGAGGGAGATCCAAGGGAGAGGAGAGATCAGATGTAGAGACAGACCCGCGAGAAAGGAGAAACCAAAGCTAGCACTTCCCCTCTATGGAGGGACATTTCTTCTTGCAGGGATATTATTCTTTTGGGTGTCAATGTCTCTTTGGGGAAAGGGGATTTGGCTCTCTTTTGGAAAGACAGGTGGTGTGGTGATGCTCCCTTTTGTGTGGCATACCCGAACTTTTTCCAGGTGGCAGCGACTCCTTTCATTTTAGTTTCCCTAGTTTTTTATTCTTCCCTACTTGGGAGGGTTTAAGCTTCCACTTTTAGGAGGGGGTTCAGACAGATGGAGGTGGCTCAGCTTCAGGACTTGCTTTCTCAATTGTCCTCCATTTCTCTTTCTGAAAGCACAGATTGGTGGGTGTGACGTTTTGAGAAGGGCGGTTACTTCTCGGTTAGATTGGTATATAGTATCATATCAGATGGTGGGATTCAACATGGTTTGCATTTTTAAGTTTGGAGACTGCAGAGTCCGTTAAAGGTGAAGATTCTCATCTGAAGAATCTCTCTAGGCAGGCACCCTACAAGAGATAGATTGCTCTGTTTCCTTCTGAATATCCAGATTGTTTGTCCCCTCTGTGGGATGGAAGAGGAGACTATTGTCCACATCTTTGTGGCTGCGCCTATGCCCGTACAATGTGGACTATGGTGGAGGCAAGAACTCATGGCACTATTCCTCGTGGTGGGGTCCGCATGTTTATTGAGAAGTGGAAAAGATATTGGCCAACCAAAGGAGACAACACTATTTGGTGGCTCATCCTTCATGCTACTTTGTGGATGTTTTGAAGGGAGAGAAACAACCACATTTTCTCTAGGGTTGCTTGGGATGCAAAGTCTCTTTTTTGTAGTGATTTACATGAAAGTGAAGGTATGTGCGTCTAGTGTTTGTAATGTGAATCAGTCCAATTCTCTCCTTTTTGCTTTGTTGGGGGGGGTTAGAGATTGCCTACCCAAGTGCTGTGGGTTGGTGGTGTATAGGCGGCATGGGTTGTTTTTTGGGCCTTTTTGTGAGCCTATACTTGTACATCCTTACCTTTTTTCATTTACATATACCACTTCTCTAAAAGTGGGGGGTGGATGTCATCATCGTTGGCTCGGGTCAAATCCCCAGTATTTTATTATCAGCCAATGCGAAGTGTAGTACAACAAGTTATTTTGTCATTGCTACCTTTGACACCCCCCTTTTTATGGGATTTGCAGGGAAACTCTATCCCTCCTTGATTGAAACCAAGTCAAAGGAGTTTAACCCCTTGTTGGGGTGTCATATTGAAAGAAAGATTCTTTATTAGGGTCTTAGGCTCATTGCAGCATTTCAATTTCCTTGCTGCAGGTGGTTTATGTATTCCTGCTTAGGCACATAAAATAGACTGAGATGTCTCCCTTTCAGTGGCGGAAAAAAGGCTATTCCATTTATGATCCACAACAGTATATGCACCTCCTTTATAAACTTTATCAATAACGAATGGCCCTTGCCATTTCAGTCTGAAATTGTTCTTTGGTCTATTAGTCATGAGTTCTTTTCTTTAACCATCACCAAGAAGACTTTCTTGACGACTTTCTTCTTTTTACGAGCTTGTTGAATGCATGTGTCATTTGCGTCTGGCAAGCTTTTAGTGTCTGGAAAGCGGCCCATCTTTTTGCTTCTATGTCCGATAGTTCTTCCATCTGTCTTCTGACCTCGTCCGGTTCATTTGTAGAGAGCCCATAATGGAGAGCAACCCGTTATGAACTCAACTCTATTTCAATGGGGATCACGACCTCAGCCCCATAGACGAGAAAGGGGGCACGATAGGGGTCTTGTAAACTGTACGATAGGCCCATAATGCTTCATGCATCTTCTCGTCCCATCTTGTTTCCGGCCATCCTCCATTTTGGCCAGCAATTTACATAACGTCTTATTAAAGACCTCAACCAAGCCTTTTGTCGATGGATTATAGACTCTGGAATGTGGATGTCCTCCAATCAATTTTAAATTTGACAGCCATTTTGTTGACTGTTCTGTCCTTGAAAGGGGTGCCATTGTCGGACATAATCTTGCTTGGAATGCCAAATCTATAGATTATACGTAATCTGAGAAAATGGGACATGGCTTCTCCCATAACTTTTTTTAAGGGGATTACTTCTGCCCATCTAGAAAGTAGTATGTGGCTGCCAATATGAATTTATGCCCTCAGAAGGACGGAGGCAGAGGACCTACCACATCTATTCCCCATTCAAGAAAGGGCCATGTAGGGATTGTTGGGTGGAGCTTATTTAGTACCCGCCTTGGTATTGGACCATAGTGCTGGCATTGTAGGCAACTTTTAGTGAATTGGTCGCAATTGCCGAACATGGTCGGCCAATAGAGCTTGAGTCTTTATGCTTCCTTTCATTTTTATCCCAGATTGGTGAGTACCACACAGCCCTACATGGACTTCCTCCATTACCTTCTTTACTTCTTTTGGAGATAGGCATCTTTCTAACACAACAGAGTTCTTATCAGGAGCTGGCTGGTACAATTTGTCGCCTATCATCTGGTAGCAAGCACCTTACCATAGTTGTCAAGGCGACAAGGCGACCAAGGCGTTTTGGCTCATTGTGTGCCTAAGCGCTTAGGCGCCCGCCTAAGCGGCGCTTAGGCGCTAAAGATAACGTCTAGTCTAGGTTATTTCAAGAGTGACATCCTATATTAAATCTAGCAAAACCTACACAAATATGACATTATAAATACAATGTGAAAAAAATTGCCATTACAATAGTGCACCAAAATTAAACATATGAAAGAAAAATACTTGAATAAATGAAAATATAAAATGCAAGTACTAACCTGAAATTTGTTCCTTTGTTCTTCTAAAATCTAGAAATAAGAGTTGTGACAAATATAATACAACATCACATTAATACATCAAGCAAGATTACTATCATAATGGATATTAAACATTACCTAAAACAAATTAACATAACCAACCAAAGGTCCATCATCAAAATTACCTAAAACAAATTAGCATAACCAATAAGAGTTGTGACAGTGTCTCTGTGTGTGTGGGTGAGAGAGAGAGAGAGAGAGAGAGACAGAGAGAGAGAGAGAGAGAGAGGAGAGAGAGGAGAGAGAGAGAGAGAGAGAGATGGAGAGAGAGAGAGAGAGAGACGAGAGAGAGGAGAGAGAGGAGGAGAGAGAGAGGAGAGAGAGAGAGAGAGAGAGAGGAGAGAGGGGAGTGACCGTGAGAGAGAGAGAAGAGAGAGAGAGGCAGAGCAGAGAGAGGGGTGCCGGTGTGTGTGTGACCGTGAGAGAGAGAGAGAGGAGGGGTGAGGTGCTGTGTGTGTGTGGTGTGTGACCATGAGAGAGAGAGAGAGGAGAGGGGGAGGGGACACTGTCATGTGTGACAGTGTCTCTGTGTGTGTGTGTGTGAGAGAGAGAGAGAGGGGAGTGACCGTGAGAGAGAGACAGAGAGAGAGAGACGGGTGCCGGTGTGTGGGAGTGACCGTGAGAGAGAGAGAGACAGAGGGAGACAGAGAGAGGCAAAGGGGAGAGAGAGAGGGGTGCCGGTGTGTGTGTGTGACCGGAGAGAGAAAGAGGGGAGTGACCTCCTGGCTCCTCCGGTGGCCTCCTCCGGGAACTAGGGAAGGGGAGGGGAGAGCGTGACAGGGAAGGAAGGGGAGATGACCTCCTCTGGCGGTGGCGCGACGGCAGCGGTCCTCCTGCGGCGGCGACCTCCGGCGGCGGCGCGACGCGACGCCGGGGCAGCGGCCTCCTCCTCCGGCGAGAGCTGCTGCGTAACCCTACCTGTGGCTGGGAGGGATTGGGGAGAAGGCGGGGGAGGGATCGGGGCGGAGGGGGGTATGTAGGTGGGGATCCGATCCACTAAAAGGATCCAAATGGACCCGGAAGCCCTCTTAAGGCGCCCAAGCGCACGCCTTGGACCGCCTTGGGCCGCCTTATGCGCCTTGGCGTCGCCTTGGATCGCCTTTTCCCAACCCAAGTAGGCGGCCCACTTAGGCGACCTCCGAAACCCGCCTAGGCGCCGCCTAGGCGGCCGCCTTGACAACTATGCACCCTACGCACGCATGGATGGGGGTGTCGTCCGATACGTATCAGTATCGGGAACGTATCGGTATCGGAACCCTCTAATCCGAAATCGGACCAGAACACTGTTCCAGTCCAAAAACAAATTTTTTTAATGGTTTCGGGCGACATCCAAAACCATTTCGCCCAGTGTCGGCCCAAAAAGGCCGAAACTAGCCGAAATTGAGGGATCATGTTTTGATGCCTTGATATATATAATTAGGGGTGTACAACGGTTCGGTTCGGTTCAAACCGAAATTACACAAAACAGGCCACCGCGCGCACAAAAATAGGCAAAAGTGGCAAAAAATCAGGTTTTTGGCAAGGCGACCGCGGATTCTAACTCGCACCACCGCGGCGCACACGCTGCGCAGCGCGTACCAAGGGGCGCGTTCCACTGCGCTACAGGCAGTTTTCAATATATATGTAATATTTAATTAATTTTATATATATATATATTATATATATATATATATATATATATTCGGTTCATTTCGGTTTCCCAGTCTGGAAACCGAACTGAACAGGGAGGTCTGTGAAACCGAACCGAACCGGTCGGTCGGTTTGGACCATATAATGAACACCCCTATATATAATGTGTATGGAATCCCTTCAATCCCCTGATATATACAGTGTCTTATTTACCTGAATATTATTTAAGTAAATGTTACTGACATTTACTTAAGATTACATGTAAATAAGGAAGTACCCTCATTTGAATTCAATAAAAATATCAAAAAAATCATCTCTCTTACTAATAAAAAGTCAACTCTCCCATCTAAGAAGAAAATCACGATTTTGGTGATTTCATCACAATAACGTCTTTCTAATCCCTCATAATTTGGCTTATCTAAAAATTTCATAATTCAAATAAACCCAATAGAATATTAAAAATCAAAAGTCCGGTGAAAAAAGTCAAATGTGCATGACTTCTCCAAGGGCGTCTTTCTAATCCATTCCTACGGTCTCCACCGATCCCATCCGATTCCGGATCGGGATTTTTTTGTGTGTGTTGGGGGGGGGGGGGAGTTCCGATCCGAAATTCCTTGGGTCTCCCTGCCATTCAATGTTCAAATGTTACCTACAATGCATGTGTTAGTGTAAATGAAACAAGATATCCAATATAAAAGTAACACAGAGTCACTTAAAGCCCCTTTATGACCCACTATTGACAACCAAATAAGGCCCTTTTAGGGTTTATTGAATTTTGGAAATCTCAAGTAAACAGTTCCAAGAGTTGATAATGATCTTTTAACCCTTTAAGTTCAAAAGTTGTTTATTTCATGGAAAACGGATTCAGATTGGCCCGGGAATAGGCCAGGGCTGATCCCCATCTGAATTGGCTAGATTCGGCCAATCCGGGCCAGAACCGGTGGCCGATCTGATCCAGAATTGGTCGATCTCGATCTTAATCAGCCGATTCTGCGAACCATGGTTTATTTATTTTTTGGCCCATTGCCTATTCTAACTTAGGCATGGTTGATGGATACTACACTTGGCAGCCAAAGTTCTTCAAAATTGAGCAGTGAAAACACATAAAAAGAGGCGAATGATTTCCAAAATTTGAATAAGGTTTTAATAAGAAAGCATGGGGAGAGGTAAAACAATAATTTCCTTTCCTTTAGGCCATGTATATACTTCACAAAATGAGTGAGAGAGGGAGAGGGTCCAAGCTCCCTCTGTGGGTATGTATGAGTGGGAGAGGGAGAGAAGGGGGACCCAATCCCCCCGGTGTGAGTGAGAAGGAGAGCGAGGGGAGGGGGTCGGGGTTTGTGCCCCACTGTATATGTGTGTGAGTGACCGTGAGTAGGGCTGTGCAAAATATGGTCCAAACCGAAAAATCGAACCGAACCGTCCGGTTCGGTTCGGTTCGGTTTCATGGGCTGGGTGGTTCGGTTCGGTTTCAGGTTGGGAAACCAAAATGAACCGAATATATATATAATTATATAAATAATAAAATTATACAAAAAAAGTGGTAGCGCAGTGGAGGGCGGCGTCGCGCGCCCTCCACGCGCCTGGTGGTCGCGAGTTCGAAACTCGCGACCACCAAAAAACCACCTTTTTACATGTTTTTGCCATAAAAAATGCCAGAAATGCCATAGAAATACCAGATGCCAGATTTCGGTTTGAAACGAACCGGTTCGGTTCAAACAGTGAATTCGGTTCGGTTCGGTTTCCTCCAAAAATGGAGAAAACTGAACCGAACCGTGAACACCCCTAACCGTGAGAGAGGGAGAGAGTGGGGGATCCGGATCGAAATCGGCCATAACTGATCCGGTTCTGCTCCAACCCATGATTTTGAATTGGATTGACAGTAATTACATGTGATTATACAAAATCCCGACTGATCCCTCCCCCCAATCCATTTCCGCGATCCCGGCCGATCCGATTGTGGATTGGGATCAAGGGGTCTGATCCCAGACCCCGATCTGATCCGGAATTCCTTGCTTAGAAGAGCACTGAGGAAGATGGGCTTGGGATCTTCAATACTCCCCCAGGTTAAGTTCGATGAGTGTATAGTTGCCTGACCACCATCTTCAGTTTCCTTGGGGGCAAGTTGTAGGTCCATGATATCATCCTCTTCGCCTGTGGCGGTTTTATAAACTTCAAAGATTTCTTCCTCCTTTGCCGGCTTGATTCAATTCAGGGCAGAGCAATGCCATCATATTTACTGCATGGTAAACAACTGGTGTATTCTACTTGGGTTCTTTTCCCAACACCCGGGTGTCTTTATAAAATGCGGGGGTTGCCCCCTGACTCCTTTGGGTTGCTAGAGATCTTGGAAGAGACTATTCCAGGAAGCATGTTGGCTCTGAGGGATGTTCTCCTTCTCACACATTCACTTTCTTCTCTCGGACATATAGTCCATGTTAGGTATTTCTTGGCAACATTTTGTAGCAAGCTAAGCCCAGCCAAAGTCATCTTCTGGTGGACCTCTTGGGACCAATTCCCCTTTATAAAAGATAATGAGCTTCAGTTTTCCGCACGGGGGAACAACAAACAATTTTAACCATTCAACCATATGAACTTCCCTTTGGAAGGTCGGCCCAAGGGCGCTCAGATGCTTGTGGAGGTGATTCTGTTGACGGAAATTCGTCCCTAATTTGACATGTTGAGTCGTTTTCAATCTTTGTCGGTATAAAGTGGCATTTTCTTCATTGATGGTGATGCCTCCAACATTCAAGGATGGCTACTTTTGGCTTCCCCCTCAGATATGGTAAGCTGAATAGCTCCTCCATTGTCTTCTCTTGATATAACCTTGCATAAGCTAAATGACATTCTTGGGTTTGAAAAGGAGCTTGATTGGCGGAATTGCGATGTTGTCACCCATATTTGGCATATTTAATGCACTGATGGAGTGTAGAGGGGACAACTAATTTTCATGTAGCCAAAGGTCTCCATAGGTGTGCCTCAAATGATGTAAGGGTGTCAACCACGTAGAAGATTACATTGGTAACTGTTGACACAAAATATTGATTAATTTTTTTTGAATATTTTGGTGATAAATAAATTATACATGGACAAATTTGCTAATCATAGCGTAAAATGGTATAAAACCGTGGCCATATGATAAAGGCAAAAAGGTCCAAACAGCCCCAAAAAATAAAATTCCTGAAATATCAAATTTTCATGAATTATTAGAAATTTCAGAATTTCCAAACTTTTGAAAAAACCAAAATTCCATAAACATCTAAAACAAAAAATTCTTGAAATATTCACACTTCCAGAAGATATGAAAACCCTCATTCTCCAAAACCCAAAACTCCAGAAATTCAAAGAAAATCCCACCCTTGGAACTTTTCACGTGGTGGAAAGAATGGCCAGGCATGGATGGCAAAGTCGGCCGACTCGGAGCGGAGTCGGCCGACTCTGAGTCGGGTCGGCCCCTGGCGACCCGACTCTGGGGGGGAACACCGACCCACCCACAGGATTGGTTTACGAAGTCCACTGCCCCGACTCAGGCCGACTCTGGCCCGACTCAGGGTCGGGATCGGCTGGGGCCGACCCAGCCACCCGACCCGACTCTGCCATCCATGTGGCTAGGTGGCACTATTTACAAGAAAAAGTGTCTAAAAGGGGTCAAATGGGGTCCCCATCGGTCCATGGTGGGCCCCGCCCCCATGGGTGGTCCCGATGGGGGATGCCCATCGGAACCCACCATTGGGTGGGGGCTCTGATGGGGATGCCCATCGGAGCCCACCCGCAGGTGGAGGACTTCCAATTGGCAATGGGCATGCCCATCGGAACCATCACCAGTTTTTTTTTTTTTTTTGGGGGGGGGGGGGGGGGGGGGGGGGTGCTCCGATAGGGCTGCCCATCAGAGCCCACCCCGCACGTGGGGGACTTCCGATGGGCATGCCCATCGGAACCCATCTTTGGTGGGGGGGCTCCGATGGGGCTGCTCATCGGGTGGTCCACCTGAGTGGGACCCACCCACCAATGGGGAGCCCCATCGGAAGCCCACCTGCGGTGGACTTCCACCCGGATGGACCCACCCACCGATGGGGTGGGTTCCGATGGGGACTCCCATCGGAGCCTCGCACTTGGGTGGGCTCCGATGGGCATTCCCTTTCTCTCTCTTTCCTAAAAAAAAGAGGAGGATAAAAAGGCATATTAAATGTGATGCTCCGATGGGGTGCTCCAAAGATGGTTCCGATGGACCTCTTCCTCCTAATTCCTATGAAAGGAGGCCAATGCCAAGAGGGAGGGGGGACTTGGAGATTTTTTTGTTGAAGACTTGGGAGGAGCCAAGAGCTCCCTCCGATGTTGGTTTTCTGCTCAAAGAAAAGAAGGCCAAAGGTATTGTGGTTGAACTTCGCATTTTACACAAAAGTCCCTTATGGGAATATATTTGCCAAATCATCCCAACTTTTGTATAAAAGACCTTGCAGAGGCATATCTATACATGTGTCTTCTTGAAGACTCAATGAACAAGTCAAGTTATGGCGGAATCCCTTGCTGTCACTGAAAATTACAGAAATAACCCTGGAGAATAGAAATTGCAGAAAAACTTTCCGAAGTTCGGAAATTGCAGAAAAGTCTTTGGAAAAGTTGAAAATTATAGAGAAGTCTTTGGAAGGATAGAAAATTGCAGAAATGTCCTTAAAAGGACAGAAACTGCATACACATCCTCAGAAGGATGAAATATTGCAGAAATACCCTTGTCTCGTGAAAAATTGCAGAAAAACCCATGTTAGGGAAAATTGAAGAAATACCCCTGAATGACAGAAAATTGCAGAAAAGTCTTCCAAAATCCAGAAATTACAGAAATATCCCTGAAAAAGTTTAAATTACAAAGACATTGAAAGGGGAAATTGCACAAGTACTCCCGCTTGTGAGAAAGTCATTCGAACTATGCTCGAACTTCACGAAAGTCACCAAAATACTGTCGAAGTTCAGAAATTACAGAAAAACCCCTTCGAAGGGAAGAAACTATACAAAGCTCATGCCATTTGCACGGCTCGGTGGAGTGGGACGTACATCACTTCCCTGAAGTGGCATGCGCTCTCATGAGTCCGGTTTACAGCTGACGAAGTCTTGGGATCATCAAGAAATGACAAATACCCATGTAAGTTAAAAATGATAGAAAAACCCAAAGAAGTCGGGAAATGATACAAAAGCCTGGGTAAAGTCAAGAAATGGTAGAAATACCCGGCAAAGTCAAGAAATGACAAAAATATCTAGAGATGGTAGAAAACTGAAGAACACCTAGAAAGGGCCCAATTACAGAAACACTTCGAAAGGGTATGAAATTGAAAACACACCAGAAAGGGTAGAAAATTACAGAAATATCCAAAAATGGTAGAAAATTGTAAAAAAAACACCCAAAAGAGGCAAAGCCGCTGAAATGCTCAAAAAAGATGCAAAACTGCGAAAACACCCAGAAAGGATAGAAAATTGCAGAAATGTCTAGAGAGGATGTAAATTGCAATAAAACCTCTGAAAAGGTCAAAATTTACAAACATACCCAGCAAGACAACTTAAAGGTCCTACTGCAGTCAAAATGGTGATGGTGACCATGAAGCAAATACAACAGGAAGGTAGGGATCATCTTGGCAATTTAACGGTTGATCGTAATGAAGTTCAAATCTAACGGTCTAATCGTAATGAAGTTTAAAGTCAACGATCTGATTGTGACAGTAACAAATTCAAAAAGATCTGATTATAACCGAATGTAATTCGGAAGACCCGATTATATGACCATTTGTAAAGGTCTTGAAAGACTAGTTGTAGTTCAAATTACATATGTACAAACAATGAAGACTTCAAATTTCTTTGCAAGAGTATGTATCCATAAAGGACGACCATCAAGATCAATATTGTCACAACGAATAGAGACAAAAGACATTCTTTGACAGAGATTCAAAGGTGTTCAAGGTCATCTCGATGTAAATTAACATCGACTTAGGTCGGTGGGGAAAGGTCCAGTACACGACACCCAAATTGCTTGATAAATAAATGCGCGGAAGAATTACACCAGGTATAGGCTCAATCGTCCAATGAATGGACATGCAAATTCCTGCATCAAGTGAATTTCAATTTGTCTGTTTTAACGGATGGCACGCCCACACAAAATAAATAAACATCATCATCAAATAATCTTTTTCTAAAAGATAAGAAAATGTTAAACAATGACAAATTCGTCCAAGGCCAGCTCAACTTTGGCTCGCCCGAGCGCCTCCTTCGGGTCCTGATTGAAGCTTGATATCTTTACCCCATGAACTTTATGAAGGAGAGGCATCATGTATAGTCTTTTAAATGTGCTAAGGGGTAAAATGTTAATGCCCACCCCCGCATCAATAAGGATCTAGTTCACCTCATGCTCATTAACTTTTCCCCTCATGTACAAAGGGCGAATGTGATCAAGTGAAGTCGGCAACATCCCTTTCTGTAAAAGTCATTGATGCCACATGGGCCTCATATGTCTGAGTTCTGATTTCTACAGCATGAGTCTCATAAGTGTCTGGCTCTCGCAATGCAGCGATTGGAGCCTCCTGCAATCCTTGCTAAGGTAGCATCCCCATATGCTAAGCATTGTAGGGAATTTCCTCATACAATGCAGTACCTTTTTGTCAACTTAAGCCTTTGCACATTCAAGTGAGGGCGGAACCCTTGAGCAGGCTCCCAGGGACTGAAGCTGCATTTTCTTGGGATCGGGTTGTTTCACTTGGGTGTTCCACATTTACTGGTGGTTCATATGTTTCAGCTTGTTGATGACCACACAATGCAAATTCTTGTCAAACAGATTTAAAAGGCCTTCTTTTCAAGATCAAGTTGCCATAGGGTGAGCAATTCGCTGGGTTGTTGTGGGTGTTGCTTCCCGTATATTTGGGTGTCTGGGAGCATCCTCTTCATCAGATGATGTGAAAATATAAACATCACTCTTGACTTCTGGCTTTGAGAGTGGGCTCTGCTCTTCTTCTTGGAAATATATAACCTTCTGTGTAGTTTCTGCATTATGGTTTGAAAGAGGTTGTCTACCTTTTTCCCTACGATTTGAGCCTTGTCCACCTCGACCACCCCTTGAGGTACCATCTCCCCTTCGCTGATAAGTTTAGATGGTCCCTCTTGACTCAGGGGAATTTATATTGGTTCTATTAGAAGAGTTCAAGTTTGCAGGCAGAGGGATAGAGGTTATGCTACATTAGAGTCTTCATTTCCTCTTCTAGTTCTTGGGATAGTAACATCCTCCCCCCAGAATAGACTTTGATCACCTGCCAGAGAGAAGGATTCCTCTTCATTTTGCATCCTTTCTTGTAGTTACGGGAGCCATTGTTCTTGGCGAACTTTGCTCTCAAGCCCATCCCACAGAATATATTCGCCAAAATGCACTATTTGTGTGGGTTTCATTTGTTGATATTCTTCTAGTTCATCAATCAAGTTTTGAAGCCTTTGCATGAGTGTGCTTTCCCCCACTTTCATGGGTAAGACATTTCTTGCCTCTTCCTTTTCTTCATCTTTTTTTTTCTTGTTTTTCTCTTTTTTTCTTTATAGGGTCACAGTTTATATGTTGTTGGGTTGTGACTTCACTTCTTGCAACCTCGGCTTCTCTGAAATGGATGTTTGGATGTTTCTTGGGGACTCTGGTCCATGAGGCCTCCTTCTGAGCTCTTTAGAATGTAACCTGGATGGCCTGCTCCACTATCTCCTTTGGCAGGGGTTGATATGCCCCTACTAAGAAGGGTGCAGTTTGTTGTGGAGATTGGCTTTGGCTTGGCTGACCAACCACATTAATGACATTTATAGGGATAACAACTTCTTGGTCTGATTCTTGAGCTAAACCATTTCCCAAAACCAAGACTCGACCTGTATGCATTGTTTGAGTTCTCGTTCGAAGACATGGCATTAGACCAAAGTTTGTCTGCCCACCCTATGATACTCACAATGATGGACACTATGTTTCTTAGATCTCCGAGGACCTTTAGGCTTTTTGGTAGAATGATTAAGTTTTCCTTCATACACAACCTGAAAAGGGGTTCCATTGCTTTAACCGGAACACTGAGTTGGTGACATGGTGTTTTTCGCGATTCTGAGACATCCATTGAGCAAAGGTCTTCCCCTGTTCACCTTGGGATGTGATTTGAGTTGTTCTTGCCACTTCTTGTTTCACTTGGACCAAGGAAGTTGACTTGGATCTTGAGGGGTCCTTTGCACTTGATAAAGATAGTCCTTGGCGTGAAGGCCATAGAGACATCCAATTCTCAAGCGGCTCACGGGTTCACTTTAGAGGAGGAAGGCTTATCTTCATCCTCCTTGTCATCATTTCCTTTGGATATCCATGTGTGAATCCACCTACAGCATTCATCAATTTCTCATTTTGACCATATAGTTCTTCTATGTGCTCCCTCATCTCATGAAACTTAGCAAAGTTGACTTTTGCCAAGACCTGAAGTGCTAGCAAGTTGGGATCTTAAACCCCTTGTTCCTCATTCATTTAACCTTTGCCAAGACCTCTGCCCCTGAATAGGCCTCTCGTACTGTTGCTGCAAAAGGAGTGCTTCAGGTCAGACTGCACTAGGGGTAACGTCATTAGGTGAGAGTTAGGGGCCACTTTAGGGAACATCTAATACGCAGCAATGAATAACATTCTTCCTCATCACGTGCCTCTTGTTCCTGTTTGCTTTGGTCTTGATTGATGGTCTTTTCTTCCTGTTTCATTGAAAACTACACCGGCACTAATCACCCGGGGGGGGGGGGGGGGGGGGGACCCAGATTTGTTTCACCATCATGTGCAGGTGGAATTCCATTCAAGATAGGACATAGAGGATCCTGACCCCGAGAACAGAATGGGGTTGCCTAAGCATCAGGATTGGCCTTTTGGAACTGGTCTTTTTGTCACAGTATTGTGAATTAAGGCATCCACAGTTGCCCTCAGCAGGCATTCCTTAATATAGGTAACGTCTTGGGATAACTGAATTTGTTACCGTTTGATTTGATCTAAGTCTCATAACAACCGCTGGAGCATTTGGTCTACTAGTTGAGGCAGCATCTAAGTTCCTCCTTGTTTGGTGATGCATTTTCACTTGAGGATCTTTCTTTCATCTGAGTGTCCTCGTCTTCATGTATAACATTAGCCGCCAGGTATTGTCCAGACACTTTATATGGTTGAGATGGGCGCTCCGATGCACCACCCAAGTTTATCACTTCTCAGGTAATTACGTCTTCCAAAGCATCCCTAAATGTTTGGCAACCATGAACGGTGTGCCCTGTGGCACAGTGGTATAGACTAAAGAGTTATAGTTATATCAGTGTGCAGCATATAGTTCTGGTGGCAATGTGATTAAAGCTTCTTTGGCAACAGATCTTGAAAAGGTCCCTCATCTGCTCTGGTGGTAAAGAGGGAACTCTTTGTAAGACTTCTCTTTTTACAATAGTCAGGTCTTGGGAAGATTGACCGCCGGCTTCTGTTGTCCCTGAGGGTCCGGCCAGTATTTATGGGATGAGGGGGAGTTGGATTTGTCATTGTCTGCTCATGATGAGATGACATATGTTGCTCACTGTCCCCTTAACGAGCGTGCCACCCTTTGGGGTTTGCCTCAGGTTGCGGTCTTGAAGGTCTGGCTTCCAAGTCGTTAGAGCGAGTAGAGTAGGCACGGAGGAGTGTATAAAGCCTTTCTTTAGCCACTCTCTTGTCATTAATGTTGTGTATCACATTAATGGACACATTTTGCTGTTCGGCCTTGTCGTGAGGCTGAGGGGGCTTCACTAAGTACTCACCCATCTTTATGATTCCTTTGTGAATGAGATCCTCAAGTTGATCTTTGAACACGTAACAATCTTCTATTACGTGGCCCATCACATGGTGATAGTGATGGCAATTTGGCTAGTGGGATTTATGTACCTCTGTCGGCCTACGAGATTCAGTAGGGTGATAAGCTTCCCTTCCAGGCACGTGTCAAAGAACCTTTTTGTGCCACCTCGGGCGAAGGAGTACGGTTTCTTCAATTTGTCGTTGAGGGGAATGATTTGTCTCTTTCCCTCTCCTTTTTCCTTAGCCATTAAAGTTCCAACTTCTTTTCTGTTTCTCGGCTTTCCGACTAAGTCAACCATGTTGACATCTTTAATGCCATTTTGTTGGTCTTTTAAGACCCAAGCCTTACTCGTAGGTTTAGGTCTAGGATGTTAGTATCGGTTTCGGCGGTATCGGGGCCATTTTGGCGAGTTCAAGTGATTTTGGCTTCAACGGCTCCTGTTTAGGCCGGTACCGGGCTTATCGGTTTCGGTACCGGCTAGGTCCGAAACAGATATGTTTCGGTCAAAATGTATCGGTTTCGACCGATACAACAATGGTTTGGGTTATCTGCAAAGAACTGCCCAATATCTGCCACCGTGTTATAAGGTGATCAAAAGTCTTCACATTGCCCTCAATAAGCTTCTCAATAATTTGAGGGTGAGGCCTCTTTTGCAGAGTCCCACTGCTTGCAACCGGAGGCAAAGCCGCTGAAATGCTCAGAAAGGATGCAAAACTGCAAAAACACCCAGAAAGGATAGAAAATTGCAGAAATGTCTAGAGAGGATGTAAATTGCAATAAAAACTCTGAAAAGGTCAAAAACTACAAACATACCCAGCAAGACAACTTAAAGGTCCTATCGCAGTCAAAATGGTGACTGTCCATACCTCCTCTTTTGGAGGTGGGTGCCTCTGGTTGGAGCTCCAACCGGAGCCCCCCCCCCTCCGGTTGCCACCCAACCGGAGGTCGCCTCCTCTTCAAAACCCCTTCCAACCAGGTCACCTCTGGTTGGACCCCCAACCGGAGGTGCCCCCACCTCCAGTCCTCCTCTTCACCCCCCTCACCTCTATAAAAGGAGGGGGGGGTGTTAGCTTGGCCTTGGGCCCCCCATCTCCAAGGGTCTTTTGACCCTCTACCCCCTTTGGCCCTTAGCCCCCTCATCTCCCTTGGGTCTGTGGGATGGGAGAAAGTTACAGAAATACCCCCAAAAGGTGCAGAAATTGCAAAAGAGCCCCTCTTCAAGAAAAAAATTGCAGAAAAGACCCTCTGCTGTCCAGAATTGCAGAAATGTCCCGGTGAAGGGGAAAATTACAGAAATATCCCTGCTGTCCAGAGAATTGCATAGAAGTTTCCGGTTTGTGGGAAATGTCATAAAGGCCCAGGAAGAGCAAAAAATTGCAGAAATACCTCCGGGATGGGAAAATTGCAGAAAACCTCCAAAAGATGTAGAAATTGCAGAAAATTCCCGGAAGGTAAAAAAATGCAAAAGAACCCCTGCTGCCCTGAGAAGTTGCATAGAAGCCCCTAATTGTGGAAATTGCAGAAAAGCCCTTGAAGAGCAAAAATTGCAGAAATACCCCAATTTGTGGGGAAAAGTGTAGAAATGCCCTTGAAGGGTTGGAAATTGCAGAAAAGTCCCCAAAGGGTGCAAAATTGCAAGGAAGTCTCTCTGCTCCCCAGAAAATTGCAAAAAGATCCCTGAAAGGTGCAGAAGCTGCGGAAATACCCTGGTTGTGGGGAAATTTGCAAAAATATCCCCTGCCGTTGGAAAAATGGCAGAAATATTCCGGTTTAGGGGAAAACTACATGTAAACCCTTACGAAGTTCGAGAATTGCATGGAAGCTCTTGGTCGGTCCAGAAAATGGCACGAAGCCCCTGGTAAGCTCCAAAGGTGATAGAGCTCAAAGTGGGAATGCCCTCGGCACAACTCGGTGGAGCGGTAACCACGTCACTTCCCTGAAGCGGCGTGCGCTCTCCTGGGTCGGGCCTGGGTTAATCCCACTTGCCAAAGATGTTCGAAAAAGTCAGTTAATGACGAAAATGTCCTAGCATGCCAATCAATGGCGAAGACACCTGAGGAAGTCAACAAATGGCCAAAGCACTCCGGAACGCCAAGAAATGGCATGGTTGTTTGAGAAAGCCAAGAAATGGCAGGGATGTCCAAGAAAGCCAAAAAAATGGCAGGAACGTCCGAGAAGAGCCAAGAAATGACAGAGGCGCCTGGAAATGTCAGTAAATGACAAGGATCCCCCGGACATTTATGGATATAATACTGTCCATGTCTCCTCCAAGTTTCTTCTTCAAAAGACAACATTGGCCAAGTTTTCAATTCTCTGATCATGGCGGCCGATGCTTGCAGAAATACCCTGATAAGGAAAAGTTGTAGAAGTTCCAAAAAGGGCAGAGAATTGCAACAAAATCCTTCAAAGGGTGGAGAATTGTGGAAAAGTCCTTGAAGGGCAGGAAAACTACTGAAAGCTCCTTGAAGGCAAAAAGTTGCTTAAAAGTCCCTTCAAAGGGAGGAAACTGCCCGGCTCATGCTGTTTGCATGGCTATGGAGCGGTACACATGTCGCTTCTCTGAAGCAGCGTGCGCTCTCTGTGCCCGACTTATGGTTGGCCATTCCAAGTCTTGGGATAGCCAAGAAATGGCGGAATTCCCATTAAAGGTCAAGAAATGGCTGAAAAGCCCTGGGACGTCAAGAAATGACAAGTGTACCCCGAGAAGTCACTAAATGACTGGGAAGACCTCTGGATACCGAAAATGACAGAAGCACCCAAAGGGCACCAAGTTTGCAGAAACATGGCAAGACTGCTCAAAGGTCCCGTCACAATCAAATGGTGATGATGATCGTAAAGCAAACACACAATGGACTGGCAGTGATCATCTTGACAATCCAACAGTCTCATTGTGATGAAATCTAAGTCAACGATCTGATCGTGGCTGAAGCAAATTCAGAAGAATCTGATCGTGACCAAATGAAGTGTCGAAGACCCAATTATATAATCGGGACCTCTTGTACAGGTCTTGAAAGACCAATTGTAATTTAAATTACATGTGTACAAATATTAAAGCTTTCAATTTTCTTTGCAAGAGTGTGTACCCATGAAGGGCGACCATTAAGGTCAATGTTGTCACAACAAACATAGACAAAAGGTGTTCTTTGACAGAGAATCAAAGATGTTCGAGTTTTACTCGATGTAAATTAACATCGACTTCAGTCGGTGGGGAAAGGTCCAGTACATGAAACCCTAATCGCCTGATAAAATAAATCACGTGGAATATATACTGTCCAGTAAATGGGCATGTAAAATACCCGTATTAAGCGAACCCTAAATGTCTGTTTGTACAGACTGGCACGCCCGCTAAAACAAAACAGAAAAGAAAAGAAAGAAAAGAAAAGAAAGAGAAAAAGAGGGTGAATTTTTCCGCATCCGACACTCATCTTGTATTTGGGTCGTGCCCTCAGTGGCCATCTTTCGTGCCTTGTTTTTGTTATGTCAGTCCACGTGCCCCCCCCCCCCCCCTTCTTTTCCTATTTCATACAATGTGAGGGTGGGTGTTTGGACCAGTGATTGATTTTCGAGCTTGTTGCTCTCCCCAAGAACATTCTTCTTTGGTGGCACTTTGAGCCACTTGTGCCTGGTGGATTTTATGAGCCTCCTCTTTGATGATCCAAACTACTTTGTTTGAGGTAGCTCCCCTCCACATGACCATCCTTTTGTTTGAGCTTGGAGATAATTCTCCTATGCCTCGACTTAAAGGGTGAGGTTTATTGTGTTGTAGTTTTGAATTCTGCCTTGTCTGGGTGGACTTTAGGTGCACCTCAAACTTGTTAGGAATAGGTATGTT
The DNA here is from genome assembly GCA_014218235.1 of Colocasia esculenta. Lineage (NCBI taxonomy): Eukaryota > Viridiplantae > Streptophyta > Magnoliopsida > Alismatales > Araceae > Colocasia > Colocasia esculenta. The sequence goes on from CM024764.1 coordinate 85,972,775, forward strand.
TGGCACATACCTAATCTTGGGTGTGAAGACCCTCCCCTCATCCAAGTGAACATGGAGGCCCACAATAATCATCTTGCACACTGCAGCAGACCTCTTGAATGGTTGCCGTCGTCTTCTCTACACCAGTTGGGCCTCAAAGACCTCAACGACGTCTACTGCAAAGGTATAAATGGCCCGTTCAATTAGGCCATCCTCAGCAAGGTTGAGACTCTTGCCCCCAGCAACAAGGGCATTTTCTGCAGTTATTGGGACCACTCCCAGGAAGTAAAGGGATCCCACTACCTCTAGGAAATAGCTGTAAGGCGATCGACATCGTGAGATAACCATGTTGCTCATGGCTGGTGACGATCATAGGCCCGTAGGTGATCATGTGTTCACAAGTTTTTTAAAAACATCCTTTTTTGATATAGTCATGAATCACAAATTTATACAACTTGAAAAAGGTCTTGATCAATTAATTTATTTGCAGGGTTTTACTACAAATTTGCACACCCTGCCCTCAATGCAGTAGAACAGCCATCTTTGGCTTTTCCCTGTGACGAGCCCCTTTGCTTTTGCTTTTCCTTTTCTTCTCTTCTTCTCCTTCTCAGTGCTTACCTGAGTTACTTGCTGCCCTTATTTTCTTCTTCTGTTTATCTTCTTTTCTTCTTCTTCCCTTGGCGCAGAGAGCACCCCTTGGCCTTTGAGTGATTTTTTTCTCACCTCTTTGTTGCTTTGTTTGCAGGGGCACTGCCATCTTTATATAGAGGGAAAGGGGGCAGCACGGGGGGAGGTGATGGCAACCCCCTTGCCTTTTTTAGAACCCCATTGGTGAGACCCCCCTTCTCTTCCTTCTTTTGAGTCCCATCGGTGGGGATCAAAATAGGCAAGTGAGTGTGTGGAGGGGCCTGTTCTTTTCCTCTTGCTGTGCTCTCCCTTCTTTGGCACTGTATTCTTCTCCTCTTGGCACTGCCTTCTTCACTTCTCCTTTTTGCAGGGAACTCCACCCTTCCTTATCTAGATGGACAGGGGCACCATGGGGGAAGTTGATGGCATCCCCTGTTGCCTTGCTTAGAAACCCACTGGTGAGATGCATCAGTGGGGTTTTCTTTCCCTCTTTAGCTTCTTCCTGCTGGGTCTATCTATTATCTTTTTTAAAATGTCAACGGTGTCGTGCACTGGTGAAGATTTTTCGATGAGTGGGCTGCCCCACTCTTCCTTTTAAGTCCCACCGGTGTCATGTACCGGTGGGGATCAAAATAGAGGTGGGGGCGGCCTGCTCTCTCCTTGAAGTTCCACCGATAGCATGCACCGGTAGGGATCAAAAAATACGCAAGTAGGGGGAGGGGGGACCTGCCTTTTCCCTCTTTGAAGTCCCACTGGTTGGGATAAAAAATGGGTAAGTAGTGATGAGAGTGGCCTGCTCTTTCGAAGTCCCACCGGTGGCATGCACATGTGGGGATCAAAAATGGGCCAGTAAAGTGGGCGGCCATGACTTTCCTTTCTTGAAGTCCCACCGGTGTCAAGCACCGGTGTGGATTTCCTTCTTGGAAGGAGGGTGGTCTATGCTTGCCTTTTTTGGATCCCACCAGTGTCATATACCAGTGAGGATTGGGGACAAAGATGTTAGTATCAGCCGAAATTGATGCATTTATGTTTCAGCCGAGACCGATCTGAAACAGACCTGAAACACTGTAGCAAACCCGAAGCCATTAAAAGATAATATTTCAATCAGTTTCGGCACCGGCCATTCTTAAGGTCACCCGAGACGCCTGAAACCGGCCGAAACCAAATTGGACTACTAAAACTGTATCGATTTTGGACTACCGAAACCAATACTAACATCCTTGATTGGGGATAGCCTCAAGAAAGCAAGAGAGGGAGAGTAGTGCAATTGGGATTGGGAATTTCCTTTTTTGGAACCCTACCGGTAGGCAACACCGGTGAAGATTCCTATTAGTAGGGGGAGAAGGGTGTTAGGGGTTATTCCTAGTAGCACTAGGACTAGTTCCCCATTTTGATCCCCACCGGTTCCAAGTCCCAATGGGACTTGGACATGCTACGCCTCTCTTCTCTTCTTGGCTGCCCCACTCTTCTTTCTCCTCATGCTCTAGCCCATTAACCAATGGGAGATAGGGACTAGTTGGTGCAACCCCCAAGCGAATTTTGGCCAGCTGAAAGGGGTTGTTTTGGACTGGCTTTGCAGCTGCTCAAGGTTTTTTTCCCCTTTAATCCCTTTAAACACTGCAGCACCCTTGTCTGTGCATGAGTTTTATGGCTTCTTTGTTGCATTCTATGGAAGAACATGTTTATGGGGGATCAACACTTGCTTGTTGAATGTGCTAAATTCATGTGTAGGGTGAGCTTGTGATGCAGGCTATATCATCTTGCTGATAGCATGGCCCAAGCACACCGTGTGTCTGGACTGTGAGTGTGTGGCGACATGCTTGTGGCTACACGTTTCATGCTTGTATTCTGCTCACTCCAAATGTAGGTTATGCGTTCAAACCAGATTATGACCAGACCCTACGATGTTCTTTACCGAAATATTATACATATGTACGATCTGGACAGTTAGTATGGCCAGATCACACCTAGCATCTTGACTGTCAGATGTAATCTGATGGGTCAGAAATAAACCAAAAAATAATTCAGCACCTTCCATCCTGTTGCAATCCATGTGCCTAATGAGGCAGGTCTGTTTGGATGGTATTAATGTGCTGGGCTCAAGTTTTGAAATTCAAATTGGGGCCTGCTCACCATCAATCTTTGCTCAGATGGGTATGCAGGCGGATGCCCGGCTGTTTGGCACACAGCAAGCCCATTTTTTTCCCTTTCAATCCATGTTTCAGATGGAAATCCAAGGCCTGTGCTACTTGGATGCGCCCCTGAGGGACATGTGGTCCCACGCATGTGTGCATATACATGGAAGGCAGGATCCCGATCCCTATCCGATCCGGCCGATTCCCAAGCTAGAATCGGCCAGAATCGGAGGAATGGGCCTGGATCGGTCATGGCCGATCCGATACAGAATCAGCCGATTCCGATCCGATCCGGCCGATTCTGCCTTCCATGTGCATATATGTATGTGTGTGTGTATATATATAGTGTAAGAGGTAGCTTTCTTTGGCACCAGTTGCAACGTAAGAATGGTGACATCTACTCTAAAAGTACATGATTCTATCGCCTATTTTCTACTGGTCCTCTTCAATCTTCTGCACTTGAAGAAATGTGATTCATAGGTGAAGAGTGCAGGCAGGCTACTGCCTGCTATTGCTTGCTGAATCGTTGATTGATAGGTGAGAGAGCAGGGCAGTGCACTGCTTTCTAATGCCTGGAGTCTTAGCACCATCTTGTGTGTCAACCTTGGAGGTTAACTTTCTTTATTGTCTCTATAATTCCACATGCTATCTGTGTGAATCTTTGCCAATGATGTCTCTTTCCAGGAAGTAGGTTTTTATACTAATGTTGTTTGCACCAGAATTCTTTATATATTTGGTGCAGACATCTTAATCATATATTAGCAGTGGAGTGGAAAGAGGCTTTTAGCCTGTAGTTAGCCCTTTATTTCAAGAGTAATCTCTCCTGTTTGTTAATAAAATTAGTGTTTCTATCCATTTTCATTCCCCCCCAGAAAAAATTCCCCCATTGTTTCCTCTTCCACCTTAAACTGGCTGCACATGGTTGGAATCAGCGAGGTTTTGGCCAGAACTGGAACTGGAACCAGCACTGGCTATTCCGTCTGCCATCCTACATGAAACCTATAGTCTTCTCTTTTGTTTGCTTGTGCATCCTTAAATCATTGTCTCATAGGCTTGCATCCATTACAAGACAATCATTTGTTCAGGCTTCTGCCTCTACTGCATAACACACGGTCTGGAACAAAGATGTTCCAAGATTGTGTTTGTACAGAGGATGTTATGGAATAAGAATTTCTCCTAGGCGTCACTACGTTGCTTTTTTTGTGAAATTTGTCATTTATTAGTGATTGTTGTTAGGGTCTCAATCTCTAGTCTTAACAAAAGGTGGACTATGTTTGCATCTGCTTGGAGATTTATTGGCGTTTTGTTTCTCCTAGATTCAATTAGTAGTGATTTATGGTTTCCATTTGGTGGATATTTGCTCCAGAATCACTTTTTTGGAGGCGGCTTCTAAAGTTTTGATTAATTATATGCAGTATAGAAACATAGGTCAGTCTTATGGAAAACCTTGGTGTTTCATAAATTTTTATATTGTAATAATATAATTTATATCTTCTTTTCTTGTAGAAGCATCTGCTGTGTAGTCAGATGAGCTTGCATTCTTTTTTGTTTCCATGCAATCCATATGCTTATCCAGTATCTGCATAAACTAAAGCTGTCTTTCTGCAATCTCTTAATATAAGTCCCCTCTGTTACAGGTATGTGAAAATCATCCTCGGGGTGTCATTCTGGTGAGGTTCAAGGATCGAAAAGATGCCCTCAAGTGCATTGATGTGATGAATGGAAGATGGTGAGTGTAAAATGGATGATAACATTTATTGATTGTTTCCTGTGAGCTATTTCCAGTTGTCCTTTTTACGTTTATAGTTGCTTAAACTTCTGCAACAACTAAGCAGATATCATTATTTTGGAATTTTCTGCCGTCGCTTCTCATTTACTCACATGCAGAAAAATTTTGGTCTTGACCATGCTCCTCTTTGTTCACATTTTTTCTTGATTTTAGAAAAAGATTCCATTTGATTTACATCTGTCCTTTCCTAGATCCAAAATGCCCATTCGGGCCTCACAGGAATCGTGGTAGTTCTTTCCTAAATCGATCATTGTATAACTTATGCTTTTATAAAAGGAGAAATGCTAGCTACCCATCTTGAATGTCATTGACCCCGCCACCCTTCTCCCTCTTTTTCCCATGTAGACCCCCATTCCAATGCAAAAAGTTATTTGTTACCCTAAGTAGTTATTTGTCACTCTTAGCACTAAGGGTGAGAAATCGGTGACAAATAACTTTCATAAGGAATGACATGCCACCTGTTCAAATGTGCAGCTAGCATTTCTCCTTTTATATATAAACTAGATACATAAAGCCTATCCTGAACTAATGAGAAATGGCATGTACTAATTTCGTCAGCACTGCGTTTTGTGTTGCATTCAAGGCGTGAGGTTTTGTTGCATCAGATTTTGGTTTCACCAAATTGTTTTTCTCATAATATGCGAGAATTTTATATTCTTTGATACGACATAGAACTGAGCGGCTCCTTTTTCTTTGGCCTTTTCTTTCTTCAAGGTTTGGAGGTAAGCAAGTGCATGCAAGTGAGGATGATGGTTCTGTAAACCATGCTAAGGTGCGTGATATTGATGCTGATAGGGCCAGGTTGGAAAAGTTTGGTTCTGAACTCGAAGAAAGCTGATTGATATAGAGAAGTGCAAACTTTGGCTCAAAAGCTTTTCCAATTTTGGTCTCGTTTGTTGGCTTCAACGCAATGGATGTACGGAAAGCGGGTGATTCCGAACTTTTTTTTTTTACAATGAAAAAAAAATTGCGAAGAGTTGTACATGTTATCTTGTATGTCACCTTCAGGTCATGTTGATGTGAATCAGTAATTTGTGTCTAGAACATGCTATATGGCAGGAGACGGAGATGCATGGACTGGAGGCGTAGAATTAACCGCCTACTAGGAAAGATCGATTAGAGTGGGGTAGAGTTTTTTTCTAGAATCAGATATTAGACTTGAATGTGCGGAGTTGACAATAAAAGTAAAGAGGCATATTTAAGTGACCAAATGCTAAAGATGCCTGCACGGTGTAAACATCTCGGATTATAGTATTCCCTGAAAAATTAAGACCAAGTTCGGATTGAAGGCGTTGTGAGTTTAGTTTGCGGTAAATTCGGCAATCTTGATAGTTGGTTTAATCCGAGTTGGTATGGTAGCTAGATTGGGAAAGGGGTAAAACAATATATTCGTAATTACTATTTTCGCATAAGGTATCATAATTAAATCCGCCTTTAATATGTTGTTCCTAACTGGGGCGGATGTTCGGAATGGGGGGAAGTTCCTACGATCTGCTATTCATTTGAGGAATCTTGTATTAGTGTATGGCGGTTAACTAAATCGTGTTTTTGTGGGAGTTTCCAAATGCTCTGTATTCTGTAGATCTTAAAAGTTATATCTAAAAATCCTACTTGCAGTACGTTGTCAAGTAATGTATTGTATAATAATTATTCGGAGCAATTGTTCAAGAGACTCTTCAATTATCAAATTCGACAAAACGATGTCTATCCAACCTAATCAGAGGCAAATCGTTCTAGAAACATATCAAGTGTCATCACAGCATAAGCAAGTGGTATGCATGGGTAATCATCATTCGTATGTGAATTATGCCCTACCAAACGTCGAAAGTTCCTGTGCGGAAAAAGAGAGCGTGATCGGGGTGTGCGTGATATTTCATAGGGATTTTTACCTCTACAAATATCGTTATTTGCATGTATATTTTTTATATACATCAATTATCTAAAACATCATTGATCTGCGGTAATGGTTGCTACAAGACCCTTGGAGGGTTATACATGCAAGATTTTTTTTTTCAAATTTTTTTACATATATATATATCCCTATAAAGAATATAGTTATAACTATTACGATAGATCAAAAATATTTTAGATAATTGATATAAATTAAGAGTATACATATAAATAACGATGTTTGAAAGAGTATATACGCAAAAAAAAAACATATTTTATATAGTATGCAAGCAAGCAAACACAAAAGACAGAAATTTTATTCTAAGAAGAGTTTATATGTGACAATACATCTGTATTTCAATTGGTGCGGATTGGGCTTTATGCTTGGCAGTACACAGGTGGGGTCCTCCATTTTTTTGGTGGAGTTCGACCCTGAGAATTATATTCAGATATCTGTCTTTGAAATTTGCTTATTACCTGTCTCGACGGATAATTCTTACTATCCGTCCAATCTATTAGTCACTATTAATAGCCATTTATCACCTTTAATAAATAAAAGCGACAAATAGCTGTTAAGGATGATGAATAGTTCAAAACTTCTTTCTCTCTCTTTCTGTAGTACCAACTGTTTGATGTTGATTACAAGAATCCTTTGAATAAAAGAACACATGAATTTCATGCGGCGAATGCGTATAGCAAGACGGAACAGTTGTTAAGCCGTAGAAGTTTATCTCCAAAACTTCATATAAAGCACATAAACCGGATATACGATCTAGTTTGTATATATAACTAGAACAGACTTGCGGATTACATGTGAAGTATCAGTTGCTGTTCAGCCACGGAGAGAGGTGCTGATAAATCTGTGATTGCGGATGATAAAATGGTTTCAATCATGAATGTTGAGAGCTTACAAACCGTTACGTCTTAACAAGAAAAAAATGTACACATGGTTATTACCACTTCCAACTAAATCCTACGAAAAAAATACTTTCATTTTTTCTATTAGAAGGCCTCAAAATGGCTGCCGAGAGGCTGCCTGCAAATGGATTCTTTGAGCCGAACTTTCCAAGAAGCTAAATGGCCGTGAAACCCCTAAAGTACTTGCTGAAGTCTGGCCTTGTTGCAAGAACATCAAATAGGCTAATCTTCCGTCCACCTCTCTCTATCTGGACGGACGGCGAATGTGAAATAAAGAAAGATTTGACCTGTTCAAATATGCAAATGCAAGCGCATAAGGTGCAGTTCCATCTTTTTTCGAGAGGTAAGGAGAAACCTGTCAAAGCAAAAGGAGTAGGAGAGCCTTGGAAAATGCTTTCACCGGTAATAAATGCCAAAAAGAGAAGAAAAAAAAAGAAGAAGAAGGAAAGCATACGCAATTCAAAGATGTAAAATGGCGACAGTTTTACCTACGCCAGTGGAATGTAACTTGCGCTTTTGAAAATTTCAGGATCCTTTGGGGGTAGGACAAGTTCAGGATCCTATAGACAAGAAGGAGGCCCAAACAGTCATCTGTTCCCAGGACATCATCAAATTTTTGTTCAGTGAATCTAGACCAAATCTGGGCCAGACAAGGTTTATCATACCTAGGGCACTACATTTCAAACTCACGGTTTTGTAATGCATTGCCCATTCATGCCATACAAGAACAAGCTCTAGGAAATTCATGGAATCAACTTGATCAAATTGCTGTTCCACATAAATGGTAGATAAAAAATTATTGGTTCTTGTTTCTGAATCCAGAGCACCTCGATTACAGCAGCTGTGCTTACATGGCTACAAGGTTGCTGCAATGCATCCATATAGCTATCAGAATGCTGGAAAGATCCCCGATCCCAGATACAGCAGCTGTGACGCTGATGCTGCACCTGACCATAGAAGCTAAGTTTCTGATGTGGCACTAACCAGCTACTCTACTACCATCTCTACCAAGCAATGGGAGCTGATGGGCACCTACAGACAGCACAAACTAACTTCTGGGTATATACTTTAATATATATGCTGATACAGTGGACTGATTCATGGTGACGTGTCTAACTTTGCAACACAGTTGGCAAACAAGAAGAGTTTGGTTCCTATCTACCATTGGTGTGAAAGGGAGAAGTGAACTGCGAGGAGACAACTGTAGTACGAGGGGGACTAGATTTGGGCCAGTTTATGGTGCACAGGTTATAGGCAAACTTTCTACACAAGCTAGCATCCTGCATGAATCTTGGGTGTTTACACACTCCCCCACCCAAACTCTTTGAAAACTCATTCAGGTGAAACACAATAACCCCCTCCCCCTCGTGACCAACACACAAACACTCCCCCCCCCCCCAGCCCTTCTCTTTCACACCTTTTCACTCTGGGTAGCAAGTAAATTCTTTATTTTCTTCTGACAAGAAATACTTATTACCTAACCTAACAAGGTTGAACTAGATTGCTTGGCCTTCCTCCGAGTCCACATCACGTCTGCATGACAATTCTCAATCTTCTTTCGAGTAGAAATGCCTATTATCTAACCAAATAAGGTTGAACTGGGTGATTAGCCTTCCACTTGAGTCTAACACATGCATGACAGTGGCAATGAATGGAGTGCTGCCTGGCAGTGACCGGCAGTGACAGTAGGGAATGGCAGTCAGTGGCTTGGCTGGCTAATACTAACCTTTGACTGACAAACACCAACTTCGGTTGGCGAATACTTTTTAAGTAATGGCGTTTTGCTAACAATAGCTGGCTCTAGTTGACAAATACTGGCTGCCTGCTGCCAGTCCACTGCTGGACACCACCCTGTCATGTTCGCGAGGTGGATGAGTTCACCTCATCTTTACTGCCCGACGTGTTCCACAGCAAGACATTCGCTCTTTTGACTGTTGCTCTCTTAAAAGATGCTTCTTAGGTCATAACTACATACTAGAAATGTTTACTCCTAAAAATAAATGCAAAAGCATGAAAATGACAAAGAAGAGATGGTGAACGATTCGCCCCTTTTAGGACACTGATATGTAAGATTCTTCCAGAAGAAATAGGGCATTCTGGCATTGTTCAATGTAACAAGGGTGCCAAGCAACAATGAAACAGTAATATCTGCAGGAAATGAATGTAATTGTGACATTTAAGTATCATTAGTGTAGCGGCAGTCTGGAGTGGTATACATGAGAAATTCATGAAAAGGGAGAGAGAGAAATACCTCCATAAGCATGAATTAAACAAAGTCGAAAATGAACTTCGGCTGGGATGGATATACAACTGCTTCATAAATTCTCAACTTTATCTGTGGTAGCATCATCCTTTTTACTGCCAAGTTTCACAATATCTTCCACAAGAATCTTCCCCTCTGTCAGTAAAAGCAATAATTACTTTTAAGTGGTTCAAGGTTCTGCATTTGTATTTTGCTAAAATTACAGAAAATTTGAAATATCAAACTAAATTAGAAAACACAAACCTTTATCTTTGGAGAGATTGCTGATGAGTTCCTGGATGCCATCCCTGCCCAATGTGTCTTTAAGATACATGGCTGCAGAAGCTACCTCTTCTGGAGTCACTTTGCCATCATGATCCCTGTTATGTTTTCCAAGACCACCATAGTTGTCAAATAAGACGTCTAAACATCAATTGGCAAACTTGCCCAAGGCATACACTTCTGTTACTTGCTAGATGCACACTTCACAATGACCATCTATATATAAGTGAAAAAATGGTTCTTTTACAGGAAATAGATGAGTTGCAAGAGTTCCCCATGTTGCCAAATCCCCATCCAACCTCACCCTCTTTGCCCCCTTTAGTCTCATGCTACATCATTCCCCACCTTCTCTTCCTCATGGCAACCACTTCCCTACTCTAACCTCAACATGCTGACATGACCTGTCAGGGATTGGGTTGCACATTACACTTGACCATCGTTTATCGTTGATTTTCTCAAATTTCATTGGAAAGGATTGCCTTTGGAGGGAGCATACCTAACAAGCATATCTGACTTAATGCAATCGATCCAAACAATACTTGCATATATGCAGGAGGATATATCTAATGTGAGCAATCATGTATAAGTTTAATTGAACTGAGTCATATCAATGATCAAAGAAAATTGAAATGAAAGTAAGAGTGCATAAGAATCATCTCTGAGTGAAAAAATAACCAGGCCTTTCCCATCGGTAACCAGACAAAATATTCAAGCCAACCATTTGAAATTGAATAGCATGAAACCTCCCACCCTTACCACGAACAGTTGTGTTTTTTTTTTTGCAAATATGTAACCTAATTTGTGATACTGTCACTCTTAATGCATGAACAAGTAAATGAGGGATATTAGAAGTGGTCATTTTCAAATTAACTGATAATTTTTTGAACAGGTTATAAGTGCAAAGAAACCCAGAAACTCAAAAAAAAACTACATCAATCACACAGAAAACTGGGGTTTGGGCAGGGGGTGGTGTTTTGGGGCTTGCTCCAGGGTCTCAAAGAGAAGTGCAGCTAACATGAACTGGACGAAGGGATCATAGATTACCTATCAAGGAGTTGCCAACGATTACCAATTGTAGCATCTACATCATCAATCTCTTTCTCAAGCTTTTGAAGCATTGCATCGACCTGAAAATGACAATAACAGCAAGAATGGTACGATCAAATGCATTTCTACTTCATTCTCTCACATGGGTGACATGTTGCCAGCTAAATCACTCTGGCAAACGACATCGGAAGAGTGGCTCTATGCAAAACTGAAAGCAAAGAAGTTAATACTAGCGGTGTATCATCATGATACTCCATTACTGACAGGTGGAAAATATGGAAAAGCATGCAGCTACATGTACTTTCAACTTGGGATCTGCAAGAAAATAGTTTTTGGCACCACATATAAAGAAAACTAAAATAAAAGCACATGTGCCTGGAATCCATTTGACAAGACAAGAAAAATCACTCACCAAGACTACATTAATAGGCCCAGAAAAACATTAGTCTGCAGAAGCAAAAATGTGTAAGCACCATGGGAAAACAGTCACTTACCCTATCTATAAGTGCTGAGGAGACCTTATGCCCAGCAGCTACCTCAGCTGCGTGATCACTCTCTTCTCTAGCCGCTCTGTATGCCTTTTTGGCCTCTTCTTCACCATCAGTACCCTCTTTCTCTAGCATACTATTATATAATTCTATCTGTGAAGAACAGGTTGAAAAGCAACAGAAATCCAATTATTAGAGAAATGAATGGTGGCCCAGCAGTCCTATTTGCAAAGAGAAAAGAGATACCAAAGAAGAGAATATGCATATATATGTATACATATATGGTATCCTCGTAAAGAAAACTACCTCTTTGTTGACGAGGCTCAAGAATTCTTCACGCTCCCTGCTCACAGACTGTTATATCATTAAAAGACAATTTCAGTATAGATCCTAGAGGGTTAGAGCATGAACTAAGAAAAATTTTAAAAGATGGATATCGGTCCTTACAGAAGCTGATGCTAGAACAGCTAATGCACGACTAATGTTACAGAAGTGGTCATGTTTCTCTGGTTGTTTTGCTTTTTCCAAATCCTGAGCTTCTCTGGCAGTTGAAATAGTCATCTCACTTAGAGCTACATCCTCCTGACTAATTGCAGGCTCCATCTTTGCTTTCTCCTCTTTCTCTTTCTCCTTTTCTTCCTCCTACAATATAGCATGGTAGTTCAACAGAGAATTCAGATTAAAGAAAGAAACACCCCAAAAGCCATTTTTAAGCCCTTGATGTACGAAAAAAATCTTCAAGTAGCAAAAGTGACTTCTGCAATCTGACTTTCTGCAGAAAACAGGTGCTCAATAAAATCTATAACTCCTATGAAACGGACAAGATGTTGATTTACAAAAGAAAAAAATTATCTATGGATATACGTTTGCAAGAAATAGTAAGATATTAATTGACACAACAGCTACACGAAATATAATTTACAGAATAGGTTGCTGTATCACTATGTAAAATATAGTTGGCACTTTAATTTAGTTCATTAAATTGTGATTTAGCAGGTTATTATCAACTTTTGTTCGGCCACTTGTCATCCTCGTTGAATTTACCTTCATCAATTAGAATCGCCAATTACTTCTTTCCATTGGCATTCCATATCCCACTATGAAATAGTATGGCAGGAGACTATTCATCAAGCGCACAACTAGCCATTTGGAAGAAAACACGATTTTTCTGTATTGACCTTTTTTTCTGGGTAAGAGGGTTTGCAAGTTATTGCACCACAGAAAGATAGTGGTATGCAGTTCAATGAATGTATACATGCAAGTGAATTCACTGTGTTTATGGTGCCAATGGACAGATCAAATAGGCAACATGTAGTGAGATTCTTCTTTTGAAGGAATCTGCTTTTCAATTATCATCTTTGGATAGATGATAAAATAAGATGCTCAAAACATATTATGCAAAGCTTCAAAATCTGAGTTTTTTCGGCAAAAAGCTGATTAAATGTACACAGATGCACAAAGACTCAGGCCTTTGTAGTGGCAATGGTGGTTGTATGGGCCATGTCAGGAGATCTTTTGATTGGAGGTTAGGAGATAAGCTTCTTGTTCAGAAGAGTGAAGAGATGGTATCACTACCCTTAACTCACATCCTGGACAGGTTTTTCACATGCACACCTGCCCCACCTACATTTTCCTGAACTCCAGATGAATCTCTGCCACTAGGGCTGCAGACGTAAGTTACAATTTACATCTGATTCTGATCACATACAGGATTTAGGCTTTGGTGGTGGCTGTCGCTTGTAGGGTATGCAGGGAAATGATTTTTTTTGGAAGGATACCATCCCTACATGGATCAACTTAAAAAGTAACATGTTACATCTGTCATTACAGATGATAAGAGAATAGATAGAAGGAAAGAGCTGCTAGAAACCCTTGACTGCTTGATACATAGCTCTTGAAAAAGATAATAGAATATATCAATTTCATGCTTCCGAGTCAGAGCACATGTACCTTGATAAGTTCTTCTTGCATTTCAAGGAACTCCAGTTTTCTTCTCCTTTCAGAAACAGAATCTTCAGATGGAAGCCCAGTACCAACAGTATCCACAACTTCATCTGGTAGAGATGACAATGTAGCTACAACAGCTTCCTCAGGCCTTATCTTTCCAGAAACCGTGAAGGCCCTGAAGGATGGACAAATTAGTAACTGCAGGAGCAACATTTACATAAAGGCATCCGCTGAGGGATTAAATACCTTGAAAGAATTAGAAGAGATGATGGCAAAGATTGATTGAGAGACAAGTCCAACCAGTCACGGAGCTGAGTACAAGTACCATTAGAAGCACAAAGATTTTGTTTAGGAAGGAAAATCTTCAACAAAGAAAAAATGAAAGTCTTGAAGAAATGGAAACATACAAATAAATAATTAAAGAAATAACTTTTAGTTTGTGATGAAGAAGATTAATTTAGTGAAATGATTGGGATACAATCTCTTAAACCATATTATAATAACATACTTCTTGATCAAATAATAAAAGAGTTGAAAAGTTTCTGCCATATGTAATGCATTGAATATAACCTGTTGGCGCATTTCCTCCTTTGAAAGCAGCCCCAAGTAGCCACGTTCCCTACAAGCTTGCCGAAGTTCGAACTCTGAAAGAGACTCCACACCTTCTGCCTGGATAAGTTTATCATCATTCTTTATCCTGAAAGAATTTGGAGAATAGGAGAAACATTGTCTCAGTACTCTATTAAAACCAGCTTGTACATTACTGTATAATTAGCTGAAAATCAGTGTAATATACAAAAGTCAAAGTCATACACAGCAGAAAAGCTTAATATAGATGCCAAAAGATGTAATTATTGATACGGATGTAAATAAGGCATCCAAGCACATAATCAAAGAACAAATTTTGGTTTCAATTTTGAATTAACAAGACCATTAAACAGAGAGTACCATCCGCACAATGTTTTAACTTTCAAGGATGGGGAAAGATTTTATGAGAAACTGAAATAAAAAGATACGCTGAAAGTATGTACAGTAGCTTTCCCTATTTCTCTTGCTGTAATTTTACATAAATATGGGAAACATATTTCAATCACACAATCAGTCCAGGGATACATGATCACTCATACCCTTTTATCTATAGTGGACTCTTCCCTTCTCTAAGTATTAAGAGGGAAATCCTACCATCTCAGGCAAAGCAAATGTTGGAAAGGAACCAATAGTTAGGTAAATGTTTTGTTCACCAGGCATGATGACTATGTTGCTCAAGGACAAAAGAAGAGCCCAATATTTTGCAGGAAATCTCCCACAATTAAGTGGTTAAATCACAGTTCTCAAAGAAAATGTAAAGAACTGAGATAAGTGATTAGTCCGATTATGTGTGTAGAAATCATCCCATGCAAAATTGGAAAGAAGCTACTCCCAGAAGGTTATTCATGTGATGATATCAACTCATTGTAAAAGATTAAGGCAGTATTTACTTGTTTATTCGCCATGCAGTATGCATTTGATAAAATGTTGAGGTAAATAATGTTAAAATAATCACAAAATCTCCATTTTTTCTTAACTTTCCCACTGATTGCCCTAAGAATTAAACTACAAGAATGCCCAAAAAGAAAACTTTATGCTACACAGTGATGGAGCCCGGGGGCAAAAAGTAGCCACCCCACCCTCCCCCACAAAGACTTCCTTTGTACCTTCCTAAAAGAGAACTCACATTCTCATTTTCTATTTTGATTATCTGCTTAAAACTATATGCACAAGCCTTTATATTTTTGGTTGGTTTTAGAAAAAGCATCTGACACAGTCACCATGCTGGCAAGATAACCCTGACAACCTTTCCTCAACAGAGACTCAGACTTCAATGCTGATACAAGCATTCGATTGGATTGGTGCTTAGGACACTGGAAAGAGAATTCCTTCTCGTCGGGGTAACGAAAAGTTACTCTCTTCCGAGGTTCGGCTGCCATAACTGATGATAGAAAAGAGAGGGGATCACACCTGAGTATTGGTAGAAAGAAATTCAAAAAAGACAAACTACAGAGATAGATTAAATGTTTTCTACACAATCACTGTATCAACCGGCACATTGGAATTGTGACTAATAAATGCAACAATAACTTTTAATTTGATCAAAAAAACATACAATGTATGTCTATGGGATAAATATTTACTTACTCCTGTAAATTCCTTCGCAGCATGTACCGCAAATACTTGTCTGTTCCGTAAGGCTGAATTCCCATGTATTTGCACATATTAACCAATCTTGGCCTGCAAGCAATAGCTAAATTCTAAGAAGAGCAGCATTTAGATAGAATGATTCCTTAGTTGTACTCATTAGGAAAGAAAAACATGGTTAGTACATAAATCACAACCTGCTAATGTTATCCAGTGTCAGCTCATCATTGAACAATTTTGCAAAACCTAAAATTTCCTCATTGGAGACGGGGGCGCCTGTCCTGACCTACACGAGAGCCAATGTTTCAGATCTTATTATCCATACAGAGTTTTATTAAGAAAAATCAAACAATGCTACACAGATATAATGCAAATTAAATCTTGACCAGAACCAGAAAGTTTTTCCAGAAAATCATCAAAATATCACTAAGCGAAAATGCATGCTGAATTCAAAATATAACAAGAAAGCTTACTTTATTCAAAAATTCATCAAGGTCCTCTGCTGTCTGCTTTATCTCACCACTGCGTGATCTTTGAACTTCCTTTGCCATTTCTTGAGCGGTGTCCTGTAAAAATTTTGCATACTCTATCCGTGCATTCAGTTTTCTTTTCAATTTCTCCTGCAGGTCCAGTATTGAAACAATAAACATATAAGATAACTTCCATTGAACAACCAGAATGGATGATGGGAGGCAATAATAAGAAAATACCCTAGAATCTCTCATAGAACACAAGGGTTGACTTGCAAAACCATATAACAGAAATACTTCAAACTTCCCAGGAAATATGTTCAGAAGATGGTAAATTAAGTCAAGTTCAAATTCTGCTAGCTGATAACAAGCAATGCCTTCCATAGTCCAGAATATACAAGTATCTCAACAAGTAACATCTTTTCTGAGGACATAGCAGTTGTTACATTTAAAAATTTACCAAAAATCGTAATTTCAAGAAGAAGAAAAACAGCCAATTTTGCTTTTGAAAACAAAGGGGATATAAGGACTCCAGAGTGTTAGTTCATTCTCCTATTCTATTAGAGAGGATATATTGATAATTCGACATAAAATGGCCATACATTAACACAATAACCAAAAAAGAGGGGTGCATCCAAAGGTTGCTGTCCACCTGTGCCACATCAGTCAAACATGAACACTAAGCAAGAAGGGATCATCGTTTCTACTAATTTGCAGACAGGGTGACATAGAATTATCCATTACAGGCCCTGGTGTCATCTTGTTTTGGTCCTTACAATGCAGGGGGGAAAAACAGTGTATTTCAAAATTATCCAGCATTCTGATTCTGCCACCGCCAGATGTCCAATTGACTTTATTTATCCACATTTAGAACTTGCTAACATTGACTATTTAAGGAGGCAAGCAAACAAATCATTAACACGTATGCCAGTTTTTCAGGCAATGAAAATGGGATTAGCCACAAAATGGAACATGATAAGAAACCAAACTACGGGCGAAAAAGTAAGAACCAGCAATATAATGTACGCCCATGCCAAATTGAAAAAACAACTGGAAGAATGGGCAGAGCAGGCCAACCAACATAATCTTTTACTTACTTTTCATTTTTCTTTTAGGTCAGTTTACTGGAACTTACATAATGTCCAGCTTAGATGTCTAAAGCATGCCTATCTCTTAGATGTACAAACAGCCATCAATGAACCTGGACTCAAGTTGCCACCGTTGGTAGGCAACCAAAAAATGGGTGGGCTTGTGCTAAGTTGTGCTGGCCCTGCTGGATTTGGATTGACCGATCTTTTAGTCTATCCACCATTGTTCTAGAAGATGCTGAGGACTAGAGGATATGGTGATGGGAGAAGGCAGGTTGTTTCTCGATTAGATAGACTTATAGTATCATTTCAGATGGAGGAGTTCGGCATGGGCTGCATGAACAGGTGTGGAAACCTAGGAGTCCTGTCAGATGAAAGTTCTGATGTGAAGAATTTCTATTAGAAGGCTCCCCATGCGAGACAGACTACACCGCTTTTTGTAGGTCATCCAGAGCACATGTGCTCTTTGTGGGGAGGAGGATGAGTCTATTGATCACATTTTTACTGAGTGCTCTTATTCTCGTAGAATTTGGAAGGTGATGGTTGAAAGAACTCATTGCACCATCCCCTATCATTTTGAGGTCAGGCAGATGATGGCAAACTGGAAAAGGAAATGGCCTACCAAAGGTGACAAGATAGTTTGATGGCTAATTCTGCACGCTACTCTATGGATGATCTGGAGGGAAGGAATAGGCACATTTTTTTAGGGTTGCTCGTGAGGCCAAGGTTTGCCATATCGGATCTCAGCTTCGTCTCGGGAGGGTCAAAGAGAAGAGATCTCGATAAGATCTCGGGAGATCAGGATAACATAAAAGTGTGGATCACATAGGTTCACATAGATAATTCCTTGAGGAACATAGATAATTGCATACATTCCCAAGTCTCAACTATAGATGACATAGGTTCACATCATGGTTTGCTGGAGCGGCGATTCGGACCGAATCGGGTTCGCCTTGATTCGATCCGATTCGTATGGAATCGGTCTGATTTGCATACGATTATTATATATATTTAATATAACACAGGTAAATAAATAAAGAAACTAGAAAGTGAATTCTCATGAGTTTGGGTGATGATAGTTTATGTTTGACCAAATCTTGAGAGATCTTAAGCAGACTAAGTGTTGTCATAGGAGAGTGGCTCCCTTGAAGAAGTCACATGCACATTTGATTTTTTTTTTTACCGACTTTGGATTTTAGTGTTCCATGTGGTTTATTTGAATTATCAAATTTTAGATAGGTTAAATTATGAGAGATTAGAAAATTAGTATTTTGTTAAAATCACCGAAATCACGATTTTCTTCTTCGATGGGAGAGTTGACTTTTTATTGATAAGAGATATAATTTTTTGATATTTTTATTAGATTCAAATGGGGGATACTTTCTTATTTACATGTAATATCTTAAGTAAATGAAACTATAAATACTAACATTTACTATTCAGGTAAATAAGGGGATCCTGACAACCCTGCCTGAAGAGATCCTGAGTCCTGACAACCCTACCTGACTCATCTCGGCCTTCTCGTTTCTCGGGAAAGGGCCGAGACCGATATTCTCGCGAGATCTCGCGAGATTGCTTACCATGCGTGAGGTAGAAGCTCTTTTTGTTGGGATTTGTACCAAAGTTAGCGAATGGGTGTCAATTATTTGTAAAGTGAATCAGTCCAATTCAACACTTTTTGTTATATTGAGGGAGCGAGATTAGAAACCCTTTAAAGGATGGAGGGTGTTGTATAGGTGGGCAGGGTAGTTTTTCGGGGGTTTTGATGGCTTATACTTGTACATTCTTTCTCTTCTTATCAATACACCAGTAGTACCATCCACTTTTCAAAAAAAAAGCAATAAGTTCTCGAACAGCAGAGGTAAGTATTCAAATAAAAAGAACAGTAAAAAAGCCACAAAAGAGCTATGTTTTGATTGAAGTTCTTGTAGACTCACTTAGAAGTGTTTAATTCATGAGTGATTAAATGGAAATAAATGGCATGTGCAATTGTGCATGTCACATGAACTGACATGTTAACAAACGATGAATATATACACAAAAGAATGTTCACAAAAACCACAAGATGAACTCATTAACACATGCACTAGTGATCACCAAGAGCTTGATATACAGCATTTCAGGACCAAACAAGTTAATGATGTTCTACCCACAAGAGGGTGTTTGAACAAAAAATGTAGCTCAGGCATGTGTGGGCCAAATGTTGAGCAGTTGTTTAAGATAAGAGCCACCTAAGAATGTCAGGCTGGAATAGGCCTAATACATTATCCAAAATCTAGCCAAGCTTCTTGTTGAATAGCTGGTAAAGGCATAAGAGATGAGAAATGTGTAGCCATGAGTTTCACATAAGTGTGCCATTCATATAACCCAAATAAACGTACAGCAGTTGAAAATTAAAGCAAGTGGTACCTCTTCCTTCATCTTGTCCTGAAAAGTTGATGGCAACATGTTGGGAAAAAGTTTTAAAAAAACTGGCAGCAAGAACTCCATGAATGGCACGATGATGAAAACTGCAAATGGAACTAGCCTGAAGATATCAGCTGTGGTACGTGTCAGTTGCTGTCGCTCTCTCCTAGACAGACTCTTTCCACCAGCGAGTTTCAACAGTAATCTTGAGGAAATTCTCACATCAGCCCACAGTAGTTTGAACCCCAGCCAGTAGTGCTGAAGAGTAGCTATAAATTCGTTCTTCCAATGGGTGAGCTTGTTGGCCCAGTCAGCCCTTGAGGAAAAAGAAAGAAAAATTGAATCAGCAAAAGTTGATACAGTGTAATTCACAAATCATTTCAGCGTGCTTTCCACTCCCTAGGAAAAGATAATTGAAGAAATATTTGAAACCTGCTCATTGAAGCAATGGCTCTCAAAGCAGGCCCAATCCCAAGAATCCTAGCCCAGAACTTCTGTATAAGTGATTTAGCATCCTTCTGAGATCCCTGAGTCTCCTGCAACTGTTTGGCCTTTGCTTTAGCTTTAGCAGTGGTCAAGCCTTCAACTGCCTGATCACACTCCTCGGGTGATGTCTCCTTTGTAAGTTTTTGGGTCTGTTCCTCGTCATGCTCATCGGTACGTTGACCAGCAGTAGCTGTAGTTGCTGTACGAATAGATTGCAGTATATGTTTGGCTCCTAAGGGGAAAACAATGTCCAATCTGTTGTACCCACACTCTCTAACGGAAGTAGCAACAGAAGACTGCTTCAGAATCCTCATTGCAGCAAAACTGAATTGTTCGCCTTTGGCATTTGAAATAACTTGCTGCTCCTTTCTTTTATCCACATCTACAGTGCTGTCCCCAACAACCGGGACAAAATGTCTTGTGTTTCTTTCGTAAGCCAATCTCCCATGGCCAAAGATCGAGAAACAAAAACTGGGATGAACTGGGCCATCTAGATGGTCAAGTAGACGCTTTCTTTCTCTGATGATCAATCTTGAAGCCATCTCCAAAGTCGTTCTGTTCCCAGACAGTAAACTACATACATACCATTCCAAAAGCCTCCTAGACTATCGAGTTCCCTGCAAGATAAAGGAGAAAACTTATTCCACTGCAAATGGTCATAACAGCATCTCCAACATCATCTAATATAATGACGAAGAGAGCTGAAAGAACTATTCATAAAACATCTCTTATAGAAAGCTAGTCGGTTTTTCGCATCAATTTCTCCTGTGCAGCCATTCCACCTGGATCCTGCTAGGAAAACGCAGCCGAAAACAAACTCGCGAACAGAACAACTGAAACATCCAACAAATCGCTTACCCCGCCTAAATATTTTAGTGGGATAATCCAACATCCCCATCCCACTACAGCATCATCCTTCCCCTCAAAGTCCTAAATCACATAGAAGATGCAACTAGTATGACGGCTGAAACAATCGGAAGGACAAAGGAAAAAGGGACAGAAGCAATGAGCTCATGTATGCATCAGAAATTTGGAACAGAATAACCGACGAAACTAGTAGAGCGCTTACTACTCCCTTAAGATTTCCTGGGACAATTAACATTAACAAACTCCCTCTCCAACAACAGCATCATCATCCCCTCTTTCCAGATGAGATTCTAAATCATTCACAAGAATAACTAATTCGAGAATAAACAAAATCGAAAACTCGAAACAAACCTCACCGGGGAAAGAGCCAGCGATCATTCCGTTACTCCTCCACAGTCCACACAACACTTAGCTTTCCGATCGCGCCGCCGGAAGGCCGACTGACGCGCCAACCAGAGACGCGCTCATATTCCCTGCGATTGCCGATCTCCCCGGCTTCGGCAGATGCCAGAAAACCCCCACCTCTCTTCAGACCGAGATCGCTTCGACGACGCCGGGGAGCGGGGGTGCGGCGGGTTTAAGCGCTCTGAGGGGTAGAAGAAAAGCGTTGCAGGTGGAGAGAGGAGACGTGGAGGCGTAGAGAAATGGGGGGACAGAGGACTGAAGAACCTGGCTCGCTTCTTTTATAGTTGGAGAGAGCAAATGGGAGCCGCCGCAGACACCCCGCGCCACAGCACAACTGGGGGAGCTGTGGTACAATGTGCCCTGGGAACGTGGCGCCTTCTCACTGGTTCGCGCCTAAGGATTAGAAGAAATAATGGGTCCGAGGCCCTTTTCTTGACTAAAAGGGAGGGGGAGCAGCGCCGGGGGGTGGGGGGCGTCGGGGCGGGGGGAGGGGGGGTGCCGGGGTGGGCCGGTAGCGCCGGGGAGGGGGCGCCGGGGCGGGGGAGGGGGAGCAGCGCCGGGGGGGGGCGCCGCGGCGGGGGAGGGGGAGCAGCGCCGGTCGTCGGGGCGGGGGGAGGGGGGCACCAGGGAGGGCGGGGGGGGGCGCCGGCGTGTGCACGAGATTCTCTTCTTTGAAAAAAAAAATAATTTGATTTTTTTTTTTGGAAGAGACGGACGAAATTCCCTTTCTAAAAAAAAAACAGTCTGTCAATATTTTATTATATCTGTCTTTTTTTAATTTAGAAAAAAATAGATAAAAAATTACAACTAATACCCTATTAAAGATCAGGACCGTTAGTGGGCGTGTGAACGGGATATACGAGCGGTCCGATGAGCATCCGGTCCGTACCCGGTGGAACCAAAAAGTTTTTGTTTGGTATGCTAGTTTACAGGAAGAGGATCCGAGAATTATTCGGATCTGGGTTCCGGATAACACTTTGGGGCCCGTCGACTGCGATGCAGATTGACGGGCCGTATTTGCTCGTTCTTAAATCTCATAGATTCAAAGATTGCAGGAATGACTTTTTGTAAGTGCTGGGGGCACTGAGAACTTAAAACTTACTAGGTCTGTACCCGTGCGATGCACGGAGAGTTTTTAAAATTAATAATTTTAATATATTAATATATCTAAAAATTTATCTACATATTTTTTAGAGATAATGATAATAAACAAAAGAAGAATAACATATATTAGGTCTACATAAAAATTTATCTAATCTTTTTTAGGTAAATAGCCATATCCCACATAAAAATAATTGCCACTTTCAACTTTTCAAGATCATATTATTATTTTAATATTATATTTTAGGATGTTACATCCTATCTACATATATTAGTCAACTCGATGGTCGTCTACGTATATCTCGGAGTTGGACTATAGGAATATCTCATCTATACTAATATAATTTTCATAACCCAAAATCGGTCATGCGATGACTGATTTGCAAATCGGTCATGGTAGCATCGATTTCCCCACTGAGAAATCTAAAGTAATTTATTTAGAGTTTTTTAAGATTTAAATTTCATATCTAAACGATGTTTAATATCAATGTAAAATTTTAAACACAAATTAATTGAAATATGATGAATTTTATGATGATTTTATTTTATTTTTTAGAAATAAATTTCTATCACAGTGCTGTAAGGACCTTAATAAAGAAAGGAGGTGAGAGAAAAAAATTTAGGTGAAAAAAAATATTTTTATGCTGTCTCCTATACTTTCTAAAATTAAGAATTATTAGTATAATATAAATAATATAGATAGTATAGATCGAAAAGGTAAACAGAAGAAAGTTCTTTAAGTCTCAGATCATGTTTTTCCTTATATCTTCTTTTCATACATATTTGGAAGGTTTAAAAAATGGAGAAAATTTTTGAAAACTGAAGGAACTATCCAGCAGTATTTTTATATTTTAATATAAAAATTAGATGAAAATAGTTAGGAGTGTTCTGGCGTGGCAACACTAAAATTGAAAAATATTATATTAGTATAAATTTTATCGAGAATATTTAAGGGGGGAATAAGATTCTCATCTATACTAATATAATATTTCTCAGTCTTGACAACACCAAATCAAAATTATTATATTAATAATAAATACTATTAACCTCATGTATATGACATAAAAATTAGTATGTGATAAACCTCACATTAGAGAGTCAAGAATTCTTTATAGAGTTCACCAAATCAAAAGAAATAAAAAATAAAATTTTAAATTTAATAATAAATATTTCAACATTTCTTTGTTGTTACTGCTGTGATCTCTATTTTCAGCATCTCTGCGAGCAGTAGTGAGATTGCCATGTCGGAGGAGAAGTGACGCTTTCTTCCCAGTTGTCTGGGCTCTCCTCGTTTGCCTTTCATTGAGCTCCCCCAGTACCATTGTTATCCGTGGACAAGTCTACCATCATAGGACTACTACGAACTTTGTGCGACGCATTTTTCTGATGAATCAATGCGATGAAAGGTGTCGGTGGTGTTCTCCTGCAACACCCACCCATCCTATCTCGGTCGAGCTCCGTCTGTTGGTCGTGGGTTTGCGTACCCCATCACTTTGCTGTCAACACTGTGCGACCACCTCCTCTCCGGTGAACCTATGCGATGCTTGGTGGTGTTGGCGCCTCCTTCTCCCATCTGGGCAGTTGGGTATTTTTCTTATGTGTAAAGAGGGTCCACATGTTTGGTCTCTCCCAAGGTACTGTACTCTATACCCTGGCCGCTGATCTTTTTGCGTGTTGGGTTTGGTTTTCTTGTGAAGTGGATTTGCAAGAGAAGGGTAGAATCCTTTTTTCTCTCTCCGCTTTCCCAACTTTCCATTTTTTTACCCTCTGATCCGTAAAGCCCAGGCTCGGACGCTTGTAACCGTCGGATCAAGGTCCTTTGACGGATATGATTTCCTTCTGTGGGCCCAATCTCGGAAATGCTTTAGAGATGATCATAAAGGACGCTATCGTCTGGGGGCATTAGAACAATAACAAAAATTTGCAATGGGATTTTGTCAAAATTAGCGAGTGGGCCTGGGGGCGGGAGGAGACGTGCGACAGTGCGATCCATGATGCATTGCGTTGCTGATTTGGGGAAAAGATTATCCTATATTTTGCAATTTAAAATAATATTTTGGTAAACTAAACAGCTTTTTAAATGAGTAATGCTTTGTCGGTGCAAGTTTTCAATTTCCTCTTAGGATTTGAATGTTTTTTTTAGATGCTTAGAAGGAAGCCTATTACTATTAATTGAAGCGCAGCAGGGGGAAGAAAAGTGAGGAAATTTTCCTTTTTGTAATTATTACGATACAAAGATATAATGGCTAATATCATAAAATTATAATTACAAACATAACTCTGTCAGACTCATAAGCATGAAAATACGACTCTTGTATACATACTAATTAAATTAGAATTACTAGGTAAACATAATCTTAAAAATATTTATATATTTAACTGCCAATTCTAAGGTGCCTAAATATCTCTATATTTCTTTGCCACCAAAATATAATGACATTCAAGATTTGCCGTGTTGCTGAGTATCACAGTTGTATGGCCGTATCGTACTATGTCAGAAATTTGATGAGTATTTGGGACATTCGATTTGGCTCAATTTTTTTATTTTATTTATTTTTTTATAACTATATCATTTAGGCGATTCGATCTGTATCGTGTCAAGACAAATTCGTCATGACCGAGTCATCCGACATGACAAATCTTTTTGACATACACATAATTTATAGATATTTTCACACCTTAGATTTTTCTCTCTCTAACGAATCAGTATATTAAGGAAATTTTCAATTATAATTATTTTATCGTAAGGTCAGTTTTCTAGACAGTTTTATGACTTATCAATTAATAATATCCTGATAATAATATTTATGCAAATGAACATAATGAACAGGTTATCTTGCAAATATCCCCAACCAATAATTCTCACTTCTCTAAGAAAAAAACTCAAATTAGTCATATCCTCTCCAAAGGACAGGTCAGTGTTTCTTTGATGTGTTGTCCGTTTTCTATTGGTTGGACGCATGCATCGCGGTGTGTAATACGTATCTCGCGAACTCTACGCACAAGCCGAAACGACTTAAATTCCCGCTACTCTGCTCCACGATCACGAGTAGTTTACACCCTTCTTCCCAAGTCGCAAGCATTCCTGTTTCTGGTAATCCTTCTGGAAAAGGCGGCAGAGCGAAGGAAGATCCCGGAAGAAACCCCCCACCCGGCCTTCCTTCGCCGTCGACTTCCACCGCCCGTGGGGGCGGCGGCCTCGCTCTCGCACCTCTTCCTCCTGCTGCTCCGCCGCTCGGGTTCTTCCCCAGTGTAAGCTGGAGTAGCCTCTTCGCTTTTCTCGCTGTTTTTTCGTCGTCCGGCGGTCTGGGATCACTGCGTTCCTCCCTTTATAGGGTTTCCAGGCCTTGCCTGCAGCAGTCCCGTACTGCTTGTTGTTCTTGCTAAGTAGATTTTTTAATATTTTTTGGACTTAGTATAAGATGGATATGTATTCTTTCGACAATAGATAACCCTACTATGTTTTGGTAGGTATACTTCTGACGTAACTTCAAATTTTTGAAAGTTTTAAAAATTTTGAATCTGTTATAAGATGACATTTTTACAGCAATAGGTAACTCTACCATGTTTTGGTAGGTACATAGTATTCAACTTTTCCAAAGTTTTGAAAGATTTTAAAAATTTTAAAGAATTCAGCATTTCTAAATTTTTGAAAGTTTTAAAAAAAATAAGAACTATCATGTTTGGCAACATACAAATATTCATATTTTTAATTGGGAGGAAAATGTTATGACAGCTAATGAGCTTCTTATGACGAAAACGTGAGTGTTCTTTATCCCAAAATAAATGGGACAGTTGTAGATTTCAAAAACAAAGCAAAAAAATTTTAAAATATTTTTGAAAGTTTATAAAAAAATTTTAAGATTTCAGTGTTTTCAAATTTTTGAAAATTTTTACAAATCTTTAAGAACTGGCAAGAATACAAATAGTCATATTTCAAATTGGGAGGAAAATATTTGTAACGTTGGCATTTTTAAAGAAATAGGTAACCCTGCCATGTTTTGACAAGTACATGGTATTCAGCGTTTCCAATTTTTTAAAAGTTTTAAAATTTTATTTCAGGACGTCACAATTTATTCCGAGAACAATCAAGAAAAGGGAAAGCAAAAGTAAAAAGTGGAAAATCAATAACGTCGAAAAGCTAGCATCCAACTCCTGAAGCAGGACATCGGACGTCACAACTGCAAGGATTCGCGAACACAGAGAAACCCAAAAAGGTGTGTATTTATGAAGTTCAAAAGTAATTAAAATAATTAATTTTAAATAAATAAAATATTCAATTTAAAATCTTTTGCGTTAACCAATTTAGATTCACAAGAGTTCTAACTCTATACTTGTGCAATGTACAAAATTTTTTTAACATTATAATTTTTAGGTATTTTAAATATATATTAAAATAATTTTTAAAAAAAAAAGGAAAATATATTTTAAAACATCATAAGATGCGAAATATATAAAGTGCTTTAAATTGTAAAATTATTTTAATACATCATAAGATGAGAAATATATTTTATAAAATAATATAATTTTTATGCATTTCAATTGTAACATGTATCTGACGGCCAAGGATACAATCCAAAGCAATACGGCTACAACGTTCGTTGTAGCGATGAACACGGTTAAAGAACTAAAGAACTGTAAGTCAAAAATGATGCCATGAATATCCAAAAAAAATATAGATGAAAATGGCAAATGCAAATAGTGCAAACGTAGAAGGTAATAACGATAGAAATTAGAGCACCAAAACCCAGAATTGGAAGAGAGTAGAGGCTTCCAACAATCATCACGGTGGGTGCTCATCTATACTAAAGCAGATGACAATCAGTCAGCCAGTGCTAATAGCTATAGTATTGAAAAGAAACTAACAAAAACAAATTAAAAATAAAAAATCAGCAACATCTTAATTAGTAAAAAAGAATACATGAATCAACCATTTTCTACCGTCTTGTTTCCTTTTCAGCGTGCCTCATCAACGGTTCCAGAACCACCGGTTCTTTTTTCAAACAAATAGCATGCAAAAGGGTCCTCCTGTCACAGCGAGGAGGAGAACTTGTTGGCGACTGCCTTTGTCGCGGTCTCTTGGGGAGTCTGGAGTGTTGACGGCGCGGACTGCAGCAGCTTGGAGTGTCGACGACGCGAAGCAAACAACTCCTGCGTGGGCGTGTAAGGATGGCAGCGTGTGTCCAGACAGCCGTGGGCAGGGCGACGACAGCAAGCGTAGTTCAGTTAGCTGTAGGAGCAAGTGGGAACGGCGATGACAGTGGCAGTGGGCTCAAGCAGCAACAGGCACGACGACTGCGGCAACCGTGCAGGTGGCCGCATGTAGGCATGACCAGCTCTGACGGAGGTGGCGAAGCAGCACGGCTGGCACAGGAGAGGCTGGCGTGGCAGTAGGATGCTGGGCCGCGGGTGGTACAGAACGAACCAGCATGGGATTTGAATTCGGATCTCGCTATAAATTTCTCTATAAAAAAGAAACGAAAAATGCTGGGAGTGTTCATATATACCGTCAACTTGAACCGTGGAACCTCCATGCATGTGGGAGCTTCTTCTCACTGGCCGACATCCAAAAATTCTCCATTCTTCTCCGCGTTCGCCTCCGCCGTCCATGGGGATGCCGCTCCGCCTATGTGTGCATTGTGAAGAGAATTTTTTCGCAAGCGAGCTGGACAGAGACTGCCACTGTAGCCGCCGGCCGCACCCGCGGTGTTCACGTAGGCCCCCGTCACGGGTCCACACGGGCATGCAGATCCCTGCTGCGCTGTTGCCCCACATAACAAAACACCCCCCCCCCCCCCGCCTAGCATGTCGATTTGCAGAAAGTGGCGTCGAGAAGAAGCTGTCATGACCATCGACGGTGAGGAGAAAGAGAGGGAGAGGCCCTTGTTGGAACCCGTGCGATGCCATAGGCCATTCACCTTAGCCTTAAACGTGTAGGTATGGATGTGTCGGCAATGTACATGCAGAGAGGTCCGAGAGGAGCGGTAGAGAGAGCGTGCGGGGTGGAAGAAAGAGAGAGGAAGAAGAAGAGAGAGAAGGACACCCACGTTTTGGCAGCACAGAAGTAGTAGTTTGTTAAGTAAATTTCTTAATATTTTTACAGTATAATTTTACCTGTAATAGATGTGCAAAATAATTCTGCCTGTAATATTATGTTTTGGCAATATAATTTCTGTTTTGGCAGTACGATTGGCAATTTCTGTTAGAAAGTACAATATCTGTTTTTGGCGATTACCGTCTGTAATTTTTGTGCTATTTTTTGATAGTACAGAATTAGTAATTTGCTAAGTAGATTCTTAACATTTTTTTGACAGTATAAAAATAGTCATATTTTTTTGGGGAGGAAGTGTTATGACAGCTATGTAGGAAAATGTTATGACAACTATATAGGGATTTTTAAAGTTTTTAAAAAAGTTTAAGAACTACCTTGTTTGGCAAGATAAAAACAGGGAAGATGTGACCGGGTACTTGGCGTTTCCAAAATTTTTATAGTTTTTAAAAATTTTGAAGTATTGCAATGTTTGGAAGATAGAAATATTTTTTTTTGTGAGAAAAATTTTATGACAGTTGGTTGAGGATTCAACGTTTCCAAAATTTTAAAGTTTTTAAAAATTCTTAAGAACTACCTTGTTTGGCAAATAGATAACACGTGGCCACCAAAAGAAAAGATCAAAAGAGGAATGCTACATATCTTAGTTTGGGCGGGAAACAAAAACTCTGGTGCTGCCAAGTGTATTTCTAAGACTGTGTTTTAATATAATAGTATATATAGTATAGATGAAACTCCGTACATTCAATATACATGTTTCCACTTTTTAAGTTTATTATTCTCCTTTAATTGATACCATTCATGCCCCTCCTGTCTCAATCTCTTTATTGATATTCCACACCCTAAACTTATTAGTATCAATTGTGATACTATAACAAAATTATAGACGGGTCGTAAGGTCTTAAGTTGGTGTATATATACAACCTTTTCTTTCCTTGAAAAAAAATGCAAAAATAATTAGAATATTTTACATATGTACTCTTATAATATCGCTATATATACTTCACTGTAAATGGGATAATAAATTATTTGAGAAAATAACACCTACCTAACTACTTGATATAAATTACTAAGTGGAACCACCATAACTCACCTTAGTGGATATAATTTGCTAAAATGGAGAATTAATTACAATCAGTACCAGTAACTCTCACTTATTTTCCATTCCCTATTAGATTTTGCAGCCTCCGTTTAGTTTTATTTAATTTTATAGAAATGGCAGGCCTCTACTGTTTGGAGATTACGTTTCAGTCAATCCCAAAATTATTGTAAAATTGTTAGCACATTAACCGTCTACCATATTAATGTGCAACACATTAAAGATTAACACACAAATATGTTGAAGCATTGAAATACTAACATATTAACATATAATATTAACAAAATGCCATAGTGATATAGTAATATTAATGATCTAAATGCTACCAATTTTCAAACCGTAAAGTATGTCACTATCCTAGTACGTTAACATTTTATATTTTGATATGCAATATATAACACGTTAACACCGTAATGCTTTAATGTGCCAATATTCAAATTTTCAATGCATCATCAATTACATGTAAAAATCGCCACAAGGTAAACGCGCTTGAGCCGACAATCGATAAATATTATCGACCACAGCTGCTAATGATAATACAGCAACTATTTTGATATGCAAATACAAAAACTAGGTCCAGGATACCTAATTACCCACTATACCAGACAAATAATCCTTTTTCCATGGGACATGGAAACATAGGAGATGAAAGAGAAGTGAAAAGTAATATCAATAAAGCATAACCTACGCAATCTATCTTGACAATATAATCTAGTCGTAAGGATTTCTGAAGTTCTTCAGCAGCTCTGGAATGTCATATCCAAGCATATCATCCACAGTCTGTATCATCTTTGGCTTCAGCTTCTCAAACTTATCGATACTGTAACCACCCAGGACGTCTTTGAAATGCTCGACATTGGGAAAATCTCCTACAGGTAGATGGTACTCTCTTTG
Organism: Colocasia esculenta; assembly: GCA_014218235.1. Lineage (NCBI taxonomy): Eukaryota > Viridiplantae > Streptophyta > Magnoliopsida > Alismatales > Araceae > Colocasia > Colocasia esculenta. The sequence goes on from CM024764.1 coordinate 86,003,159, forward strand.
AACCTGCTCCAACCAAACAAGAACAACAGGAAAATTTCTTGATACCCATCTATGGACAGGGAATCATCAACCTGATCAGGTGGGGTCAGGTGTGCATCAGGGAAGAACGCGTCAACTAGGGCCATCCGAACAGAATGTTCCAAAAACTATCTTCGATTTACTTGTCACACCATGGAGAAGCAAAATAGAGTACATCACCATCGCAAGCACATCTATACATGCACATTTAAGTCACACTGGACATGGAAATGAATCCACTCGACCAGGAATTTGAGACAATCCACCTTACTTTCCTTGTCTACCAAATCTTATGAATGAGGTTATGGCATCAGTATCATGTAGGCTTCGAAAACAGATCAGCATGTAAAAACGTTCATCGGAAGGGGGAAAAAAAGAGGCAGATTAAGATCAACCTGAAAGGGCGATGCTAATGGATATGGCTAAGTGCACAAGTACCAATAATTTAGCTGCATTAGTTCTCGTGTCTATATCTACTACTGTAGACTAAAAATACAAACTGTAGAAAATACAAATACTGATTTTTAGAACTGTAGCCAGACAAAAGAGAGAGGCATGTTGCTGAATGAATTAATTTAAGTTAGAAAGGGATGAAATTGATCGATCAACTCTTCTTCTAGAGAGAGGGGAACTGTAGATGCCTTCTACAGAATTTAAAGGTGAAAACAACTTGACACACTAGATATCCCGTGTTCTGCTACATTACCAGGAAAAAAAAAACTACGTGATACAGGTTCATTGAAATCGATGGTCTGCAACTTAATGTGTAAATGCATATGTTGAATAATCACAAAATTTTAAGTAAAAATACCTCAGGCATGCTTAAATATATGCCTACATATGCAAAAATGTAAATGACAAGAACATATTACCTTTGCAAATTCACTCTCCAAGTTGTCAATGAGCCTTTGCTGAGCCTTAGCCTTTCCCATCATTGCAGGCATCTCCTTTCTAAGATGGCTAATTATGTATGCATGTATCTTGGCTGCTCTAGCACGTTTGACGAATTCATTGATCTGAAGCAGAACAAGTTAGTACTTGGTACTGACGGTGGTGAGGAAACATCAATATAGCATACAAATGAAAACAACAAAAGATCCTGGAGGACCATCACAAAACAAAGCTCACCCTCCGATCACATGCTTTCTTTGGGATATCTTTCAAATCAGAAAGAAGGTCATCTTGTTCCCTCTCAAATAACTCTTTTCCAAGTGGACCAACAGCCGCTTCATTTACTGGTTTGTCATTAAATGACCTGTTAAACATGAAAAAAAAATTTCCAAAAAGATTTAAAAACTCAGATATCAATTAAGAACTCTAAAATACATGAACTTCAAAAATTCTAGCCCAGATATTAAAATCGGCATAACCAATAAAAGAAAAGAAAAAGTTGGGGACACTGAAGAGTGAAGACTACATGGAATGAACACCATCACCGATGAAAATATTTGAATAGCATTAAATTCTAGCCCAGATATTAAGATCGGCATAACCAATAAAAGAAAAAAGCTGGCAACATTCAAGATTGAATGGAATGAACACTACCATCATTCATGAAAATATGTGAATAGCATTTTTCGAAAAGGATTTTTGAGGGTTATTTCTCTGATTAAAACACAAAATAAAACAGACTCGAAGTAGCGGCTTACTAACTAAAAATTTGCTATCTACCCTGCACAAATGCAGACTCAGTTATAAAAAAAAATCATGTAGAAGATCAGGCCATACCCAATGTAGACACGCATGACCTCTGGAGTATTCAGAACTTTACCAAGAGACCACATTAAAGCTCCATACACTCTCATTAACTGTTATGCAGATAAACCCAAGTTAGAACTTAGAATGACACTGAAAAAAAGCTAATGAACCCACACAGCTCAAATATCCTCCAAGAAAATACAATGGCCAAGAACCTCACTTGTTGTGTGTCAACTTGATCTGCTTTATTCAAGACAACACGTATTTTGTCATCATGACCACGAAGAGATCCAATAACACGCTTGAACTCATCACTTATATCAAGTTTGTGAGGATCAAACAGAAGAAGAATAAGGTCACACTTTGCTGCAAACCACGATGTGACACCAGTAAAGTCATAGCTACGTTGTGTCCGTTGTTTCTCTCCAGAAAGAACTCCAGGAGTATCAACAAATGTAATATGCTCCAGAAGCTTTAAAATGAGAAGAAAGTCTAAGCATGGGCCACATCATTAAGGCTAAAAATTTCCTCAAGTATGCAATGAAAATCTTACTGGATGTGGCATCTGAGAACACTCAAACTTTGACAAAAATGCAGTTCCAAATGATGTCAAACCACTATATGGCATGTCTGCCTGTACAGCAATGGTATTTCCCGGAATGCTCCGTTCATCTGGTCCTGACTGGTTAAAGGATAAAATATAAGTACTTAAGCAACTTCTTACTGTACAATGCCACAAATCTATCCATTATAATTCAATACCAAATGCAAGAACCTACTACATGCCTCCTTACAGAGAAATCTTCATTACAAGAAACAGTTTAGGAAGGCAGCGGATTAACATCATATCCCATGAAGTATAAAATACATGAGAACAGTTGTAAATATAACCCTGAGTATTCACGTTTATCTTCTTTTAAATCCTCTTTTCTTGTCCATCCAGACTTGATAAGAAAAGGTAAACTCACATTTATTTCTTCGATATGTTCATAACCAAAATAACATACAAGAAATCTGATAGTACATTCTTCAGTATGCAAAAGTACTTTTCCGCACTTGGCAAGTGAGTAGATGAGAGTTTTGAGATGCCACACTATGGCTTCTTTTATCGGGGAGGGTTGAGATCAGAAAGAGAGGCGAAGCCCTATGCATAAATAAGAAGAGGTGGAACCCTCCTTTTCAATTTATACAGATCGATGAGAAGAGGGAATCAAATATATTTGGACCAAACACGCTCTTTCTAGGCATTTTCTAGCTTCTCCTAATGAGAATTATCTTACAACTGAAACAGAAACTTCCTTCCCGCAGAGATCAGATGCTTTGGCAATTTGCAAATTTGGCCAAGATTGCCTCACATATTTGTTGTAATATGTCTCTTCAGCAATTGCCACAATAAATAAATTGTCAAGCAGGCCCCCTCTGTAATTTGGATACCCAAGTAAAAGAAACAACATCAACAAAAGATCATTCAACTTCCTCAACACATGGGGACAGAACAATAATCTAATGCAATTTACAAATAATGCATTACATAACTGTTAAATTAGCAGATCCTACTACAAAACTTCAGCCATCCTACAATAAGATACTCTCCAAACAGCATCATGCACATACGAACAGGAAAGATTTATAACCACTTTGTATCCAACTTGCATCTTAATCAGAAACCTAAAACAACGAGTAGAAAAGTGAACAAATAAATAAAACAAATGACCCAAGAATATCAAGATTTAGAAAGAAATGGTAACACTAGCATACCATGACAACAACAAACCTATCAGTTGTTGGCTCTGGCCCAATGTGAGCACCTGAACAAGAAGGGAGGATGGCAAAAGAAAATTAGACATGTTACTGGAAAGTTTAATGTAGAAGGAAGGAAAAAGAAAACAAGGAAACATAAAATGGATGATTTCCAATGAACCTGGATAGCTTGATCGTAGTAGATGTTTTATAAATGTTGTTTTCCCAGTAGAATATTGACCCAACAACATAACCATGGGCTTGGCATCAAAATCACTGTTTGTCTGTAAAAATAAATGTGCATAGTATTGGATTTTTCTGGCAACCAGACTTCAAAGAATATATGACATCAGAAAAGAGGAATGTGTTTTGCAAAGCATAATGAGAAATCCATTCTGCAAATACAGACAAGAAGGATCACAAGAAATGATCCACTCACCAATAAGGGAGAAACAAAATCATTAAACCGATATGTGACTTCTAAGGGCTTCAATTTATCAATGTATAGTCTCTTCAGGCCATCAATAATCGATGTAACTGAGCTCAAAGGTACCTGAATATCAACCATCATTTAAGAAATAGAAAAGCATTGTTGTAAGACAGCTTGCCATGGATAAGAAATTATGTTATTCCTTTTTTCCCACAAAATACCTTCTTTGCAGATTTTGAGGAAAACCACTGAAATGTTTGTGGTGTCGGAGGCTGAGGGGTTGCTGTAGCAATAATCAAGGTAAATTTGAGGCTGCAGGATTCAAAAGATTATACATGCTCATGCTATAAATGGAAGTTTTCTCACCATCTAGGTTGGATTCTCCCTTCTTAGGCGAAGGCTTCTTTTTCTGGAAACCAATCCATATGTAACCAAACACCAACAAGTGAGATGATAATGTTCATGAGAGAAAGATAGAGGGTGGTAGAAATAGATAGACTGCATGGGGGAAGGATAGCGATATTACCGCTAAGAGTTCGTCCAATCCATCCATCAAGGGAGGTTTTAGATTCTCCAAGCCCACTAAAATAAAAAGAAAATATGTTAGTCCAATCAGCATCGCTCTCGGCAAATGTATCTCCGAAGCAAGGTATTTATTTTTCCTTGCCTTTTGTATTTACCTTCAGAGGAGAGGGTTTCTGGAGTGATCTCATGTCCTGATTGGGCTAGTGTGACAAGCTGCATATTTTAAATATACCCACTAGTCAGTAACTGGGCAAGATATCAACTAACAATAGATTTCAAAGAAAAGTAAATATTAACCTGCATTGCAGTGATGAACTCCGCAAAACCAAGAAACCCTTGCCTTTTTGAGTCAGCAATTGCCCAGACCTTCAGTCACAAATAGTTAGATGGAAACGTATATATAATTCAAAAGCAAAATCATTAAAAGCATCTCGTACTAACAAAATGTGGCCAATGATGCAAAAAGAAAAAGGAGAAAAACCAGAGTGAAGTTGAAATCCCAGAAGAAGGTGAATTAGAAACCAGTCGAAAAATGTGACGAGAATATATATATATATATGAAGCAACATAAATCAAAAGAAGCAGATACACAAGGCCGCTTGCATTCGGTAATCAATCGAGTAGGCAAAGAACAACATTATAATTCTGGACCTGGGCATAAGCCGCATAAGATTTTTGAACGCTTGTCACAACAAGAGCAAACCTGACGCCAAGCTAGCCAGGCTGTCACGAAATATAGTAAGCATCTGCTGCACTAGTTTGCTGCACATCAAGAGGCAAGTCAAACTGAAAGACTAATTATTTCCTTATCTTCTACCCTCCTTGGTAAGCGAAATCTAAATTGTCTCCATCTTCAAGAGGCAAGTCAAACTGGAAGGTTGATTGCTGTTTTGCCTATTACGTTTCTGACTATAATTGTGTAAGTTGTAACCTTGGTTTTGGATTCTTTAATATCTTCCTGGGTTTACTGGAAGCTCAAACTCAGTTTAGACTACTATCTTCCCAGATGTAAGTAGATTGTTTGTGATTTTTTAGAGTTTCTACTGATTCTTATTATATTCTGCAAATTTGAATTTCATAATGGCCCTGTCAAAAAACTGTTTACCTTAAGCTGACATATAATTGATAAATGAACTCGATTTTAGGCCTAAAATTGTAAAAAACTGAATTCCTGCCAAACACAGGAGATAGATCTATTTCTTTCTCTATTTTTTGCAGACTATCAATGATAAACCTATGAGCTGTGTTTACCATATATAGATTTCTATGTGAGAAGATCTATTTTTCCGGCCATAGGAATGCAATGTTCCATCTGATCTAAACCTCCCGTAGTCCATCGCCACTGCAACCAACCACTTCGCTTAATTAGTAGTCAATCCCAAGCCATTTCCCATGGATTCATGTTAGTATGTTATTTTTTATTCCATGGAGATGTATGTTTTAGATCTTAGCATGCTGATGACCATCTTCTTTTTTTTTTGCTTATCTGAATATGATAAAAAGTGAATATGCTGATGAATATGTTTTTTTATACTGTCAATGATTATAATTTTGTATGTTTTTTCTTCTTTGTATGTATCTTTGTTTTTTCTGTTTTTGAGGGTGTGTATGAGTGACTTTGTAACTATCACCTTTAGAAGATATATATATAAAGATAGATCTAATTGTGCGCATTAAATCTATATACAATAAAGAAAGAACAGATGTGTGATGCATTCTAAAGAGAAGATTATAAAATATCTTTGATGCAACTATTTTACATGTTCTAAAATGCAACTCCCTTAATTAAGTCTCTTAAGGTTTTAGAGGTTTTCTTACCGAGTCCAAATTTTTTTCCTTCATTGAAATAATGCTTCATATGAATCTGTCTTTCTCAATTCAGCCATTTTTTTTCTTTGAAGCAGGTGGTCTGGAGCTTATACGGTTCTCATCTATTCTTGAGCCAAAAAAGAAAGAGCATAACCCATCACTGTGAGTAGGTTCCAGTTTATGAGCAATAAGTGGTTTTATATCTTATGAGCTGGGTTTTATAGTGTTTGGAATTATATTTTATTGTACATGGTCATATAAATCACTGAATGGATGTTAGGATTTATAATGTATGCAATTATACTCAATGATTTTATAGTGTAGTAAATTATACCTAATGGTCTCAAGTTCTTCATGGTTCTGCTCAGATCTCATCAATCTTTTAAATAATTCCAGATATTTTAGCATTGAGAGGAAGGGCACCTTTTAAACTTTTCCAGGCAAACAACTGAATTCTGGGGGATGAGTTTAGAAAGCTTTAGATTGACAGACCAAATAGGTGATAGCTGGGAAGATTTCAGGGTTAGCTTAACCATTTGATTAGGGAGCCAAAAAACATTACACATTAATATCCATGCCATTCCGGACCATCCATGTTGAGCATTGTGAATATCTTCTTTGATTGATGGCATAGATGACCAAACTAAGGAGATAGATCTATCTTTTTTCACATCCCAGAAAGGGTCAGATATTTGGCCCTAAAACCAAGGATAGCAATTTTAGATCTTAAAATACCCATTTTGTTTGACTGTTTCTCATTAAAGCAAGGCTAGCAATTGGTCCTATTGGCACTTGCTCATGAATGATTGACCAAGTCTCTTTGGAACTGCTACAATATGAAGTAGTTAGCAAATATCCTGTGTCTCCAGGCCACATCTTTCACAGGTAGAGTCTGATAGAATATTACAATGGAACAAATGTGCTTTGGTGGGTAATCTGCCCCATGCTAATTTCCTGAGAAACATATTGGTTCTTTCCATGGTCTGCCATCTCCATATAATTTTTCATATGGCTGCATCTTCCAACCTTACTTCCTCAACCAATTGTTCACCTGGCACCCAATATCTATCATCCTCACATGCAGTGTCTTTGGTAGGAAGTTTAATAATGAATGTTACTATTTCACTGGGAAAAAAGGTCTGTAGTTTATTGACATCCCATTGTCCTTCCTCATTCAGAAACTCTGCTAATTTCATCTCTTCAGTGATGAGGTCACAATTAGAGGTCCATGGCAGACTGCTCAGCCCTTTACCTTGAAACCAGCCATCTTCTAAAATGTCAATTCTATTCCTTGCTCCTGGGATCCACCCAATTAAGTGTTTGTTCTTCCTGTACTCAAGGATGGTTCTTTTCCATATATCATATTTTGGCACAGTTGTGTACGATCTGCCTATATATCAAATACAATGGTATTTGTTTTTAACCAGACCACACAATTTGTTGTCCTGCTCTCTGAATATCCTATAGGCTAGATGGTGGATGACAAATGAACAATGGCAATTGGAACAGGCAGCAGGTGAAGTGGCAGTATGGTGAACATGGCTCAGTCTCTTCTACATGGTATTTTTAGCTTATCTTTCCTACGTTCATGCCAGATAGGACAAATGTCAGCCTAAAACAAGACAAAGGAGCCAAAGGAAATGGTACAAGTTTTTAAAAAAAAAGAAGGAAAAAAGCAAATTGAATAAATAATCTGTGTTGGATCATTCTTTGTATAGCTACAAATATAGGTCTGTCATTAGCTATCCTCATTTTGTTTCCTTATGATTTGTGGTGATTTCTTTCTAGTTTTCTGTTTTTTTTTATGATTTCTATTTTTTGGTTTTATGGCTGCCTATTCATGAGATATTATGCTTAAGTCTTTTTTTTCTGATTCTCATTGTATACTAGCTTTCTTCAGTCTATGAGCATAAAACTATAACAAAAAAAAGCTAAAACACTGCAGTAGAACAATAATTGTAAACAACCAACAAAAGATAAAATATAGAGAAAAAGTTTGCATCCATCAAGCCCATCACAATGTCCACCTTTGTCAGGTCTTGAAAAAATAATGATGCACTTGATTAATCTCACATACCCTGTCTACATTATTATTCATCCCTTTTATCTTTAAAGATTATAGTGTACTTTTCCCTTCCCAAATTGAACGAACCTTCAAAGTTGGCATGCATGTTCAAATCACAAACTAGAACCAAAGAAGTTTATCATCCACAATCTCTTTTTCAAAGTGAGGTCTAACTTTCATGATGGAAGTAAAGGATGGTAGAAAGGAGAAGATGCACTGTAATTCTTCTGAAGATCTTACTCCTGCTCAGATGTCATGCAACAAGAAGAAACAGATCAAGATTGAGAAAAATGACGTTGACAATTTTGAAGAATGAACTTTATCGTTCTACATTTCGAACTTTCCCAAAACATTTTCACTGTGATATTTTGGATTGTTGTTAAGAATATATTTTGTTTTGCCACTATATTAGTTAGAGTATGTTTTTTGAAAATTTATTTTGTTCCGGAAGATATAATGGTAAAAATGTCATTGAACTTTGATTTCAAAATGATCGATGATTTATGATAACATTTTTTGTAGTAACATTTATATCTCTAATATATCAATTAAAATATTGTTGACAATTTATGATAAAATCTATTGTGTAATTGTTTTATTCATGTTCAAACATTTTAATTAAATTAGTTTAACAAACAAATTATAATTAAAATTATATAATTTTAAAAAATTAATTTATATTTATTAATATATTTTATAATTAAACGCCGTGCATCGCACGGGTGTCCAACTAATATATATATATATATATATATATAAAGCAACATAAATCAAAAGAAGCAGATACACAAGGCCGCTTGCATTCGGTAATCAATCGAGTAGGCAAAGAACAACATTATAATTCTGGACCTGGGCATAAGCCGCATAAGATTTTTGAACGCTTGTCATAACAGGAGCAAACCTGACGCCAAGCTAGCCAGGCTGTCACGAAATATAGTAAGCATCTGCTGCACTAGTTTGCTGCACATCAAGAGGCAAGTCAAACTGAAAGACTAATTATTTCCTTAACTTCTACCCTCCTTGGTAAGCGAAATCTAAATCGTCTCCATCTTCGTAAGTATGCATTCCAGCATTCCGAAAAACAAAAGCAAGGAACTCCCTTAGCTAACAGACGCAACATTCGTCAGCAACAAAGAAGCGCAAGCCAGTATTCTCGTGAAATCCTGCCCCCGAAATTTAATTTCGAAAGTGGGACAAAATAAACCTCAAAATGCAACACCGAGATGTAAGCAATTATTGATGCCGTAAACAGTCAAGGCAATCTTCCCCGACACGGTAACAAAAGGGGCGAACAAAACGTCGAGGAAGAGAAGTGGGTCAAGAAATAACAAATCCCCGACGAAAAAGGAATAACAATACGGAAACAAATCGGGGGAGAGCAGGACTACCTGTTTAAGCTCGGGGCGAGGCAACTTGGACATGGCGAAGAACTTAATCGCATCCCCGCCCGTGATGCGGCCATCCCCGTCTGCACGACGCACGGACATCACAGACGATCAGACAACGGCCAGATGTGAACATCACCGCCATCACGCAAACAGACAGACACAAATACTCGAACACGGTGAGGATTGGAAAGAGAAGGGGAAGTGAGGTGGACCTGAGTCGGCGTAAGAGAACCACTCCAGGTAGATCTTCTGGTGCTCCCTCGAGCACGAACTGATCGGCGCCGCGGCGATCTCCATTCCTGCCCCCCCTCAGATCCTCGAACCGGAGAGGGAGATGAAGAGGCGGGGGACGCGGATTCCGCCGACTCCAGTCCTGATTCAAAACGTCAACAGGAAATTGGGGGTGAGAGAGAGATGGGAAGGCCTCTCTCTCTTCGACTGCAGTGGGGGTTTTGGAAGCTTCTCATCCGTGCTTCTCCGCCTAATTTTGTGAGGGGCGGCGGGGAGCGCACTCGAAGGTCGGAAAGTGGGGAATTTGAAAGCGGGTGTACACATCAGAAATAGTGTTACTGGGAACGAGGGACCCATCCATCATACTAAATATTTTATTTTAAAATAAGACAAAATATATTTTAAAAAAAAAACATATAAATCCGACATCAGATCTGCAAAAAAGGTGGGTTCGTGGTAGGTCTAACGCGAATATGAAATTAATTCCTAGTCAAACGAAATTAGTTCCCGATGCAATGTTGACGGGAGTCGTCGATTTCATTTAGGTGAGGCTATTAAAATCGCAAGAAAATGCTCATTCTTTTGTTGATTCATTACAAAACGTCCGTTTAGTTTTTGGGATTGAATAGATTTCTCTTTCTTGTAATGTTTAGTACGACCAAAAATAAATAAAAATATGACGAGTGTGCTTTGTCATGGTTGATCTTAAATTCGTATAAGATGTTATACATAACGTTGCAGAACGGTAATGTCCACATGCGCACGTCGCCCAATCGTATCGGGATCTCGGCTCCCCTATAGTAAAATGGGAGAAATTTCTGATTATTATTATTATTTTGACATCTGAATTTCTTATTATTCGGACTTGTGCATATTCGGCCGGAAATTGAAAAAAAAAACCGCCTCCGACTCCGGTCCGGCTTTGAAAAATAGTTAAATAATATTTAGTTATTTTATCCAGAAATTATTTAACTCAAAAAATTCTTCATTCTATTTTGGCCCAAAAAATAAATTCTTAGGTAAGAACTCGGTTAAGTTATACTCTTTTAACCACATTTCCACCCAACCCACATTGGTTAAAAAAATTAGATTTCCAAAATGTAAAAAGACTCTAACCATCATTTTACCCTCCCTTAACCCCAACTTTAACTACTACCAAAACGGCTTACGAGTTGTTCAAGTTGATTTCGTTGGAATGAGATCTTCTCCCCCCCCCCCTCTTTGATTACTTCGTACATCTTTATCTACAACTATGGTTTATCGAACAGTGGCATTTGGATGTACCTATTACAAAATTCAATATCCGATTTGGTTTGGTATATCAACGGTTGATTTCCTTCTTAGAAAATATTATTAAATTTTAAGTTTTGTTTTAATTAAATTGCGCTAAATTAGTGCAGCACACTGTGACATCTCAAAAAATTCTAATTCACTCCGAATCGACAATACGGCCAACCATACCTGCAACAAAATGCAATTGTTTCGGTGTTCATAAGCCTCGGCCAACTCCTAACTCTTATTTGTTGGATTTACTTTATGACTATTGTATTTTCGAAGGATGGTCTTGATAGTTTTGGCAAGAGATCATGTACTTAATGCTTCTATTTATCTTTATTTTGTATTGCAAATATTAGTTTGTGTGGAGGAAAAAAATTATCTTGTCAAAAAAAGTGAATGAAATTTTATATTTTTTTGCTACAAAAAATATATGGCCCTTGTCCTCCCCCCCCCCCCCTTTTTTTTAAGACAATGAGAGGACATGTATTAATCTATTTAAAGCAAATACATAGCACAAGGAGAAGGAAGTAACAAAACATAAAAATTCTAGTTCACTCCGAATCGATGATACGGCCAACTATACCTATAACAAAATACAACTTCTTCGGTGTTCATAAGCCTCGATCAACTCCTAACTCCTATTTGTTGATTTATTTTTTTGTCTATTGCATTTTCGAAATATGGTCTTTATAGTTTTGGCAAGGGATCATATACTTAATGTTTTATTGTACTCTTGTTGCAAAGTCTTTGAACTATTTATCTTTATTTTGTACTGTTAATAGCAAGTTTGTGTGGAGGAAAAAAATTATCTTGTCAAAAAATGAATGGAAAATTTATATTTGTTTGCTACAAAAAAATATGGCCCTTGTCCTCCCCCCCCCCCCCCTTTTTTTTAAGACAATGAGAGGACATGTATTAATCTATTTAAAGCAAATACATAGCACAAGGAGAAGGAAGTAACAAAACATAAAAATTCTAGTTCACTCCGAATCGATGATACGGCCAACTATACCTATAACAAAATACAACTTCTTCGGTGTTCATAAGCCTCGATCAACTCCTAACTCCTATTTGTTGGATTTATTTTTTTGTCTATTGCATTTTCGAAATATGGTCTTTATAGTTTTGGCAAGGGATCATATACTTAATGTTTTATTGTACTCTTGTTGCAAAGTCTTTGAACTATTTATCTTTATTTTGTACTGTTAATAGCAAGTTTGTGTGGAGGAAAAAAATTATCTTGTCAAAAAAATGAATGGAAAATTTATATTTGTTTGCTACAAAAAATATATGGCCCTTGTCCTCCCCCCCCCCCCCCTTTTTTTAAGACAATGAGAGGACATGTATTAATCTATTTAAAGCAAATACATAGCACAAGGAGAAGGAAGTAACAAAACATAAAAATTCTAGTTCACTCCGAATCGATGATACGGCCAACTATACCTATAACAAAATACAACTTCTTCGGTGTTCATAAGCCTCGATCAACTCCTAACTCCTATTTGTTGGATTTATTTTTTTGTCTATTGCATTTTCGAAATATGGTCTTTATAGTTTTGGCAAGGGATCATATACTTAATGTTTTATTGTACTCTTGTTGCAAAGTCTTTGAACTATTTATCTTTATTTTGTACTGTTAATAGCAAGTTTGTGTGGAGGAAAAAAATTATCTTGTCAAAAAAATGAATGGAAAATTTATATTTGTTTGCTACAAAAAATATATGGCCCTTGTCCTTTTTTTTCTTTTCTTAAGACAACGAGGGATGTGTATTAATCTATTTAAAGCAAATACATAATATTAAGGAGAAGGAAGTAGCAAAACATATATTGAGATGCTATGTTAGACCACAAGGGAACTGCCTTCCACCTTGATAGCTCATCCCAATTTTCAATGTCTCTCTCTCTCTAAACAATTATGCATATCTATGACGTGGCCATCAACATGTTAAAGGTTTGATCTACCAAAGTTTCACGCATATTGAATTTTCCAAAAATCAACTTTAAAAGAAGATTGTTTGAATCAAAATCTAAAAATATTTCAGTAAAATAATTATAAACATACAAATACAATCATAAATATGTGAATATAATTATAAATACACATATAAAACTATATGCATATGAATAAAATCATAAGTGTATAAATACCACATAAAACGTACAAATATAACTATATAGTTTTACACTATATATATTGCAAATATAAATATACGTTATCCGTTTCTTTCGACCTTGATTCCCTCTGTTTCTCTCTCTCCCCTTTCATTCTACCATTCTCGCGCTTAGTTTCAACTTGAGATCCCAAGCTATATGCATCCTTAAGATTAGCACAAGTCGGGCCAAAATTAAAATGCCATGAAAGGAATGCCGCTCTAGTGCGTAGCTCGGCCTTGGGTTTCTAAAAGCAGACCGGGCTGGGCCTTGTTCGGAGCTTGCTCAGGCCCGGTTCACCATATAATTAGTAAAAGTGACTGGAACGGACATTTTGCTGTGTACGTGTATGACTCTCCCAAATCACGATGAAGATATATTACTGATCTTTTCACGCAATAAAAATATCGCTGTATAATATTATAATATGTGATTGTACATCTTCAGAATTTGGTCAAAACTAATATTATAGCAAGCAGAACTGCTGTACAATTAGTACTTGTTCATGTTTGTACATCTTAAATATGTCAAAGGTTACAGACCTATTCATTAAGATATATAATATGTTTCAAATTTTTATTCATATGTATAGTGAGTCGTTATCGATCATCGATAACACATATACACATTGTATAATGAGGACCCCGGTTGGGTCGATCGGTTAGAACTCTTGCTTAAAAGCAAGAGGTCCCGAGTTCGATTCCTGGGGGGGGGGGATTTACCTGATTTATATGCAATCCTCGAGGTGTGTAAATCTGAGATTTTTCTGATCAAGTGGGGTAAAGTAGGAGCTGCCAAGTCCTGATCTTGGAGTTCACGAACACCAATCCTTGAGTCCACAAAACCACACGGGACGGGATTTCCTCGTTATCAAAAAAAATATACACATTGTATAATACTTAGCCGCATAAATCAAAACATTATACATGGCAACATAATCCATTATTGAGTGCATATAATCGATTATGTACACTTTGTATGGTACATAGACGCATAAATCAAATCCGTCATAGTGAGACATAGTTGATTATTAAGAACACAACAGATTATATGCATGTGTATATGGTTAGTCGCATAAAACAAACCTTCACACAGTGAGAGATCATCGATTATGAGGACCCCGGTTGGGTCGATCGGTTAGAACCCTTGTTTAAAAGTAAGAGGTCCCGAGTTTGATTCCTGGGAGGGGAGGGGTTTTACCTGATTACATGCAATCCTCGAGGTGTGTAAATCCGAAATTTTTCCAGTCAAGTGAGGTAAGGGCAATACGGGTATACGAAAGTAAGAACTGTCAAATCCTGATCTTAGAGTTCACGAACACCAATCTTTAAGCCCACAAAACCACACGGGACGGGATTTCCTCGTTATCAAAAAAGTGAGATCATCGATTATATGCACGTTGTACGTACGGTACTTGCAAAAAAAAAATATTAAGTGAAGAAATAATTAATTATCTAGACACATAATCAATTATAATACATATTATGACACTTAATCATAAAAACATAAGGAAACAACAAATTATTGAGAGTAAAATCAATCATAAGAAACATAACTGATTAACTAGAAACACATAAAAAAAAACTTAATTAATTGACGGTAACCAAATTATAGAGAACATAATCAATTAGTTGAATGAAACACAAGAAATATAATCAATATTTCACAGTAATAAATGTATAGAAACATAATCGAATGGTAAAAACATATAGAAAAACATAACTGACTACTTAATACTTAAGTCACAAAAACTTTTCCATACAATATATCTAAATATATATATCCCTGCCCCACCCCTACACACAATGGTAACCCCACTGTTGGTGGTTTGTTGATCTCACACTCACGCTAGATAACCATTTATGAATAAACGGATAACTATTTTTCCCTGCATGACTTGTGACAGGGTTATTGTATAGGAACATTAATTAACTTATTCTTAAGCATATCAAATTTATCCTGTGCTTGTGGACACTACTATATTCATGATGCCAAACACATAAACTAACAAAAAAACTTAATCACTAGACATGCATCCACCATGATGTTAAGAGCCACACACAACATCTAGGTATTCGATATCAAGGCCTTAGCTAACTATATAATGCTGAGAATCAGTTGTTCCACCATCTATTAAGTTTTACAAAAATATTATTATTATTTCACATATCAAATGAGTCAAATTAATATCTCCATAGATACTTAAATGAAAATTATTTATCTTAAAATTGAAGATATCTATATCTTATCCCAACATATGTATCAATCTTTTCACGGTGCATGGCATAAATAAATTCACAACATATCTTATTCAAATAAACCATATATTTTATCAAAACACTTTCTTAATGTACACATCAACGAACATAAAACCATCACTCTTGTGCAAAACATTTTTTAAAGAGAAAGATTTATTGCACTTGCACATTGTACTTTAAGTGTATGTGACTAGACAACAAGTCCACGTGGCATCCAATAATTAGATTGTCACTTTATCACTTTTCATGTGAGGGGTGCCACATGAGTTATTATCTAATCACATTACATTTAAAGTGCAATGGTCAAGTGCAATAAACTTTTCTTTAAAAAAAAACTAACGTAAAAACCAAGCTATATATGCAAAATAATTAGGTTTATTACAAGTTTGAACAAACAAAATTAAGATATACATGCTATCGGGATTTGTGCAAATCATTCTATCTCGATTCGCAACAAAAGCACTATCTACTATATATATATAACCCAGTTTGAAGCAGTCACGTGGCACCACCGCATCTTCTTAACAATCTAAGGAGTAGTCTTCCTCCAATGGGCAGCATTTCAAAAGAAAACGGTTACAAATCTCGCAAATAACTGCTACTCATTTGAGTTGGTCTTCCTGTTTCCCGCACATACCTCATGTGAAGGGACTCTACCACATCGTGCCATGCACACGTTTTGCACAACCTCTTTTTTTCAGTTTCTCACTTCCTAAACGACTGTAATATCTTCTCTTCTGTGTCTTCATTCTTTCACCTGCTGCTTTATGTCTGCGGCGGTTCAACTTTCCGTTCACCCAGATATCTCTCTTTCTTCATTGTGTTCTCCCTTCCCCTTCGGCTGTCCCTGCAGCTTTGTTAAGGCGAACAAGTTAACACAGGTACTATTTCTTCAATGTTAGTTTAAACCACCGAAACATTGTTCTCTCTTTATGAACAGATTATTCACTGCTCTCGCATTCTTAAACTACAGCTTTAGCGCATCGCTAAATCACAACTACGGGACACATTTCTGCAGCTTTGTTAAGGCGAAAAAAAAAACCCAGGTACTATTTCTTCACCTTAGGTTCAACCACCGGAAAAAAAAATTTTTCCCTGTTTATGAACAGATTATTCACTGCTCTCTCATTCTTAAACTGCAGCTTTGGCACATCACCCTCTCACAACTACGGGACAAATTTCACTTAAACCATCTTCTCCTCTAAACTCCCAGGTACTCTTCTTTAAAACTTTCTCTATAGAAATATAATGAATGAACGTATTAATCTGTTCATACTGGTGTTCTAGCATAAACTACCCTGTTCATATGTGTTAAAATTTAAAACATGCACTAACCCATCATCCGCCTTCACCCACCATGCCATCCTTACCAACGATTCCTTCTTTATTTCCGTTATCATATACCTGCGTCAAGAAAATGAAAAACAGAGTATCGGAATGTACTAATTCCAACGATTCCTTCTAAAATGGATCAATGAGTTACACCCATCTTATTTGCCAATGTAGTACCGTTTACTATTTCCTTTCGGTGAAGATGGTTACAGAGATGACATACAACACAGTGATAGAGGAAATAATGCAGCTAGAAAAAGATCAAGAATAAGTATGAGAGAATCTTTGCATTCCGACTACAACAAAAAAATGGTGAAGCTGGAACGATATTAGCATCTCGAAAGTTATTTCAACAATTATAGTTGATGCATACACAATGATTGAGGCTGAGAGATTGCGATATATTCGTTCACATCAAAAAGAGTTAAGGTCTGAAATGTATCGAGATCTAACTGAAGCTATCTTAAGGGATGAAACAGATCAATTCAAGTGGGAAGCGGTATAGTATGCCATCGTCATTTACTGGAGGTGCAAGATACATGATTCAAAACTATCAAGATGCTATGGCTATTTGTAAATAGGCTGGATATCCTGATCTTTTATTGCTTTCACCTGCAATCCAAAATGGTGAGAAATAATCAGATACGGTGAACAAAATGGTATCAGGCCTGAAGATAGACCTAACATTCTATGCGATGTTTCAAAATCAAATGTGAAGAGTTGATCAATGACTTGAAATATACCAAAATTTTTGGTAAAGTAAAAGCAGGTATGTACAAGTAATTTAACATATTCTAACACAAATAATTGTATATTTTGAAAATATATGTTAACTACTACTTTTTTTTATCTTTATGCAGTTATCTATACAATTGAATTCCAAAAGCGAGGATTGCCTCATGCTCATATTCTGGTGTTTCTGCATCCGAAAGATAAGTATCAACGACATTGGATATTGATAAAATTATTTCAGCAGAAATACCTAATAAGGAAAATATCCAAAATATTATATGAGGTTGTAAAAAGTTTTATGATTCATGACCATGTGGGCCTGCATTCAAAAACTCTGCATGCATGCGAGATGGAAAATGTTCAAAGTATTTTCCAAAGAATATATGTTGAACCACTCCTATATTTTACCCTTTTATTTTGGTGATAATAAAATTTATGTTTAATTAATTATTATTAAAATATTTAATATCATGTTTTTCTTAATAAATATAAATTTACATGATTAATTGAATATTAATATATTATTACCATGATTTTTCTAATAATAAATTAAATATCATGATTTTCTAATAAATATAATTTTATGACATTATTACCGTAATGATTTGCACTAAACACATAAATCGATGTCCATTCAATATATATCGATTTCAGTTCAAAGTGCCACATCGATTTGCTCTCATAAGGATTCCTTTATACTCACACAGACTCCTTTGTAACTCATAAGGATTCCTTTGTACTCACACAGACTCCTTTGTAACTCATAAGGATTCCTTTGTACTCCACAGACTCCTTTGTAACTCATAAGGATTCATTTGTACTCACACAGACTCCTTGTAACTCATAAGGATCCTTTGTACTCACACAAACTCCTTTGAACTCTCATAAGGATTCGCTCTCTAAAGAAATCGATCTCATAAGAATTCGCTCTCTAAAGGAATCGATCTCATAAGGATTCGCTCTCTAAGGATCGATCTCATAAGGATTCTTTTGTAACTCTCACATGGATTCCTTTGTAACTCTCACATGGATTCTTTTGTAACTCTCATAAGGATTCCTTGTAACTCTCACATGGATTCCTTTGTAACTCTCATAAGGATTCATTGTAACTCTCATAAGGATTCCTTTGTAACTCTCACATGGATCCTTTGTAACTCTCATAAGGATCCTTTGTAACTCTCACATGGATTCCTTTGTAACTCTCACATGGATTCCTTTGTAACTCTCATAAGGATTCCTTGTAACTCTCACATGGATTCCTTTATAACTCTCATAAGGATCCTTTGTAACTCTCATAAGGATTCCTTTGTAACTCTCACATGGATTCCTTTGTAACTCTCATAAGGATTCCTTTGTAACTCTCATAAGGATTCCTTTGTAACTCTCTCATCGATTCGTAAAATATGGATTTCACTTAAACATAGATTATTTTATATTTCAAAATGTTTTTTGGCATCTAGTGAAAAAGTCAATATTCTTGATTTTGCGTAATCCTTTATCTTTCTGACAGGAGATCTTTTTACTTAACTTTCTAGATCTCTTCTCTCCTGCCAACAAAAGAGAGATTACTTACCACTTCGGGTGGCAACAGGAAACATAGATGTATGAGCCTTTTTGACAGAAACACTCTTTTATCTAAACACTTTTTTCTACGCTTGCAGACCTCGTAGACCACAAATTATCAGAAGAAAGAGAAGATGAGCAACGGCTAGAACTCCAACGGATTATTCAAATTGCTCATATAAAAGATGAAGCAAAGCTGAAGAAGAAGTAAGGGCTTTTCCTGAAGATCTTTTGAATGAGTGTACAACCAGTGAGGAACCTGAACTCCAATACACTCAAGAAAAAGAGAGAAAGAGCCTGAGCCCAAGAAGAAGTGTTTAAGCATCTGAAGCACTGAAGCATTCAAGCTCTTCTCCTCTCTTCTCTCTCTCTCTCTGTGCATCTTGTAATCTGGGGGAGAGAGTCTTTTGCTGAGAGTTCTTTTAGTTGGTTTTTATTTGTTCCAACTCTCAGCTTTGTTCTTTCTTTTCTAAGAAGATCCTTGTCCGGCTGTAGGACTGTATACAGTTGTTAACCTAGCTAGGGGTTAGAAGAACCGCACTGGGGTTTGTACCAGGAGGTTGGCTTCTTACCTGTAAGAGAAGTGGGCTGCCTTCTTGCCTGGGAAAGAGAAGAAGACCAGCTGGGGTGCTGGGTGTTGTAGGTCCATAAGGGGGACTGTACCCTTGGTTAGTGAAATCCCAAGAAGTTGCTTGGGGACTGGACGTAGGACTTCCATGTGGGAAGGGCCGAACCAGGATAAATCTCTTGTGTTATTTGTGTGATTGTTTATTTGCTTCCGCACTGCACTCTTTATCACACTAAACTAACCAAACCTTCAAGTGTTAATTTTGTGTTAAGTTTCTATTTCAGATTTCAGAAAAACCTATTCACCCCCCTCTAGGTTAGCTTGCTGTCGTACCAAAAGGGCAACAAGTGGTATCAGAGCGAGGTTCTCTGATCTATCAAGAAGATCTACGATCTTAGAGAAGATCCATGACAGCTCAAGGATATGCTGAAGGTCATCAGTCACCAGACCTCCATTCTTTGATGGAGAGGACTACCAATATTGGAAGATGCGAATGGAATGCTTCATTCGGGGCACAGACTTCGATCTGTGGCAGGTAATAGGTAGGTGATTTTGTTGTTGTTCCTATTCCAGGCACTACTGCTATTACAATAGCTGATAAAAAACTATCTCTAAACTTTAAAGCTAAGAACTATTTATGTTGTGCTTTATCTAAAAAAGAATTTAGTAGAGTATCTGCATGTAATCTGCTAAAGAATATGGGATAACTGCAGATAACTTATGAAGGAACAGATAAAGTAAAACAAACTAGAATAGATATTCTTGTCTCACAATATGAGCAATTTAAAATGTTTCCAAATGAAAATATCACTCAAATGTATAATAGATTTTCAAGTATAGTAGTTGGTCTAAGCTCTCTGGTAAAAATCTTTCTGATGAGGAAACTGTTAGAAAAATACTTAGGTCCTTAACTATTTCATGGACACCTAAAGTAACTGCTATTGAAGAGGCTCATGATTTAACCAAATTGTCAATTGATAATTTAATAGGTTCTCTCATGGCACATGAAATAAATATGGAGCGATTGTCTGAAAGCTCATCTAAGAAGAAATGTACTAATGCTCTTAAGGTTGTAGCTGCTCCTTCCACTTCTTCTTCTAGCTCCAAAAATGCAGATTCTGAAGATAGTGACGTAGATGAAGTTCTGTCCAAGCTTCATAAATTTTCAAGAAGAAGAAAAAGGATCAAGAAGGATTCAAAAGAAAGAGAGAAAAGAAAAAGAACCAGTCTGCTATGAATGCAGAAAACCTGGACATCTAAGACCAGATTGTTCTAAACTAAAGAAGATTGGTCAACCAGAAAAGTCCAAAAGAAGCACAAGAAATTCAAAGAAAAGCCATGGCGGCTGCTGGGAAAATGAAGAGGCCACAAGCTCAGATCATTAAGCTCAAATCGGAGAAAGAGCAGGTAAGTCTAGCCCTCATGGTAGGACTAGATGAGGTACATCCTAACTCATCTTTGATTCTTGCACAGATTCAGGATCAGAGTCTGAAGACTTAGAAGAAGTCTTTAATGAACTGTATGAAAAACATAAGGGTGTTGTAAAAGAACTAAAAAATTTAAAAAACAACACTACTTGCTGGAAAACACCAATTCTGATCTTAAATCCGAATTGGAACAATTAGAAGAACAATTAAAAGAATGTAAAGAAAATAATCATATTCTGAATGAAGAATGAAAAACAAGGATAATGAAAAATAGAGTTGGAAGAAAAATTGAAAACTCTCACTGAAGAAGAAAATCTTTATTTAAAAGAATCAGTTATGAAATTAACTAAAGGAAAAACATCTCTAGCCCTATGCTTAAAGGATCAAAATCTGGAAATGACAAACAAGGGCTTGGTTATACACCTCCAGAAAAAGGAAAACAGTAATAAACTCAGGAAAATATCCTTTACCAAAATTTGTAAAAGAAACCAAAATGCCTCAGAAAAGGAACCTGAAACAACCAAGCTTTATCAAAAGAAAAAGGTTTCTAAAATTATGTTCAAATCATGCATCACAAAGGCAATAAGAACTGCAAAAAAATTATATTCATTGATGCTCTCATTGCAATAAACTAGGACACACTGTGAACACCTGCACAACTAAGCACCTAATTTGGATACCTAAAGCTATTTTTATGCATCTAATCATCAAGGACCCAAAAAGATTTGGGTACCTACTTCTGAGTAGTTTATTTGCAGGTTAGCCTTGGAGCATCAAAACCAAGGATGCTCAAGGCAGGAGTGACTGCAGACTCTTCATTCAAATCACATCTGAAGAAAGAGTAGTCACAAAAAATTGATTGGTCTTCATTACTAATAATTATTTACAAGTTTCATTCAGGTGGAGTCTCTCACTCAGGGGGAGCACAGACTAAGGGGGAGTTATTCATTTATGTCAATCATTGTTGAACCCCTCAATGGTAAGAATTTCTTTCACAAAGGGGAGAGAAGCAATGGTAAGAACCTTCCTTTTTGTTTTGTGACAAAAGGGGGAGAGTATGCATGGTATGCATTATCTGTGAATTTTCTGTATTTTCTATGCTTTATGTATTTTTGTAGAAAAATTCTCATAAATTTTGTCATCACCAAAAATGGGGAGATTGTTGAACCACTCCTATATTTTACCCTTATTTTGGTGATAATAAAATTTATGTTTAATTAATTATTATTAAAAATATTTAATATCATGTTTTTCTTAATAAATATAAATTTACATGATTAATTGAATATAAATATATTTATTACCATGATTTTTCTAATAATAAATTAAATATCATGATTTTCTAAAAATATAATTTTATGACATTATTACCGTAATGATTTGCACTAAACACATAAATCGATGTTCATTCATATATATCGATTTCAGTTCAAAGTGCCACATCGATTTGCTCTCATAAGGATTCCTTTGTACTCACACAGACTCCTTTGTAACTCATAAGGATTCCTTTGTACTCACACAGACTCCTTTGTAACTCATAAGGATTCCTTTGTACTCACACAGACTCCTTTGTAACTCTCATAAGGATTCGCTCTCTAAAGGATCGATCTCATAAGGATTCGCTCTCTAAAGGAATCGATCTCATAAGGATTCGCTCTCTAAAGGAATCGATCTCATAAAAATTCGCTCTCTAAAGGAATCGATCTCATAAGGATTCGCTCTCTAAAGGAATCGATCTCATAAGGATTCGCTCTCTAAAGGAATCGATCTCATAAGGATTCGCTCTCATAAGGAACGATCTCATAAGGATTCCTTGTAACTCTCACATGGATTTTGTAACTCTCACATGGATTCTTTGTAACTCTCTAAGTATTCCTTTGTAACTCTCACATGGATTCCTTTGTAACTCTCATAAGGATTCATTTGTAACTCTCATAAGGATTCCTTTGTAACTCTCACATGGATTCCTTTGTAACTCTCATAAGGATTCCTTTGTAACTCTCACATGGATTCCTTTGTAACTCTCACATGGATTCCTTTGTAACTCTCACATGGATTCCTTTGTAACTCTCATAAGGATTCCTTTGTAACTCTCACATGGATTCCTTTATAACTCTCATAAGGATTCCTTTGTAACTCTCATAAGGATTCCTTTGTAACTCTCATAAGGATTCCTTTTTAACTCTCTCATTGATTCCTTTGTAAAATATGGATTTCACTTAAACATAGATTTATTTTATATTTCAAAATGTTTTTTGGCATCTAGTGAAAAAGTCAAATATTCTTGATTTGCGTAATCCTTTATCTTTCTGACAGGAGATCTTTTTGCTTAACTTTCTAGATCTCTTCTCTCCTGCCAACAAAAGAGAGATTACTTACCACTTCTGGGTGGCAACAGGAAACATAGATGTATGAGCTTTTTTGACAGAAACACTCTTTTATCTAAACACTTTTTTCTACGCTTGCAGACCTCGTAGACCACAAATTATCAGAAGAAGAGAAGTGAGCAACGGCTAGAACTCCAACGGATTTATTCAAATTGCTCATATAAAAGATGAAGCAAAGCTGAAGAAGAAGTAAGGAGCTTTTCCTGAAGATCTTTTGAATGAGTGTACAACCAGTGAGGAACCTGAACTCCAAATACACTCAAAGAAAAAGAGAGAAAAAGCCTGAGCCCAAGAAGAAGTGTTCAAGCATCTGAAGCACTGAAGCATTCAAGCTCCTTCTCCTCTCTTCTCTCTCTCTCTCTGTGCATCTTGTAATCTGGGGGAGAGAGTCTTTTGCTGAGAGTTCTTTTAGTTGGTTTTTATTTGTTCCAACTCTCAGCTTTGTTCTTTCTTTTCTAAGAAAGATCCTTGTCCGACTGTAGGACTGTATACAGTGTTAACCTAGCTAGGGGTTAGTGTCTAGCAGAACCGCACTGGGGTTTGTACCAGGAGGTTGGCTTCTTTACCTGTAAGAGAAGTGGGCTGCCTCTTGCCCGAAAGAGAAGAAGACCAGCTGGGGTGCTGGGTGGTAGTGTCCATAAGGGGGACTGTACCCTTGGTTAGTGAAATCCCAAGAAGTTGCTTGGGGACTGGACGTAGGACTTCCATGTGGGAAGGGCCGAACCAGGATAAATCTCTTGTGTTATTTGTGTGATTGTTTATTTGCTTCCGCACTGCTACTCTTTATCACACTAAACTAACCAAACCTTCAAGTGTTAATTTCTGTGTTTAAGTTTCTATTTCAGATTTCAGAAAAACCTATTCACCCCCCTCTAGGTTAGCTTGCTGCCGTACCAAAAGGGCCAACAATATAATGAGAGAACAACTATTGATGAAGAAGGATATCCTATTTACAGAAGAAGAGATAATGGTAGGACTGTCGAAAGGAATGGTGCTATTATGGACAATAGATTTGTAGTACCATATAATCATTGGCTTTTGCTTAAATATAGAGCTCATATTAATGTGGAATGGTGCAATCAATCAAGATCAATCAAGTATTTGTTCAAGTATATAAATAAAGGCCATGATAGAGTGACAGTAACCTTTTATGGAAATTCTGAAAATAATGAGATACATGAGGTCATTGATGAAATCAAAATGTATTATGATTGTAGATATATATCAGCATGCGAGGCAGTATGGAGAATTTATTCTTTTGATATTCATCACCGAGAACCTGCTGTGGAAAGATTGAATTTCCATTTACCAGATGAGCAATGCATCATATTTCATGATGATGAACAAATTGATGAAGTTTTAAATAGACCTGGAATTGAGAGGAGTATGTTTTTAGCATGGATGGAAGCTAATAAAGAATTTGATGATGCTAAACAATTAACTTACTCTGAATTTCCGACAAAATTTGTTTGGAAACAAGCTCAAAAGAGATGGAGCCCAAGAAAACAAAGATTTGCAATTGGAAGAATTTTCTATACGCCTCCAGGAAGTGGAGAAATGTATTATCTTAGAATTTTGCTTAATAAGATAAAAGGACCAACATGCTTTGAAGATATACGAACTGTTGACGGCATATTGTATGGTACATTCAAAGAGGCATGTTATACATTGGGATTGCTTGATGATGATAATGAATGCATAAATGCCATAGAGGAGGCATCGTTTTGGGGTTCTGACTATTATTTAAGGAGATTATTTGCCACTTTATTATTATCAAACAGTTTTTCAAGGGCAGAGCACGTTTGGCAGAAGACTTGGAATATTTTGGGAGAAGATATTTTATCAAGACAAAGAAATGTTTCGCAATATCAAGGTAACAATATAATGCAATTATTATTGTACAGTATGCCATACTATAAAATTAAAATATTTGGATTTATGATTTTCTTTTCTTTTCTTTTTCAGAATTACAGCTAAGTGATGAGCAAATAAAGAACTATGCCCTTTTTGAAATTGAAAAGATTCTACAGAGCAATGGAAAGAGCCTTAAAGATTACCCATCATTACCTATTCCAGAAGGCGTTCTTCAAAACGATGGACAAAATAAGCTTATACAAGATGAGTTGCAGTATGATCGACAAGCATTAGCAAGAGAGCACGAGCTATTATTTTCCAATTTAAACGACGAACAAAGGAAAGTTTATGAAACTATCATACATGCAATTACATTAAATAAAGGGCAAGTCTTTTTCCTTTATGGATATGGTGGTACTGGAAAAACATATGCATGGCAGACTTTAACTTCTGCTTTACGTTCTCAAGGAGAAATTGTGCTTACTGTGGCATCAAGTGGTATTGCATCTCTCTTTCTACCTGGAGGTAGAACAGCTCATTCTAGGTTTGGTATACCTTTAATAGTGAATGAAGATTCAACTTGCAATATCAAACAAGGCACACCGTTGGCTGAGCTGTTAGTTAAGACTAAGCTTATTATTTGGGATGAAGCACCAATGATACACAAATATTATTTTGAAGCTCTTGATAGAACCTTAAGAGATGTCCTCAGATTTTCTAATCCTAAAAGTGTAGAAGAACCATTTGGTGGTAAGGTTGTTGTTCGAGGAGGTGATTTTAGACAGATCTTACCAGTTATTCCTAAAGGGAGCAGAGAGGATATTGTTTTCGCAACAATTAATTTTTCTTATCTATGGAGTTTCTGCCATTTGTTAACATTGACTAAAAATATGAGACTATAGCCTTCTACTTCTGATTCTGATATAACAGAGGTAAAAGAATTTGCAAAAGGATCTTGAAGATCGGAAATGGCTGTCTAGGACAAGACATGATGGTGAAGCAGATATAAAAATTCCAGATGATTTACTTATTAAAGATTCATCTAATCTAATTGCAGCAATTGCGAAAAGTACATATCCTTATTTGTTGGAAAACTTAAGTGACCCAAACTATCTGCAAGATAGGGCTATCCTAGCTCCTTCACATGATCATGTTGAGAGTATTAATGAGTACATGCTTTCTTTAGTTCCAGGTGAAGAAAAGATATATTTGAGTTCTGATACGATTTGTAAGGCAGACTGTGAAGCTCAAAATCAAGATGATCTATATACTTCAGACTTCTTAAATAGTCTCAAATTTTCAGGAATTCCAAATCATATTCTGAAGTTGAAAATTGGTGTTCCGGTCATGTTACTTAGAAATATTGATCAAAGAGCTGGATTATGCAATGGGACAAGAATGAAAATCACAAACTTGGGAAATCATGTGGTTGCAGCTCAAGTCATCTCAGGCAACAAAATTGGGCAGAAAGTTTTCATTCCTCGAATTATACTGACACCTTCACAAACAAAATGGCCGTTCAAGCTTCAAAGAAGACAATATATCCTTTAAGGGTTTGCTTTGCTATGACTATAAATAAGAGTCAAGGACAAACACTGTCACATGTTGGCCTCTATCTTCCATAGTAGTTTTCAGTCATGGAAATTATATGTTGCTGTTTCAAGAGTAAGGAGTAAAAAAGGTTTAAAAATTTTAGTGACTGATAAGTAAGGAGAAATCACAAATACTACAACAAATGTTGTGTTTAAGGAAATATTCTAAAACTTGACATAGGTTGTTTTTCTGCTACAATATTTCTCTGCACATCAACCTTTCGATCTTTATTTTATTTTCACTTACAATAGTTGATATGCACATTTATGGTTGAACCCATGTCAAATTATTATTGAATGCTTTTATATTTTTAATATAAAATGTTGTTAACAATTTAATAATCTTTCAGATTATGGCGTCGAACTTTGATTTTATTGATGACATCAATCCATTTAAAGAGACATGGAAAATCAAAGTGAAAATAACAACTTTATGGAGTACTTACAAGTTCAACAATTCTCAGGATATTTTCAGCATTGACATGATTTTAGTTGATGAAAAGGTAATTTGAATATCTTTGAAATTTTTACCTTCATTTATTTAGTCATCTAATGTACTATATATTTTTGAACAGGGTGGAAAGATGCAAGCAACAATAAAGAAATCCATCATGAACAAATTCAATCTCAATTAAAGGAAGGCAACGTTTACATAATTACAAACTTTGGAGTTGGAGAAAATAGTGGAAATTATAAGTCTACTCTACATCTATTAAAGAATGCCCTGACATTCAATGAGTACTCAAACATTTAATTTCGTCATCTTTGAAGATATCATCTCAACAAACATTGACGACACATACTTGATTGGTAAGTAATATAACTTATTTATTATATGTGTTTTTCCTAATTTCCTTTGATATACATGTATTATATTACACTTTCAAAATTGTATATAAACATTATTTTTTTAACTGTAAATGCATGACAGATGTAATTGGAGAGCTCATGACAGGAATTGGAGAGATTGAAGAATGAGATAATAATGGAAATAAAGTAAAAAGATTAACGTTTGAATTAGAAGATGAGCAGTAAGTTTTACATTTAACTTGACAACAAATATTTGAAATGTTAAATATATATCTATATTTATGTTGATATTGAATATTTACTTTGTTATTTGCAGCAAGAAAAAGTTGTCTTGCACAGTATGGGGAAATTTTGCTGAGGAAGTTGCAAAAAAAGTTGTACATGATGTTCAACCACCATTTGCCATAATATTACACTTAGCAAGGATTAAATTGTGGAAAGGTATTTAACTAAATAGATGTGAAATTTTTTGTTCGTTGTTTATGATTTAAAAATATGATTTCATAAATTTTTCTGTTCATTACTTTGTTAGGCATTGGCACTGTGTCGAACTCATTATACACAACCAGAATATTATGCCACCAAAACTTAACTGAAATCGTTGATTTCAAAAACATGTATAAATCTATGTTGTAATTCAAATCTTTTTGTCATATAATTTTTTGCTTCTCAAATTTATATGTAGGCTATATAGTGATAAAGAAACATCTTCAAAGATTACTCAATTATCAAGCCAATCAACATATTCTTTGAAAGAAGATTTGCTCCCATTATCTAAGCGAAAATTTCTAGATGACATTCGAGAGATACGCTAGGTAAATATTATAAACTTTTTTTCTATCATTATAACCAATATTAAATTTATTGTCATTTAGTTTTTATTTAAATGATTAACAAAAAATTGCAATGCAGGTTACTAAGTGTGTCACATTAGCATTAGTCGTAAGAATTGAAACAGATTACATTAGTTTTACAATTTATGTAACAAATGTAGAAGGAAAGTAAAACCAGAGTCTGAAAAGTTTTGGTGCGAACACTGCTCTTTTTTGTAAACTTTGTTGTTCCAATGTATATATTACTTAATGTTTTTACATTTCATTCTTTATTTATTGATGATGTTGCTGTATGTTTTTAAGTTTTATTTTTTTATAATTTTATTTTTTGTCTTTCAGGATAACGTTTCAATGACATGTTCTACAAGTAGTATTACTCTTTTAAAAGGACTTTGTCAGAGAAAGAACGTGAAGAAGATCAGTCTGCAGAAGATACTACCGCACAATATTCATCTACCAAGATGAAGAAAATTAAAATTGAAAAATGAATAAGTTGAAAATTGAGATCTATGGATATTGTTTATAAACCAATGACTTATGACATGGACCAATGTATGATGTTGACTTATTATTTGTTGAAGACATCTTTCATTCATTTTTGATTATGCATATTGTGATGTTATAAAATTGAAATTTTTTTAAATAATTATAATTATTTATATCTCACAATATTCCCGTGCATCGCACGGGTAGAGATCTAGTAATATGTAAAGCCAAGTTTGCTGCAGATGTCCACAATCTAATATCATAAAATCCTCGTGCCGTAATAGAGCACCTCCTCTCTACTGCTCCAAGACATAACATATTTCTACTTGGATTTCACCCAAAGTCCAGCCTCCAACTTAAGTGGCCAAACACTTACGTTTATAGAGACCTCAAACTGCCATCGCTGGTTATGGCAAAGGATCCTAATGGGATTCGAGTTGCAATAAGAAGAAAAATTCGCAAGAACGCAAGACAACTCGAATTTGGTAACTGAACTCCTTCCCCTACCGGGACTTCTACTCTTATGGAGATTTATTCCAACCCAATCCAAGATGGACTACTATCGAGTATCGTACTAATGTTCTAAATGAATTATAAAAAAAAATGTTTATTATTTTATAATCCTCCATGACATGTTAAATAAAAAACAATGTAATTTAATTATTTAAATTGTGGGTCGTTTTAATATTGCTTGAGAGTCTAATTACAAGAGTTTCATTTATCTATATAAATGATGTATTATAAAATCTTACAGGATATGCAAATTAATAATAATGATTTTATTATTTATTTAAATATGTTAATTATAACACTGATGTCCTAGGTGGTGAGGGAGACACCGACAACGCGTCGATTAATGGCGATAGTGAGGAATTGGCATGACATATTTTACTCGCGTGGTGCCAGATGAGTCTCGCACCATGTTAACTATCCATGTGTAGGGGTATTTACGATTCGGTTCGATCCGATTTGGATCATTTTCTTCTAAAAATCGAATCGAATTGAATCTACAAGCAAATCGAATAGAACGAATCGTTCGGTTTGAACCGGAAAAAAAAACCCCAAAGATTTAATGGCAGTCCCGGTTTCACCTCATGCGGAATGAAGGGCCCTCACCAAGTGGGCCGCATTTTCTCATTGATATAATATATGATTAAATATATTTAATATAGATTTAGTTCAATCGATTTTTCAGCAGCAAATAGAACTGAACCGCATGACCTGTCAACCCAAACCAAACTAGTCGGTTCGGTTCGACTTTTCGAGTTAGACCATATTATGAACATCCCTACCCATGTGTCTTATCCAATCGAATAATAATATTTCTCTCATCATTTTGCTACTCATAAAAAGACACAATAAAATAAATCCCACGCATAACTAATTTCCAATTTTATATGTTAATTCGCTTTATCGTAACTACAATATTTTAACTAATCTCTTACATATAGTGGATGGTTATCTTAGGACAGAGTTTTTATTTATCTTTGATAGAGTAAGTTGATCTAGGAAATCACATAAACATGGGTTAATCTATATATGCAACCAAATACGAACAGCAGTTGCCTATGCGTTAATAAGTGTCTTTTATCAGTAAATAGATGGATGTAAATAATTAGAATATGGGTAAACTTTAATAAGAGTGTATTTATAATCATTTGTGAATGTGAAATATTTATTACGAGATTAATCTTGTATTAATAATATGTAGATCGTCGTAAAATAATTCTATGTTTAGGATGAGAGAAAAATGTCTATTTTTAGTTAATAAAATCACTTTTCTTATAATCTATATTATTATTATTATTATTTAAATATTCCTCTTTATCTATTCCGTCTCGGTGAAACAATTTTCAAAACTATTATTAATTAGAAATCATCGTGTCGGAGTTTTAAATTATTATTTATGAGTTCAAATATTATTAAAAAATTAATTATATTTAAAATTTAAAACTAATATTTATAATTTTATTTTTTTAACCTAAAGATAATATTTATGAGTCAAAATTACTATTAAATTTTAGTCAATATTTTTAATTTTAAATATAATATTTTACAGTCTAAAAATTATATTTCTCAGATTAAAATAATATTCTGAGTTTAGTTTATTATTAAAAATTCGATCAATATTTTTAAATCTTAAAAACAATATTTTAAAATATAAAATTTATATTTTGAGTCAAAATTTTAATTTCTAAATAATATTATCTAACAGTGGTTGCCAGCTGTCTGGGCACTATCCGTCTTGTCTGCCAACGTGTATAATATTTACTGTGAAGCTGAGTTGCTATGTTCCCAAAATATTTAGACAAGAGAAAAATTTATTACACTTATATATTATATTTTAAGTGTAATATAATTAGATAATAATTTATGTGATATCAGAAATGATAAAGTGACAATCTAATTATTAGATGTAACATAAATTTGTTACCTAAATTTCTAAGGGACAGTGTCCGTCGAGGCACATTTGATCCTGATTGGACGGTTGAAAGCTGCATCTAATCAACCATCTCAGCGGTCTTCCCCGTGGATCGCCCCCACAAACAAAAGCCGCGAAAGACGATGCTGTGGAGCGGAACTTTTGTCGGCGGTCAAAAAAGCAGAAAGAAAACATCTCCAGTTCTCGCACTTGCAGGTCCCCACGCGAGCCACGACCCGCCCAGGCCTTTCGTCGAACGGGTTCCCGTCGCTTTCGGGGGGCAGTCGGGGACAAGGCGTCTTTGTACTCCCGAGTCCCGACTGTGACAGCCCGGGATCACGTGCTCCGATGCCCCCGGAGGGGAAGGCGGTGAAGCTGATCCGAAGGCCGAGAGGGAAGGCGTGCGGAAGGGGTTGGCGACCGGAACGAAGCCCGGGGTTGGGCGTGTTAACTAATGAGTTTGTCGCTATCTTCGGATCGGTGTGTGGGCCTGTCGTCGAAGCTTTCTGGTTTAAGTCGGCACCGGCAGCGGTCCGCCACCTTCCACCGTCGAGACCGGAGAGGGTTGCTGCCGTCTGGAGGCGGGTGGATATGATCGAGACGACATGTTCTTCTTATCTGAGGGGTGTCAAGCTGCGTCTCCTTTTAGAAATATAATAAGGTGTAATTTTGTTTATTTTTTCCCCCGGATGTTTAAAAAACAGATGACGAAATCTGGTAAGGTGAGTGCATCAAATTAAAATTGTCCATCTTCAAAGTCTGATCATAAATCGGATGATGAAGATGCAAATGATAAAATGATGAAAAATACCATAAATTATTCTCAACTATAAACCATGTTAACTTATTTGCCATTATTTATCTAAAGTTATTTTATTTGATTAGGTAAATTAATTAAAAGTCATTATCAGATATTTGACTTATTTTTTAATCTCTAACAGAGTTGTAATTCATTAAAGTAAGTATTATCTCTTATTATAGTATACGTTAAATTCTGTTATAGCAAAGACTTCCCCTATATATTACAATAGAGACTGTTAGTTAATTTACCATATTTGATTTTTAAACATGCACAACATACCCAAACAACGTGTCGAGATATGGTTCAATTTCACATCGAAGATAAGTGAAAATAAATATATATCCTTCTCCCAAGAAAATCATTTTCTAAGAAAAAAATGAAGCCTAAATTAAGGTCAATACCTTTTGAAAAGATATATTAAAATATCACTCATCTTTCATGGTGTCATTTGTGAGAAATAACCAATAAACCATATGTCTTATACGAGTATCTTATTTTAACAAGATTTGCACGTCTTTGAGACAGTGAAGAGATAGTCATGCGTCACGTTCGAATATCTTATCTTAACAAAATCTGCACGCTCCTAAAACAATGAAGAGGCAACCATGTGCCATGTCCAAACATATTGTCTTAACAAAATCTGCACTCCCCGAGATAGCGAAGAGGTACTCTTTTCTGAACATCTTGCCTCAAAAAAATTCACACACTTTATCATTGTTAAAGAGAAAATATGTAGAGGCATAATTTAATCCCACATAAAAATAAATGAAGGGATTTTTAGTTTTAGGTACCTCAAATCTTTCATAATTAGAAAAAAATCTTGCAATCTATTTATTTATTATTAACCCCCTAAAATCTCTTAACCTTAATAAATAGCTCCTCTAGTTAAAATTGAAAGGGCTTCCGTCAAAAAGTAGACAGAATCGTCAAACACAGCTGAAAAAGATCATTTTACCCTTGTGTGTGTGTGCATGTGAGAAAGAGAGAGAGGCGAGGAAGAGCGTCGTCGGAGGGAGAGAAAGAGAGCAGTCGGGATGGAGAGAGGGG
The DNA here is from genome assembly GCA_014218235.1 of Colocasia esculenta. Lineage (NCBI taxonomy): Eukaryota > Viridiplantae > Streptophyta > Magnoliopsida > Alismatales > Araceae > Colocasia > Colocasia esculenta. The sequence goes on from CM024764.1 coordinate 86,036,605, forward strand.
GAGTGACAAATGACAGTTGAACGGCAATCGGAGGTGGTTGGACGACGGTCTCCCCCGATGACGCTCGCGCCAACCCCACGCCCCTCACCTCGTGCACCCACCCCCAAAATCTCTCTTTATCGCTCTCTATCTCTCTCTCTCTACAGTGAATCTCGTTCTGTCGTCACCAATGCCATGGGAAGGCGCCGCGACCTTCCCACACTGCCACCTTGGTCGCACGGGTCTACCTGCGTTCGCCACAATCCCCAAGATAGAGGGAACATAGAGGGAGGGAGAGATGCGAGCGAGAGATAGAAGTAGGGGTAGGGTTGTACAAAATATGGTCCAATTACTGAAAAACCGAACCGAAGCCGCTGGTTCGGTTCGGTTTCATGGGCTAGGTGTTTCAGTTCGGTTTCAAGTTGGGAAACTGAAATGAACCGAATACTTATATATAATTATATAAATAATAAAATTATACAAAAAAAATAGTAGCGCAGTGGAGGGCGGCGTCGTGCGCCCTCCACGCGCGTGGACTAGAAAAATCAACTTTTTACATGTTTTTTGCCAGAAAATACCAGAAATGTCAAAAAATGCTAGAAATGTCAGAAAAATGCCAGAAATGCCAGAAATGTCAAACAATGAATTCGGGTCGGTTCGGTTTCCTCCAAAAATAGAGAAAACCGAACTGAACCGAACCGTGAACACCCCTAAGTAGGGGTGTTCATGGTTTGGTTTGGTTTGGTTTATATGAGATTTTAAAGAAACGAAACGAAACTAAATTCGGACCCAACCCGAACCAAACCAAACTGAAGTCCCTTAAAACCAAACCAAACCAAACTGAATTAAATTCGGTTTGGTTCGATTTAACTTAAAATAAATGGACTTTTAAATTCTCTTAGTCTTAAATAAGATTTTAATCACTTGTTTCTCTAATAAATAACTATCAAATAATATTTAAAATAAAGTATTAAATGTTGATGACCATATTGACCTCCATAATATGTATTTTTACGTAAATATATTGAAAAAACTTGATAGATATATACAATTAAAACTTATTATTATTATTCGGTTTAATCGGTTTGGTTTGGTTTCTAGAGCTTAGAAATCGAACCAAACTAAATTTTCTTTTTTTGGTTTGGTTTGGAACCAAACCAAATTTTTTTCCATGTTCAAACCGAACCAAACCAAACCGAATCACTCGATTCAGTTTGGTTTTTCGGTTTGAACCGAATAGTGAACACCCCTAGATAGAAGGGGAACAGGGAGCATCCACAGCATAGACCTTCCCTGGGCGTGGGGCAATCACTAGTGTGGGGTCCTTCGACTGGTTGGCCTTCCTCGACACTTCCATTGACCTCTTCTTCCTCAACCTCCTTATTAGGCAGCAAATTCCCCTCCCCCCAATGAGAGGCTTCGCGATCCCACCGCACGTATCTACATCGCCATGGTCGTCTTCAACTACAGCCATGGAGGTATGTTCGTCTTTTGCAGTCCCGACGACAGTGGTGACGACTCCTTTGTAGACCGTCCTGCCAAGCTCCATCTCAAAAATTGGAGACATCCCTATGCAACTCTGGGGTGGAGCAATCGGTGGTGGAGTCCCTACCCCTATTGGACCTCCTTGTGTTTCACGAGTACACCCCCCCCCCCCCCCGGCCCCAAACTCTACCCCACCATCGACGCGAAAGAGATCTCCAAGAGCAAAGGGCTGGTGGGGGTGTCCCCACCACAATGGTCACCCCCTCCCCAGTTGTCGTGTTTGGGTTCTTTCAATCCAACAGAGTCTCCCAGCAATATTTGTCGGCGGGGAAGAAACACAACGAGCAGGGAGGGTGGAGATGCAAGCCAAGATCTGCTCCCCATTCGCCGCCACCGAGCAAAGAGAAGAGGGGAGGAGTGTTTGAGGGTGAATGGACATTAGAGTAATTTTCTTGACCAAAGTTAAGCTCAACTATAATTAAGTTTGCTTAACCAAAATATTCTTGATGTTTATAGATGATAAGTTTTTTTTCTATCATGGCAAAGATTTTAGGGGGTTAATAATAAATAAATAGATTAAGAAGTTTTTTTCTTAATTATAAAATTTGGAAGTGCCAAAATTTAAAAAAAAATTGTTACCTTTGGAGGTGGTTGCCCACGTTGGGCACAACGTTGCCTTGGCAACGTTTGGGAAGGAGGCAAACCGCCTCACGTGGTCTCCATGCACAGTAGAATTCTGAGAATATGGTCCTGTAGACACCCATTTCTGGCCCATAAGTCGAGCAAAATCCCTTGTCGTATCATTGACGCCCCACGTTGGTTCATCATCGTCAAGCTGGCTTTCTCCGATCATGACATCATTCCCATTAGTTCATCGCCCTGGAGGACTCTTCCTGGTCAATCAATCTCTTCCCACTAAAAGTCTCTGAGTATAAGTCCGATGTTTCATCCTGAAGGCTGTGCATGGCTGTTGGACGCATTTTATGGTCAAAATGCAGAAAAATACCATAAGACGACAGGCCTGTGTCGCTTTCTTGAAAACGACATCCCCCATGTCGCATTGATAATTCCACATTTTAAATCCCTCAGAAAATCGAAAATAACTCAAGTTCACCTTCCATGTGAGGAAGGCGACATGTCGAGGTGGCGCCTTCAGGAAAGCGACAGGATGGCCGTCGCATTCTGGGCCTTAAACAGGAAACTCAATCCGAGGCTAATTTGGACCCATGCTATTGATGGTAATTGCTTCTTTTGGACGTCCAAATCAAGTCCAAATCCTCTCAAATTCGGAGCAGACCTTCCTGACATGATCCTTTCCGAGTTCCAATAGCCCTTGCACAGCCATACTTGCCCAGAGTCGGACCCTTGCCCATTATTCTTCTCAGACCCGAGTTGGGAATAATCACCCATAAGTACCTCGTCTCTGCATCTTTTAGGGCAAGGCCGGATTCATTAGTTCGCAGAGCAAGAGAGCTTTCTCTTCCACGAAGAGAGTTTCTTCTCCAGACGACTCAGAAGAGCCCTTCAGGGCGTTTTCCCAGCGGCTATCCAATTCTCTCCCCCTTTTCTTCTTTCTTTCATCAATTTTCATGCATAGTTCATTTTTTTTCTAGTTTAACATTAGAACACGAAACACACACCCATCCTTAGCACCCCCCAGGGGTTAAAAGCCCCAATCCTGTGAGTTCCCCCCATAATAGTTCATGTACATGCACTTTTCATTGAATAGATCTATTGCACACGAATTCTAATGGGTTTTCCTTGTGTTTAAATCATCTTGGCAGGTGTTTGAAGGTTAGAACGAAGTGAGGCTCCTGTCCCTTGGCCGGCTGAGGAGCAGGAAGACGAGAATCCACATCTCTGTCCCTCTGAAGAGAAGGCGACAAGGCCACTGTCGCGTTCAAGAAGGCGCCTTAGCCTCTGTCGCGTTCAGGAGAAAGGAAGGCGACACTGCATCTGTCGCTTTATCAGGTACGCCTTCTGCTTCACCTTTCTTTTCCAAGGTAGTCAGCCCTCTACGTCTACATCTACGAGGCGATTACCCTGGTGGCGATCACGGTATTTTCCTAATCCTTACACCTTCACAATCTATTTCAAAAGGGGATACAAATCCCGTGATTACACCTTTTGGCGATCACGGTGGGACCACTTGTGCCCATCACGCTCGTTCTTCCTTTCCCTGCCGTCCTTGTCATCTAACGGGTGTTGTGTTGTCAGTTTTTCTTTGTTTAGTTCTTTTCTTTTAAGTTTGTTAGTGCTCTGCTGGTCTGGGTGAGAAGGCGACATCTAGCACGTCGCCATCAAGGTAGCGACGCGTCCTACGTCGCGATCAGGTTAGTATACAGTTTACCTTGCCCGGTTTTCTGCGATCTGTGTTCTGTGAAGAAGGCGACGCGGCCTGTGTCGCAATCAGGAAGGCGACTGGACCATCGTCGCTATCAGGTACGCAGTCTGTCCGTACACCTGTTGCCTTTGGTTGAGTATTGTTCGGGCTTGTGAAGAAAGCGACGGATCTGTTGTCGCTACACAGAAGGCGACGGGGTGCTTGTCGCATTCAGGTCAGTACCCTGGTCCATTGACTTTTCTCGCGAATTTGGGTTTGCTTTCACATACTCCATCCAAATTTCATCATATCATGCCTTTTCCATGTTCTTGAGAGATTGCCGGTCTTGTACTTTATAGGATTGATTGATTTTTCGTGCATAATTAGGATTTAATCACTTTCTGTCCACTGCGAGAAGGAAAGCGACAGGCGTTGTGTCGCGATCTTGGTCGCGACATCATTCTTGTCGCCTTCTTCCTCTGAGGTGATCATCCTAATTCTCGTTGTGTTAGCACTAGGATTAGAATTTTGCATGCACTCCGGTGCACATAGGACTTGCATACATCGCTCCATATTCGTAGCATAGGTTTCCTCCTCGCGACGCTCGCTCTCTCGGCCACATATTCCTTGTGTCCGTAGAGACTCGCTCGAGGGCCTCCGTAAGTCCCCGCTGACCGTGGATTCCCACACGGTCGCCGGGCTGGTTGTACCCGTCGCCACCTAGGATCGAGTCTAGACTCATTTGGCAAGGTAGAGAGAACTTTAGTCATACCCGAAGTTGGAAGCCCTCTCCCATTTAGGAAACCCTTCCTTATTTGGAGAGAACTTGCTAAAAGTCAAAATCACTAAAAGGCAAACCTGAGCCAAATAAAAGAAACCATCATCATTGCCAACTGCTTGCTTTGGGTGAGATGTTTTTCTCTTTCCTTTTGTCTGCATAGGATTGTTTGTTTAGGAAACTAAGAGTCTGTCTAGGTTAGGTTGTCTCTTAAGTCTGGAAAGGCTTTCCCCGATCTCTCTCCACCCAATTTCCGAGCATGGAGTCTTTCTTGAACCCAATCTACAATGGTGAGAATCCCGACACTGCCTTCCATAATCCCCAGGATTACGAGGAGTCCCTACCCCATGATCTCTTTGACGAGGTGGCCCGGCCTTGGGTCGCCACCGTCCATACCTCTGAGGGTCGCCGTCGTGACGAGGGCAGCCCGTCTCGGAACACCCACCCTCTCAGTCAGATGATCAAGCTGCTCAGCTTCTGCGTCTAATTCCACAGCTTGATCAGTCTCAAATTCAAACTCTCATGACGGCTCTCAAAGGAAAGGCCGCCTCCTCACCCTCACCCAGAGCGGGCATCACGCCCTGCAGCAGCTACCTCCTCCGCCCCCACGTCTCCATGGGACAAGCCGACAACACCCCCATCCGGCCGCGGACTATCCGATTCACGCCCTTCGAGTCTGAGCACTACATTCCCCGTGAGTCGAGGCCCCGGTCTCCACCTTATCAGCCATGTTACTCCCCTCATCGTCCTGAGCCACGCGCCAGGCCCACCTCTCGTGCCTCATCCGTCTACGCTCAGCCATCCGCCGCACCGGACATGATGTCCGAGTGGGCGTCCATCAAGAAGCTCCAAGAGCTCCGCAAGCAAGTCGACCCTAGGCAGCACCACGATGTGCACATGCCTAATTTTAATGGTCTGTGGGTCCCCTCTCCATCCGAGCTGCCAAAGTACCGAAAATACAATGGCTCAGGCAATCCATATATCCACATAAGGACTTCATCTATGAGTCCGCGCCTTACCAGCATGACCGCCGTCTTATGGCATATCTCTTCCGCCGGTCGCTGGACGGGCACGCTCTGGATTGGTTCTATTCCCTGTTACCCGAGGACGCTGAAGACTTCGCTGTGGTGAAGGCTAAGTTCCTCGAGCAATTCCAAGATAGAGTCGGCCCTGAATATTCACTCACAGATCTCATGGCCGAAAAGATGAAGCCTGATGAGGATTTCGCCACATACGCCGATAGGTGGAGACAAATGGCCACCAGAGTTCCGGGGTACCTTCCAGAAGGGGAGAAGGTGAAGATCATCATTGCTAATGCCACACCTGCTTTTAGAAACATTCTGGCGATGAATGACATCACCACCATGCATCAACTCTACAGCCGGGCCCGGTTCATCCAGACCCAGCTCAAAGACTCCCCGATCCACTCCATGTTCGAACCCCAGAAGCCTAGGTTCCAAAGAAAGCCTCAGGGTCCAGTTACCGAGGGCGTCCAGGTGAACGAGCAAGTGAGCGCGTTCAACCCTGCCGGTCAGAGCCAAAACCGCCAACATACAATGCCCAGGGTCAGAACCCTACCCAGCCACCCCAGGGGCAGCAACAACGCCAATACAATCAAGTGCCGCCTCCTGATGGCTCTCAGCCAGGCGTCCCATGGGTCCCAGAGACCCACTACCCACCGTTGCCGGAGACCCTCTCCGACATATTCTTGGCCTTGCTCTCCACAGATGCCATTAGGCTCCCTCCTGAGAGACCCCTGAACCCGAGCGTGGATCAAACTCGGTACTGTGTGTTCCATAGGCAGCCTGGTCATACCATCGACCAGTGCTTTACATTCAAGGACTTGGTGTATGACTTGCATGAGCAGAAAAGGTTGACTGGAGCCCTCCGGCAGGTGATCGAGACATCAAAGAAAGGCAGAGACAACAACAACAGCAAAGGCAGCAGCGCCAGCCACCCCCTCCGCAACAACACAGCAGCAACATCAGCAGCCACTGCAGGACCTCGGGATCGTCCACAACCCCTTACCTAACCATCCACCAGCTCCGAACCACCCCACCACCACAGCAACCTGCCCAGGTAACCCCATCGTCCACCACCCTCCTCCGCAAGCAAACTGGACGTACGATGATGAACTGGACGTTCAGCAGATGATGGCCATTAACCATATCCTATCCAATCCCAAACAACACAACCAGCCTACGCGGCTCCCCAATCAGTCCCTCCTATAGTTTCCATGGCCAACGCCGTCATACTGCCCGTCAGTTCAGCATCGCGCCAGCTGCTAGCTCACCCATCATCTTACCTTTCGCTCCACCTGTCTCCATCCCTCTACCCCCTATCATATCCGCTCCCTCACCCATCATCCTACCCGCCACCTGGGCCGGACCAACCCTCCGCCGCAACATTATCCTCCGCCAGACAGCCACCCACCAATCCAACCACCCTACGGAGCGGGCGAGTCTTTCGCCGCCCATACCCACCTATCTCCACCACCACCACTTCCACAACCCCCAGCAGGTCCTGCAGCCGCCACAGCAAGCAAGCTCAGCACAAGATGAGGGGTTGATTGAGCCATTGCCTGGAACCCATTATGACATCCTCAAGCACCTGGACCACGTGCCAGCCAAGATCTCCATTCTGGAGCTGATAAAGAAGTCTAAAGAGCACCAGGAGCCCTGAGGAATTCCTGCAAAGGTGGTAGTAAATGAAGACATGATGGCAGACAAGCTACCTAGTGCCCTGGCCATGGTGACCCGCGGGCCGGCAATCACATTTGCAGAATGAATTAGCCCCCCCAGAAGCCAGGAGGCTCCCCCTCTGTGTCACTCTAGTCATCAACCATATAGCAGTGGGAGCGGCACTGGTCGATACGGGGGCATCCATAAATGTCTGCCCGCTAAGCACCCTGAGAGCCTGTGAGTTATCAGAAAGTATGCTGAGGCCGACGCCCACCACCATTGCCGCATACGACAATTCTAGAAGATCCTGCCACGGCATGGTGACTGTGCAAGCCGAACTGGGACCCCTCGCCATCACAGTGGACTTCTACGTCCTAGATATCGATCCCATGTTCAAGGCAATCCTGGGACGTCCGTGGTTAGAGTCACTAGGGGCTGTACCATCTACCGCACATCAATGCTTAAAGTTCCCCTTCCAAGGGCGAATTATCAAAGTCAAAAGCATAGCCACCGCCCACTCTGTAGATGCTCTCCACGATACCCACCTCCCAGCTGTGTGGCCAGCCAATAAACCCATCGTCTCGGTGCTAGACATCAACTACCCCTGGAGCTACACGTTCCAGTCCCAGCGAGAGGTCAACCTAGCCCAGGTCAATGCGGTAAAAGAAAAGAGCCACTAAGCACAAGGGGTGGCAAATTATGATGAAGTTGGGGTATGAAGAAGGCAAGGGCCTAGGGGCAGAGCTACAAGGTATAGTCAAACCCATCCCCGACGTTGTCATGAAAAGCCGATGGGGCTTAGGGTATATGGGAGAAGTCCAAACCATGGTCATCCAGCACATCCACTCTCAAGGCCGACCGAGAGCCACTCACCTGGACACTCTGGTGTCATTTTGTCAGGGGGCCTACCCAACCTGGATATAACACCGTGGTAGTCGAGGCAGAACTCTCACAGCACGAGGTGCATGGCCGGAACTTCTCCCGGCACATGGCCCCGTTGCTGACCTATCGAGCCCTAGAAGCCCTCCGTCCGACCAGAAGGAGAAAGGTAGGAGACCCAGAGGCTGAGTGGTATAGATGGTTCGACATAGAAGACATCACCATCGCCTTCAGCCGACTGTTCTGGGAAGAGGAGAGAACCTGGCCGCCAGCTGCGGAAGAATTACTAGATCCGCCCGTTGCTATCACATCCAAAAGGCAGCTCATGAGCGATGCCTCAGACGTAGGAGAGCCGGACATCCCCTACGAGGAGGGGACACTGTTGATGAACTCTGGAGAGGCACCTGCCTAGCCATCCACCCATCCCTCCTGGATTCCCTCCTTCCCAGCCTAGTCCCATCCTCTCCTCCTTTGCTGATCCAGCTGACTCCCCAGCTCCTTACGGCGGCGCACAGCCTTCCTCACACCCCAGCTCCCACCGCTGTCCTCTCCGCCCTTCAAGCTGATCCAGGTGACCACGAGGTCACCCTCTCCTGTTGCATGCTCTCCTCCGATCTCCAAAAAAAAACGTCCACTTTCAAATGCACGTTGAGGTCGAGGAGCCGGCATACGTCCTGCACTCTGCTGATCAGGGGCACCCCTCGACTGAGGGTCCCCCTCCTGCTCCTTCATTAGGAGCCATTCTCTTCGAGGACACCATGTCCTCCCCCAGTCCTGTAGAGTCTCTAGTTTAGGAGAGTCTAGGGTAGGTGAGTCTAGAGTAGATAGGCCTAGGATAGAGAGTCAGGTCAGCCCGCCATCCGCCAGTTCCAAGCACCGTCCTAGGAAGCAGCGGGGAAAAGCTATTCCCCGGAGATATCTTCAAGAGCTAGCTCGGCGGTGTCAAGCGCTGCTATTGATAGAGGAGTTCACGAGAGAAGCGCTGGTATTCGAAGAGGTGTTTGAGCAGGACGGGGTGTTCATAGACGACGGGTTTGGTGTCTACGAAATAATGAATGATGAGGACCCAATCGATGAAGAGGATAGCGAAGTAGATGACGCTGCCGAAAAATATGCCAGTGAGTAAGGAGGTTCGACGAGCCTACAACGGCAGTGGATGAATCTACTAAGGAAGTCAACCTCGGACAGAAGAAGATCCCAGGATTGTGATTATCTCAGCAAATCTCCCTCCTGATGAAGAAGAGGAATTGGTGCAAATCCTAAGGGAGTACAAGGACTCATTCGCCTGGTCTTATGAGGACATGCCCGGCCTAGACCCCTCTCTAGTGGAGCACCGACTAGTACTGAAAGAAGGGGCAAAGGCAATCAAGCAGAAACTCCGAAGGTTCCACCCACTCACAGCCCTGAAGATGAAGGACGAAGTAGATAAACTCCATAAGGCTAGATTCATCAGGGTAGTGCTTTATCCGAACTGGGTGGCCAATATAGTCCCTGTCATGAAGAAAGACGGCAAAGTCAGAATCTGCATCGACTTCAGGGATTTGAATAAGGCATGTCCAAAGGACGACTTCCCGCTTCCTCATCTTGATGTGCTAATCGACAACACTGCTGGGTATGAGACCCTCTCATTCATGGATGGGTACTCAGGCTACAACCAGATCCGTCTCGCTCCTGAAGATCAAGAAAAGACATCCTTCACCACGCCCTGGGGAACATACTGTTACGTAGTCATGCCATTTGGGCTGAAGAATGCTGGTGCTACCTACCAGAGGGCGATGATGGCCATATTCCACGATATGATCCATGTCTATGTTGAGGTCTATGTGGATGACATCTTGGTGAAGTCAAGGACCAGGAGAGAACACCCCGAGATCCTAGCCAAGGTACTGCAGAGAGCTAGGGAGTATCAGCTGAAGATGAATCCAAAGAAGTGTGTGTTCGGGGTATCATCAGGAAAGCTGCTAGGCTTCATAGTCAGTAAGCGGGGCATTGAGATCGATCCGAACAAGGCCAAGGCAATAGCAGAGATGCCTCCTCCAAAGAATATCGCACAATTAAGAGGGCTAATCGGACGTTTGCAATTCATCCGAAGATTTATCTCCCAGCATTCGCAAAGATGTCGCCCATTCTATGATCTTTTGAAAGGAGGGGCAAAATTCGAATGGAATGACAAATGCCAAGCAGCCTTTGATGAGCTGAAGAGCTATCTCATGAATCCCCCAGTCTTACAGCCTCCTGTACCCGGAAAGCCGCTAATCCTATATCTCTCAGTCATTGAGGACTCCCTAGGAGCTGTCCTGGCACAACATGACGAGTCTGGAAAGAAAGGGCAGCATACTACCTCTCTAGGCTCTTCAACCCCGCCGAATCCAAGCTCCTCACCACCGCGGACAAAACTTGTGCCGCACTCGTGTGGGTAGTCCAAAGCTCAAGCACTACTTCTTAGCCCACGAGGTCAAGCTGATCTCAAGGATGGATCCACTCCGTTATCTTCTTGAAAAGCCCGTCCTTTCTGATCGGCTGGCACGCTGGCAAAGTTTCCTCTCCCAGTTTGACATATCTTTTGTGGTCCAAAAGGCCGTCAAGGGGTATGCCATCGCCGAGCATCTAGCCCATCTCCCGCTCCCTCACAGCGACTCCCTCCGAGAGGGATTCCCCGATGAGGAACTCTCAGTCATAATCAAAGACCCCTTCTGGTCCCTTCATTTCGATGGTGCGCTCAACTCTCAGGGACGGGGCATTGGAGCCGTGCTGCTTACCCCGAAGGTATCACCATCCCCTTTGCATATCAACTCACCTTCCCCGCTACCAACAATATGTCAGAGTATGAGGCTCTCCTTGCTGGTCTCAAGCATGCTTATCTGCTGGGGGCATCACACCTCAGAATTATAGGAGACTCTCAGCTCGTCCTGCGGCAGGTGCTCTCAACTTACCGCACTCGTGACCCAAGCTCAAGCCATATCAAGACCTGGTCACGTTGTTGGCAAGCAGTTCCGTAAGCTTATCTATATCCACACTCCTCGTTCTCAAAATATCCTGGCTGACGCGCTGGCGTCGCTAGCCTCGTCTCTATCCTTCCCTCTGAGTCGCCGGACTGAGACAATCATCGTCCAGCGTCTCGATGTCCCATCCATCCAAGACCCCTGGTTTAGCGACCTTAGGGCAACCTTAGAAGAGAAGGCTAGGAGAAGAGGAGCGCAGCAAGTTATGTTAACTGAGCTCGAGGAGATCTTGAATGAAGAAGAACTGCCATGGTATTTTGAGATAGAACAGTACTGTAGGGATGGAACATATCCTGAAGGGGCAAGCGCAGAGGACCGCAGGGCCATCAGAAGAGCCGCCTTAAGGTACACAGTTGTGGAGAAGTTCTGTACAGGCGAGCCCTTAATGGAGTCCTTTTAAGGTGCCTTACCGATGACGAAGCTTGGAAGGTGGTGGAAGGGGCCCATGCTAGCGAATGCGGGCGGGCACGTCAACAGTCAGATGCTAGCAAAGAAGATCATTAGGCAGGGCTATTACTGGCCAACCCTAGAAGAAGACTGTACCATCTACGTCCGTAGTGTGTGTTAAGTGTCAACTCCATGCCGATAAGATCCATGCCCCTTCCTCCTCACTACACCCACTCTCTACACCATGGCCATTCTCCATGTGGGCTTTCGACATTGTCGGTCCTCTTGGTGATTCTAATGCTCAAACCAACAAAAGTCATTTATCCTAACTGCGACTGAGTATTACACCAAGTGGGCGGAAGCTGAAGCCTTCACAGAAATCAAAGCATCCACGTGTGCCGCTTCATCATGAGAAACATCATCTCGCGGTTCGGAGTGCCAAGCAGCATCGTCACGGACAATGGGCCGCAATTCATCGCACAAGAGCTCCAGGACCTCTGTAAGAAATACAACATCACGCTGCATCATTCATCACCGTATTACCCACAAGGCAATGGCCAAGCTGAAGCAACTAACAAAACCCTTCTTAAAATCCTAAAGAAAACCTGTGAGTCGCATAATTTGCCGACTGGCCAGAGAAGCTAATAGAGGCTCTATGGGCCTACCGCCTCCGTCCGCACTCCCACGGGACAAACCCCGTACGCTCTCACCTACGGGATGGAGGCGGTAGTTCCATATGAGATCCTAATTCCTTCACTAAGAGTCCAACTAGACAAGGAACTTAATCTTGATGAACGTCGAGAGGCGTTACTAGTCCAATTGGAACTCTTAGATGAAAGGCGGCTTATGGCAGCCGACCATGTGCTTTCCTACCAAAGCGAATCTCAAGGTCTTTCCAAAAGAAGGTAATTGAACGAAAATTCCAAGAGGGTGATATGGTCTTGAAACGCATCTTTATCAAACCCGGAGGTCCTAGGTCCAATTGCAACCTAACTGGGAGGGTCGTACGTTGTGAGGGAGGTCTACCCTGGAAATGCATATCGCTTAATCAATGCTGAGGCGTCGAGTTATCACATCCGTGGAACGGGTTGTACCTCAAATATTTCTATCCTTAGGCCTATAGGTGTGAGGCACGACACCTAGATCGGGGAGTAGCTCCATGTTGGGAGTCTAGATACCTCTCTAATCGCCAAGGGCTGCTCTAAGTTAGGATTAACACACACGCACACGGCAAGCCCGGATAACTACACTTGGAAGATGCTGCAATTATGCAGGCCCTACTCCCGATGCGTCGGTCATTCTCTCCTAATCGGTCGAAGTGTAGGGGCAAAAGGGGTCGTAAGGGTGAGGTCGTCAACCTGCAGCATACCCCGACGAGAGGAAGTCTCAAACAGGGACGGTCAAAATGACAAAAGGGCAAAGAAGCAAAGAAATGAAAAGAAAGAAAATCCATAATACAATAGGGGCATGGCAAAGAGTGGCAAAGTCCCCGCGGGACACTAATGAGCCCGGTCGTACGCATGCCCCAAAGCAAGGCAAGTCCATAACAAAGACCATAAAGTCCCTCCACAACAGACCCAATCTCCGAATGGTATGCTGTAGGAAGTAGCCGAACCCAACGTCCTCATACCCACACAAGACTTTCCTTAAATAATCTTTCATTTCTCCCTATAAGGCTGATTCACCTCTAGGGTGGGGCTTAATTAATCGCAGCATCAACCAATGGTAGGTTTTTCGAGGCGTTGCCACCCCTTACGCACGTCCTGACTTAGAAAGCCCTGTGGCGACAACCGAAGTGATCAAGATTCCTAACTAGCGTTCGAATCGGTCAAAGTGTTGTGGCCCGAATGCGAGTACCTTCCGTCTCGCGTGTCTTATTTTAGGAAGGGCCAACGCCGGCTTTAGCGCTAACAAAAAACTCAAAAAAATCAAATATTTCCAAACTCCAAAAAAATCAAATATTTCCAAACTCCAAAAAATCAAATATTCCAAAACTCCAAAAAATCAATATTTCCAAAACTCCAAAAAATCAAATATTTCCAAAACTAAAAAAAAATCAATATTTCCAAAACTCAAAAAAATCAAATTTTCCAAAACTCCAAAAAATCAAAAAATCCAAACTCTAAAATCAAATATTCCAAAAATCTCAAAACATTAAATGATTCCAAGCCGTTTGCATACATGCATTTCATTTGTTTATTTGCATCTTTTGCCTATTTAATAAGGCTTAGCCCCTTGACAAATTATCAAGGTCGCTCACTCGTCACTTTTTTTAAGGCAAGGGGCTAAGCCTAAGAACAGATCTGACTTGTTTCGTGGTTGTCTAAGTGTGCAGGACGGAAAAGAAAGCGGCACTCATATCTCACTCGTCACTCTCACTCAGTCACAAACCATAAAAACACAAGAAGTCCATTTCATTCCATTCTATTCATATCATGTACAAAAGAAAAGAGCAAAAAGTACAAACCCTCAGCCGCTCTCCCCCGTACCCTCAGGCGGGCGGGGAGACGGAGGGGCCATCACCCTAGGGCCTGTCTCACTACCCTCTGGCGCTCTCTCATGTCGCCGCGCCTCCTCCTCGTTCCTCCGCCGACCGGAGGAACCTGTCAAATAATGCCCTGCGGATCCGCTCGGGATACCGCTCCTGCTGGCCGCCGATCGGCTGCGTCCGACCAAGGCGAGGGCCCTCTCTAGCCCCCTCATCTCGGATCGCAGCATGTCGCCGCGATGCTGCTCCTCTCCAAGCTGGGTGCGGAGGTCCCCAGCCTCGGCGCGCAGTCGTGCCGCCTCCTGGCGCCAACGCGTCGCCTCCGCCGCCTCCTGCTGCCAGCAGGCCGCCGCCTCCGTCTCCTGGTGCCACCGCGCCACCTCCGCTGCCTCGGGGCGTAGGCGCAGCTCCGCCATCTCCGTCTCCAGCGTCGTCGTCCGCGCCAGGGCGGTCTCCAGCTCCTGCTCCTGTAATATCAGAGAACTTGTCAGAAATCACGAAAGGGGCAAAAGTCCAGGGGCATCTAAGTAAGAACCCTACCCGCTCCCGCAACTGGCCGAGGGCGTCCTCCGCTCGGGTCACCGCCGCGGCTAGCTGCCCCTCCAGCACGGAACGGCCAGGGTCCTCTCGAGAAGAGGAGGCGCCACCCACCATCTGTCGGCCCCGTCTAGCTCTGCCCGCTGCAAAAGAAACAACGAGGTCAGTCACCAACACTAGAAGCAGAAGGTAAAAGCACAAAGTAGAAACTCACCAGCTGGTCCACCACCGCCTGAAGGTCGTCGCGCTGCTGGATGGTGGAGTGGAGGATGCCCTCAAGCGAGGTGATCCGCCCTCAGGTCAAGCTGCAAACACAAGTCAAGTCAGTCGCACAATCAATCAGGAATCCAGAAGAAGACTGAAAGCAGTAAAGACTCACCGGTCGTCGGGACCCCTTGTACACCTGGCCCCGTACTTCCGGGCGTATGCCCGAAGTAGTCCTCATCACTGGTGGCCTCGGAGACCACCTCCGTCCCTCGTCGCTCCCAGTCGTCCAGCTGCTCCCGGACCCGGACCGTCCAGTCCGTGACCTGCTGGATCCCACGGAAGCTCCGGCCTGGCCTCTCCCAAGATCGCTGTCAGGACGGGAACTCCACCGCCGCCTGGTAGAGTCCCAGAGTGCGCGCCACCAGCCGGTGGTGGAGCGGAACCACCGTGTTGAAGCAATGCAGCCAAATGTCCCTACCGAAGTAGGGACGGCCTCGCTCCACCCACGGCTGGGCGGCGTCACTCTCCCCGACATAGGGGGTCCACTGTACCTGCACACCCAAAAGCCAAAACTCCGTCAGTCAACCATCAAATAGGCAAAGTAAAGGGGGCAAGGCTAGAAGCACTTACATGTCCAAAAGGAGTAGTGTCCAGCGCATCATGAATCATGGTCACCTGGCGTCGCAGGGACCGCTCATCTCGGCAAAACCGCCAGCGCTGTAAGAGCGGTACAGCGCTGCGTCGCCTCGCCACCCCGCGGCCTAGGGAGGGGAGATGGTAGTAAGCCCACACCTGCAAGAGCAACACGAGTCAGTACCACAGTCAATAAACAAGCAGGAAAAGCAGCAAAGGGCAAGGGTAGAAATGTACCTGTAGAAGTGGGAAGAAGCCCGCGACACCCGTCTCCCTGCTAGAGGTGCCCAGACTGTCGAAGAGGTGGGCCAGGAGGGCCGCACCCCACGCGTAGTTGCCCACGCTGGACAGATCCTCCAGCAGGGGCAAGCAACGGCAGCCCACCGGGTCCCCTTTGGTCCCCAGGATCAGCTTCCCAATCACCAGCGTCAGAAACCGTCGTAAGTCTCGGTCAGCTGCCTCTCCCTCCTCCTCCGCCATCGCCGCTCTGGCGTCATCTGTCATTCGCTCCATGTGCTCCGCCTGTCCCTCGCTCGCCCGTCTGGCGCGTGCACTCGCCACCCCCAGGCTGGCCTGCAGCGCCGTCCGCTGCACTAGCGAGGACCTCTCTCCCCTCACCTCCAGTCCCAGTAGCCTCTCCACCGGCTCCTGATAGCTGGTATAGGTGGTCCCAGTCACCGCCTGGCCATCCACGCGCAGGCCGGTGATCCGCACTACATCTTCCAACGTAGGGACCATGTGTCCCCACGGGAAGAGGAAGGCGTGGCACTCTGGGTCCCACCTCTCCTTTAGCGCCTGGATGAGTGCCACATCCGGCGCTAACTCCTCCAATCTCAAGAACGGCCCGAAGCCCATCCCCTCCAGTCGGCGTACCTGGAAGTCCGGAAGGCCGTCATAGATCGCCCGGATCACTGCCCATCCGAGCCGGGACCGCAACTCAGTCTGCAAGGCAAACACCAGAAGAGGTCAGAAATCAGAAAAAGGGCCAAAACACTCTCTGCCCTGATAAAGCGACAAGGGACCTGTCGCCTTCTGAAGACGACATCCCCCCTGTCGCTTTAAACCTCATTGCGACAGACCCCCTGTCGCTTTAAGCCTCATTGCGACAGGCCCCCTGTCGCCTTCTATAAGGCGACATGGGGGCTGTCGCCTTCTGTCTGGTAATACGACATGGGGCCTGTCGCATTATCAGAACCGACCCAAAACGGAAATCCTCCCGTTTTCTGGCCGTCCCACGGGGCGAATCGCCCTACACACATGACCTACACCCTCCCCCACACCCACATTCAAGGTTTAAGGCTCCGAAACCTACCTTTTTGGGCCCAACCGGCTCGTCATCGTCTCCCACCGCCGGCGCGACTTCTTCCTCCATCGGACGACCGGGGAGGATCTTGGGCCGCCGTCGACGTCCCTTCACCCGCTTGCCTCCGCCGGATCGTCCTCTTCCGACGTCTACCGCCGTCCTCACCTCCTTGGCCTCCTTCGCCTTCCATCGCCGTTTACCTTTAAGAGAGAAAGGAAGAAGAAAGGGAAGGGGAGGCGCCGCCGGCCGGGGCTCGCCGGAGATGGGGGGCCCGCCGGAGGAAGAGAGAAGAAAAGGGGGGGGGGCTCGGTTTGGCTCGCCGGAGGAGAGAAAGGAGAAAGGAGAGAGAGAGAGAGAGAAGAAAAGAGGAAGAAGGAGAGCGCGTATCGGTTTTCAAAGCTGCCTCGGGGGCTGTGAAGGCGACACAGGCCCCGTCGCCTTCTGATATGAGCATTGCGACACAGGTTCTGTCGCCTTTACTTTAGTCATTGCGACACACGTTCTGTCGTTTCAAGGTAGCGACATACCCTATGTCGCCTTCTTTAGCCAGTGCATCAAAACGCCCAAAATTCAATTCTCATTGCAGAAATCAATCCTTACATCAAATAAAACCATCAACTCAAAAGTCTCACTCCCACTTCATCAAACTCAACTCATCAGGTCCCATCAAAGCATCAAAAGTACAATCACATCTCTCTCTCTCGGCTCGCGGTCCGCTAGTGGCCGAAGCTTCTCGTGTTCCCGAGGTACGCCTGGTACGTCTCCCGTCCTCGTCAAGTCTCGGTGGGAGCGTGTGCATGGTACACGCCCTCCACAGGGCCAGTGCGCTCCGCACAGCCTGCTCATCCTCCGGGGTCCCCAAGCGCCGTCTCTTCACAGGAGGAAGGTGTGATGGTGGCAGTACTCTCGTTCTTGGCTTTCCGATCTTCAAGTAGCACCGCTGCGGTTTGTAGAGAACGGTTGCCATGTTTCCTATCAGCTGCAAGTCCAAGCCGCGTCCGAGTGGTAGCCGGATCTCCGCTCCGCGCAGCGCCGCTATATCCAAAGCAAAGTGCTCCACCGGCAAGGTGCTGAAGTAGAGGCGCCACGCACCCCTCGTCTTCTTGTCGGCCGTCCTGCATAAAACTTTGTCCGAAAATTTGGCCGCGCCGCCAATGAAGTTCAATGGATGGCACCCGAAGATCCGACAGTCGGTGGTGGGGTTATCAACAGGTCTAAACTTTATCCTCACACCCAACCAACACTCTAGAAGGATCATAGAGCCGTAAAGGAACCACCCGTGGAAGCTGAAGTGAAGACCCGAGTAGAGGTAGGCCAAGACGCGTGTGAAAGAGAAAGTCCCCGCCATACCCCACTAATCGCACTAAGGCTCGCATAATCTATAAGGTGATCCCGGACGGGAAGAGGACTACACCACATAGCATATGGCCACGGCCTTTGCAATTTCCCGATGGTCCGTATTCTTGTTCTTGCATTGGGATATGACCCACTTAGACAATGGAACCAAGTGTATGGATTGTGGGCTAATCATGGTATGGATATCCCCCGGGTCGGTCATAAACTCCCCTAGGATGAGCTTTGGGTTAATGGGTTCGACGGTATAGCTTACGTTGTGCTCGTCCCCCGTTTAGTTTTAGGGAGAGCTAGAAAGGCCTCGACCTCCTCTAGAAGGACGGTCGCCTCGAACTTGGAAAAATGAAGGTATGAGTTTGTGGGTGCCATAACTCTATCAAGCCGTGATGCTATGCCAATCGAAAAAATTTTATGGTAATTATGGGCCGCTATCAATACTCCACCCAATCCCCACTCTCTCAAGAATCTAATGACAACATGGGTAAGGACTTGATCATTGGTGATCCAAGTGAGCTTAGAATAGCGGCGGGACCCCGGGAAGAGCTAGAAGAGAGAAGAAAAAGGCAAAGAGAGGGGAAGATCAAGAACACCAAAGTTAAAAGACAAATTCGGAGTTCAAAATTCATGAAAATTGAAAACACCAAAACTCACCTCTCTCTCTCACTTCCTCGCTCCGGCTCAAGTGATTGGGATGTCCGTCACCCTCAGGAGCGCTTCATACGCCGTCCGAGCACGCTTCGGACCTTCATAAGCCATCTCCCCGTCCATGGAGCAAGAAGAGCTCTCCTCATAGCCATAGAAGCTTGCAAAGCTTGAAGAAAGGAAGAGAGAAGTGAGAGCTCCGAATTTGGCCTCTCATCCCCCTTATTTATAGAGCTATAATACTCCTATTCCTGCTAGGAAGGGTAGGGGAGACCCATTAGGAGTAGGACCTTGAGTGGGAGCAATAGGAGTCCAAGTAGGGTCAAAACCAAATCATATGCTGAAGGCTTTTGAGCTCGGGCTGAGAAACTGAGAAAGCGACATATCGACTTGTCGCCTTCAGGTGGCGACAGGTCTTTTGTCGCCTTCTTCAGTCAAGCATCGCGACAAGCCCTATGTCGCCTTCTGACCAGTCTGTGCTGTCTTGCTTATTCTCTGTGACTGTTCATATATTTGCACATATGCTTTGATGTCATTGTTTGGTGCATTGTATCATGTCTATCATATTGCTTTGATTATTGAAAATTCATAAAAATCCAGAAAATCAAAAGACGTCCGTCAGGTAAGTCAGTAAGTATCTCTAACCCTAATCCCTTCGCATTACTATATGATATCTACGCTATTATATCAGCTCAAGGACCGGCTGGTTCCCAGTGTGTTCCAGGATCTGAGTTCCCCTTCATCAAAACGAGGATGATCTAAGTGCGCACTGCTAATCGCTGGATAGGCCGTTGGGTGATATGACTCGGGGACGACGGATTCTATCGCACGTCGGGAATGCGAAGTGTCTTGACCCTTGCTTATATTGCCTAGCAATATTATCCTTGAATATTTGTTATTTTCTCTCTTTCTTTGCATTCGCTTTTATGATTTCCTTTTTTTCTTTAGCCCAGCATGCATCATGTAGGAATTTTGAGTTTCATGAATCATGATTCGTCAAAGTCAGCTTCTCAATGATGTCCCAACCCAAATCCTCATTTATAGACAAGGATTCCACTCCGAATTTGAACGTTTTCCTCGAGCTTGTGCTCGGTCCAGTTTACCAGTGATGGTTCCTATGCAGGATTCCTCTCACCTCCATTCATTATAACAGTCATCCCTTTATCCCCGATCCGCTCATTAGTCGTGACCCGCTCGAAGGCCAGAGTCGAATCGACCCGCCGGGCAGCCCTATCCCCTAATGAACGAAACCTGCACGCTAAAGATAGCCAGGGTACCTCTTGAATCAGGAGGTTGATCATTCTTTTCTTTGATTTTTATTCGTCCCAGTAGGAACCATCCTTGCACTCTGTTCCCAGCCATGTTTGAAGTTAGCCGGATAGTTCTCGCTGCTTGTTCGTCCAAATGGGTGTCTCTTTACCTTGATGCCCGCTTTTCAGCTCATTCCGCTTCATTCCGCTACATCATCAGTTTCACGCCGCTTTCGCTCCATCACCGCTCCACTCCCTTGCAAAGCAGGCATCAAGGAGGGGAATCTGTAGACACCCATTTCTGGCCCATAAGTCGAGCAAAATCCCTTGTCGTATCATTGACGCCCCACGTTGGCTCATCATCGTCAAGCTGGCTTTCTCCGATCATGACATCATTCCCATTAGTTCATCGCCCTGGAGGACTCTTCCTGGTCAAATCAATCTCTTCCACTAAAAGCTCTCTGAGTATAAGTCCGATGTTTCATCCTGAAGGCTGTGCATGGCTATTGGACGCATTTTATGGTCAAAATGCAGAAAAATACCAGAAGACGACAGGCCTGTGTCGCTTTCTTGAAAACGACATCCCCCATGTCGCATTGATAATTCCACATTTTAAATCCCTCGAAAATCAAAAATAACTCAAGTTCACCTTCCATATGAGGAAGGCGACATGTCGAGGTGGCGCCTTCAGGAAAGCGACAGGATGGCCGTCGCATTCTGGGCCTTAAACAGGAAACTCAATCCGAGGCTAATTTGGACCCATGCTATTGATGGTAATTGCTTCTTTTGGATGTCCAAATCAAGTCCAAATCCTCTCAAATTCGGAGCAGACCTTCCTGACATGATCCTTTCCGAGTTCCAATAGCCCTTGCACAGCCATACTTGCCCAGAGTCGGACCCTTGCCCATTATTCTTCTCAAACCCGAGTTGGGAATAATCACCCATAAGTACCTCGTCTCTACATCTTTTAGGGCAAGGCCGGATTCATTAGTTCTCAGAGCAAGAGAGCTTTCTCTTCCACGAAGAGAGTTTCTTCTCCAGACGACTCAGAAGAGCCCTCCAGGGCGTTTTCCCAGCGGCTATCCAATTCTCTCCCCCTTTTCTTCTTTCTTTCATCAATTTTCATGCATAGTTTGTTTTTTTTTTCTAGTTTAACATTAGAACACGAACACACACCCATCCTTAGCACCCCCAGGGGTTAAAAGCTCCAATCCTGTGAGTTCCCCTCAGAATAGTTCATGTACATGCACTTTTCATTGAATAGATCTATTGCACACGAATTCTAATAGGTTTTCCTTGTGTTTAAATCATCTCGGCAGGTGTTTGAAGGTTAGAACGAAGTGAGGCTCCTGTCCCTTGGCCGGCTGAGGAGCAGGAAGACGAGAATCCACATCTCTGTCCCTCTGAAGAGAAGGCGACAAGGCCACTGTCGCGTTCAAGAAGGCGCCTTAGCCTCTGTCGCGTTCAGGAGAAAGGAAGGCGACACTGCATCTGTCGCTTTATCAGGTACGCCTTCTGCTTCACCTTTATTTTCCAAGGTAGTCAGCCCTCTACGTCTACATCTACGAGGCGATTACCCTGGTGGCGATCACGGTATTTTCCTAATCCTTACACCTTCATAATCTATTTCAAAAGGGGATACAATCCCGTGATTACAGGTCCCAGAACAGAGCCCAGCGCAGATAGGACTGTTGGTTGCTCTCCCATGCACGGTAAAAAATAGTACGCTCTCTCTCTAGAGATTCACACTGCACAGATCTCCCTCTCTCTCTCTCTCACACCACAAGTGCAAGGCTTCTCTCACGGGACTCACCATCGCATCCCGAGGACGTTTGGAGCGAGGAAACTACGAAGAAGACTCTTGTAGACTTCTTCCCGATCCTACGAGATTCCGCAACGCACGAGGTACACACCTCGATCACATCGAACATTGTATTAGAGCATTCACGTTCCTCTCTCCTCGATGTCGTTTGACGATATTCATACGCAAGAGCTTGCTGCAATGGAAGAAGAAGATTTCAAACCGACGGAGATCTCTCTCGGACAGCGATGGGGATAGTGCGGTTTGTAGTGGCCCGACGCCCACGCGGAGCCCATGGCGCCATTAGATTCCGGTGACTCATGACTGCACGGGATTACGTTGCAGCCCTGGGCACCTCCCTCGTCGCGCTCAGTCGACGATCTATGGCATGGCGGAGACGCTTCACGTGAATTGGATGGAGGCACTGCTCATGAACGCACTGTAAGCGCTGCTCGCGAACCTGCGAGGGATGCGGCTCACGTCTATGCGGACGGCCGTGCTGTCCAAGGCCATGCAGCCGCTCTTGCGACCATGCAGACCTCGCGGGCTGCGGAAACACACGCGGACGTGCCATCCGCGGCCTCCCGCCAGGCCGCACAGTTAGCGATCGCGTGGGCTGGCTAGTAGCGGACGCCCGTGGCCATGCAGGCGAGGTGGCGGGAGGCCAGGCGGGCCACCCGGACGCAGGAGGCCGTCGCCAGGCGGCCACCCGGTCGCGGGAGGCCGTGGCCAGGCGGGCCACCCAGGCGCGAACGGGCGCCCCGTCCGTGGCCTCGCGGAGGCCGTGGCCAGGAGGGCCGCGTGGGCTGGGGCCAGGCGGCCCAGCGCATAGGCCACGCAGACCGAGGCCACGTCCCCGACGGCGGGCCTGCATGCCTCGCACGTTGGTGCGGACGTGCAATCGGCAACACTGGCGGGAGTGGTGACAGCGGCCCTGGCACGCACGGAGGTGTTCACGGAGGTCCTCGCAGCCATGCATGCCGGTTTGGAATGCGCATTTTTCTGGTCCACCCATGCCACGCCTGCACCCTCGCGCGAACATGTTGGCTTGGCCGAGCGCATGGGTACTGGTCCACCCATGCCCATGCGCATTTTTCTGGTGGAGCAGGCCCGCATGAGAGCGTCGCCCGTCGGCGACGTGAACTTGACCGTCTTGCCAGACGTCGCACTAATGTGATTTTGCCGAGCGGACCTCGTGGTCGAGCTCGACTTAGCCGCATTATTGGACGTGGACCGGCAAGGAATGCTGACCCAGTTCCTCGTCGCCACCACATGAAAATTTGGCGGTACGACGAGTCCGGCGTCACATACGGCATGTTCCCCGCGCCGTGCTTTGACTCCTACTGTCACGTCCCAATAGCAGCGGAAATATCGAGGCGTAACAGATTAAAGCGATAACTTTCATTAGCGGATCGTTCATTACAATAGATAGCTTGCATGAAGTTGGAGAGTCTCAAAATACCAGGAAGACTATATCAACAACTTATTAAAACGTAATAGTCATATTAAACATGACACCACTAACTAGACTTTATTACAATAAAAGGGGTCTCTCGACGCACAACCCTGCCCGCCATGATCGTACTTAATTATCACCTGAAAAATGTTAAGAGAATAGGGATGAGCAAAACTTGCCCAGTAGATTCCTTTAGTTGATCTCTATCACTAGCAAGTATGTAAGATAAGAGGATGAATTAAATTGCGTATCAAAACAAAGAATGAGAATCTAGAACAATGCACGAATTCATGTATCACAGTAAAAAAAAAATTTTAATGCTACTAATAACAATTCTCAAAATGTAAGATGAACGGCTCATGAACAAGTAAATTAAGTAAAGAACATAATCACGATTTTAGTCAAGAGGAATCCAAGTCTATCACTGAATGCTTCCATAACGATCATGCACTTAAGAGATTATCAGAGAGCTATAACATTAATCACTTTTCACGAATTATGAATTGTCAGCAAGTCACTATAAACACTTCACTTATGGTGTATGCCAAGCACCAGGTCATCACTCTCCATACGGTACCGCTGGGCACTAGAGTATTCGGGATCTTCCCGGAGTAGACCATAGTCCCCTAACCGGCATGAATTCCACTTTTGAGTTCACGATTTCAAGTAGCGAGCTGACAACTCAGAGTTCGCAGAAAATCAGATAGTATGGTATATATATATATATTATTATATATATAGCATATCTGAATTCCCCAGGTAGGCAGACTCTAGAGGTGCCCCCATAGGCTCAAGAGGGCTCCTACTATGTAGCACTTTGCGCCATTATGGCCTCAAGAGGTAGCTCCCATAGCATAGAACTTTGCCCTGTGGGAACTTAGCTCCGCACTTCTAATTGGGATTAATAGACAGCATTCCGGCATAATAGGAGATTATAAGAAATATACGGATAGCATTCCGTCATAACGAAAGATATTAAGAAATCCCACGGACAGTATTCATAATAAAATATTAAGAAATCAATCGGACAACATTCCGGCATAACGGCGGATATTAAGAAATCATATGGACATCATTCCGGTATAACAGACAATTTTAGAAATCAAACGGACAGTATTCCATGTAACGGAAGATATTAAGAAATCAAACGGACAACATTCCGTCGTAATGGAAGATACTAAGAAATCAAATGAACAACATTCCGGTGTAACGGAAGACACTAAGAAATCAAACTGACAGCATATTGGCGTGGATGGAAATCCCGAGAAAACCAACCGTCAGAGTTCTGACATAAAGAAGGGTTTCGAGAAAACATACCGGTAAAGTCTCGTCATAAAGAAGGTTTGGAGTGAACAAACCAACATGGAGAGGGATTTGAGAAGACGAATCGGCAGTATTTCGATGTCGCGAGAGATTCCGAGAAATCAAACCGGCAGCACTTCAGCGTAACGGAAGATTCCGAGAAAATGAACCGACGGCATTTCACATAGAGGAGATAGGAAGAACATGACAGACAGAACTTTCACTCACTAGGATATAGAACTACCTAAAAGAACCTACCTAACAGCAGAACCTCGGACGGCCACTCTTCTTCTCTCTTCTCTTCTAGCCTGGCCTTCCTTCTTTGATGAGTGGAATGGGAGGAGAGGAATGAGAGGGGGTGGTATTTATAGGAGGGGGGAAGTATAGGATGAGGACATGTGTCCCCCGAGGTGGCACGATCCTGGGCTGCCTCCCCTGGATGTGGGACAAGTGTCCCTAGTGGATAGACATTGCCTAGATGTGGGACAAGTGTCCATTTCTAGGAGATTCCAGGAGTTTATTGGTTTTTCTAGGATTTTCTAGGATTTTTATATTTTATTTCACTTAACCCCCTACTTTTCTGTCTTTAGCATTTTTACTTTTGACTTTTAGAAATTAGAGATATGTCCATTCCTAACCCCTCGATCGACCGTTCAGGTTCTGAATGAGCTCTGATCGGAAATCCGATTGTGTCTCTGGGGGTCGGTAGAAATTATATCAGGGTCCCCAGAAAAATTAACATTTGCATGAAACCCCATATTTTATAATTGTAGATATGCCCCTCTTATTTACATTTATACTTTTTCTTTTTATTTAATCCCGGGTTCATTGTGAACAGGGATATATCCATATCCCCATCCTTTTCCTTTACCAATAGCTTACCTTTAGTAGTATCCTTTAGTAATATCATTACTATTTATCTTTAGTATTATCCTTTACCAATAGCAGTATCCTTTAACACATTTTAATCACAGCTTAGATAGATCTAGATTTACTTAATCTCTCCATCTGCGCACAACTGCATTATGTTTTC
The DNA here is from genome assembly GCA_014218235.1 of Colocasia esculenta. Lineage (NCBI taxonomy): Eukaryota > Viridiplantae > Streptophyta > Magnoliopsida > Alismatales > Araceae > Colocasia > Colocasia esculenta. The sequence goes on from CM024764.1 coordinate 86,062,124, forward strand.
TCGACCGTTTCTTACTTATTTATCATTTTATACCTTGGGGTATTACACCCTCCCCCACTTATAAGAATTTGGTCCCCCAAATTCTACAAAATGTAACTAGAATGGAAAGGTACTTACCTTCAAACAAGTCTGGATATTTCTTTTTCATGGTTTCTTCTCGTTCCCAAGTAGCTTCATCTTGTCCTCTTCTGCTCCATTGAACTTTTACTATTGGTATGCTTTTGTTCCTTAGTTGTTGTATCTTGCGATCCAAAATCTTGGTAGGTTCTTCTTCATAGGTCAGATCCTTTTGGAGGTCCAGATCTTTGAATTGAATAATGTGAGATGGATCATAAATATATTTCCGAAGCATTGAAACGTGGAAGACATCATGTACTCCTGCAAGTTGAGGGGGCAAGGCTAGTTTATAACTAACTTCCCCAATTCTTTCTAAGATTTCAAAGGTCCAATGAATCGGGGACTAAGTTTCCCTTTAATCCCAAATCTCTTAAGTCCTCTTTTTGGTGATACTTTTAAGAATACATGGTCTCCAACTTGGAATTCCAAATCTCTTCTTCTTTGATCTGCATAACTCTTTTGTCGGTCTTGGGTTGCCTTCATTCTTTGCCTGATTATCTGGATAATATGGGTTGTTTTCTGCACTATTTCTGGTCCACTTATCTGTTCTTCACCAATTTCTTTCCAACATATGGGAGATCTACAATTTCTGCCATATAGAGCTTCAAACGTGCCATCTGAATGGTGGATTGATAGCTATTATTATAGGAAATTCCATTAGTGGTAAATGCTCTTGCCAGTCCCTCCAAAATCTAGAATGCATGCTCTACACATATCTTCAATAACCTGATTAATCCTTTCTGTCTGTCCATCAGTTTGAGGATGAAATGCTGTACTGAAATTCAACTTTGTACCCAAGGCCGTTTGTAGTCCAATCCAGAAGTGTGATGTGAATAGAATCTCTGTCTGAAATGATATTTATTGGTGATTCCATGCAATCTAACAATCTCCTTTATATATAGTGCTGCCAGAATGTTCACAGACCATTTCATTTTTATGGGTAAGAAATGTGCTGCCTTGGTCAGACGATCTATAATAACCCAAATGCTATCATGACCACTTCTTGTTCTTGGTAATCCTGTAATAAAATCCATACCGATACTATCCCATTTCCATTCTGGTATTTCTAGAGTCTCAATTTTCCAGCAGGTACTTGATGTTCTGCCTTAACTTTTTGACATGTTAGATATTTGGAGACATATTCGGCTATTTCCCTCTTCATATTGTTCCACCAATAAGTCTTCTTCAAATCTTGATACATTTTTGTTGCTCCTGGATGAATTGTATAATGGGTCTTGTGGGCTTCTTCCAATATTTTCCTCTTAATTTCCTGATGATCTGGTACACATATTCTTTCTTGGAACATAAGTCTCCCCTCATTGTCCATGTGAATTCAGGCCTGCTATCTAGTTGTTCTTTGATTTCCACTATTGCTGGATCATATCTTGTTGTTCTTTGATTTCTTTCAAATATCTGATTGGACTCTTAGGCTAGCAATCATAATATGATCCTTTGGAGTGTCTACATTTAAGTTTAGTGTTGAAAATTATTCTAGTAACTTCCATTCACCACAATCATACATGATAACTGTCCTACTGGGTATCTACTTGGAGCATCGGCTACTACATTTCCTTTCCCTGGTTGATACTGAATGGAGAAGTCGAAATCTTTAATATATTCCAGTCATCTTCTCTGCCTCATGTTCAATTCCTTTTGGAGAACAAATATTTCAAACTTTTATGATCACAATGTACTATGAATTGAGTTCCATATAAATAATGTCTCCAAATTTTGAGGGCAAATATTATTGCAGCCAACTCTAGATCATGTACTGGATAATTCTTTTCATGTGTCTTTAATTGCCTAGAAGCATATGCAATTACTTTTTTCTTACATAAGCACACAACTAAGCCCACATTTGAAGCATCAATGTAAACTTCATAATCTTTTCCTTCAATGGGTAGTGTGAGAACATGAGCTGAAGTTAGACATTCCTTCAATTTCTGGAAGCTGACCTCACATTTTTCATCCCAAATAAATGGAACCCCTTTCTTGGTTAATTTGGTTAAAGGTACAGCTATTTTAGCAAAATCCTTGACAATCTTCGATAATAGCTAGCCATACCCAGGAAACTTCTAATCTTTGTGACAGTAGTGGGTCTCCCCCACTTTTGAATAGCCTCAAATTTTGAAGGATCCACTGAAATACCTTCTTTCGAGATAACATGTCCCAAAAAGGCTACCTTTTCCAACTAGAATTCACACTTGCTCAGTTTGGCATATAATTTATGTTCCCTTAATGTTTTAAGGTGATCCTTAAATGAAACTCATGCTCTTCCTTATTCTTCGAATATATCAATATATCATCAATGATACCACTATAAATTGATCCAGATAAGGTCTGAATATATTGTTCATTAGTTGCATAAAACTGCTGGGGCATTTGTCAATCCAAAAGGCATGACCACAAATTCATAATGTCCATATCTGCTTCTAAAAGCTGTCTTATGAATATCTTCCTCTTTAATCCTCACAGGTTGATTATTGGTTATTAGGGCTATCAATCCTAGACTTCAAGACTCCAAAAACCGGTGGCTCTGATACCACTAAATCTGTCACGTCCCAATAGCAGCGAAAATATCGAGGCGTAACAGATTAAAGCGATAACTTTCATTAGCGGATCATTCATTACAATAGATAAGCTTGGCATGAAGTCGGAGAGTCTCAAAATACCAGGAAGACTATATCAACAACTCATTAAAACGTAATAGTCATATTAAACATGACACCACTAACTAGACTTTATTACATAAGAAGGGTCTCTTGACGCACAACCCTGCCCGCCATGATCGTACTTAATTATCACCTGAAAAATGTTAAGAGAATAGGGATGAGCAAAACTTGCAGTAGATTCCTTTAAGTTGATATCTATCACTAGCAAGTATGCAAGATAAGAGGATGAATTAAAATTGCGTATTAAAACAAAGAAATGAGAATCTAGAACAATTCACGATTCATGTATCACATAAAAAATAATAATTAATGCTACTAATAACAATTCTCAAAATGTAAAGATGAACGGCTCATGAACAAGTAAATTAAGTAAAGAACATAATCACGATTTTAGTCAAGAGAATCCAAGTCTATCACTGAATGCTTCCATAACGATCATGCACTTAGAGATTATCAGAGAGCTATAACATTAATCACTTTTCACGATTATGAATTGTCAGCAAGTCACTATAAACACTTCACTTATGGTGTATGCCAAGCACCAGGTCATCACTCTCCATACGGTACCGCTGGGCACTAAGAGCATTCGGGATCTTCCCGGGACTAGACCATAGTCCCCCAACCGGCATGAATTCCACTTTTGAGTTCACGATTTCAAGTAGCGAGCTGACAACTCAGAGTTCGCAAAAATCAGAAATAGTCTGGTAATATATTATATATATATATATATATAGCATATCTGAATTCCCCAGGTAGGCAGGACTCTAGAGGTGGCCCCCACAGGCTCAAGAGGTGGCTCCTGCTATGTAGCACTTTGCGCCATTATGGCCTCAAGAGGTGGCTCCCTAGCATAGAACTTTGCCCTGTGTGCACTTAGCTCCCGCACTTCCGATTGGGATTAATAGACAGCATTCCGGCATAATAGGAGATTATAAGAATAATACGGACAACATTCCATCATAACGAAAGATATTAAGAAATCCCACGGACATATATCATAATAAAAGATATTAAGAAATCAATCGGACAACATTCCGGCATAACGGCGGATATTAAGAAATCATATGGACATCATTCCGGTATAACAGACAATTTTAGAAATCAAACGACAGTACTCCAGTGTAACGGAAGATATTAAGAAATCAAACGGACAACATTCCGTCGTAATGGAAGATACTAAGAAATCAAATGGACAACATTCCGGTGTAACGGAAGATACTAAGAAATCAAACTGACAGCATTTTGGCGTGGATGGAAATCCCGAGAAAACCAACCGTCAGAGTTCTGACATAAAGAAGGTTTCGAGAAAACATACGGTAAAGTCTCATCATAGAGAAGGGTTTTGAGTGAACAAACCAACATGGAGAGGATTTTGAGAAGACGAATCGGCAGTATTTCGATGTCGCGAGAGATTCCGAGAAATCAAACCAGCAGCACTTTGGTGTAACGGAGATTCCGAGAAAATGAACCGACGGCATTTCAACGTAGAGGAGGATAGGAAGAACATGACAGACAGCACTTTCACTCACTAGGATATAGAACTACCTAAAAGAACCTACCTAACAGCAGAACCTCGGACGACCACTCCTTCTTCTCTCTTCTCTTCTAGCCTGGCCTTCCTTCTTGGATGCCTTGGATGAGTGGAATGAGAGGAGAGGAATGAGAGGGGGTGGTATTTATAGGAGGAGGGGAAGTATAGGATGAGGACATGTGTCCCCCGAGGTGGCACGATCCTGGGCTGCCTCCCCTGGATGTGGGACAAGTGTCCCTAGTGGATAGACATTGCCTAGATGTGGGACAAGTGTCTATTTCTAGGAGATTCCAGGAGTTATTGGGTTTTCTAGGATTTTCTAGGATTTTTATATTTTATTTCACTTAACCCCCTAGCTTTTCTATCTTTAACATTTTTACTTTTGACTTTTAGAATTGGAGATATGTCCATTCCTAACCCCTCGATCGACCGTTCAGGTTCCATGAGCTCTGATCGAAATCCGATTGTGTCTCTGGGGGTCGTAGAAATTATATCAGGGTCCTCAGAAAATTAACATTTGCATGAAACCCCATATTTTATAATTGAGATATGCCCCTCTTATTTACATTTATACTTTTTCTTTTTATTTAATCCCGGGTTCATTGTGAACAGGGATATATCCATATCCCCATCCTTTTCCTTTACCAATATGCTTACCTTTAGTAGTATCCTTTAGTAATATCATTACTATTTTCTTTAGTATTATCCTTTACCAATAGCAGTATCCTTTAGCACATTTTTAATCACAGCTTAGATAGATCCAGATTCTTCATCTCTCCATCTGCGCACAAACTGCATTACGTTTTCTTGACTGTTTCTTACTTATTTATCATTTTATACCTTGGGTATTAACCCTACCCGCCTCCAGACGATTGGTTTAGCTATTCTGATGTTATCGCACTTTTAGACATGATTTTATTAGAACTTCGGATCATCATTAGCTTCATGACTATGAGATTGTCTATTTAAGTCCATGCAATAAATTATATTAGTTATTTTGATTGATAAATTGTATGATCCGATGCAATAAATGTATTAATCCATGCAATAAATTTATTCATGCACTTTATATTCAAGCAATCTATATGATCCGTGATTTAAAATCATGTGTTGAGAGTTTGAAACATGCTGATTAATTTTATTTGAACATGCATGATTAATTGTTATTTGAACATGCATGATTAATTATTGTTCAAAATTATTAGAATATGTTTTGAGCATGATTCGTTGTTGTTATTCTTTGACTATTCATGTTTAGTACATACATGCTAAAAATTGAAGAGATGTTAGTTCCTCTCCTTTACATTATTTGATCGAAAGTACCCTAATAATATTGCATATTCTTATATAAATGGGAGATGATTGTTTTCTCTAAGTCTACTTTCGTTCTTATTATATGGAGAATATTTAATATTATAGTGTAGATTTTTGGATCAATATAGACTGATGTGTAAAATTGTCAACTTAGCCTTCTCATTATTATCTTAAATGTAGTGATTCATCGATGGCCTCGAAGAATGTTATTGTTGACTTAACGAAAGGGGATAATTAGATGGCACTAACTATGACATATGACATAGAAAAATCCAATATCTTTTGAACGAGCAAGAGTTGCTTGATCACATTACAACATCCATGACCCCGCCCGCAGAAGGCAACCTGCTCAATACCGAAGAGATCAAGAGACTTACATTATGGTTCAACAAAGATCGTAGTACGCGCTTTACACTGTTAAGCAGCATGCAAGATGATCTGATTGCGAGTTTGAAAAGTGTAAGACTGCCAAGGATATGTGGATAACTTGAAGATTGCTTTTAGAGGAACCTCTACCATGAGGTTAAAGGCTTTTGTTTTGAAATTTGAGACCCTCCGAAAAGATCCCCGTCAGAACATGACTGAGCATCTAAGGATGATGTCAAGCATGATCCGCGACTTGAAGTCTACAGGTCATGATCTCACCGATGAGCAGCAGGTGCAGGCTGTAATAAGATATTTGCCAGACTCTTGGACTCACATGAAACAAATCCTCACTCACAATGAGAGCATTAAGAATTTTTCTGACATCTCTCGCCATGTGGAGTTATGCGCGCTACTGCCCTTGTCGCCCAGGGAGCAGACAACAGGGCAAGAAGGGTCCAAAGAAGAACTTCAAAAGGAAGAGGCAAAATGTTGCATCCACTTCTAAGGCGGGGCAGACACCGAAGCACCAAAGAGACAAGCGCGGTGGAAAGAGAGACAAGTCGAAGGTCAAATGCTATAATTGTGGACAATTGGGACATTTCGCTCGTGAATGCACTGAGTCGAAAAAGGTATTCCAATTTCCTTGCTCTCCAACTGTGCATGTTTGTTCGCATATCCTAGTTGCTCGAACAAATCCTGAATGGATAGTTGATTCAGGAGCGACCAAGCACATAACAAGGGATCGAGCAGGGTTCGTGGATTATCGCCGAATCTCAGCGGGATCGCAAAGAGTATACATGGGAAATGGTCCAACGAGGAAGTTCTTGGAGTTGGTGTTTATCACTCAAGTTAAAGACTGGACGAGTCTTAACTCTCCATGAAGTACTCTATGCGCCTAGAGTTCAGCATAATCTACTATCAGTCTCATCATTATTAGCATTAGACGTCTCTTTTTCTTTTGCTAGCAACCAGTTGACATTTGTTTGAACATGTTATAATGGTCATGCTATATTCATGGATGGTGTTTGTAAATTAGATTTGGATTATCATAATTTTCCTGTGTCTTATGTGGTGAATACTGATAATAACCTTGATTCGAAAATTTGGCATGCTCGGCTTGGACACATAGGACAAGACAGAATGACAAGGTTAGCTCGAGAAGGCTTACTTGGCTCACTCGCTAAAGTCAATCTTCCTGTGTGTGAATCGTGTTTAGCCGGTAAGGCATGTCGCAAGCCTTTCGGAAAGGCTAAGAGAGCCACCGAACTCTTACAATTGATCCACTCCGACATTTGCGGACCCATGAGTGTGAAGACCCATCAAGGGGCTTCCTATTTCCTCACATTTATAGATGATTATTCACGATATGGATATATCTATTTGATCGCTCACCGCTATGAAGCGTTAGATTGCTTCAACACTTCTTGGCAGAGGTTGAGAATCAATTAGGCAAAACCATAAAAGTTCTTCGGACGGATCGAGGACTGAATATCTTTCGGATGAGTTCCGAACTTTATGTGAAGAAAAAGGAATACGCAGACAGTTAACTATTCCATATACACCGCAACAAAATGGTGTTGCTGAGAGACGGAATAGAACACTGTTAGATATGGTTAGGTCGATGATGGCGCAAGCCAACCTTCCAATATCTTTTTGGGGGGATGCTATAATGACTGCGGCCTACATCCTTAACCGCGTACCTTCACAGTCAGTTCCTTCTACCCCTTATGAGATATGGCGTGGTGAAAAACCAAATTTAGATAATCTACGGCCATGGGGTTCAGCGGGATATGTCCATGACACTTCTCACAAGTTTGGAAAACTTGGCCCTAAAGCTAGAAAGTTTATCTTTATAAGATATCCTGAAGGCTCTAAGGTTATGTCATGTATGGACAACATCCGAATGGAGGAATGACAGAAAAAGACGTCCGAGATTTTGTTTTCTTAGAAACGAAATTTCCTAGTATCGCGACACTGGAAAGAGTCTTGATCTCCATGAGTTGGATGACCCTAATGATATTCTACCATCTTCCAGCGAAGGGAGGGAATTATTCCTAACCAGAAGCCGCCGAGATAGTAGAGATGATTATGATAGTGGGAGCTTTGTGCCCGGTGAGAGCACACCTATAGAAGAACAAGACGATCAGATACGCCGTAGCAAACGTGGACCATGCCTCGTCGTCGATTGAGATTGAAGAGGAGCCCTTGTGTGCCAGCTTGTTGATGATGATGAGCCTACTTTTGTTAAAAGAAGTATTAACTTCATCTACTAGTAAAGAGTGGAAGGAAGCAATGCAAGATGAGATGGCTCTATGAGTAAGAATCAAGTTTGGGAACTTGTCGACCTCCCTCCAGGGCGTAAGGCTATTGGAAAAAATGATTTTCAAAGTCAAACGCAAGGCGGATGGATCTATCGACAAATTAAAGCACGACTTGTGTGGCGAAAGGATATACTCAAAAGGAGGGTATAGATTTCGATGAGACATTCTCCCCAGTGGTGAGTTCACATCGATTCGCCTTATTCTAGCCATTGTTGCACATTTAGACTTAGAACTTTTTCAGATAGATGTTAAAACAACATTTCTCACTGGAGAACTAGACGAAGAAATTTATATGGTGCAACCAGAAGGTTTTGAGGCAAAGGGACAAGAGCGCAAAGTTTGCCGTCTCAAACGTTCCATTTATGGCCTCAAACAATCGTCTAGACAGTGGTATTTTAGATTTCATAAATCTATTATCTCATTTGGTTTTGAGATGATTGAAGAAGACCACTGTGTGTATGTAAACGTATGGCGGAAAAGATTCTTATTTTGTCATATATGTTGATGACATTTTATTGGCTGGAAATGACATGGAATCTATCGAAGCCACTTGAAAATGGTTGTCTTCTGTCTTTGATAAAAGACATGGGTGAAGCAATTATGTGCTAGAAATAAAAATCACAAGAGATCGCTCGAATAACTTCTGTGTTTGTCACAGGAGACTTATATAAATAAGATTCTTGAGCGATTCCAGATGCATTATTCCAAACCCATCGATACTCCAATTGATAGAGTTGTGTTTTAAGTATCAGTCAATGTCCCACAACTGATAAGGAAAAGAATGAAATGTCTAAAGTGCCATATGCTACTGCAATTGGAAGCTGAATGTATGCCATGTTATATACACGGCCAGACATTAGCTTTGCGGTGGGCCTTGTTAGTCGTTATCAAAGTAATCCCGGTCTCGTTCACTGGAAAGCAGTTAAGAGGATTTTTCGATATCTTCGTGGTACTTCGGACTTTGTCTTATGTTACAAAGAGGTGACTTAAGATTGAGAGGTTTCAGCGATGTTGATTGGGCCGGTGATAAAGATGACGCAAATCCACCTCAGGCTATGTGTTTATGTTAGGTGGAGGAGCCATTTCTTGGTGTAGCAAGAACAACGTGCATCGCTTTATCCACCATGGAATCAGAATATGTGGCTTGTTCGGCTGCATGTCAAGAGGCTGTTTGGTTGCAGAGTTTTCCTACAGCAATTGGCCATGACACATTTGTCAAGGCGGCAGTGGTGCTGTATGTTGATAGCACATCGGCCTTGGCCTATGCTAAGGAACCTAATATCATGGCGAACCAAACACATTGACATTCGTTATCACTACATCGGGATTTAGTTGCAAAGGAGTTGGTGGTCTTCGACACATTTCATCAGGTCATATGTTGGCCGATCCACTAACAAAACAAATCCCGAGGAGGCATTTGTAACCCATATTAGAAATATGGGATGTGTAAATTGTGATGTGCACAATTATTGATTGACAATAAGTTATTATGTTTTCCTTCCTTATGTGTGTCTATAGTTGGAATACTTTACACATCAAGAAAAGTGTCACTAGGCTCTGAATGGATCTCCTCACACGGGTCATTCGCCTTGGCGCTAAGAAAGCGAGTAAGATGAGACAATTTTTTATCTATGGCGCTATTAGAGCGAGCAAGATAAATTTATATCTATGGCGCTATGAGAGCGAGCAAGATATTTTATTTTTTATTGTCGCCTTAAGATGAGTTAAGATGAGGTCCCTCTGGATCGATCACAGAATATGAGAATCAAATCCGTGAAGCCTTCATTAAGCCGGTTGCGAGTTTTATGATAAGAGGTCGTGAGACTCGGGTTAGCCGCAGTGGGAGTGGCTAGACTAAGAACCGTATGGTGTTTTTATTATGTTGTATGTGACACACCCATAATGATGAAAGAACACCGTAGCATGTGTACCACATGTGCGTAAAACGACCCTTGAAGAGAATGATGAATGAGATCTCTGTTTCATCATTGTGTGAGCTCTTGGATCATAATTCATTGATCCATCTGTACCCTTAGGACTTGAGATCTATGTCATGAAAAGGAAGCTTGATGTCGCTACTTTAGCATGCTCCTTAGGGCTATGGTTGATACAGTCCAGCGGGACATGACTAGGAAAGCAGTCAAGACTAATTGAATTGACATGAGAACTCAAGAAAGACATCCAAATATTGCACCATGTTTTGTGGTTCACACCTCGAGGGACTATGTCGACTTAGTGGCGATAAAGTCGTGAATACAAAACGTTAGAGTTTTGACGTCGCTAGTTTTTAAGAGATCCAGGATGTCAAAGCTGGTGAATATTAAAGATATCTAGGGTACTACGAGATTCTTTTGGAGTATTGTGATCTGTTAGTTTTGGTGATAACTTAATAGATCACTACTCATTTGTTGTGCTAACTCTCGTAAGATCGCTCACTCCATTCGTCGTATGTTAGATTGAGAAGCAAGTGTAGAAGAGATGAATTACTCTTAGTGAGCAACTGACATTTTACTGTGCCCTGTGTGGGCAAGTGGGAGATGTTAACCTTTGGAGGTGGTTGCCCACGTGGGGCACCAAACGTTTGGGAAGGAGGCAAACCGCCTCAGCGGTTGTCTCCCATGCGCAGTAGAATTCCGGGAATATGGTCCCAGAACAGAGCCCAGCGCAGATAGGACTGTTGGTTGCTCTCCCATGCGCAGTAAAAAACAGTACGCTCTCTCTCTAGCGATTCACACTGCGCAGATCTCCCTCTCTCTCTCTCACACACACAAGTGCAAGGCTTCTCTCACGGGACATCACCATCGCATCCTGAGGACGTTTGGAGTGAGGAAACTACGAAGAAGACTCTTGTAGACTTCTTCTCGATCCTACGAGATTCCGCAACGTACGAAGTACACACCTCGACCAACATCGAACAAATTTAATAAAAAATAAAATATGTGTTTATAAACAAGCCTTACATCTCTTCTCCCCTCCCAAGAGAGCACAATCTCAAATAAAGAACAATTCTTTTTTGAAGAGGCATGTTAAAAATTTCACCCATCTTCACAACCTATCTTAACCAATCATTCGACTCCGATCCGATTAATCTTATATCCCAAGGAAAGTCAAACCGCCAAAGATGTCTGTAAAGAATGAGAAACGAGGTGAGAAATACTATTCATATACGCATAAGACATTCGACTACAATACAATACTTAGGACATATTAGGGTATATCCAACATATGCCGATTGGAAAGTCATCTCAAAGAGAAAGACTTACCGTAGGGCAACATGTGGGTTGATAATGGTAAAGTAAAAGGTGGTGAGTGGGGGCGAGGATTGACCATAAGATATAAAGTCTCTAATTTGATGTCTAAATTATATTTTAAAATTTAAATTAATATTAAAAACTTAATTAATATTTTTAAATCCTAGCAATAATATTTAGGAACCTAATTATTTTATATTTGGAGCTCACATCACCATTTTAGAGTCTAAAAGATTATATTTTAAAGTCTACATTATTATTAAAAACTTACTCATTTTTTAAACCCTAAACATAATATGCTAGAGCTTAAATTTATATTTTGAAATCTAAATTAAACGATCATCGATCACCGTTAATCATTAGTCGGTTAATTATCGTTCACTAGTCCTCACTGTCATTTTTACTGCTACTCTCTCTCCATTATCGTTCGCCGCCACTCATCACTCCTACGTGGCATTCAAAGTGACGTCGTGTGAGGGCCACCAAAGATGCCAAATTTAATTACCGCACTTTCTAATGCATGCAAACTTTTCTCCGCTTCTTTGCTCAAATAAAAAAAAATTTACATGCTTCTAATGTGGACAAAATGTTGAAAATATCAGGGATAATTCGACCGCATGGATGATAACAAGGTAGAAAGAGAGAACCGTGAGCGCACAGCTCGAAAACGTGAGGTCATGATCGTCATCATCGGCCAGAAGCAAGCGTATCATTGGATACCGCGATAAAAAACGAGGACCACACGCAGGGCGCAGGATCCGTGGAACTGGAAGGGCCACAATGCGAATAATCGCACCGGTCGTGGTAGGCACCACCAGGCAGCAATGTCGTTGGTACGGCGGCATCCTCCGGAGTCCAGAACAGGCGCAGGAGCTGGAATTTGAAACCTGGCTGCTGAAAGAGACAAAAAAAAAAGGAGGGGCAAACCTGGAACTATACGAGACCGCTCTGCTTAAAATCTTCCGGAAGTAGAGGGCGAATAACGGCTACTGTTAAAGCGCGAGACGGCGCGGCGGTGACCTCGACACGCCCGTCCACTCCATTGTAACGCAACGGGAAAAAGATTCATAAAAATTTGATATTATGATTTTAAAATAAGGATAAGGATTCTGACTATATATAAGAATAATGCTGCGGTGATATAACTAATTTTGTGTCTAATCATTTGATTAGATCATTTACTTCTATTTTTTGCTCATTTAATCAATGTATTTGTCCTTTTCTACATATATGTAAATACTCTTTTTATTTTACCTCACCGCATGTTTTACTATCCATATGTTATTTTAACTATTTTTTCACGACTTGATAAGTGAAATTTGTGTATACAAAGTTAGTTTTAAGGGGAAAAGAAAGGAAATACTTAGGTTTTGAAGCGAGATTTCTTTCCTTGTCAAACCGCACATAATAATTTCATAAATTAGGGAGGTAAATTGTCTTGATCTCATAAGATTTATACGGATAAGCATACCTATATCTATATCAGTCATAATAAAGGTGATTGTTCGACAAGTGAACTTATAGTTTAGTCTTCTCGAATAATTTCTTTATATATTAAGAATTTAAAAAACATTTTCAACTCGGATGATTGAGTATAAAATTTTACTTGACTTGTTTGATGTCTGATTTGATTGATTGGATATCTCATCATTAGTTAGATGTCATATACGATGTGATATTTGACCAATCAAATTAGATGTCGAGCAAATCATTTAGACATTTCTATTCAATCATCCGAGTAAATTTTTTTTTTAATTTAGTGGACATGATAAAAAAAATACATTTGTTTTGAAGCTCTACACTAAATATTAATTGCATAGAAATATATATGTTGAAAATTTATTATATCGGAGATATATATGGATGGGGTGGATCTCACCCAAGTCGAGAGCTATTTGAAATACATGGGTGGAGGTGGACTCCACTCACGTCCTATGTATCTCAACCGACTCTTGTCGAAATCAAAGACAAGTGTTCTATTTTGAAAGAGAAAGACTTAGTGCACTTTCATATTGCACTTAAAGTGCAATATGACTAGACACTATGTCCATGTGGCACCCAATAATTGGGTTGCCACTTTATCACACCCCATGTGAGGGGTGCCACATAGGTGAAGTACCTAGTCATATTGCACTTGAGTGCAATATGAAAGTGCACTAAGTCTTTCTCATTTTGAAAAACTCTCGGGGGCACATTCATGGTGTGAAAAAATATATGACACATCTATTGGGAGTGAGCCATGCATCCACCTTTTTTCTAAAGGCTAGGAACACATGGCACAACCCTAAAAGGGTGTGCCATGTATTTGCACACCACGTTGTGTTTTGAGAGCTTCTTTTTTTTGAGAAAAAATTAGTACATTTGATATTATATTTATATTTATACTTATATTTTTTACTTCTCGTTCAATAATATATTGTGCTCTTAATATATTGACTAATAAAAAATAAAAATATAAGTGCAAATCACACTGCAATAAAATTTTCTTCTACTTTTTTTCTTTTTTCACCCTAGTTATGGTTGACCTCCCTTGGAGGCTCCCCGTTGCGGTCACGTGAGTTTCCTGGTGGTGACGGGACCACGTCCCTCTCTCTTCCGCAGCGCGCTCTGCCGCTGGCCCGCGCTCGTCAACCGAGGGAGAGAGGACTCGCGAGAAAGTGTCGGGACACCGCCACCCCCCCCTCCCCCCCGCGTGAAAGAATTTTTATCTATGGTTCCCGTTATCGATGTGATTTTTTCAACTCCGGTTCAGGCGAATTCGCGGTCTCCCGCGCCGCTTTGACTCGCCTGCGTGACTCGGGGCCCGAGTTAAAAATCCGCCGCTCTCTCTGCTTCGAGATTTTCTCCTCCCACCCCGCCAAACACCGCCGTGCTGCACCCTCTTCTCCCCTCGGTCTCTCACATCATAGCTCGCGGCAGCTGCAACCCCAGCTTCCCGCCCGCTGGCAGCGGGGAAGAAGGCGCTGCCATTCCCGCGCCGCCGCACGGTGGCTGCCGTCCGTCATCGTCAGGTCTTTGCTTGGGAAGCTACTTGCCCTGTCGCCAGTGCCTATTCCGCTGTTTCTCTTTCTCTCTCTCTCTCTCTCTGACTTTGTCTTCAACAAAAGGGAGGAAGAAGGTTGGAGGACGGCTACCGGGGTGGAGCTCGCTTAAGAAGATTTTCTGAATTATTTTAAGCGGGATCCGGTAGGAGTGGGGGGCGGCAGTCGGTTCCAGGGTTGGCGACGTGCTGTCGTCTCCCTCCCCCATGGTTTAAGAAATTTGGTGCAAATCTGTGTAGAGGTCTGCCATCTATGACGACCGGGACCCCTGCACGACCAATGCGGGAGGCATTTGCCGCGTTTCGGAGGGGTGGTCGCCTTGGATGGCAGATCTCCTCGGCCGTGGGGCTGCCGAGCGCGACGTTGAGAAGGTCTAGGCTGTAGCTTCTCTCCTCCATTTTTTCTCTATTTGGCGGCTCTTTGTTCCTGTGGATGTCGCCTTACTGGTGTTTTTCTCAGACTGCTTCTTCTCATCTCTGCTGAGTTTATCTGTTTATAAGTTTATGCCACCGTCCGTTTCCCCGGCTTGTCTTATTCATTTAATCCCGGCTGAATAGCACGAACGAGGTAGATGGCTTCAGTCTTGGAAGTTGCGCGATTTTGTATGATTGTAATTTTTCCTGCCTTTTTTCCTCTGTCCGACATGAAAATGATTTGGAAGATTTAGTTGTTTGGATTATAGCAGCTTTGGGGGTGCTACCCATGTTTTCTTGTTGGGTTTTTCCTACCTGTGGGTATTGTAGTGCACAAAAGCTTTACAAGTGATTAAGGTGAAGTAGGATTCATGACAGATGGAAATAGTTGGCTCTGCCGTCAAAGTTCACAAGAGTGCTACATCGCTGGAAACTGGAAATAAATAGCCAGCTTAACAATATCAAACAATTCATCGTAGAATGCTGAGCAAGGACTTGGGCCTGCTGAAGAATTGGACATACTTATCAGCCAATTTCGAAGCTTATGCTGGCCTGTTATCTTGTGGTCGTGCCTAAATAAAAGATCAATTTTTGGATAATGGAGACCTACCTTAAATGGTTTTCATTTTTGATCTGTTCTTGTTTAAATTCTGGTTCACGACTGTTATCTGAACCTATATGTATATCTAACCGGGTTTGATCATGGCTGCAAAAATTAAACCAAATTCAAGCCCATTGATAGCAAAAGCAGTTGGGCCATTTCTCTTTCCAGCACTTGTTCGGACTGCCTATTTTCTTGGCTTTTTTCTAGACTCTATTAATCAAGGAAGAAAAAATTGGAACGCTTCAAATGTGGAATATCGAAATGTCAGAGGTACCCTCAAGAGTTACCATCAAGAATCTTTAACAAGTCTCATGTTCAACTTCAGTACCAAACTGCACAGACTTCCCAAAAAGATACAAACTTGCCTCTTTATTGATTTTGCTGTTATGTGGTATTTGGACAAACAAAGCCTTCCTAGTTTTTATAAAACTGTTGGAAGTCAAACATGCGTTCTAAGTTTATCTGCATCTTTTGGCATTGGGAACTTCTGGAAAATAGGATGCACAGTTTTGTGCTGACTTAATAGAGCAGCATTATCAAACTATGTCCGACATATCCACAACGTTTTTGCTACTTTTTACTTTTAGATCTGTAGGTAGGTTGACTTAGAAGTTCATATTTCTCCATGAATCCTTTGGCCCGTCCAGTGGCTTATTGATAATTATTAATTTCCTCATCCTTTTATATATGCATTAAGATGAAACCCCTGCTGGACATCATCACACATGTTGCTTCTCTTGCCACTGGGGATGACCAAATTAGCTGCCTGACTGGAACAAACTTCTCAGCTCAGATTTCCCATCTTTTTGGCTAAATCTGTTTCTATGTTTGTATCTCTTGGAGTTTCCTCACCTGTATTAATTTCTTCTAAAATAGTTGGGTTGATATCAATGTTCATAATTTTTCTCCAGAATGTGCTTGTCTTTTGAGATTGTCTTCAACAATGATTGTTACAATTTGGATAGTCCTATTACATTTCTTTCTGTTTCTGCAAACAGAATAACAATACTGTTAATGATAATTTCATATTTGAGAGTTGCTTTATATTGGATTTTATTTTTGCTTTTATTTTTCACTTTAACCTGAATGAATTTTGCCGTTGCTGTCACCCTTTCATGGGCTTGATTCTTGTCTCTCCTAATGCTTATGCCTTATCACCAGCAAGGTCTTCCTATTCCACTCTACTGTTCTGATGGTTTATAGCGCATCTCAAGAAGGCTAATTTGTTTGCACCTGACCTTATGCATAGTCATAACTAATTATTAGATTTTGTGCTGTCCCTTTGAATTTCTTTGTCTTTGTGTTTTTGAAGGCAATAATTGCTTTGAAGAAAGGCACCCAGCTGCTTAAGTATGGTCGCAGAGGAAAACCAAAGCTGTGCCTATTTAGACTTTCTAATGTAAGACTCTATGCTAATTGTTTAGCCTATGTCTTTCCCTGAGAACCTAGTGATTTTGCATTCTTTTATCTGGGTAATGACTGGAGTTGAAGCAGACATCCTTCACATGTGACACACATCCATCGTATAGTCCTAGCTAGACTTGATTAAGCAGGCACCTTTCACATGTGACACACATCCACTGTATAGTCCTAGCTAGACTTGATTGAACTTGGTCAGAATTGGATTGTGATATCATCCAAACAGGCAAACACTTTCAGAGTTATCAGATTGTGTTAGTAATTAGTCACATTTTCTTTCTAAAGTTGTTTCATATTATGCATGGTAATTTAAAGGGTTCTGTTGTTTGTTGGTCATCTGATCTTTTCTAGTGGAAATGAAAAATTACAAAAATTTGGGAGGAAGGGTTAAGAGTTGACCACTATTGTTTTCCTGGGAGTAATGGTACTTACCATATAAAATTGTGCAGGGTAATGAAGTTGATTTATCATGTGCATACGTAAAATTGTAAAATAATTTTCTAATAT
This sequence comes from Colocasia esculenta, assembly GCA_014218235.1. Classification (NCBI taxonomy): domain Eukaryota; kingdom Viridiplantae; phylum Streptophyta; class Magnoliopsida; order Alismatales; family Araceae; genus Colocasia; species Colocasia esculenta. The sequence goes on from CM024764.1 coordinate 86,079,680, forward strand.
CATGATGGTGATTTGTTTAGCATTACCTTTTGACTTCTGGGCACCCCTCTTCAATTGTTCATCTTGACATTTTTTTTAATGTGGACCGAAATGTCTTGGATTTCTACATTTTTTTTGGGTGTGGGAGTTTTCCAGTATCAGAGAAGAGAATGCCAAACCGCATCCTTCTCAGACTTAGGTTTCCATTCTCATATTTTTCTTCTGGTATGTAATCCATCTTCTTACATGCAGGACGGGTCATCCTTGGATTGGGTTTCTATCAGTGGTCAAAGGACATTGAAGTTAGCTTCTGTTTCAAGAATTGTCCCTGGACAAAGAACTGTGAGTATATGTATTTGCAGTGGTTGGACATTGTCAACAAGTTGCGGAGCTCCTTATGATCTATTTCGCGATTAAATTTTGACAGTCACTGCATCTCTATGGTCCATTGCTTTTCTCTTTGGAACTAAACTTGATTCTTGTTTTTCAGTCTGTTTTTCAACGGTTATATCAACCAGAAAAGGAACATTTGTCCTTTTCACTTATTTATGATGAGGGGAACCGATCCCTTGATTTGGTAACTACACTTCTCTTTAATTTCTATTCTCACCTGTTCTTCATGTAAGCTTTGTAGCACTAATGATGGCTATATACATGGCATTATTCCCATCACCCTTAGGTATGCAAGGACAAGTTTGAGGCAGAGGTATGGTTTGCAGGACTCAAGGCATTGGTTTCTTCTGGTCAACGTGTTCATTCAAAACTTGATGGATGGACTGATGGAGGGTTTTACGTTGATGTAATACTTTCATCTTGAACTAAGCCTTTCATCAGAAAATTTGTTAAATAATTACTTTAATATCTGTGATTTCTATATAATTGGGCTTGCTGAGTGCATATTTGAAGGAAAGGACTTGTGATCAAAGTTTGCTTAGGCCAGAAATTAGGGCTGGAAATATGGAGTTCCATAACCACTAGGAGTTCTTATCTTTTGCTGCATAGATGGATTTTTGAAAGTGAAACCAGAGAGGATTTACTGTATACTGTAATTCACCAAGAAGAAAAGCCTTAACAATCAACCATAAATGGATCTAGAGAGATTCTATCTACTATCTAGCAACATTTTGTCCAAAAGTTCTGGGTAAGTATGCAGAAAGAGATAAGATAGAAGATACTAGCAAAAAAGAGCCAAGAAGAGGTGACAAGTGACACTTGAACAACTTGTACCTTGCTGGTCTCCTTGGGGCTTCGACTGCTAGGCCTTCCTTTAAAGGAAGATGGAAAAGGTATACTTTTTATTTTCTGGAAAATGCTGTGTAATCTGCAATCTAGAATGCTCTATTAAGACCTGAGACATATTACTCATTACAAAACTGAAACTTATTGCTCATTCAATGTCATATCACAGCCATTGATGGTAATCTCATGTAATGATGTTTACATGCTTCTGGCGCATTGACGTTAATTTACCTTCTAAATAATAAGAGGTAATGGAGCAAGGAGTAGTTTTGTTTAGGTTCTTTTGCCAAATTTTTATGAACAATTTTTTGCGACTGCCTTTCTTCATGCTAAAAACAATGATATCGCCTTTTATTGGATCTTAATTTTGACTGAAGTGGGACTGTACCACCAATAGATTAAGCAAAGTAACGATTGAGATAGAAAACAGATTCTAGGATTAAAAGATGGAAGGAAACATCATAGCTTAGTATAGTTATAATACACAGAGAAAATCTTCTTTTACATATCACAACAGTTAGTCCTAACTCATATTGAATTGAAGAATTTTAAACAAAACATAGGAAGAAGCTTCTGTATGTGTGAAGGTATACACCCCTTAGCCTGTGCATTCTTATATGGCCCATGCCTTGAAATTATGGTATGTACAACCATCTCAGTAATCCACTGAACCACAGGATTCCATTGTATGTTATTACAGAGCAATGAGCTCAAAATAGACCTGAATAGACTTAGCCCTTTTCTTTGCTTGTCTCCAATTTTGTAGTTACCTGGTCAGATTCCAAAGTAAATTATCATCTCCATATTACGTTCTTCGAGTTCAAGATTTTATCTGATGATTTCTTTGATTACTATCGCATGATTGTCTATCTTCCAATCAGCAGTTGTTTAATCTACTATACACATAATGAGAATACATGCCATAAGTTTGGATTCTCTGTCTTTCTGACCGGAAGAGCTTTCCTCTACAGTTCCACATTTCTTCAAACTCTGCTGTTGTGGGATTGACCAATAGGGGAGGCAGGCTGACCACATTTCACCATTCCCTTATGTCTGCCCACTTAATTGGTAGCTCTGAGATCTAGCTGTAGTAATATGGTACTTGTCCACCATTCCATTTTCTTGGGAATACATTGCTTTTTGGAACTCTTCTTAAGATGCATCATCTGAAGTTACAGTTTGGGGGGGGGGGGACCTTACATCTCTATTTCATCAAATGAAATTGGGTTTTCTTGCACAGGAACCATTCTTACGTGAAAAATTACAAATATGTCATCGTTGCTAAAATATTGTCAAATATGCCACTTGTAAATGGAAAATGTTGCAGATATGCCATCCCATTGATGTGGTTTACTGTTGGCACCAAAAATATCCAACCCAAAAACCCACAAATACCCAAACCTCCATAAAAAGCCAAAATCCCATAAATTCCCCAAAAAAATCCCAAAACCTCCATTTCCCAAAACCCGTAACTCCAAAATACCAAAATTCCTCAAACCCCAAATTCCCAGAAAATGCCCATTTTTGAAAATACCAAAAAATCCCCAAAAACTCCACAAATCCAAAAATTACCCAAAATTCCCTGAAATTCCAGAAATTCCCCAAAACCCCAAAGTTTCCTAAAAAAACCCAAAAATCCCTAGAAATCCCGAAATTCCCAAAAATCCCACAAAAAACCAAAAAATACCAACACCCCCTAAAAAATAGGCCCAAATGCCACCCTCTGGTTGGGGTCCGGAAATTACAGAAAATGACACCCTCCGGTTGGGAAATTACAGAAAATGCCACCCTCCGGTTACACCCAACCGGAGGTGGGGTACCTCCGGTATCCCAAACTGGAGGTACCCCCCCCCCCTCCGGTCCCTCTCTCACCCAAACTGGAGGTAGGGTACCTCCGGTACCCCCCCCCCCCTTTCCAACCGGAGGTGGGCACCCCCCTCCGGTTGCCACCAACCGGAGGGGGTCCCCCTCCTTCCAAACCGGAGGGGGGTACCTCCGGTTGGACCCCCAACCGGAGGTACCCCACCTCCGGTCCAACTGGAGGTACCCCACCTCCGGTCCCCCTCCTCTCACCCCCCTCACTTCTATAAAAGGAGGGGGGGTGTTAGCAAGGAGGGGGTCTTGGACCCTCTCTCCCTCTCTTGAAGGGTTGGAGCCCCCCCCTCTTTGGCCCCTTAAGGCCTTTGCCCCTCTTGTGAAGCTTTCCACCCTTGGGGGCTGTTTGCCCACCACCAAACACCCAACCGGAGGTACCCCACCTCCGGTCCAAACCCAACCGGAGGCACCCCACCTCCGGTCCACCAAACACCCAACTGGAGGTACCCCCACCTCCGGTTCAAACCCAACCGGAGGCACCCCACCCCCGGTCCATTCTACCTCTACCCATTCCTATAAAAGGAGGGGGTTCTTACCTTGAAGGGGGCTTGGAACCCTTTGGAGTCTTGGGAGATTTGGAACCCTTGGGGCCTTGGGCTCTCCAAAGGGGATTGCTGCCCCACACCCAAGTGTGGAAGAGAGGGACTTCTCCATCTCCAAGAAAGGGGTTGCACAAATTGCAGAAAAGTCCCTGGAAGGTGGAAAATTGCAGAAAAGACCTTCTACTGTCCAAAATTGCAGAAATGTCCCGAGAAAGGTGAAAATTACAACACCCCTGCTGTCCGAAAAATTGCACGGGAGCCCTCGGCATGTGAGAAATCTCATAAAGGCCTCGGGAAGAGCAGAAAATTGCAGAAATATCTCCGGGATGGGAAAAATGCAGAAATACCCTGGTAAAGGGGGGAAAATTGCAAAACTGGTCTTGCTATCCAGAAGATTGCATAGAAGCCCCCAATTTGTGGAAAATTGCAGAAAGGCCCCGGGAAGAGCAGAAAATTGCAGAAATATCCCAATTTGTGGGAAAAAGTGCAGAAATGTCCCAAAAGGGCTGGAAATTGCAGAAAAATCCCCGAAGGGTGTAAAATTGCAAGGAGGCCCCTCTGCTGCCCAAAAAATTGTAGAAAGATCCCTGAAAGGTGCAGAAACTGCAGAAACACTCGATTGTGGGGAAACTTGCAGAAATGCCTCTGTCGTTGGAAAAATGGCAGAAATAATCCGATTTAGGGGAAAACCACATGTAAACCCTCACGGAGTTCAAGAATTGCATGGAAGCCTTTGGTCGGACCAGAAAATGGCACGAAGCCCAAGTTCCAAAGGCGACAGAGCTCAAGGCGGAATGCCGTTGGCACAACTCGGTGGAGCGGTACTCACGTCACTTCTCTGAAGCGGCGTGCGCTCTCTTGAGTCGAACCTGGGTTAACCCCACTTGCCAAAGGTGCTCTGAAAAGTTAGTTAATGACAGAAATGTCCGAGTATGCCAATTAATGGCGAAGACACTTGAGGAAGTAAACAAATGGCCGAAGCATTCAGGAACGCCCATAAATGGCAGTAGCACTGATGGAAGCCAATAAATGGTGGAATTACCTAGGACTGCTCAGAAAGGCCAAGAAATGGCAGAAGCTGCTCGGAAAAGCTAGGAAATGGCAGGGATGTCCGAGAAAGCCAGGAAATGGTAGGAACGTCTGAGAAAGCCAAAAAATGGTAGGGATGTCCAAGAAAGCCAAGAAATGGTAGGGATGTCCAAGAAAGCCAGAAAATGGCAGGAATGTCCGAGAAAGCCAAGAAATGGCAGGGATGTCCGAAAAGCCAGGAAATGGTAGGAACGTCTGAGAAAGCCAAAAAATGGTAGGGATGTCCAAGAAAGCCAAGAAATGGTAGGGATGTCCAAGAAAGCCAGAAAATGGCAGGAATGTCCGAGAAAGCCAAGAAATGGCAGGGATGTCGAGAAAGCCAGGAAATGGCAGAAATGTCCAAGCAAACCAAAAAATGGTAGAAGCACCCGGAAAAGTCAATTAATGACGGGAATATCGAGAACTACTCGGGAGAGTCAAGGAATGACGGAAAGAACCCGATGATGTCAGCTAATGGCAGAAGGTAAAAAGGCCAAGAAATGGTAGAAAACCTGGAAATGTCAGTAAATGACAAGGAGACCTCGGACAATTATAGATATAATACTGTCTATGCCTCCTCCAAGTTTCTTCTTCAAAAGACAACATTGGCTAAGTTTTCCATTCTTTGATCATGGTAGCCGATGCTTGCAGAAATACCCTGATGAGGAAAAGTTGCAGAAGTCCCAGAAAGGGCAAAGAATTGCAACAAAATTCTTCAAAGGGTGGAGAATTGCAGAAAAGTCCTTGCAAGGCCAGAAACTGCAGTAAACTCCTTAAAAATAAGAAATAGCAGAAAAGTCCCTTTAAAGGGAGGAAACCATATGGCGCATGCTGTTTGCATGGCTCGGTGGAGCGGTACCCACATCACTTCTCTGAAGCAATGTGCGCTCTCCTGAGCCCAGCTTATGGCTGGCCATCCCTGGCCTTGGGATCGCCAAGAAATGGCAGGAAACCCTGTTAAAAGTCAGGAAATGGCTGAAAAGCCCTGGGAGGTGAATAAATGATCCTAAAGCCCCAGGGAGCCACAAAATGACAAGTGTACCCCGAGCAGTCATTGAATGACTGAAAAGACCTCGGTATACTGAAAATAACAGAAGCACCCAAAAAGGGTACAAGCTGGCAGAAACCTGGCAAGACCGCTCAAAGGTCCCGTCACAATCAAATGGTGACGGTGACCATGAAGCAAACACAATGGACTGGCAGTGATCATCTTGGTGATCCAACAGTCTTATTGCGATGAAATCCAAGTCAACGGCCTGATCATGGCTGAAGCAAATTCAGAAGAATCGGATCGTGATCAAATGAAGTATTGAAGACCCAATTATATAATGGGGACCCCTTGTACAGGTCTTGAAAAACCAATTGTAATTTAAATTACATATGTACAAATATTAAAGTTCTCGATTTTCTTTGCAAGAGTGTGTACCCACAAAGGGCGACCATTAAGGTCATTGTCACAATACAGAGAGACAAAAGGCTTTCTTCGACAGAGAATCAAAGGTGTTCGAGTTTAACTCGATGTAAATTAACACCGACTTCGGTCGGTGGGGAAAGGTCCCGTACACGAAACCCTAATCGCCTGGTAAAATAATGCACGGAATAAATACTATCCAGTAAATGGGCATGTAAAATACTCGCATTAAGCGAACTCCGAAATGTCTGTTTGTACAGACTGGCACGCCCTCAAAACAAAAAGAAAGAAAAGAAAAGAAAGAGAAAAGAGAGGGTGAATTTTTCCGCGTCCGACATTTACTCTCCATCAGTTTAACCACCTGTTTGAGTAAGTCATGAAAGGAAATCTCTTGTTTGCTCTTCGGTTAAAGCGGCCCTATCACTGAGTTCTCATTCTTAAAGTCTTAAAAAATACAATAAGGGCATTTTTGTAAAAAAATGTTAAACTAACGAAAATAATGGAATTTTGGAGGAATATTCGCTTCCATCAAACGGAACAAAGCATGATGGCATATCTGCAACATTTTCCATTTACAAGTGGCACATTTGAAAATATTTTAGTAATGATGGCATATTTGCAATTTTTCACGTAACAATGTTTTCTATGCAAAAAAACCAATAAAATTTGTTGGACCATTTGCATGCTGATAGGGTCTCTGTTCCTTCTTGATAGATCTCTGTCACATGCCTGTTTACTATTTTCCAGGATCTCATCAATGCCTTCAACAATGATTTTTTACAAGCCACAAAACTTTAAATCTTAATTTTTTTTTCTCTTCTTAGAGAATTCTCTGAGTTAAATGTATGTCAACTGAAGTCTCATCTCAGTCCCATATGAGAAAATAAACACTTCCATAACCTCCTCAGGCGCCACACCTCTGTTAATTTCTTCTGTGGCTGTAGATATCTTCTCAACGTGGAAAACGATTTCTGTACACTAGGAATTATATTAAAGCTAGCGTTAATGCAAGGATAATTGTTTCTTGGCATCATCCATTATAGCATTGGTATTATCAGGGTGCATAGTTTTTTGCAAGGTTTTCTGCATTATGTTTTCCTTCTTCTTTCTGTCCGTTCTTTTCATTTGCATTCACATATTTATTTTTCCTCATTCTTTCTAATCTGTGAATTAATTGTTATGTCATTTCAGGGCAATAGGGATCTTGCATCAAACACTTTAAATGATAGTTCTGTCTGTACCTCTCTGGACACAGGTTCACCTGACTATTGCTCGAAACTTCCTGATCATAGCCCAAAACTTCATAATTTGCAAAACATCTATCCCTCTGAAAACCGAGCAGATTTAGAAAAAACAGATGTGACAAATATGCATGTAAAAGGGGCTTCATCGGATGTTTTCCGGATCAGTGTTTCTAGTGCTCCCAGCACCTCAAGTCATGGTTCTGGACAGGATGACTCTGATACTTTAGGGGATATTTATATTTGGGGAGAGGTCATTTGTGACAATAGTGCCAAGATTGGTGCTGATAAAGATCCCATTCCATCAAGTGCTAGAACTGATGTCCTCTTACCCAAGTTGTTGGAGTCCAATGTAGTTTTGGATGTTCAACAGGTGGCTTGTGGTGTAAGACATGCTGCATTGGTTACAAAGCATGGTGAAGTATTCACATGGGGTGAAGAATCTGGAGGTCGTCTTGGGCATGGAGTGAGGAATGATGCTATCTATCCTCGTCTTGTTGACTCTTTGGCTGTTGGCAGTGTTGATGTTATTGCCTGCGGGGAGTTCCATACTTGTGCTACCACAACAACTGGAGAACTCTATACATGGGGGGATGGTACACATAATGCTGGTCTTCTTGGTCACGGTACTTCCATCAGCCACTGGATACCAAGAAGAGTTGCTGGATCATTGGATTGTCTTCATGTAGCTTTTGTAACCTGTGGCACTTGGCATACAGCTTTCATAACTACAATAGGGCAGCTGTACACATTTGGTGATGGAACATTTGGTGTCTTAGGTCATGGAAACCGAGAAAGCTCTGCATACCCAAGGGAAGTTGAAACATTGATGGGTTTAAAGACCCTAGCTGTTGCATGTGGAGTGTGGCATACTGCTGCTATCGTGGAAGTTATGGTCGGACAGTCCAGCACTAGTGTACCATCTGGAAAATTGTTCACATGGGGTGATGGGGACAAGTATCGACTTGGCCATGGGGACAAGGAGGCACGACTTAAGCCAACTTGTATCTCTTCCCTTATTGATTACAATTTTCACAAATTAGCTTGTGGACATAGTCTTACCATTGGTTTGACCACATCAGGAAATGTTTTTACTATGGGAAGTACTGTTTATGGCCAGCTTGGTAATCCTTTCTCTGAAGGAAAGTCACCATGCCTTGTTGAAGATAAACTTGGGGAGACTGTCACAGAAGTTGCTTGCGGTTCATACCATGTTGCTGTAATGACTAGTAGGAATGAGGTTTATACTTGGGGAAAGGGAGCCAATGGAAGGCTGGGCCATGGAGATGTTGAAGATCGGAAGACACCAACACTTGTTGAGGCTTTGAAGGACAGAATTGTTAAGCAAATTGCTTGTGGTTCCAATTTCACAGCTGCTATATGCCATCATAAGTGGGTGTCTGGCAATGAACAGACTCATTGTTCAGCGTGCCGACAAGCATTTGGATTTACCCGAAAGAGGCACAACTGCTACAATTGTGGACTTGTACACTGCCATTCATGTAGTTCAAGAAAAGCATTTGGGGCAGCACTATCACCATACCCTACCAAACCATATCGTGTATGTGACACTTGTTATGCAAAATTAAACAGAATGTTAGAATCAGCTGGTACAAACACTAAAAGAACTATTGTACCCCGTTTATCGAGTGAAAGCGAAGAGAGGTTTGACATAGCAGATGCAAAATTGTCAAAGAATTCATCACCTAGTAATTTGGATTTGATTAAGAATCTTGACATCAAGGCGGCTAAACAAGGAAGAAAACCCGACTCCTTGTCTTCAATGAGAGCTTCTCAACCTCCTGCACTGTTGCAGTTGAAAGGCTTTGCTTTTCCTACTGCAGCTGACTTGCATTGGGTTTTTTCTGAACCAGACAATACATCAGTTCCTCATTCTGTCACTAGTTCAAGGGCTGTTTCACCTTTCTCAAGAAAACCAAGCCCCCTACGCTCTGCAACACCAGTCCCTACAATGTCAGGTCTTTCTTTCTCCAAAAGTGTTTCTGATAGTTTGAAGAAAACAAATGAATTATTGACCCAAGAAGTGCTAGATTTACGTGCTCAGGTATGGTGTTTGTGTCCGTCTTCATTTGTTTTAGACCCTTTTCTGGCATATTGCTCTTCATCAATCTTCTTGGATACTTTAGGTTGATAGTCTAAAACAACACTGTATGCGGCAAGAATTAGATGCACAAAAGTCAGCAAAGGAAGCTCAGGAGGCCATGAAACTAGCTGCAGAAGAATCTGCAAAATCTAAGGCTGCGAAAGAAGTTATAAAAACCTTAACTGCTCAGGTAATTTTCTGTCCACCTGGTCAATATTCTTTTAGATTGAATGCAGAAACAGTAGCTCAGGTTTAAACTTCTAAGTCATCATTTAGACATTTTAACTAGAATTGACAACACGTATAACAAATGGCTTTCTTTTGTTCATAGGCAGATATATGCACGAGTGATTTAGTCACTTGCTTGCATGTCTCTCCTCCTTGCCTACCTTCATGGTGTGTTCATTCTGCTAAATGATCTGTCAAGAGCAGAGATGGACAATTAGCAATGTGAAATGTTGTCTCTGTTTGTGGTCATCTTTAAAAATAATCCTTTTTCTTGCTTAATTCAGAAATGCCACTCTGATCTGTATTAATATATGTCTACCTCTCTACCTAAAAATATGTGCAAAATACCCTCCAGTTAGGCACTGTAGCCTGTCATTAGACAAATGAAACTAATTTAAACAAAAATCTAACTGCTGTTAAATATATTCTTAATGACTCAATTTGTGAATGAAACAACATCTCTACACAATAAACATAATTGGAAAAACAACCTTAACGCATAACTGCAAAATATATCCTCTGCTGAGGAACTATCATGTTTTCGGCATCAATTAACCACAAGGGTATTGGTGCAATGTGTAGTAGGGTATTTCAATTAATTTGCACATAAGAGTGTCATTTCCATGGATGGGAGTTTCGGCCGACACCGAAATCAAGGTTCGCCGCATCGGGGAATCGGGACGAATCGGGTTTTTCCTGATCCGCCTCGATTCGCCAGAATCGGACCGATTCGCATGGGAATTGGGCGAATCGGTTTCTCCTTATTCGATCCGATTCGGCCGAATCGGACCGATTCGATCCGATCCGGCAAACCATGATCGAAATGTTTCGGACTGGAACGATCCGAAACTGACTGACCAAAACCGGCCTTTTTACTCCCCTCCTAAGGCCGCCCGATATGGCCAAAAATGGGCGAAACAAAACCGAAACAGTATCGGTTTCGGACCTGGCCGATACCGATACCGAAACCGACACTCCCATCCTTGGTCATTTCTGAAGTTATACATGTACATTCATTTTTTTTTGGGGGGGGGAGTACCATAGATAAGGTTTTTCACAAAAAAATAACCTTCTTGCATGTTTTCTAGTAACCTTCCTATATCAATGTAGTGCCAAAAATGCTCTTACAATTAACATTTTGGGATGCTGAGAATATTCTGTTCTCTTCTCACCCATAAGATCAAGTTTTTGTATGAGAGAGAGGGAGAGATAGATCAGAGAGGAGTTAATGCGATAGAAAGGTCAAGGATGTAGAGAGAAAAATTTCTTCCCTTTCAGCAAGATTATGTTTTTGGATGGAGGGTATGAAAGAGTTTCTTGATATTGTCTGATGGGGAGCAAAGTTTCATTTTAAGATCCACATACTTAAGTTTAGGCAGCCATGGAGCATCAGCCTCTAGATGTTTGAAACATGGATGGCAAAGTCGGATCGGGGTGCTGGATCGGAACCAGCGGACCGCGATCCGAGTCGGTCGGATCGCAGGATCCGCCCTATTCCATGGGAATCTGGCCGATCTAGGATTGGCCAGGTTAAAAAATGAAGAAAAATTGTGAAAATTAAAGGGAAAAAATATGAAAAATCAGAGAAATTTGCAAAAAATTATGAAAACACATACAACATTCATTAAATACAAACATAATGAAATTCAATTCTTATGATGTACATGCATTTGAATGTAAAAAAATTGGATTAATGAAAAATTGCAATTTACTTGAACATCATCTCGAGACATGGTTATTTAGCTGAACATTATTTAAGTAAATGTAGTATTTATAGTTTCATTTACTTAATTATTACATGTAAATAAGGAAGTATCCTCCATTTGAATCTAATAAAAATATCTAAAAAGTCATATCTCTTACCAATAAAAAGTCAACTTCCCCATCGAAGAAGAAAATCGCGATTTTGGTCATTCCATCAAAATAACGTCTTTCTAATCCCTCATAATTTGGTATATCTAAAAATTTCATAATTCAAATAAACCCCATGGAACACTAAAAAATTCAAAATCTGGTGAAAAAAGTTAAACATGCATATGACTTATCCAAGGAGTCACTCTCCTCCTGACAACAACTAAGTCCATGGGGTTTATTTGAATTATGAAATTTTTAGATAGACTAAATTATGAGGGATTAGAAAGATGCTATTTTGATGGAATCACCAAAATTATGATTTTCTTCTTAGATGAGAGAGTTGACTTTTATTGGTAAAAGATATGATTTTTTAGATATTTTTATTGGATTCCAATGGGAGGTACATCCTTATTCATATGTAATATCTTAAGTAAATGAAACTACAAATATAATATTTACTTAAATGATGTTCAGGTAAATAAGGTAAGTGGAGGGAATCGGGTGTAATTAAGATAAGCTGAGGGAATCGGGCTACATCAGATGGAATCGAGGTGGATCGTGCAGAATTGGACTGGATCGGTCCGATTTTGCCATCCATGGTTTGAAAGGGTCTGGATAGAGAGGCAAAAGAGAACAGTTCGACAACAATGGCTTTGTCTTGGCATGAATCATTGTTCCTGTTGAGTCTCTGTTAAAGTTATTTGTGTTCTGCAACATTGTGCTATTTGCTTTTTCTGTTGATATGTGACAACATGTCATTGGACACTGCAATATAAATTTTTTCTGCATGTGATCAGATCCAGATCTAGGCACACCAAATTTTGACAACTGTTAGTTTTGAAAATTTTACCTGACTAGAATCCGCTATTCACTTCTCTTGATTGAGTTTTTTAGGGAAATGGCAGTATAGGTTGGACCATCTTTGGTCAGTAGTGATCTTAATGAGAAAGCTTAAATTGCATGCAATGAACAGTATAACCTGTGGTCATCCTAGTTAATCATCAGTCTTGCATTTTAGAATGCCACACCTCATGATCGTGACATTTCATTGTTAATGCTTGAATTGTTTTCTTATTCCACTTTTCCCCCCTATTTTTTCTTTCTAATTTTGTTTCTTATTGTCTTACATTGAAAAAATTTTACAGCTCAAAGAAATGGTGGAGAAACCGCCCCTTGGAGACTATGATAGTGATGGCATCAGGTCTCTTTACATGTTGAACGGCATTGAACCACATGTACTTCACAACTCAACTGGGGATCAACAACTAAGAAATGGGAGAAACAATTCACATCCGTTGACAACTGTTTGGTGCTCCCTAATAAATGGAATTTCTAGTCCAACTCAGGTCCCTAGAGACTCTCAAACACTTCAAACAAATGATAATTTTCAGGCTCAAAGAGTTGCAAGCTCCAATGGAGAGAAACAACTGGATATGGTACATCATAAGAGTAATGGAACAACTGTGACAAGCAGTAAAGCTACACATGTAGATAACGGGGAGCCGGTGGATTTTCAAAATACTGATGGTTCAAAGCCCCGAAGTCCTTCAGCTAGTGCTTCTCAAGTGGAAGCAGAGTGGATAGAACAGTATGAACCAGGCGTTTATATTACCCTTGCCGCATTGCGTGACGGACCTACAGATCTCAAAAGAGTGCGGTTCAGGTACATGATGGCCTCTTTTGTATGTATATTCTTAACTTTTAATTGTTATTCATTCCAATTTTTCATTATTTATTCTGGATTCTTAGTTCTTCATAATATGCCACAAAAAAGAAGATTTACATTGTCCTAATTCCACATGCTGATCACTAACTCTATCCGATAAAGATCACAAAAATTGCACCTTGAGAATGTGGGGAACCGATATTGCATAAACTTTCGATTCAAAAGCCTGCACATGATGTTGAGGATTGATATAGCAACTTTGGGTCCAAAGTTAATGCTAGATTATTATTGTTGTTCGTCCTACTGTATCAAGAGCACGAAGGGGATGTGCATGTATGCCTAGCATGGATGCCTGGTTTCACGTGCTTGAGCTTAAAACAAAAATCATCTCTAGATGTCTTTTACTATTACTGTTAGTAATCATAAGTATAATGCATGCAAACACATGCCTATCATGGTACATGTATCATGGATGGCAGTTTCAGCCGAAATCGAAAGGCCGAAATGTTTCAATTTCGGACTGAAATGATCCGAAACCGGGTCATTCTACTGTAGCGAATCCGATACCTTAAAAATAATATTTTAATCAGTTTCGGATGGTTTCGTCCGAAATCAGGCAGAAACCGACTGAAACTAAAAGTGGCCATTTTACTCCCCTCTTAACGCCGCCCGATACGGCTGAAACCAGACGAGACCAAAACCAAAATGTATCAGTTTCGGTTGGTTTCGGACCCGGCCAAGACCGAAAATGACACTGCCATCCTTGACATGCATACGGGGCACTTGCTACAACAAGTGGGTGCTAACGACTTCCTGTTGTCGTAAAGTATGACATACAAATGTGTGCACATCGCAGAACATGCATATTTTGCACGTGGGTTTGGAGGGGAGAGGATAGGATAGTTGTGGTTATGGAATTGGCCATTTTCCTTTTCTCATGCAAACACAGAACGGAAAATATGGAATGGCCAATGTCTATCACTATTAATTTTGAGTCTATCACTATTAATTTTGACATCCGGATAGTTTTCTCACCTTTCCTTTGATCACCTGCCAAAGTAATTTTAAAAACTGTGCTTGCAAAATGTGATGCTGCAGCCGGAGAAGGTTTGGAGAGCATCAAGCAGAAATTTGGTGGTCAGAGAACCGGGAGAAGGTGTACGAAAAGTACAACGTCCGTGGTTTGGACGGACCATCATCAACACTGACCTCCCATTCTACTCGCAGACCAGGAGAAGACTTGCTGTCATCTCCCCAGATTAAGTAGACAAACGTTTCATCGCGAACAGGAAACCAGGAAGTTGCACACTCCATTTCGGAAATCAGCCTGCGCTGTTGGAGATCATGCAGGGAACCTTGTAGCGATCGTTTCTTTCCATATTCATATTTATATAGTTGCACATCTTTTCTTCTATTTTCGTTCTTTAATTCTTTTTCTCCAACACCTTCAGGCCGTGAGGCCTGCCTATCGTTAGTGTATATAGAAGTGTCAGTTTGCAAAACAGGAGAGGGGCAGAGAAAGATGTGTCTCACGACTGTACGTTTCTCCCCATCCCTTTGCATTTCAGTTCAGTATTCCTTTTCAGTACTTATCTAGATATCACTCTCAAAGTTTGGCTCGTGTGCAAGATGCAGAGCAAGAGCCCGCAGCAGTCAACTGCCCAGGCATATGAAATTGGCACAGGCATGTAGATAATTTTTCTTTCAACAAAAGCAGGCTCCAGCAGACGTTCTTCCCACGAGATCATGATCCGCCCTGTACATAAATGGAGACAGTGTAAACCCAACTCAAATGCATCCATTACAAATGTACTTATCCGGCATGTCCTCCAAGCACCTGCTATGATCTTGGACAATTGTTGCATGGGCGCACTTTGGCTGGTGTCCTTTGGAAGCTTGATGGAAATCCCAATTTTGATACGTGTTTGGCACCGTTCTAAGTCAGATATTCTTTGTACCATCAAAATGTTCATTACTTTTCATGGAGAAGGATGCTGTGTAAGTTAAAGATTAATCGAGCTTCTATGGCGGTTATGGTGCGCCCTTCTTGTTAAATATTTTTATGCAGGAAGAATCCACCTTTAACATTTTAAAGGTAAAAATGATAGTCTCAACTCTTGAGAGATTATGGATTTACATGGTTATCAAAAGACCCATAGTTCGAAGACATGCTCTTACCATCAACCTGCCTTCTTATTCCCATCGCAGTAATATGTCGGCATGCTCCTATGCACAGCCGATTCCCACGGTAGCTAGAACTGGGTTGATCTGAGATCGTCAGTTCTAGGAGGTGTCAATGGGTGGATTTAGACTAGCCCAATCAAATCCAACCCTACCTAAAATTAAAATAGCCCAACCCAAATCAAATCTAATAAAACACATTGATCGGTTGGCGGCGCCCTTTCTAGCCCAACAAACTATTCCCTCCTTGACCTCGCCGCCGTTCTTGGCCTTCTTCACCTTCTTCGATACCTCCACCTTCTTCGTCGTGGTCGGCGCCGTCAATGCTTAGAATGTGTACGTGCGCTGGCGAAAGCAGAATTCGGGAACCATCTGGATAGCTCGGTGCTGCGATTTCCATCATCTGCTCAGCAAGACCTTCTCCCATTGTTCCTCCTCTAATGCTGAATCGGAGTGTAGAAGAGCTCTCATCATCTTCAGCACCAGGGGTGATCCTCCGCACTTCTAGCAGATCTGCCTCCCAATAGCTTTCAAGGAAGGAGACATCTCGTGATCCTAGCCGTGGAATGCATAATCCTTGAACAGGGACCAGCTGCTCTCCTCTGTCTGTAGTAGGAGGGAATTGTCGCCGCCATGACCTTGGCATTTGGCAAGATGCTCCTTTGTTCTACTTGTGATTAGAACTTGGTTTCCTTTGACACTAACACTCAAATGGTTTTATGCTGTTTCCCATAATCCTAAATCCTCAGGTTCTAGGTCGTCTACCTCAAGCAAGAATCGCTTGTGGGCTAGCTCCCAATGCCACAGATGCACGAGATAACCTACTTCTATGCAGTAGGAGTGCCCAGCGATGGCGTCCATTGTAAGGCACTGCTGGGAGACGGAGGCCCATCGAAGTGCTCATAGATCTGGGGATCTGTGTACACCAGTCGGCACAGGGTCGTCTTCCCGATGCCCTCTTCACGAACTACTAGAATTATGGGTAGATGTTGGTCCCCGTGTTGCTGCTACGGTGATGACGACAAGAGCAGTTGCACGATCTTTTCCTTGTCATATTCTTTGCCATGGACAATGGGTTGGATTAGTTCCGGAGGAGGTGGCGCTGGCAAAAGGATGGTGGGGGGAGGCATCACTGCGATGTCTTCGACTCTCAAGTTGAGCGCTTGAGCATGCTCCATCATGAATCATGATCCCTTCGAATCTTCTCCGAATGTCTGAAATCTGAAGCAGTATTGGTGAGGCTCCGGAGTCGGCGCTGACAGCCGTCCACTGCGCTGCCGCATCCAGCCGCAGCTGCAGTAGCAGCTATCTCAGGGTGCTCCTGCGGGTGCCGAAGTAAGGCACCGTACGCCACCGCGCTCCCGATCTGGATCAGATCAACAACGCTCTCAAAGAAGTAGACAGGGGACGGAGCGGGCTAGGAGAGGACGCTTCGAATGGGGACGTCGACCTCACTAGGCGGCCCCAAGATGTCGAGGGCCAACTCTGAAGTCTGAACTCCAGTTGGGCATATCCAAGTGATGAACAATGACATGTTCTGACTGACAAGTTTTTTTTTTTTTGTAACGAGAAAATCCCGTCCCGTGTGATTTTGTGGGTTCAGAGATTGGTGTTCGTGAACTCCAATGTTGAGATTTGCAGCTCCTACTTTCTATGTACCCGTATTGCTTACCTCACTTAATCAGAAAAATTTCGAATCTACACACTTCGAGGATTGCATGTAATCAGATAAACCTCCTCTAAGAATCGAATTCGGGACCTCCTACTTTTAAGTAAGAGTTCTAACCGATCGACCCAATCGGAGTCCTCCTGACTGACAAGTTTGTTCTCTCTCTCTCCAACCCCCTCCCCCCTTCCTTCCTTCCATTGTCATCACATAGATTTGACTAACGATTTCCATAATATGCACCAAGATTCGCCGCATCATCAATTCGTTTTGAATCGATTTTTTTTTTCTGATTCGCTTCGATTTTGGAGAATCATACCAATTCTCATGGGAATCGATAGGAATTAGTTTGATTCGCATGTGAATCATGTGAATCGAAAATCTCGTGATACACTTTAATTCGTCTAAATCAAACTGATTCGATCCGATCCGTCAAATCATAGTATACATGAGTGGCACGGACAGAAGATCTTATAGTCCAATTCATTTAATTCTCAACTCGTCGTACAAATTGACATTTTTCACCTTTTGAATGTACATTCACATGTTTACACATTTCTTAAAGAAAACAACCAAGTGATTTGATCCTATTTGTTTTCCGGAGTGGGTGTTCTTCTTTTTCTCAAATTTTATCACTTTCATATGTTATAGATGTCATAAAGTGATTTGCAAGGATGACACACTTCTGAGATTCGTTAGAGAGGGGAACAAAGCAGAGTGCCCACAAAACAAAATGAGTGATTAGGGGGGCCCCAAGTCTTGTCTTAGCGGAAAATCCCCTTATATTTAGGTCAAGAATTGATGGGAGAACGAGAGTAGAAGGAATGCTAGTAGGTTGTTAGGTGTTTGAATATTCATACCTTGCTCTATCTTGATGGGTCCTCGTATAGATATTAATTGAGATTTCCAATCTCTCCACAATCTCCTCCATTCTACAAGCAATGTGACTCCATGGGTAGTTTGAGGGAGTCAATGTGGCGTTCGTAGGAATCAACAAAAGTTGTGCCTAGCTGACATCAGCCCTGTGTAAAATTTTTGAGAACTCACCCTTCAATAGTCGAGAAATTTCCTCGTTAATCAATAGGCCTACTTGAGAAACAACTCAATTGTTCTGTGCTAGTATGTTGGGGGGTCGGAAGTGAGGTACGCGAATTAGGGGTGTTAAATTCTTGCATTGAGAAAATGACATGGGCACGGGGAACTTATGTGAATTGTCATGGTAACATGTTGTAATGTCAAACATATTTAGGATGCAAGTGATTTCGTAGGATACCCTGTGGCTAAATATGCGTATGATCCTACATTGGGTGGTTTTGAAGTTATGACCAAACAATAGTTGCTTGATACATATAATTATTCTTATCTGGTGAAAGTTTGAGAACCAAAAAAAAATTAAAATTAAGAAAAAAAAGGGGGGTGTTAAAGGGGAATAGAGATAACACCCAAAATGGGGATATCAATGGGGATAACTCATTAGAGAGGGATCTTGGAATGAGTTACACCCATTTTTCTATCCCCATTTCACACACTTCGTCGCCGACTTCGGCAATTTTGTTGCCGATCCTCTGACGGATTCGTGGCCGATTTTAGATGGTGCTATCAGCCCTTGGGCGGTGTTCTCTGGGGGGGAGAGAGTGCGCCAGGTGGCTCGCCTCCCCCCTCTTTCTTCTCTGTGTCCATCTCTTTAGTCTCCGACCATGCCCTTTTGCTTATTTTCACTCTCTAGATCCACATGTATCGGCTATGGCCTGTTTGCCCCCTTTTCTTTCCCCAGTCTTGTATCGTTTTCCACCCTCGTTTTCCTCTCCCTTTGGTTCGCCCCGTTTGCCTTTTCCAGTCGCCCACCTCACCCCCCAATTGGCCTCCCATCTACCCGATGCCTGCTCCACCTCCCTCACCCCTTCTGCCCTTCATCCCCGTTCCCGTTTTGTCTACTTCACTCCTCTCCCTACTGCCTTTCGCCCCACTGCCTGCTCTTCCTCATTCCACCCCATCTGCCCATCGCCTGCATATTCCCCCTCTTTGTTTCCTTTTCTGCTTGCTGCTCTCTGTTCCAGTTCTCCCCCTTCCCCCGATGTTTTCCATATCCTTTTTCCTTATAGTCTTCCCTTCAATCTTCTCTTGTTAGTTCTTTTTGGGCTGCTTCTGTAGCAAATTTGAATTTTAAAATATCGATAAATGATATTAAATTAGTATTAAATAAGAATAATTTAAAAAAAGGTAGAATAAATAAACCCAATAAGTTAAAATAGGATTTGGGTTTGCACAAATGGTCCATGATTAGGTTAATGGGCCCAAAAGGAAAGAGCCCAACTTGGATAAGAGATGTTTAATGCTAAATTCGTACCTAAAATATAAATAAATAGAAAATGGTTAGGATAATCACTATTTAACTTATAATTATCCTAAAAAAGAGTCTTAGTCCCATCCTAACCCCTTGGCCATGAAATTAGACTTCTCCCCAAAGTATTTAGGTGGATAAATACTAGAAAAATAGAGATAAATATGAGAATTTCGTAGCTAGAGGAGAATGAAAAGTTTTAGAGGTGTTGGACTCTTTAAACAAACAAATACTCTCCAATTCGTCTCTACCAACCCTTAGATCGTTTCTAGAGCATTGGAGAACAAGGAAAGGAGGCTTTGGACGTGGAGAGCAAGGTGAAGGAGGCTAGGAACAAGGAGGATTCGTCATCTTCACACATCTCCAAACCTTAGGATTTCAAGCGTGAAAAGATAGGCAATCTCTCAAGTAAAAATAAATTAAATTCGTCCCTAGGTAGACCATGATCCCTCTTGATGTTTTCCCCAATTTTCATCGTACCATTAGGAGTATTTCATGCTCCAATTCCTGTCATGATCATGTACTCGAACCCACTTGTTTGTCTTCAATCCATGAATACACTTGATTCGTGCTCTGAAACTTTTACTATAAATACTACATAATGTTAGGATTCGAATGATCCTTTTTTCTCCAATTTCTATCATGTACCCTATGCGAATTAAATTGGATTCCATCACTATGTATGCTTTTAAGTAACCAAAATGTCACCTAATCCAAGCATGTCCATATCTTGCCTATTTTCTAATTACTCGTTATTGTAGATACCCTTGCATGTCTAGTTTCATTTAAAATTAATTTCGTGATTTTTGGACATGTATAAGATTTTATGTTGAGTTTTGAATGGCCCTGTATCAAGTCCATGGAGGATTGGCCCGAATACCCAAAGGAACCAGTTCACCCTTGGGGTTCGGCCAGGCCCTCTGAGAACGCGACGGCCCGACCTGTTGCGATTCTCAAGAGGGTCGCTACAGAGGAGCGTGTCGCATCATGAACGCGACGGCTCGACTTGTCGTGATATCCAGGCCCATATCGATTGTCCAGAACGCGACAGACCCCGACATCGTGATCATGGATCGACTGTCCTAATCGCGACTGTTCACCTGTCTTGTTTAGAGTATCTGACAATTGGCCTGATTCCGTTCTAATGAACGTGACCGACCATCCCGTCGTGATTTGAATCGCAACAGGTACCCCCATCGCGTTTCAATAATATATCTGGTAATTAAGTGCAATTATTCATATAATCTCCCAATTATTTAATGGACTTGTCTTCATTTTATCCTCGTGATTTTTTATCGCTATCGCGTCTCTCTGCCTTCGAGCACTCAAGGCATGACAAATAATTTTTTTATACACACTTCTATCTTGGCTGGGACGACCTCTCCATTGGGAATACTCCTGACAGGACCAGGAACTCATTGTCAAGGCTTCCGTAAGTCTCCTTGGCTTTGGCGGACGTCCATTGCCAACGAGCGGGTTGTACCATTAAAACCTATTATACTCTTAGGGATCAGCACGATCCAACGGCCTTAGTGTGTTCTCTCTTACCTTGAGATCACGCCGGACCTCTGGCCTGTATTTATAACACAGCTATTGGACAGTTGTGACTTCTACCGGACTGCTGGCACACGACTGAGTGCTGTGCAACTGTTTTTATCGTCTGTTTATCGTTGTTTTACGAATATGTCCCTATTCTCATCTACTAGCTTTACACTCTCGTCTATTCATGTTCTCTCTAGACTCTCGTCTATTCGTCACTTACTCTCATCTATTCTTGGTACTCTATTGGCCATCCTGTGATTGTCTAAGATAAAAATATGACTATGCTAGGCAACATTATAAAGGGCCCGATCTGGTCCTGAGGAGTGCGCCGAAAGGCTATAACTCGCGGGGGTTTAATAATCAGGGTGTTCGGCATGCACCTAACGCTTGACTCTCAAGATTTAATCTATGACAATCAATCAATCAAAATTACTTGCTCTCGTGGTTGAAAGAATATCGACCAATACATACTATCGTGACTAGTGCACTTTTGTGCAACCATACATGCTATCTCGTTATATGGGCAATCCTTTATCATGTTTGTTGAGCTATTTTCATATAAAGTATTGCTATCTTGTGACATACTCTCGTGATTATACTTGATTGTTCTTGTTAGATATCCTGCTTGATAAGACATTAATCACTTAAGTATGTCTGTTTATACGAGATATTAAGTCCTACTGAACGTTTATCGTCACCCTGCGCTATTTATTTCATGTGTTTCAGGTGAGTCTAATGGGACCTACCACACAAACGAGGAAGGGAATGAGCAGGACCAGGAGTGATTCCATCTTACATCAACCGATGTTTTTAGTAGTTAGTTAGTTAGTTATTAGTCAGTCAGTTTCTAATAGTTAGATTTGAATAAAGTACTCTGAGCCCTAGTTTTAGCTCTGATTAGTGAATGTAATAGTTGATTTGAAGGAGTTATTAATGAAGTTAGATTTTATTTGGCGTTATTCCAAATTGTGCAGTGGTTTGATGTTATTTCTCGTTCGATACTGTTTATTTAACTGTATTACCGCTCCGATATTCCACGTCGGGACGTTACAACTTCTTTTTTTTGTAGGTTCAGTTCATTGAAGGAGCCTATGTTGTGATCTTCCAACTTCAAATGTTCTTCCGATGCGCGTTATCCCTTCATCTCCCTTGGTGGGATCTAGGTGGCACTGATATTGCTCGAGTATTGGGGTTCATCCGCACAACCCTTGTGCGTTTGCCGAGCTGCATATATGATTTGCAGCCATGTGCCGTTTGCGCTGAGTCATGCTGTTGTTTGGTTGTATTACCACTTAGACGACTTCTCATCCTGTTGGTTCCTGATCTCTGCTTTCGTTGTGGAGCTCATATGACAGTTGTTACTACGTATCTACTGTCTGCATCTATGTCTCTGGTTATGGGTCCTTTGTGTGGGAGGGAGGTATGGGCTACCACTCTTTGGCATGTTATTTACTGGGTGGGGGTAGTGTTTTTCCTTCTTACGTACTGGTCTCATTACTCTTTTGTACCTCTCCTACATTTATAATATAACATGTTTTCTTCCTGGTAAAAAAAAAAGTCAACTTTTTTCTCCAATAATGCCCTTATTTTTTTATTTATATTATATACTAATCAAACAAAAGTTAATAAAAGAAATTTTTTAAAAATAATACTCTTTTAATAAATATTTATCTAAATATGCTCAATTATAACATATTTACAAATCTGTTCTCGGTTCTTGCCATGTGAGCAAAGTTATCACATCTTTATTTTTTTCTCTTTGTTTATGACACACCAACCTTCTTCTTCCCTTTCGCCCGAAAGATAGAGAAATTAGGAGAGAAAGAGAGAGAGGTAACATGATGTGATATGAGAGAGAGAGAGAGAGAGAGAGAACTGCCTACAGTTGGTCGCCCATGCGTGATCGACGGTGTAGACATCCATTTTCAGTCTATAAGTCAAACTATTTTCTTGTTCATATCATTAATGCCCCAAATCGATCGTCATCTTTGAATTTTTCTTTGGCCCATTATGACCGTAATCAACAACCCAAAATTCAGGCCCAAATCTAGTCTCAAAGCCAAATCTACAACAATCCAAGTTCATACAACCAGGGCATGAGTGCGACATGCTGATAGCCACATTCATGTTTAAGTTCATGAACGTGGCATATCAGGCAACCACATTTAGGTATTGTTCTCATCCTCTTCCCATATAGTCCATGCAGCTCATACCTCTTCTTGATGATCTAATCATCATCAGGTTTCAAGATCTTTTGTGGGTGTTTGAAGTCATATAAAAACTCTAAATCCATCATATTTATCCTTGGAAAACCTTCTAAGGTCGTCAAAATCCTAGGAATACTCTTAAATCTTAGATAAATTCGGAGATATCCTATCAACTTGGTTTTGGACTCTTTCTCTATAAATATATCTCTTAAGGTTTCAAACTGATATTAGAGAGGCTTGGGTAGTTGGAGGCATTCGTGGGTCCTCCCTTTCTTCTTCCCATGCTCCAAACACGTAGGAAGCAGCCTCCCTTCAAGCATTCATCCCCCTTTCTCATATCTTATCTCTCTTCTATCCTCCTTTAAGTACGATATGCATGGATAGACTTAGCTTAGGTCCATTGGGGTTACATGACCCCATTGGATTTTCAAAATTTTATTAAGGAATTTAAAATTTTCTATTTATGTTTACTTTGGTTGAGAATTTTTTTAAAGGGAGTGACCACACTTGACTACAAACAAAGTCTAAGTGCACCCTAATTTTTAGAGTGACCACTGAATAAAATTTCTAGGTCTGTCACTGACGATATGGGTTGGTCAAGGAACTGACCAGAGTGAAGTTGGTAGGCCAATAGTCACTTAGTCATAAGCCGTGTAAGAGCAAAGTACTATTCATTTTTCAGAAAGGGCTACTTGACAAGAAAGTTATCATGGAGCTACCAATGGCGTGGAGCTACACTACATATGGGGCTAGGGCATGAATGAAATAAATTATCATATATCGAAAATCGAGAGAATGTTATTAGACTATATTTGTGGGGTTTAGATCCATAACTTGTGAGACATCTTCAAATTTTTTTTTTTTTGTGCAGCATGACCCAAAGTAGATAATACCTCACAAAGGTTAGATCAGGCTATGACATTGATGTCGAAAACATGGGAGATGCAACATCCACTCAAGACTGTTTCGACGACTCATCTTGCTTTTTCACCGAAGATTGATCATCTTAATCCAATGTCAACAACTCTTAAGGGTTGCCAATCCCATTCACACTATTTGAGGAAGGTTGCAAGCTTTTTGGCCCTATTTATAGCCCCTCCAATGCTTCGTGGAATAGTCATAGGTGTTTGGATTCATGCCTGCAAGCCCACTTTGGAGGCCACATATTAGAGAATCACGAGGAATCCTTCTATAAGAGGCATTATCAATG
This sequence comes from Colocasia esculenta, assembly GCA_014218235.1. Taxonomy (NCBI): domain Eukaryota; kingdom Viridiplantae; phylum Streptophyta; class Magnoliopsida; order Alismatales; family Araceae; genus Colocasia; species Colocasia esculenta. The sequence continues at coordinate 86,104,034 of CM024764.1, forward strand.
CCCAAAGACCAATCTCCTAGAGAGAACCACCCATAGTTAGTGTGTATCAAATCTTGAGTGACAATTCACATTGTTAACAACATTTGACCATGGGTACTCATGTAATTGTCAATCCAAAGGGGGAAGCGCCAGAAATAGGTACACAAAGTTTTTTAGGAAAAAAATTTCCATTAATTTTTTAAAAGTAACAAAAGTGCCCTACTTAAAAGGCAAGGGCATATAACTACAACATACAACAAGTAGAAAAGCAAAGGCAACAAGTAGGAAGGAGAAGGAGCATCAGTACTAGGCTAGGACACCGGGATGTGAATCCTCTGCTAGGGGCCCGCTCGACAGGGGAACCTCAACTGATGGTACTAGGAGGTTGGAAGTGATAACACTCTTCTGCTTGGTGCCCTCCTCTACAACCTCCCTTGACAGACCCATAATCAAATCCTCTGGAATGTTAACCTCGCGAAGGACCCACACCTAGGTCGTAGTTTATGCCTAGAGGTACACAGAGTGCCACCACCCATCCTTCCTTAAAGCCTTTCTCCTCCTCGAACGCAATGGCCTTATCAAAGAAGTCCAACATGTTAGCCATGCTATGGAGGGGCTGAATGGGTCTAATTAGTATTAGTAGCAAATTAAAAAAAGTTAATCAAATCACACATAAATAAAAAACAAACACATAAAGAAGATACAATAATTTTATTCTGGTTTAGAGTCGAACACTCTCAATCTCTTACGTCCAAGCTCCCAAATATCACCTTGAGGATTTCACTAACAACCCAACTAACCAAACCAAATGATGTACAATCCACACACAGGTCTTCCTCCATGAGAGAAACAACATCTGGTTACACTGGTCTTCCTTACCGCTGAGTAATCAACACCTAGCCACACCAGTCTTCCTCCAACCAAAGGGAACAACACCTTGTGGTCATATCCCATAGGTATTCCTCGCCATGGAAGGAAAAACACACCCAGCCTCGCCAATCTTCCTCTCTCAAGAGGGAATACACATACACTTAAAATGAAGCAACTGCCACAAAGTTTCTTATTAATAAGGTATAAATGGTGACTTTGAAGCACAATCAATCCAACTCAAGAAATATAAAAAGGAGAATGCTCGTAGTCGATAGCTGAATCTTGGCAATGGTTGGCATTAAAGTTTTGATGCCACACAATATCTCTTCTTATCCTTAAAGATGATGGGGATGAAGCTTTGTTGAGGAGACACTTAGATCTTTCTCAAGATGAAGATGCAAGATGAGAATATTTGCTCAATCTTCTCTTGAATGGCTGCTCATAGGTTTCATTGGAGGGAGTTGTGTTTTTATCGTGGTCGCTCACTCTCCTTTCTTCATATATTGCCCTCTTACCGCTCTTTCTCTTAAAGTCAACCTGGTCATATAAATAGATCTTTAGCTTGATGACCGTTGGAACTTTGTGTCTTGATGAACATTGTAGCTTTGACCATTGAATCTGGTGTGATAGCTATCATCTCTCAACTTGCAACTTGCCTAACATTTACAATCTCTTTAAATAGATTCTTCAGTCCAGCTATTCTTGTAACCGAGTAGCTCCACTTTGTCCTTTGGTAGTGCAACGTCCATATACTATTAAATAGGTTCTTCAGGCCTTCTCTTGGGTCTTGTGGATGAGTAGTTTGACTGTGTGCCTTTCATCTTTACATTGTTCAACTCATCCAAGGTCTGCTGCCTATTGAGAGTACTTAAACCTTATGTGATGTCATGCTATCTTTTTTCTCTTTGGCCAATGAGACAAAATATGTCTTAATATATTCTTGCAACTCAATACATATTTATAATGATGCATTTGACCGTTCTAGACACTATGTCATTTCATGTAAAAAATAGTTTAATTTGTATGATAAACATGTGTTCTTTAATTTGATGAAAGCTTGGATGTCAAACACCCTAAGATTTTGTTCAGCCAAGATATATATAATATTTTATCATATGTTCATATCAGATATTAACAATAGTTAGTTATTATAGTAATTAACATAATGATGAATATAGTAGTAGTGTTATTTTTGTAGCATCGTGTTCGTTTGGATCCAAGTTTAATAGTTCTTGTGTGGTGCCTTGAGCCAATGTGTGGCCATTGAGATTTGGTCGAGGCTTTGGTGTGGTGTGGTGTGTTTTGTGGGTTAAAGATTTTAGCCTAAACAACCCACTGATTCTGGGTTAGATATTGGCATCATAAACCAGTAGTCATAACTCGAGTAGTAGCGTCGTTCCCTCTGGCTCTACTTTGTGGGTTTCCTCCAGCTCTGCGTTGTGGTCTTTCCAACTTCGTTATGTGGTCCTTCCGACTCAATTAGTGGTTCATTTTGTAGTAAATATGATTTGATGAGTTTGTTACCACTGAAGTTTCATAGTTAGTTGAATGTTCTCTATAAGGTTCTTTGACAGAGCTTCTTTATATGTTTTAATAAATAGTGATTTCTGTTATAATTATGGCTATTGGTGATTATTATCTAGTAATAGATAATTAGTTAATCATGAATATAGAGATGTTTAATTATGTTAAATAAAAAGCATGCTTAGATTTCAGCTTTGTATTATTTCCTTTGTATGGTTATTTGTAATATAACCAGTGAATCTGTGTTAGCTGGCCTGGTGTTTATTAGTGTTCATTCTGGATACTTGTTGTATATGTATGTTGTGGTTGGTTTGCTTTTGAAGAGCTTCCCTACTGAGCTAGTGACTTGTGAGGCTCATTCCCTTGCAACTTTTTTTCAGGTGTTAGCGAGCATGATTTGTGGAGGCGTACCTGTACCACCAGTAGTTGTGTGAGCTTTAGCTCCCGTTGTACATCTCGGGGTATACCCTAGGCTTTTGTACTTTTCTTTTTGATGTGTAATTATGTAGTGAGATAATGTAATTTTGTAAATGTATAAGGGATCATATACTTTATCATGCATTTTTATATAATATGATTACCTTTTATATTCTTACTGGACACGTGTGTGAGATATTCCTTGTGAGACTTCAGTCTATTCGCAGGAGGTGGGTCTGGATATAGAGCCTTTTCAGACATAAATATTCAGGGTCACTACAATTTTGTTATATTATATATAATTATGATAATTAACTTAGTAACATAGTCAATTTATTGATAATTCCTAAAAATTATGTTTAGGCTTAATATAATAGTATATTAAGATAATAATACTTTAGTAATTAACACATAATAATATTAATATGGTAATTAACATAGTAACTTAGTCAAATTATTAATAACATTATAGTAAATTATGACTATGCTTAATAATATTAGGTAATTAACATATTACTATGTTTGTATATTATTATAACTATTAACATAGAAACAAAGTCAAATTATGATTAGTACTATTACCATATTATTATATATTGTATAACTATAGTTATTAACATAATAACATGGTCAAATGAGTGAGAACACCACATTAAATTCTGATTAAACTTAATGTGATTACATAATAACACACTATACTATATTACTATAGTAATTAATATAGTAATAAACTTAGTAATGCTACTATTGTTATATTACATATAACTGTAATAATTAATATATAACATAGTTAAATTATTTGTATGTTGTAATAAATTATGATTACTGTGGAGGCTCTTTCTTGTTTGGGCCGGAACCCGCTGGGCCTACACCTGAGAGAGAAGAAGACGGTTGTCGGTGCGGACAAAAGCCTACAAAACCAGAACGGAATCGGAAAGGGGGGGGGGGAGTTGAAGAACCGGTGGGAACCCTCCGATGCCTAAGTCAGTATGAGACTTGAGAGGAAGAGAGTTCTCGTGTGTGGAGCGCAAAGGCGTGTGTGAGCAAGGGTGCCTTGGATCACGTACCGTTGTCTGGAGGCTTACCAGTGCCTTTTATAGGCTGGAGCGCTGAGGGAGAGAGACGGAACGTCCCTGATCAATGCCGCAAAGGGCGCGCCTGTTAGCGTCCTTCCCGGGGGGTTACCCATTGAGGCGCCTGTTGAGGAGCTGGGCAGTTAACGCACCATCTGATCGTGGGGCGCGCGTGGCGTAGCCATTGTAACTGTCATAAGGTGATGAAGGGCTGCTCCGCTCCGTCCTGGGAGGAAGGTACCGAGCAGGTAGCCTATTAGGTGAGGCAGACCTGCTATTCGGTAGTCAAACCCGCTGCTCGGCACCTGGTGCCCGGAGGCCTATCTTGCTGTCAGATGCCTGATGCAAGGAAGTGTTGTCCGTGCAGAAGGGTTTTAGGGAGCGAACCGAGCAGACCCTGCTCGGAAGGAAGGGCCTTTCTCTGAACAGGCTGGGCGGTGTCCGGAGGCGGCTATTGGGTCCCGCTGGTACCTGAACGCAGGAACCGAACACGGATCCTTGAAGCCACTCTTGAAACGCCGTGGCGCCTTGCGATAGGGCCACGTCTGCCTACCGGACTAGGCCGAGCCATGATGGGCCCAGTGCACGATGGTGGCTAGAAATAGCCACCACACTTGCCCCCCACGCTCTCAAGCGGTTCGGGAACCGGAGCGGTTGGGAGCGGCGGCTTGCCTGGGAGTCATCTCCGCTTTAAATGCGGTATCATCCTCGGAGATCCGAATGGCCACATGGCGACATGATTTGGGGGTTTCCCTCGAACGCAGAGCTTTTGTGATGAGTGCGGGGGTCGTGTCGAACCACGAACGCTGTGCACTCCAGATGAACGGTCACCAATGATGCACCCGAGAAGTGACTTGGAGCGGGGGGAAACACCGCCTCTGGCCCGCTTCGAATTCCGCACCCCTATTTCCTTATAAGGGAGGAGAGGGGCGAAGGCGGGAGCCACTCCTTCGAAATTTCTCAGAGCTTCTTCGTTTGAGAGCTTTCGTGCCCCCTTTAGGTTCTCAGTCGTCTTCTTCCTCGCGCCTTCTCCTGTTCGCTGTTCTCCTCCGCAACTTACGACGATGGCAAGCAAGGGGAAGTACAGTCGCCGGAGCGAGTGGAGTCACCATCTCTGTGTCTAGCGGGCCACGATACTGCCACTACAGTGGGCTCCGGGAGCGCTTTCGTATCGGCGACGAATACGAGATTGTCGACGCGAAGGAAGGAGAGTCATACCTAGTGAACAAACCAGGTTGTCTTCCCCTCTCCGTGGATCACATGGAGGCGGGACTCCGACTACCGCTGCCGGAGGTGGCGAAGGCGCTGCTAAACCGTTGGGGAGTTTCTCCGATCCAACTGACGCCAAACACCTGGAGATACATCTGCATCTTCGGCGTCATTTGCAGAATCAAGCAGATCCGGGGCTCGGCGGATGTGTTCCGAGCACATTTCAAGCTTTCTGCTTCGCGGTCGTCGGGGACAGATGTCTACTACGCCAAGCACCGAACGGACAGGATGCACATACAACTGTCCAGCAAATATTCCAACAACAAAGGCTGGATGGACAGGTTGTTCTTTGTCCGGCGTTGGGACGGTGCAGAGTGGGGGTTCCCCACTGTTATCCGATCAGCGCAGAAGGACAGCTTCCCCAAGCTGATCCAAGATGAGGCGAGGGCCTCAGATAGCCTGCTCCGGGCCGGCGTGAGGAACGGAGAGGGCTACTTGACAGAGTTCTCGCTTGTTCGGCATGGTTTGAGCAAACCATGGAGTAAGTGCTCGAACTTGTTTTGTCGCGCGCTAGTTTGGTAACTGTGTTCTAACAACTTCCTCCTTTTTGCAGCCGCTGCGGAGTTGGAGGCTGGGAGGGATCAAGAGACGAACGAGGATTTCGCCGAACAGATCCCAGTTATGGCCCACATGGTATACGAGGACGACGACCTCGCTGCTGTTGTCTGGGTCCCCTCGGCTGTGATGGTTGGAACTGCGGTAACGACCGCATGTGGGCGTCTTCACTTGCCAAGGGACGCCCGGAAGGCACACGGGTCTCTGAGAAGGGGCCCGAAAAAATTCGTTTGAAGAAGAAGGCCACCATCAAGGTGGTTCAGCAGGAGCTCGGCCTTTGTTCGAGGAGGGCGAAGGGGCGACTCGGCCTTCCGCCGCTATGTAGAAGAGGCCGACGCTGCTCGATGAGGGCGCGGAGGACACAGACTAGCTCTGCGCTCAGAAGAAGAAGAGGCTGGTCCGTGCTGCCCCTCAACACAGTGAGGAGGGGACCAAAGAGAGGCTGATGAGGCGCAGTTGCTGTTGCGCAAGAAGCACAAGGTCGCTGGGTCGGCCGGACAGGAAGCACCGCGGATGCCCCCCGTGGTCCGTTCTGAGGTTGCGCAGAGGATGGCGACTGAGCTCGGGCTCGTCGTGGTAAGCGACGGGTCGGAGAGCTCTGTTGAAAAGCAGAGGGAAGTGTCCGCACCGACGAGCCCCAACGAGGGCTGCGAAGAGGAAGTTGCCTGAACAGCAGCGTCGAGCACCGGAGTCGCCGATCAGGACGTTGTTGGCGAAGCTACAGAGACCTTTACAAGGGAGGAGACCTCTCCGCTCCTCGAGGTGCCAGAGAAAGATGTCCCTGAGGAGGCGGCTGCTTCGGCTACGGGGGCCACTCCTACCGAGGAGACGCCGACGCCACAAAAGGAAATTGTCGAAGTTGCTGTGGCCCCCCTGCCCCTCACAAAGATGGTTGCGGTAGTGGAAATACCATCAACCACTTTGGGGTCCACAGAAGTTGCAGGAGCTGCGCAAGGGGCCGAGGAGATGGCCCTGGTGACAGAGGGCCGCGGAGAGGTTGCTAATACCGCTAGGAGGGCAGAAATCTCCAACGAGCGACCAGACGCGCTGAGGAGGTCGTCAGCTTTGGGGAGGACCAGAGACCTCTCTCCGCGGTATTGAAGGGGAGTCATCCGAGCTCCCCTCGCAGGTGATGCTGGAAGCCACACTGGGAAGGCTTGGGAGCGATGTTCAAGGGTTCTGCCCCTGTGCCCATCTGCATCCTATCTGGATAGGATGGCACGGTGTCAAGACCTGAGCCCGGAGAAGACCCCCGAGCATTCCAGTGAGGCCTACCGCCCAGGGCACCTCTCTGAACATGACGAAGATGAAAATGTCGACGTGGGAGCGTGGTGGATGGCATCACGAGCTCGATGGGCCTTTTGAAGAAGCTTGCCTTGCGTGGCCAGAACCAGAAGCAGATGTGGGAGGCGGAAATGGCCTTCTGCGATGACCTGGTCACCAAGCACTGGGCTCGTGAGACTGAACTACTAAAGGAGGTGAAAATCCTCCAGGATGCCCTCCAAGCGTCCGAGCTAAACCTGACCGTTACCCGAGCCGAAAAGGAGGCAATCGCGAAGGTGTTAGCCGAAGCCAGGGTTCAAGTAGTGGCGGAGTACAAAGAAGGTCCTGACTTCAAAAAGGACCTAGAGCAGTTCGGGGCCCGTTGCTACAAGGTGGGCCTCGAAGCCGGAAAGGAGTTCGGGAAGAAGCTTTCTTGGACAGAACGTGCCCGAGAAACTTTCGAGGCTGCTATAGGGGAGTGCCGGCGCCGTACCCAGGACGCGTGTTTGGACGGAGTGCACTTTGCCCAGTTCCAGTCAGGACGAATGCCTCCTGCAGATGATGGCGCCGGTACCTCTAGGCAGGCCCCTTGAATACCCTCTCCTTTTTACTTGGCAGCTCGGCCAAAGCGAGCTCTTGTATAAATTCTGAATAGATCTTTCTTCTTTTTTTTTTTTTTTCAAAAAGTGGCTTCACTTTTTCTATCTCTTCACCTCTATAGACACGCGAATTTTCCCACCGCGGGCAAATTTCAAGTTGCGCCGTATCGCCCAAATGACCCTTATTTTGCCTTAAAAGAGTATTTTTCCCAGTATTTCTGGATCTCGCCCACTTCTTCCTCGGTGCTTCCAAGGGGGTCCGGTCGCGGATCGACCTGCGCGGTCAGGTCGCGGGGGTCCGGGGGCAACGCCCCAGCCAGCGGGGTCTCGGGGGCAGCATCCTCGGAAGCTAATTTAATTCGCGTCCGCTACAGTGGACACGATTCATAAATCGCCTTTTAATACGCGTCCAACTTTCCCGCCGCGATTCATAAACCGCCTTTCAAATCGCGTCCAACATCCCTGCCGCGATTTAGACTCTGGCAGCGGCCCAGAAAGTCGTCGCGCACAGATCTGTAATCATGATAAAATCTCTGAATCGCATCTGTGTCAGACGACACGATTCAGAGATGTCAAATCATCATGTCGCGTCAGAAGCCAGCGCATTCTTGAGTCGGTTTACCCGAGCTTATTCGTGTTCGATTGTGCCGTCGCGATTTTCTTGCTTTCTATACGCGGCGCTTTACCCCGACGCATTTTAGAGGTGATAAACCGCCCTTGTTATGCGCGGCCAGCAGAGTCGACGCGATTTACAGCTTTAATTGCGGCGGCTGTCCCTGACGCGATTTGTACCCAGAACTTAAAGCTCTCACAGGAGCTCATTCCAAAAGGGGGATGCCCATTTGCTTCGGGAGAGAGGGTTTTAGAGAGAGAGAGAGGGTTTTTAGAGAGAGAAAGAGAGATATTTTAGGGAGAGGGAGGGGATTTCAAGCGGCGGAGCCCTGCCGTTTCGCGCTTCGACGCCGTCTACCTCCTCGTCATCCTCGTCTCCGTCTCTCGCGAGCTCTCCATCGTCGTCTTCCTCCTCTCGTTTTCCTCCACAGTGCCGTCACGCCGTCCGGCCACCCTGGGGCAGCACCCCACTTTTCTTTCCTCCAGACCCCACGTGGTCCTTTTTCATTTTCATTCAGCCCCTACGTGGCCCTTTTCATTTTCACCTGCATGCATGCGCACCCCACACCTACATAATTTAGGGTTTTAAAAGGGCACTCAAAAGGTGTCCCTTTTTCCATTTATGTATTTTTATTCTTTTGTATTTGATTCTACACTTTCCGGCTAATCCAATGTTTTTCTTATCTTATTTGTCTTGACAGCTACCCCGAGCTGAATCTTCTTCGCCGGCCGGCCGGTGGAGGAGGAGGGTGAACCCATGCCCACACATCCCGCGATTTACGGGTGACAGGTACCCCCCCCCCCCCCTTTCTCGCTCGTTACATTCGGTGCCCTTGGGCACCTGGCGATCACGTTTCTTTTTTTATTTATTGTCTTTTTCGCTTTTTCACTCCATCTCCACACACACAGCCACGTATTTATTTCACCCCCCCTCTTTGTGGAGACCGTTCTTCGTCCCCCCTAAAAGGGGAGCGGAAAACGAGCGTCTACAACCTCGTGAGTGTTCTGTCCGTACCGAAATTCATTGGTCATTTAGAAGTGTTCGCAATTACCGCACAGGTTGCTATGAACTGCGGGTGTTCTGACCTGGGGTGCTTGCGGAACATCTTCATACTAGGAGATGTCGTTACATCCTTGTGGGCTAAAAGTATTGAGATAAGGATGTTTTGGACTTCATTTCTAGCCGACCAAAAGAACTGGTAGGACAAAAGTAGGATGCCAAACAGAAGGCTTTTATAAATAATAAGCCTTCAAATTGGATACATGCCAGGTTCTGGGTATGGCCCCCGCACTAGGAGTAGTTAGCTTGTAGAGCCTTTTCCAAGGACCTGGATGACCTAATAAGGTCCTTCCCACTTGGGGGCGAGTTTGCCGGCTGCTCTTCGGGGATCCGATGCCGAGCAGCGGCGAAGAACGAAGTCCCTTTCGAAAAACGCCTTTCCCAAACACGGGAGTTATATATTGCGCCAGGCGCTGTTGATAGGAAACTAGTCTGATGCTGGCGTCGTTTTGGCGTTCGCCAGCATGTCTAGATTTTCCCTGAGCGCGTGATTATTGGCGGCTTCATCGAAGCGAGTTGTTCGGAGAGTGGGGAGAGCCACTTCCAGAGGTACGACAGCCTCTGTACCATAGGCCAAGTGGAAAGGGGTCTCCCCTGTGGCTACCCGAGCAGTTGTTCGGTGACACCACAACACATTAGGGAGCTTCGACTCTCGTGCGGATCCCGTGCAGCAACGTACGGTTGGCGTTTTTGACCAGACCGTTGGCCTGAGGATGTGCCACAGAAGTGAAGTGGGTGTATATGCCAAGTTCGGCGCACTTCTGCTTGAAGAAGGTGCTATCGAACTGCTTCCCGTTGTCGAAGGTAATCACCCTTGGGATGCCAAACCTGCAGAGGAGGTTCTTCCAAACAACTTCCACGCGCTTTGTTCAGTGATTGCGGTAACGAGTTCTGCTTCGACCCACTTGGTGAAGTAGTCGATGGCCACGAACAATAACTTCTTCTGACCCTGGGCCTCTGGGAAGGGACCCAGTATATCAATGCCCCACCTAGCGAAAGGGCGAGGCTCAAACAACGTATGTAGTTGTTCAGCCGTTGCTTAATGAGCTGTCCGAACTTCTGGCATTCCGGGCACCTTTTGACAAAAGACATACAGTCCTTTTGCAGAGAGGGCCACCAGAATCCTGCTCAGATGATGCTACGTGACAGCGTTCTGCCCCCCAAGTGGCTTCCGCACAACCCCTCATGAACCTCTTCGGTAGCCGCTAGGGCCTCTTCAGGGCTGAGGCACCGTAAGAGAGGTCTTGAAAGGGACCGTCGGTAGAGCTTGCCTTCTATGAGGGTGAAACGCTGAGCACGCAGTCTAACCTTCCGAGCTTCGCCCTGCTCAGGGGGAAGCTCGCCTCGAAGCAGATAGGCTAAGAGAGGGTCCATCTAGCTCAGAGCTGGGGGATCGGACCCAATGGCCGCTACATCCACTTCAGTGCTCGGTGCAACGAGCTCTTCAATGAATATGGAGCGAGAAGGGGTGATGTCACCTGAAGACGCCAGCTTGGCAAGTGCATCAGCTCGCGCATTTTGCTTCCTTGTGAACGTGTATGACTTCGAAGTAAAGGAGGCCTTCTGCTTGGCTATTGAACCTGTTGAAGGTACTGGCCATTCGTGGCTCCCTTGCTTTGAACTATCCGTTCACCTGGCCGGCAACCAATTGGGAGTCACTAAAGGCCCTGAGTCGAAGGGCTCCAAGGTGCCTCACCATTCGGATTCCGGACAGTAGCGCTTCATATTCGGTTCACATGTTTGAGGCCGCAAAACGAAACCGAAGGGCATATTGGACTCTAAACCCTCCGGAGAGGTGAGGACCAGGCCCGCTCCGCTCCCTGTGACACATGAGGATCCATCGACGTAGAGCTCCCATGGGGCTCGTCGGCCAGCGGAGGATCCTGCTCGATAGGGAGGGTACATTCAGCGACGAAAACGCCAATGCTTGCGCCTTAATGGCCGTCCTTGGTGGTAGCTGATGTCGATTTGCCTAGTTCGATGGCCCATTTAAGAGCCACGGAGCTTCCGGTCGCTGCAGAATAGACTCAGTGTCTGATCGGTGAGAACCGTTATGAAGTGGGCCTGAAAGTAGGGCCTGAGCTTCCGGGCAACCGTGACCAGGGCAAGGGCGACTTTTTCTGCTCGGGGACTCCTTTCAGCTTCTTGAAGGACCCTGCTGATGTAGTAAACGGGGCGCTGGGCCGCTCCCTCTTCTCTGATCAACACTGCACTGATGGAGTGCTCGGTAACTGAAAGGTATACGAACAAAGGCTCCCCGAGCACAGGTTTCGAGAGGACAGGTGGGGCTGCGAGTAGGCCTTCAGCTCCACGAAGGTGGCCTCACAGTCCTCAGTCCACCGTACATGCCCCCCTTGCTATGAGGAGCCTCTGGGTCCTCGCAGCAATTTGAAGAAGGTGAAGCTCCTCTCTGCTGCTCGGGACATGAACCGGTTGAGCGTGGCTAGCCGTCCAGTCAGACGTTGGACGTCGCGTACCGTTTTGGACTGCTCATTTCAAGTATTGCTTGGATCTTCTTAGGGTTGGCCTCTATCCCTTTGTTCGAAACGAGAAGCCAAGGATTTCCCTGAGTGTACTCCAAATGCACACTTGGCTGGGTTGAGCTTCATATTATACCTTCACAGAGTTGCGAAGGTCTCTTCGAGGTCAGAGATGTGGTCGGTGCTCAGAAGCATTTTGACCAACATGTCGTCGACGTAGACCTCCATATTACGCCCAATTTGCTGCTCGATACATCTTGTTGACCAACCGCTGGTATGTTGCCCCCGCGTTTTTCAGACCGAAGGGCATCCTGGTGAAGCAGTACAACCCCAAGTCTGTGACAAACATGGTGGCGTCTTGATCCGGGGGATGCATACTGATCTGATGATACCCAGAGTAGGCATCCAAAAAGCTGAGGAGCTCGTGCCCGATGTAGCGTCTACCAGCTGATCGATGCGAGGCAGTGGGAAGTTATCCTTGGGCGTCGCTTTGTTAAGGTCCTTGTAATCCACACATACGCCCATTTACCAGTGGCTTTGCGTACGAGGACTACGTTGGAGATCCATCTTGGGTATTGGGCTTCCCGGAGGAGCCCAACTGCCCGGCTTTTGACAACGTGATCACGGATCACGGTCTGTCGTTCTTGGTTGACGGTCCCTCCTTTGCTGAACCGGTGGGACCCGTGGATCCATACGGAGGCGATGCACCATTACCTCCAGAGGGATGCCTGGCAGTTCGTCGTCGAACCACGCGAACATGTCCATATTAGCTAGCAAGAAACTATGTACTGCTGTTGCTCTGCTTCCGCTAGTAACGCATCAATGTATAGGACGTGTTCGGGGTCGCTGTCAACTTGGACTGGAAGTAGGTCTTCGACAGGTGTTCCGTAGCTTGTGGAAGGCTGGTCGCTGGTGGGAGGATAGGCGTTGGAGCCGCGAGCGGATGCTTGTCCCTTAGAGAAAGGACTAACACCGTCGAGACTCGCGTTGTATCCGAGCACCTCGCCGACCCCACATGGGGTGGGGAACTTCATTTTCTGGTGGAGGGATGAAGGCACCGCCTTGATCCGCACGATTAGACCTCTACCAAGGATCGCATTGTAGCCAGGCATGTTCCTGACGACCAAGAAATCCGTCACCTTGGTCACACACTAGGAGCCGTCCCGAGGGTGATCGGGAGGCGAACTCTACCCATAGGCTGAACCGACACCCCCGAGAAGCCGAACAGGGGCGATTCTACAGGGGTAAGCTGGTCAGTTTTTAGGCCCATAAGGAGATAACAGCAGTCATAGGCCAACACATCGGGGGCACTTCCATTGTAACGCCCCGACGCGGAATATCGGAGCGGGATTACAGTTATTAAATAGTACAGAGCAGAAAATAAATGCAAACCATTGCACAATTGGATAACACCAAATAAACTCCCATTTCATTAATAATCCAACAATCTCCATTACATTCACTAATAACTCATATCTTCACAAACTAACTATTACATCACGTATCAGAGCCAAAACTAGGGCCCAGAGTACTTTATTCAAATCAACTATTACATTATGACTAACTGACTCATCACTATACTACTACTACTAGATAGCATCGATGGCTGAAATGGTCACTCTCTGAGCATCTCCCTCAGTCCCGTCCTCGTATGTGTGGTCGTCTCCATCCGACTCACCTGAACATATTAAATAAATACGCAGGATGAGCGAATAACGCCCAGTAGGACTTAATATCTCATGAACACAAGCATGCTTAAATAATTAATGTCTTAATGGCAGGTTAACTAGAGAGTCAAGTCATGTAGAGCATGTCACGATAACGAGAGAACAATTGCAACAGGTACAGGGAAAATAGTACAACGAGAACGATAATAGAATGGCCATGTAACGATATAGCATGTAAATTGCACAACGGTGCACTAGTAACGATCACGCTTGCACTGTAGAGATAGCACTTTGATTGTCATAGATTAATCTAGATAGTAAACTGGCGCTGGATGCATGCCGTAACACATCCTATGATCATTTTAACTCCATGGGCACTGGCACTTTTCGGGCGCTCCTCCCAGGACCTGATCGGGCCCTATTGCGCTGGCATTAGTCATTTCTTTTATCTTAGACAATCACACGAATGGCCAATAGAGTACCAAGAAGAGATAAGAGAGTACTAGACGAGATAGATGAGAGTGTAGAGAGAACGTGAACAGATGAGAGTAAAGAGACTGTAGATGAGAGTGGTACAATCGTAAAACGACGATAGACATGATAGTAACGGTTGCACACACCAAGTCGGGTGCCGGCAGTCTGGTAGAAGTCACAACCGCCCCTTAGCCGTGCTGTGTACACGGGTCAGGTGGTCCGGCGTGAACTCAAGACGAGAAGGAACACTAAGGCTTGGATCGTACTGATCCCTAAGAGTGTAACGGGTTTTAGGGTACAACCAGCTCGTTGACTAAGGACGTGCGCCAAAGCCAAGAAGACTTACGGAGGTCTTGACAAGGAGTCCCTGGTCCAGTCGAGAGTATTCCCGGTGGAGAGGTGGTCCAAGTCAAGGAAAGTGTGTAAAAACGGGTCCGTCGTGCCTCGAGTGCTCGAAGGCCGAGGAAAACGGTAACGGTAGATAAAATGCGCGAGTAAAAATGGAAACAATTGTATTTAACAAAACAGGGTAATTTAGTCATTTATTTCGATAATTTACCGAATACATTATTGCATAATTTATCAAGGTCAAAATGGCATTTATTAATGTTGTGTGTGCGTAAGTGTAGGAAATCTTGAGGATATGATAAGTCGTGAAAAATGTCATTTTAATAATTAAATGTAATCCTTAAAGCCATTTATTAATTTGCCAAGTCATTTAACAATACATGATTTAAACATGGCTAATTAGAGGGTATAAAGCATAATCATCAGGGCATATAAGCAAATTTCGGGTTCTGGCTATTTTCCTGTTAACGCGACAGAGGTACCCGTCGCGACTCCAAGTCGCGACAAGGCGGCTGGACGCGACAAGCGAACCGGAGTCGCGGCGGCTTAGGTCGCCGCGTTATTAACGTGACACGATAGAGGGGCGCGACTCGACGGGTATCGCGGCGGATCGCGCCGTCGCGATAACAGGAGAGTCCGGCCCATTTTTCTTTTTTTTTCCAGGGCGAGTTATCTGTGATACAGGGACGTTGTAAATTCCATATAAAATAGTACGGTGATCCAAAAAGCATGAAACCAGTTTTAAACGAAAGTAGACATGTATATATATCAACATGCATGATTAATTTGAAAATAGACAAGGTTTAGACATGCATTGATCAAGTAACTTTTCGGTGACCTAAACAGGTACAGTCAGGGTTCAACGAATTATTTAGAGATGTATACATGATGAAAAATTCTGAAACCAGTGGCGTTTGAAAGCTAACATGTAGTAGTATTTATGATAATTTTATCATGGAATGATGTCAAGTGTACACGAGGGTAAAAATGAAACAAGGAGAGTTGAGTGCACAGATCTGACAGATATTCAAAGATTTAATTCTCCCTCATGGGAGATCGAAAAAAGCAGACCAGAGGCGTTTGAAAGCTAGTGTGATGTAGTATATCTGAAAATTTTATCATGGCATGAGAGCATGTACACATCGGGAATTAGAGAAAACATGAGAGGGTTCATGGTGATAGCAGGATTTCACTAATTTAATTCGCCCAAATGGGTGAACGAATACCCGAAACCATAGGGCTTTTGAAGAGGTACATGAAGGCTACCTAGGTAATTATTTCACGATTTTTGCTTGAGAGATTGCCTACCTTTTGTCGAGTCCAAGAAAACCCTAGCTTAGATGACGAAAAATCTGAAAACCCTTCTTGTTCTAGCCTCCTCCTCCTTGCTCCTTGTCTCCAGCCCTTCTCCTCTTTCTCCAGAGCTCTAGCCACGAAAATGGGTTGCTAAGGATGAGTTTTTTGATGTATATGGCATCTATAGGAGTCCTAGTCATTATAAGAGTCCTCCTTTCCATTAAACTCTAAATTTCCTCTTTATCTCCCACTTTCTCTTATTTATCCACCTAATATGGCTAGGGAGAGAGCTAATTTCGTGGCCAAAGGGTTAGGGTGGTGTAAGGACTCTTATTTAAGATATATATAAGTTATTTAGCATTTATCTTAACCCTTTCCTATTTAATTAATTAATTAGGTACGAATTTCACCTATTTACTCTCATTCCATGATGGGCTAACCTTATTTGGGCCCATTTCATTGGGTTTGGGTTATTAGAGTAACCCATTAAAATTTAGCTTAATGGGTATTGTTTTAATTCCCTGTTTCTATTTATTTCCCTTTTATTCTAATTAATTGGTTCATCTCATTTATTTAAATAAAATTTTTATTTTATTTGGATTTTAAAAATAAGGGTGCTACATCCTTATCTACCAGAATCCTGTGCACATTACAATGATTGATGGTTGCGGAATGACCAATGCATCAGTGTGCGGGGTGGTAACCCCTACAAGATCTTTGTCTGAGAAGGTTATGGCCCCCTCAGACTGTGCGTGCGCGGGACTAGGGGGATAAGGAGCCGGCCGAGGTATCGACAGTCTGTCCACGACATGCACTCGCCTTGCGTAGTCCCGTCGGCTCTGAGTGCTCTCTCGCCTGCGCCGAACCCTCCAGCGATCACGTTGATCTCCTGCCCGTTGGGCTCGTTGTTGATCGGCTGCTCGAGAGTCCGCTCTCGGCATCTAGGGCGGTCTTCATTCCGACGCACGAACCATCCGAGGTAGCCGCGCTTAATGAGGGATTCGATTTCGTCTTTAAGCTGGCGGCATTCGGAGGTATCGTGGCCATGGTCGCGGTGGAAGCGATAGTACTTCTCCTGGTTGCGCCGCCGGGGATCGGAGCGCATCCTTGGTGGCCACCGAACATATGGTTCGTCCCTGATCTCTGCCAGGATCTGTTCGGGTGCCACCGTCAGCGGTGTGTAGTCGGTGAAGGGGCGTGGTCGGCGCGGTGAGTCACCGTTGCGCCGCCCTTTCTTCCGATCGCGGTCGGAACTGTTGTCGGAAGGCCTCTTCTTGTCCGTTGACTCTCCGTGCTCCGCCCGACCAACAGCCAGACTTTCTTCACATGCCGCGTGGCGTTGTGCAGTGGAGAGGAGCTCAGCAAGAGTGGAAGGCTGTTGTACTCCCAGCGTCCTCTGCAGGAAATCATCGCGAGTGCCCTGAATCATGGCACTGGTGGCTAGCGGGACATCGAGGCATGGGATGCGAAGCGCCTCAGTCTGGAACCTCTTGACGTAGTCCTAGAGCGCTTCTCCCTTCTTTTGCCGAACAGCAAGAAGGGAGGCTGCAGTGCGCGGCTGTGATCTTCCACCAAGAAAGTTGTCCCGAAAGGACTTCTTCAGCTGGTGGAAGGATGAGATGGACCCTGCGGGGAGGGCTTCGAACCAAGCCCGAGCAGTTTCCTTCAAGGTGGCCGGAAAGGCCCGGCATTTGGCCGCATCAGATGCTCCGTGGAACACCATATGCGACTCAAACCCGTGGATGTGATCCGCGGATCAGAAGTACCGTCATACGGCACGATGGCAGGGAGAGGGAGTTTGGGAGAGACCCGAGCCTCTAGGATCTCCACAATGAATGGGGAGCGAAGTTCAGGTCCTCTTCGGCTGAAGCCTTCCCTTCAGCACACTGGACCATCGTGTCCACACGACGTTCCAGGTCGACGACGCGGCGCAAGCGCTTGGCCAACTCCTGTTCGGAGTGGGCCGAATCCGCACGGCCGGACTTATGGGAGTTGGCTCCCACGACCGAGCGCGGCAGGCGCGAGATCGCCGCAGAACGACGGGGCGAACGACCACGGCGCTCCGGGGCTCGCTCACCAGACGGAACGCGGCGCGACCTCCGCGGTGAATCAGCGTGCTGCTCCTGAATCGACCCCGCCGGGGCGGGAGGCACGCGTGATTGCCGGTGAGACGATTCTGCCTGGCGCTCCTGTGGAGCGGAGGCTGCTGGGGCAGGCTGCCCAGCAAGTTGGGCCTGGAGGCCCAAGCAGATGCCCGTCAGGTGCTGCATCTGTCCCCGGAGTTCTGCCATCTCCAAGGTGGTTGCAGGCACGACGACGGCGGGCGCTGGGATGCCCCCGGTCGCGGCAGCAGGGGCTACAACGACGTCGACGGGGGGAGCACGTTGACGGGAGTCTGCCTGCGACTGGCGGGACCTCGTCATACGGCTCCCTACGTTCTGGTACGAGGATCGTCCGCGAGCCATGACTGTCGTCCTTTCCCACATACGACGCCAAAAGTGTGGAGGCTTTTTCTTGTTTGGGCCGGAACCCCCTGGGCCTACACCTGAGAGGGAAGAAGACGGTTGTCGGTGCGGACAAAAACTTGCAAAACCAGAACGGAATTAGAAAGGGGGGGGGGGTTGAAGAACCGGGGGGAACCCTCCGATGCCTAAGTCAGTATGAGACTTAAGAGGAAGAGAGTTCTCGTTGTGTGGAGCGCAAAGGCGTGTGTGAGCAAGGGTGCCTTGGATCACGTACCATTGTATGGAGGCTTACCAGTGCCTTTTATAGGCTGGAGCACTGAGGGAGAGAGACGGAACGTCCCTGATCAGTGCCGCAAAGGGCGCACCTGTTAGCGTCCTTCCCGGGGGGTTACGCGTTGAGGCGCCTGTTGAGGAGCTGGGCAGTTAACGCACCACCTGATCGTGGGGCGCGCGTGGCGTAGCCATTGTAATTGTCATAAGGTGATGAAGGGCTACTCCGCTCGGTCCTGGGAGGAAGGTACCGAGCAGATAGCCTATTAGGTGAGGCAGACTTGCTGTTCAGTAGTCAAACCGCTGCTCGGCACCTGGTGCCCGGAGGCCTATCTTGCTGTCAGATGCCTGATGCAAGGAAGTGTTGTCCGTGCAGAAGGGTTTTAGGGAGCGAACCGAGCAGACCCTGCTCGGAAGAAGGGCCTTTCTCCGAACAGGCTGGGCGGTGTCCGGAGGCGGCTACTGAGTCCCGCTGGTACCTGAACGCAGGAACCGAACACGGATCCTTGAAGCCACTCTTGAAACGTCGTGGCGCTTTGCGATAGGGCCACGTCTGCCTGCCGGAGTAGACCGAGCCATGATGGGCCCAGTGCACGATGGTGGCTAGAAATAGCCACCACAATTACTATACCGACACAATACTATTCTGACATTATTGTAATAATTTTTATTCATTAATGATATCATTATCTATATTCTTTACCTTTAACGTATACTCTCAAACATAGGTTAAAGAAGACAAAATGGTCTAAAATATTGGCCTTATTTTATTATTATCTTTATTTTCAGCAAACGGAGAATAACAATTAAATTAGAACTATCCTCATGCACACCAAATGTCGGATAAGAAATAAAAAAAAACATAAAATTAAGACGAGCCCCACCTATTCCCCCTCCCAACATATCTAAATACCAAACAGCAACATACTTAAATGCCAAACAACGTCTAATGCTCAGACAAACCACTCTCTCCCCTCACATATAAAATAAGTACATGAGAAAAACCAACTTATCAATTGCTTCAAGAGAGAGAGAAGCCACTAATCGTAATCGGTAATCGCCCAAGCCATTTTGACCCTACTTCTGAGGCGAACACCGGAGTCGACGGTTTTGGTGGGCCCCGTGAATCGTAGAAAGAGGGCCCACGAAAAAGTTTGTTGGGCCGGAATATCTGAACATCTGATAAACGTGACCGTTAAGTGTCCGTGGGCCCAGAAGATCGAGGAAGGGACGGCCGAGAGGCAAGGAAGTAGTGGCCTCCCTGGCACATACGTGAGATAATTCCTTTGTCGCCACTCGCCATCGTCCCAGCATCCCACGATCCGTCGCCATCGCGCCGCGGGGCCCAGCCAAGAACGTGCCCCTTCCAGCCGGCGTGGACCGGACTCGGCGCGTGGACCAATATCTTCCACCTCTACCCTTGAGCGACTCGGAGTCAGCGAAACCCCCCATCCTTTTTTTGGGTTCGCCCAACTCGGCCCCCATCTTCCCCCGTTCTCCTCCTTTCCGCTCGTTCTTCTGGCTGTGGACGGCGCGCCTGCTTCCTCCCCCCCCTCTCCTCCTCCTCCTCGCCTCCTCCATGCTCTCTCCGGCCATGGCGTCGGATTAGGGTTCCGTCCCCGGCCCTGCTCCGATCGGCATTGCGGGTCTTTCCTCCTGGTCCTCCCAGGCCCCGATCCCTTTTCCCTCTCCCGGGAGGGGGGAGACCAGGTCGATTCCTATGGAAGTGCGGTTAGCGCAGCACCTCCGCCTCGAATCGGGCTGCTCCCGCTGCGGTGAGAGGAGCTTTTGCTCGTCGAGGGCCCCCACCTGCGAGGGCGAGGTCCGTCCCGTCTTTTGACCCGGGCCTCTCGCCCCTTGCTCAGACGGGCGCCATGCAGAGGCCGGCGGGGGGCACCGCGGAGGAGGGGTCCGCGGTTGCGGAGCCGCCCGATGAGGACGTCCTCGAAGTGGATCCCACGGGGCGATACGTCTGTGTAAGTTTCCCAGCGCGGGAAGTTTCATTCGCTTAGATGGTGGCTGTTGTGTTCTTTTATCTTCTTATTTTATTTTTTTTCCTTTGTTCTTTTTTCTTTTGACATCCTTTTCTGATCGCCTGGTTGTTGAACAGTATAGAGACGTATTGGGCAAGGGCGCCTTCAAAACTGTGTACGTTTCCGAATTTTGTTTCCTTGTCAAATCTGTGTTTTCCTTTCTAATTGGTGAATACGAGAAGTTTTGATATCGTCGTGGTGTCTTGTCTAATTTGTGCTTGTTTGACAGTTACAAGGCGTTCGATGAGTTGGATGGAATAGAAGTAGCTTGGAACCAGATTAAGATAGATGACGTCCTACGGTGTCCTGAAGACCTGGGACGATTATATTCGGAAGTCCATCTTCTGAGACTAGTTAAGCATGACAACATAATAAAGTTCCACACTTCGTGGATCGATGAGCACCACAAGACCATAAACTTCATCACCGAGTTGTTCACCTCTGGCAGTTTGAGACAGTAATCAAATTTATTTTCTTTTCGCTCTTTCTTTGCTGCAGTCCTTTTCTCTTTGTCCTTTTCCTGTTTGGGTGTAGAACTTCTAACTCGGAAAGTGAATTATAGGTACCGTAAGAAACATAAGAAGGTGGACATCAAAGCTGTCAAAGGATGGGCAAGACAGATACTTACGGGCTTGAGATACCTTCATTCCCATGACCCACCCATCATACATAGGGACCTTAAATGTGACAATATATTCATAAATGGAAACCACGGTGAGGTAAAGATTGGCGATCTCGGATTGGCTACTATTATGCAACAGACAAATGCTCGAAGTGTAATTGGTATTACCTTTTTCCTTAATTGCTGTGCCTATTCTATACCTGTTTTCTGCATTTTGCGAGGAAACATAAACTATATGGTTGAAAGACGTCGTTACATCAACAAGGTTGCTGTGTGCTTCTTGCTTATTAGTCTAATATGTAGTTGAGCCCATACATTTGTGATGTAATTTGTTATTATAAACCAATCTCTGCATAGGTACACCTGAGTTCATGGCACCAGAGCTATATGATGAAGACTATAATGAACTAGTCGACATATATTCATTTGGGATGTGCATGCTAGAGATGGTGACTTTTGAATATCCTTACAGTGAGTGTAGAAATTCAGCTCAGATCTATAGGAAAGTTTCTTCGGTAAGTAGCATGTAATATTTGTGCATCCATTTGCTCAAGTGCTGGATTTGATATTAATTTCCTGAGTTATTGTTGGTTTTCTAGGGAATAAAGCCCGCTTCATTTTCTAAGGTGACAGATCCCGAGGTGAAAGCTTTCATAGAAAAGTGTATTGCCCCTGCTTCTCAACGATTACCGGCAAAGGAATTACTGAAGGATCCTTTTCTCCAAATAGATAGTCTGAGCAGACCTCTGGAGACATGTCCATTACCTTTGCCAGATGCAGATATGGACACACTTGGAGGTCACTGTGTCATTTATGAAGAATCCTATTGTAGCAGTCAAAGCTTATCCATCTCTATGGATGAATATCCATCGATTTCTGTGATTGAAAATCCTGATAATGATTCCCTTATTATGGTTTTGGAGGCAAAAAAAGCAGACAACAGAACCTTTTTTATTCTGAAAGGGGAGAGGAACGATGATAAGTCTGTGTCACTGTTACTCCGCATTGAGGATGACATATGTAATCAGCTTGTATCTTTTCATATTCTTTGACTTTATGGTTCTCTTGAAATATCTTTTACTCAAAAAATTTCTCTCTTCTTGGTTCTTCTCATTTGCAGGCCCTGTGAGGAATGTTCATTTTGTCTTTTATGTTGACAGTGACACTGCATTATCTGTTACTGGTGAAATGGTTGAACAACTTGGACTTATTGATGAGGATGTGGCATACATAGCACAACTAATTGATAAACTGGTGGCAAATTTGATCTGTGGATGGAAATCATGCAATCCAACTGACTTTCTAGTTAGATTAAATGAGTCTCAAAATTACTACGGTGAAGACAAGGATATGCACTCATCGTCCTATAGCTCTGTCATTTCTTTTCAGAATATTTTTGAAACCACCGAGTCTCTGAGCTCTTTTCCTAGCATGCGTGATAGCCCCACTGACTCTATTCATCAGCTACCTGAAACCAATGCTGTCGTCAAGGTTGATGATGATAATGCTGACATTGCTTATGAATCTTTGAGTTTCACGCACACCAACGATAGGGCATCTGTCGTGTCTGCCATCTCTGCAATCTCCACGGAGGGAAATGATAAGAAGTCTTCAATAACCCTTGGTTCCTTATCTACTCATAGCACCGGTTATAGTGGACTGGGATTAAGGTGTGGAATGGTTGACATGAAGACCGAGAATGAACCTGATGAAGAGAAGGACAATGTAAATATATCTGCTGATGCACCTACCTCCAGATTTCAAGTGGGCACTCTTTTTGTACCTTTGGCTGCAGAGCCTGATGGTAAAGATGCTGATGACTGTGAACTGAGGTTGGAACTAGAGTCGATAGAGTCACGCTATGCACAAGCAATAAAGGACATATGTCAGGAAAAAGAGCAAGCAATTGCGATTGCAAAGAACAAGGCAGCACAGAAAAAGGATCCCTTGAGCCGGTAGTCCTTTAAACTTTCTTATCTATCTCGTTGTTCATTTCTCAAGTTTTCTGCTATTTTTCTTGGTTTATAAGTAACCAGTGATCTTATGCTTTCTTAATTCATTTGCGTGCTTGGGATACTGAACAAACTAAAACATATTATATCCTGTGTTGATATTTAATATTTTACTTTCATATGGACCAACTTCATTTATAACATCATATATTTTCTTCCATCAGTGACAAGCAGACAAGTAAACCGGTTCGAAATATTAAAAAAGGCTGGCGCATTGCATCATCAGTTGTTGTCTGCCTATTGACGGCATGCATGGGGGGTGCACCTTCCAAAACCAAGGCTAAAGTGAGACCATGATGATCTGGCTCAGTTATTTTGTACATTCTATTGCTTAAAGTGGAAGATGGGCCTATTCTCTTTTTGGATGCTTGAAGCCTTGAACAATGTTTTCAGTGGTCTTATGGTGTATTGACTGTCATTTGTTGTCATAAATAAAATGTATCATTACTAACAAGGTTTTTTACTTGTTTATACCATATTCTCCAAGGTTCTTTTACTTACACTTTCTGCACAATGGTGGAATATCTGGACCAACTTGATGAGTGGTTTGTAGATTCTTCCTAGTATATTTAATGCAGCATCCTTCTATTAAGAAAACCAGTAAGTCTATCTTTGCTTCATCTCTTGGTTTGATGGAAGATCAGATCTCATTATCTCGGTTTTTATTCTCCTATTCACACTTGGGTATAAGATTCCATTCATTTCCTAGGTTTTTGGTAAGGAAGAATCCCATGGATATTGTACATTTTTCTTGCTTATCAACGGCAAGTGTTAGAAAGGATAACTGATGAAATGTTCTGAGGTTTTGCCATCTTTCTTGTTAAGTATTCATCCAGTTGTTTAAGAAGACACAGAAAAGGTGATCAATATCTGTTGTGATTTATTCAAGTCTCTTTCACATGCTTGATACTGTCTAATTTAGACATTTAGATTTACCATTGTCAAGTTTTCATTAGGGACATATCCATTTTCTGCTTTTATGTGTCTTTGCAGGACATTTTCTCTACAATCTTTTGGCATAGGAAATGCCTATATACCTGTTGACTTCCTTTTCATGTATGAGCATGTTTCTTGCTTGTATTTGATATCGAGTGAATAGACATCAAATTGTTTCTCCAAGGGCATTTCAAAATTCTTTTTCAGCCAGATAATATCAACAACATTTGCTGAATTTTCCATTTGTCTTAATGGGTTTCTCAAATGAATTAGCATGAATGTTTCTCTTGTGAATCCTTACCTAATTTAGAGTCATTTTTATTATTCACCTTGAATTCTCATCTATTATGATATAATATAATAATCCATGGCAAGCTTTCTTTGGGATATACCTGATGCCACGGCAAGACCCCTCTCCACCTGGCGCTCTGTGGAGGGGACAGCCGGACAGGAGAGATGGAGATGGACACAAATTGGCAGCTGGTTGGAGAGCATTTACCATGAGGAGGGAATGACTAATTTTGAAGCATCTTCATTATTGCGATTGGTGGACGTGACGGCTTTTGCCTGCTTACAATGGGTTGTGGCTATCATCATCCAATCTACTAATATGCTCTCGTCAGTGGTATTCTTTGTTATATTTTCATGCTTTTTAGGGCCATGCCTAGATTTGTAATAGGTTCAATGTGGGGTTGGGGAGGGGGGTTGACAAAGCAGGCAAAATTTTATAGATGATTCAAGTAAACTTCAGAAAATTTATAGCTCCAGGACTGTTGATTTCCTGATTGTTTTATGTTAGCTTTTCATCTTATAAAAAAAAGAATAACGGAGATCAGTAAGTGGAGAAAATCAAAATTTCCTCTCTATTTCAGTTTCTGCACACCGAAACTCATTTTTCCTTGAACGTATCATAACGAGGAGGAGATCCCAAGATCCTAGAGCAGACTACATTCCTTCAGCTTCTGATGATGTTGCATCATTTGATTTTTAAAATTTTCATCTACATCTTTCTTCCTTTGATTAAGATAAATCATTTTTTGAACTGACATGAACTTGCACCATCACAATAATTAATGTATACACCTGCTTATGTAAAAGCTCTCATAAGATGCTTGATTCATTTTTAAAATTATTGTTGTGAGAACGCCATAAGTTGTTTTAAGCTCTTCGCCTCTTCTTTCTTTCCCTGTTCTTATTTCTCCATAGTTGGAAGGTTGGAAAGAGAGACCATTTTCTGCATTTACACGTATTTAGGATTGTGGTTACTGGTTGGATGCCAAGACATAGGCTCAAATTATGTCATTTTTAGTCTGTTACTACTTGCACCTTGGTGACCACTAGCCTGAAAAAGGAAATAGTAAGAGTGAATCATGTCATTTTGTCACCTCCATGACAGCAGCCTGTATCATCTGTCAGCCACATTCAAAAGTTGGTTTGTAATGATTATCAGTTGTGAAGCACTGCTAACTTGTTGCATAATTTTAACGATCTTGAAATGTAAAATATTCTTGAAGTTAGAGGGAATATGTTGCTTGCGTGGTTGATGTGTTCTACATATAAACTGCTTTCATTCAACTTACACTGGGAGGAAGCAAAATGTACACTTGCTCCTCTCCATTTTGTTAGGGGAGATGGAACATAAAGAATTAGTAATGTGGATTTCCTTTTCCTGGGGACTCATCTTTTATTTTCCTTTTGTTTTTAGAACATTATTTCGTAACATGTGTGCTCATCAAGCTTTAAAGTTGGAGGTGTTTCTTATGATTGTTCTATGTCAGCTGTTTTTCTATGGCTTTACTCTACAGCTTGACAGCATCATGCCACACTGAGGTGAGAAGTTCAGGTTGAACCTCCTGCAGAAAATTAAATACTCGGTTGCCTTCTCTATTTGGAGCTGATATAGTATGTGACATTTTGATCAGGCTGCTGGTTGATCCACTTTTAAGTCGGACAGGCACCCAGGCCTTAAGCTCCAGCAAGGGCAGGCTGGAGAAGAAAAAGGGAAGAGTTCCGAGTTGTCCTTCTTAAACCAGGGGTGTGGAGGATCAAAACTACTGGCCGCTGGTCTGGGTGCATGACTGCCTGAAGCAACGCTTAAGTCAAAATTTTGCCACGGGGTTTATCTCACATTGTTCATCCTTTGTGTTGTATTTAAACTTTTGATGGCAGAAGATGTTTTTATTTGAATTCGTTGTTCCATTTGAATTTCTACACTGATTGTTCAAAAGCCATTGGTCATGAACAAATAAAAGGAAAGAAACATGAAGATTCAACAAGGTAGTCCCTGGGTATCCATACCATGAAGAAACCATGCAAAACATAGCAGGTCTTTCTTCATTCTGAAGTGCAACTTCTCTAGGATCTAGCGTTCTCAAGATGCTCTTCCCTTTAGTACGTAGTAGCTCTTTTTTTAGTCTTACATGAAATGTATACATCCAGGGATTTCAGACGATGTATTAGATGTATAAACTTGAATGAATGTGCAAACATGTCAGATTTTAGGCCTAACTTGTGATCCCACATACTTGAGTACTTGACTTGTAAAATGGGCTTGTCAACGAGTTATCTCGTTGAAAACGACAAATGGGCCCGTTTCTAGAGTCGTTTTCATATTCTTTCAATACCCTTGTTAAACTTTTATGTCTCGTTACTAGCTTTTAGTCTTAAGCAGGCAGCGGCGGTAGGAAATGAATGTTCGGTGGCCTAATTCTTCTTCTGATGATCAATTCAACCTTTGATCAAAAGGATAGACCTTTTATATATATAGAGAGAGGCTCGTTTTATATCATTTTGAATACCCTTTTCTAAACTCTCATATATTTCTCTAAACTATATATGTACACCTACTTTTATGAATTGTCAAGAATATGTGTGATGTATCTAAATACTAATAGTTAGCACTCCTACCATGTCGGAATCCTGTACAATGTACTTGCCTTCAAGATAGGCTTCATAAATACATAACAAAATCACGTATCCTAAAGCCAGCTTTGAGTTTCTAATATATTTTTAGGAAGATTATATATGTATGCACCCTTGAAATGCATCATATCCTAAAACCTGCATATTATATCTTACATTTTTATATTTTATATATTTCATCATGTATGCCTCTATGCTAGGTCAACTGGGCCGGGCTGGCCCGGTGGCCCAGCCCAGTCTAACACGGGCTTGGGCCACAAATTTTCCTCTTTTTTTAAAAAAAATTGAGCCCGGTCCGGGCGGCCTGGTTTTCAACACCCCCGCTCCCTCGCCATGTCTGCATTGTTGCCGCGTCACCCCGCGCCGCTGCTGCACCTGCTGTCGCTGCTGCTGCACCTGCTGTTGCTGCGCATCTGCTGCCGCTGCTGCGCATGTGTTGCCGCTGTTGTTGCACCTGCTGTCGGGCCCGACCGGGCCAGGGCCGGGCTGCAAAAATTTGCCCCGGGCCGGGCCAGCTTCCAGAAAACCAAGTTTTGGCCCCGGGTCAGACTGGGCCTGGGCTGATCTCTTAGAGATCGGGCTGGACTTGGGCCTATTTAGCCTGGCTCAGGCCCGGCCCATTGACACCCCTATTCTATGCTTTCTTCTAACCGAATCATAATTGAGTTAAGAAGGTGACAAGATTAATTTGCTCTCTACAACTCTCTAAAAAATAATTTTTTACAACTCCCTCTCCCTCTCCCTATATTCATATTAACAGAATATTTCTTTTATTTTGACAGATTATTAACTACAAAGATACAATTGATGGATTTTTTTTAATTTCGGAGGTATAAGGTATAATATTAGGATTTTATGAATATACATTCAAACATGTTAGATCTTAAAGGTATATATATGTAATTATTCCTATAATTTTATAGCAGTATAAGATCTGAATTTCTGAAAGTGCGTCAGTGCAGTTATGTAGGTATATCATAACATTTTCGACAATTTGTGAAAGGAAGGGGAATAATAGAGAGTATATTTTAGAGAAGAATCACTTAAATGTCGATTAGCCGGGTAATAATATCAGGATTGGTTGAGATGAGCGCTCTATGTCTATCATAACTATTTATTAGATGTGAAATTTACAGCTCCCGTCAATCCCGTATTAGTTTGATAAATTTTTTATCTGATAAGTGGGGTAAAATTTGATTCTCATCTTAACGGGGTACTAAAACACAAATTCTACAATATGCTATCCAATATTCCAATGACATCAGCCCCCCCCCCCCCCTCCCCAAACTTTTCCATTATGAAAATAGTTTAATAACACTATTTGATAGCATATTAAAATAACACACTAATTAAAGTGCACTACTATCTCATTATTTATGAGTTATTTTTAATTTTTTTTATTTCAATTACTGATGTGACACAATTTTAACAATAATGTTATCAAATGGTGTTACAAAACTGTTTCTATTTTCTTTATGAGAAAGATTTAGTACACTTTTGTATTACACTTTAAGTATAATATGACTAGACAATAATTCATGTGACATCCCACAGTTGAATTGTCAGTTTATCACTCTCCATGTGAGATAAATTCTTACCTAGTCATATTACATTAGAAGTGTAATACAAAAACGCAGTAAACTTTTCTCTTCCTTTATAAGTGCTCGGTAGGGAAACAGTCGACGTGGCAGACTCCAAGCTCGTTGGCCCACATCCAAAGGACTGCGTACCATCACCCATCTCTTCCCGCCACGCCCCTCAGATCGAAAATTAGAACTCCCGCGAGCTCCTACGCGGGAAGGAGAGAGCATTTTTTTTTCTTCCCTGGTTTGGGTTCTTCACATCACATCCTGCCGAACCCTCGACGGCAAGCCTTCCCATCCTTCGACAGCCCTGGGGTTGGCCTCCCATCTCCATCTCCGGCGGCGACGGCGGCAGCGCAATGAAGAGGGAGGAGGACGTGCAGTTGAAGGCGGCGAAGAGGGGGTTCCGGGAGGCGGAGGCTGATGGGAACCACGAGGAGGAGGCCCGGTGGGCAAACGTGATCGGCGACATCCTCAAGCGGCGAGGGGAGTACGTGGAGGCCCTCCGGTGGCTCCGCCGCGACTACGAGGTCTCCACCAAGCACCTCCCCCAGAAACAGCTGCTCCCCACCTGCCAATCCCTGGGCGAGGTCTACTTCCGCCTCGAGCGGTTCAAGGAGGCGCTGACTTACCAGGTGTGCAATGAAGGATCCCGTGTCCATTTCACATGATACTACCATCGTAAGGGGTTTGGTTTTGCGCAGAGCCCTTCACTGAAACACACCGAAATTCCCGTGTTTGAGAATGATATCTTAGATGATCCATTTGGAACCCTTTTTAAATTGATTCCATTCGTAGGAATCCCTTATTCTTCGATATTTTTTTTCTTCTTAAAATGCCATTCTTAACTATCTGCTTCTGTTCCTTATTTGCCAGGGAAGAGCACATCATCAGCAGGACCACACTTGCTGGTGATCCCCATATAGGTAGATCCCCAGCAATGGATCTCCTATTTGGACATGTTTTTTTTAATCTTTTTAATTTTTTTTTACGTGGGAGGGAGTGGGAAAGAGAGTACATATGTGTGTTATCCTGGTCTATAGAATTGAGTTCAACCTTCAACCGCTTCTTCTTTTTCCTTTTTTTTTGGTCTGGAGGCAAGTGCTTATTGTGGAGACTTGAAGAACCTGAATTTGACGACTTTATTGTCCAAGATCGCCATCCTTTTTGATTTATTTATACGAAGAGTTGATCCCACTTTACACCTTTCCCTATCTGCATATAGAATTTGGCTTCTGGTCTCATGCATTCATAAATAATATATATCAGTTTGCCTCATTCTGGTTTCGTTGAGTTATTCATTTCCGCATGGCATCTCCTTGTGTGCAGAAGAAACATTTGCAGCTGGCAAAGGAGTCAGAGGACCTTATTGAGCAGCAAAGAGCAAGTACACAACTTGGTCGGACTTACCATGAAATATTTCTCAAATCTGAAGATGATCATGGTGCCTTGAGAAATGCTAAGAAGTACTTCAAGGCAGCAATGAAACTTGCAAGGATATTGAAGGAGAAACAATCGTATTACAAATCATCTCTGTTTCTCAAGGATTTATTGATGCATATAACAATGTGGGCATGCTTGAAAAGGACCTTGATAATCTGGAAGAAGCCAGGAAAATTCTTCATCAGGGTCTAAAAATCTGTGATGATGAAGAGATTGATGAAAATGATGATGCACGAACCAGACTTCATCACAACCTTGGAGGTGTCTATTTGGAACTGCGACAATGGGGTAAAGCTAAAGAACACATTGAGAGGGATATAACAATTTGCAGGAACATTGACCACCCAGAAGGGGAAGCCAAAGGTTTCATTAACCTTGGTGAACTGCACTACCGGATGCAAAACTATGAAGATGCCATTCATTGCTATCGGAAGGCTCTTAAGATTGCAAGTTCCATGCAAGATGAAGATGCACTAGTTCATCAGATAAATCAAAATATTGACACTGCAAAAGAAGCAAAGCAGGTACGGGAGCAGTTACAGAAGGAGGAGCAAAAGCTTAGGAAGATGACGAGGGCTACTTCTGATGCTCGTGGCACAGGAAATGAGAGGAAATGTCTCTTGGAGCAATATGCGCTCTTGGACTGCCTGATTGATAAGTCCAACTCCATTTCTGCTTGGTCGAAAGTAACACACTTTTTATCCCTTAATCTCATCATCAACTAGTTCTTTTTAAATGTTCTGTTATACAATTAGCAGACAAAATTATTTGTAGGACTCCTTAGTAAGAAGAACATTTGTATACTGTTTCTTGTGTGAATTATCAATAGGAACGGGAATAACATTAGGGTACCAATTTTACCATTCTTTCTGCCACATTTATGGGGAACTGCCTGATCGATGAGCAGATACCTCCTTACGAATTTTAGTTGCGAGAAAAAGGTGTAAGAAGTATCTTTAACAAGAACCACGTGATCATTAACCTGTTACTTTTGTGTGTTGCAAAAGGCATAATATCAGGAGTGTTTGCTCTTGGACTGGAGAGGCATACACCTTTCTGGCGTGGAAAAATTGTTAAACATTGGAGCTTTCTCCTTCATGCGTGGATGTATTCAATTAACAAATCTAGCTGAATCTTTTATGCGTAAATGGCTGCAGAATTACTTTTTAGTCGTGTACATCGTGGTTTAAAACTATGTTAAGTAGCAGAGGAGGCCAACATAAATCCAACAAAGTTCACACATGCATTTTGACATGTGCCTGTGTGAGAATAAAATAATAAAAAAACAGCTATTGGCATGGAGAATCTACAGGGAATATCTTACTTTCCTTTTTCAACCTTAAGCTTGTTCCTTTTCTGTTTCTGTTATTATGGTGTACCAAAGTTCTCTCATTGTAAACATGTACTTCAGCTTCAAGAGTTTGCTAAAAGGAAGAAAAAAGTGGCAAATGAACTCTGCGACAAGGAGAAGCTTACTGACTCATATCTAGCCACTGGGGAGTCTTATCAGAAACTCAGAAATTTTGGCAAAGCACGCAAGTGGTACTTGAAAGGTTGGAATACCTCGAGATTGATAGGAAACTTGGAGGTATGTTGCATTTCTAATGCTTTCGTGCAAGCAATTTGTCAACAAGAAGATTGAAAAGGGAATTTTGTACCGTATCATGGAGTAGATATAGATTGCAGTTGACAGTTGATGGATTGGAGATGGAGATACAAAATGACATCCTTCACTTTGGAGGGCTAAAGCTGTTGTTAACTATGTTGATTTCACCGAACTAGAAATGAGGATAGACAAACATGCAAATGTTGGCTGGTTTTAGCATCTGAACACCATGGAATGAAACTTTCAGGCTTTTCTCAAAATTTTAGATTCTATGGCTTCATCATCCAATTACCTGCTTTACTGAAAATGATTCTAAAATGTTTCCAGGGGCAAGCTTTAGCAAAAATAAATATAGGGAATGTTCTAGATTCTGCTGGTGACTGGGCAGGTGCGCTGGAATCATTTGAGGAGGGTTACAGGTGATTGCCCTTACTCTTGCTTATCATGGAAACATGTCTAGTGGCATGGTACTATTACTTAGCAGATTTGTAGCTTTGTTCTATGCTTATGTTCATTCTTATCTATGCCTCTTTTCTGTAATATAAGACAAATAATTTCTTTTTTCTTTTTCAGAATTGCAACTGAAGGCAATGTTCCTTCTGCACAGTTATCTGCACTTGAGAACATGCATTATAGTCACATGATTAGATTTGATAATGTTGAACAGGCAAGGTAACTCTCAGAAACTGGGTTCCTATATACTTTATGCTGGTAGTCAAGAATGGCTCTCATAAATGATTCTTTCTGCAGGAAGCTACATGATGACATTCAGAAATTGAGGCGCATTGTAGGTGACCAAAATGAATTAAAGAACTATATAAGTGAGTACTGTTCTGAAACTGAAACAGAAGGTGAAGAGATGTCCGGTGGGGCAGTGGAAGCATGTGGTTCCCAAGACAAAGGCGAAACTGATACTGTTAAGCTATCTGCAGACAATCTTGAGGAATATGGGGATGACATTCCTCTTGTATCGCTTATACATCCAAGAAAAAAAATGTCCTGGACAAAGATGGCAACCTTAGATTCTCAGAAAAAGAAAAACATGCACTATTCAACACCTGAGCTCCCCAGTATTATAAATAAATCATGTGACAGTCAGCAGTACACCCGAAAACGAGCCCGTATTGTCATTTCTGATGATGAAGATGAGAATGATAAAGTAGGTTTCTCAACGGGGAGTATACAGAAAGATCCTGTGGAGGATGTGACAACTTCTGAATGGGGTTTGTTCTGAAACTTCTGTGTGTTTCTTTCTTTGTAGAGCATCACTTAGGCAATTCTGTTCTCCTGATTATTGTTAAAATTGTCAAATGAATTTTTTTTGCCCATTTCTGACAGATAGAAGGGACAAAGAAATTTGTCTGTCGAATTTTCAGGTAACCTAAACATAATGAACTCAAGTCTTTCTCTAATATAATATGCACAAGTTGCATCCTTCACACCTTGGATTTTTTCTGATTAAAAGGACTATGATGTATTTAAGTGGCAACAGATGTATTTCTGTTTAATCTTAACAACAACAAAATTTTGAATGCATTAACTGAATCTTTCATTGCCAGGATACATCCCATCCCAGTGTCTCCAAGGATGTAGGTAGTGCCTGTACGCCCATCAATCATGAAGAAAGTACATGTTCCTTCAAATCCAGGAGTCCAAAGCTTAGTTATGAGAATGAAATGGAGTGTGGTTCCTTGAGTGCTGCTGGAGACATGTATTCAGCCAAAGGTCCAGCAAGTGGGACAAAAGCAGATCATCATCATACCCCTGGCAGTCTTTTTCCAAGGGACAATGACACAAATGTCCATCTCTCCCATAATGATGACATGCATGCTGTAAGTTGAAGTTGTTATCTGAAGTGGAATATTTTAAAAAGCTTTTGTGCTTAGTTTCACCTTCTTTCATGTGACACTGGTATTGTAGTTGGATATTAGACTTATTAATCTAGTCATAGTTAAGAAGGAAGTTTACATTGAAGTGGTATGCTGTAAGAAGTTCTTGAGATTGCAATATGATGTTCAGTCTCTTGGGGATATACAGGTTTGCATATGCAGTTTATTTGGTTCTCTGCTGCATGCTACCAGGAAGTTCCCATATTTCTTGGATAGGAGCTCTCTGGTGTTATGCCCATAAAATAATTATGTTTTTATGGTATTTTGATTTTTGTCCATTAACTCATAGCTTATGCTTGATTTACTATAATCTGTTCATCCACTCTGTTGATCCCGTTCTTCATCGTTACTACAGCATGTTGTCACGTTTAAAGTGGGTGGCTGTTTCATTAATGTGGACATGCGTTCTTGCATGAATGGTGATAAACTGAGTGAGGCATATGTAAAAGCAGCAGTGGCTTGCCATTACTATTTACAGCTCCCTGAAGAAAAGAGATCAAAAGGTGGATTGATCAATAACTTAATTTTAGAAAAAAAAGCTTAGATATATTTCTTACATCTAAACCTACACAAATCATGTGAGCATAACCCATTTGGTTGTAATTGATTTCTTGGGTTTACATTGATAGGTTTATTACCTATTATTCGAAGTCTTACATATTATGGGAAAGATCAAGATATTCTGGAGTCAATTGATGAGATCAAAGGTTGTGTTTCTGCAAGGGACCAGGATGAAGCTGTTATCCAAGGTAAGTGCTTGATTTCTCTCTCTCTCTCTCTCTCTGACACATGCATGCACCCTTCTCTCTCTCATCCTGTTCTTAAGTGATGCATGACATAGTACATCTGTGAAACAACAACTGAAAACGATTTTTAAATCCCAACAACTTTATGTACCTAAGACAAAGATCAGAGCAGTGATGTACCTAAGACAAAGATCAGAGCAGTGAGGTGTAACAAAATCCCAAGGATTTGCAACTAGGCTGGGAACTGAATTTGCGAGTCAGTGAGATGCATGTTGATAAGAATTGTTTCGCTAGTGAACATGTGATCTTCACAAATTTGAATGAAGGGTAAAATTCTCACTCCCAACCCTGATGTATGCTAATTGAATGTATACCTTACCACATTCCCCAATTCTCACTTAGAATGAATCTCTCCTTCATTCATCGATTCAGTTCAGATAAATAAAATCCTGCTCATCAGTTTGTGAATCAATTCTCAGGCAAAAGCCAACACATTCTCACTTAACTCATTATTCCATAAAGTCAATTCCTGGAAGAAACTTGCATAAAATCCAGCAATGTACTTTCACCAATGGGAATATGATTCTTAGGTGCAAATCGACTTATCTATTTCACTAACCCTTTGAATATTTATTGCTATTTTTATTTTAATTTTGATTTATCATGCATACAATGCACATCTAGCAGTGTTCAGTATTTATTTATTTTTGTTTTTAGATGAGTAGTGACCAGTGATTTAAAAGTTGGCTGAATTCTTCATATTTCTGCGGTTCTTTTGCCATATTTTATAAATGAAATGTACCTTATGCCCTTGTGTAAGTTGCATGTTTCGTTATTGTTCTTTCCCTTATTTCTTTTCTTGAGCAATTGTCAGTTGCACATGATGGCATGCCACAAAACAGAAAGTCCAACCCTGAACCATTTAACACAGGCCCTTTCCTTCATCTTTGAATACCTCAATCAATAGTCAATCCTCGTACTTTGTTGGCCTTGTTCTTATATATCTTGGTGCTTGTATAGCTAAGATTGGCTTTTTTCCCCCTGTTTCTACAAATGCCAATGTGTAGGAGGCATACATAAAAAATACAAAAAGAAAAACTGAAGAAAACAGCCTGAATTTGAGGCACCTGCCTCACTGCCTAGGCAGTGAGAGGGTTGGCTGACTCACACTGCTTGGTTGTAATAAGATATTGGTGGTTACTAATGTTGCATCACCATTTCTCTATATATGCAAGTTGGCCCATAGACATTTTTTGAGGTTTGCCTACTCTTCCATATTCTTATGTATACATATACATATTTCAGTACTTTAATGTTTCTTATTTGAACTGTGGTTTTACTTGCTGCATGTTACATTTCTTTCTTGCCTCATACTTCCTAGGATGGTTCCCAAAGCACCTGATGAAGTTGTATATTGACAGTTGTAAGAAATTGTCAGAAGAACCTATTATGAAGTTGCTGATAAAATTATACAACCCAGAGGTAAATCATTAGATTTCTTTCCTCTTTATCTCTATTTGGCTTATGTGTGCACAAATTTGCCAGATTTCAAACTTTATGATTCTAAATTTCAAGGTTTCCATGTGTACTGTTCTCACCAGGTCTCAGAAGATGAAGTTATTGTCTCTGACTGTGGTCTGCAAGATGTATCTATATCACCTTTCTTAGATGCTTTGCAAGAGCATAAAACTCTTTCTGTCTTAGATGTCTCCCATAACCTGTTAGGTATATTCTGTTGATCAAACAAAACATAAAGAACATCCTAACCCATTTGGAAGCTGTACAAAGATTGTCATCATATCTCCATTTTTATGATGATCGTACTTTGCCATTGTTCAGGAAATAAGACAATGGAAAAGCTTCATCAAATATTCACTCAGTCAGGCCAAACATATGGTGGCTTGACAGTGGATTTGCACTGCAACCAATTTGGCCCTACTGCCTTGTTCCAGGTTATTAACATTTACTTTGTTGCATTTATATCTTTACTGTTTGTACTTTTCAAATAAAATGATGCATGCTGAGATTTTATAAGAATTTGACAGAAATTGGTAGCGACGTGTTGGAAAAGCAATTTACCGCATAAATTGATTTCTAATAAAGTTTATTCATTCAATGACAATTTATATCATGGATATTTTCCACAAACAAACTGCCATCTGTTGTGTAGATATATGAATGTTTTTTAGAGAAGCGTAACTGGTGTTATCTCTGAACAGCAGATCTGTGAGTGTCCTGTGATGTTGGCTCGGTTAGAGGTGCTCAATCTGTCTGAAATTCGTCTAACTGATGCATGCAGTTCTTACCTTTCAACTATCCTGGTGAACTGCAAAGGTATGTGATCCTTATTGTTGCCCACTTGAATAAATTAAACTTGATTTTCATCGTGTCAAAGATTTTGCATTGAAGATCTTCATGGCTAGTCTGTCACTCTTTGAGCCTTTTTGTTTCGCCTTAGTACATCCATGTACTTGCTCCTGAGGTGGTCTTTTTTTATTTTTATTTTTATGAAGCACTTTACAGCTTAAACATAGAACAAACTTCTATCACTTCTAGAACAATTCAGAAGATCGCTGATGCATTATGTGATGGATGTGTACTTTCTCAGTTCTTCATAGGTAATCACTTTAGCAGCTGCCTTCTTTTAGGTATCTAAACACTGGGTATCTTCACTGGTTTTTCATCTCATGAATTTTTGGTGGTGTTGACAGGGAGAAATAGCCCAATATCAGGAACTGCTATGGTTAATCTGTTAAGTAAACTCCCTGCTTTAAAGAGGTGATTTTAAACTTTCAACCATCATTTAGATATTCATCCTTGTATAATTTCATGTTGGCTCACTACTGCCATTTGAAGACACCCTGATTTCTTCAGCAAGGTGCTATCTAATATTAGGCCTTAAAGGCAATTGATTTTGTGATTTCTTTCACCATGTTCTTAGATTTTCTGAACTGAGCCTGAATGGTATAAAGCTAA
Organism: Colocasia esculenta; assembly: GCA_014218235.1. Classification (NCBI taxonomy): domain Eukaryota; kingdom Viridiplantae; phylum Streptophyta; class Magnoliopsida; order Alismatales; family Araceae; genus Colocasia; species Colocasia esculenta. Next base: position 86,141,023 of record CM024764.1, read on the forward strand.
ACAAGCCTACGGTGGAAAGTATTTGTCAACTAGCCAGATCCTCTAATCTGTCAGCTCTGATGATTGGGGGAACTAATATTGGATCAGTGAGTGAACAATTTTACATCTCTTGTTCGTTTTGCTATACGTATACAGTGAAAAGTGTGCCTGATCAGAAACATTCTTGTGTAGGATGGAATGACACAATTGACTGATGCATTGTCCAAGGGTCCTGGAGAGTTGGTGAATTTTGATGTGTCATATTGTGGATTGGTGTCACAAGATATAATGATATTACGTGCAAGCACTTTCATTGTTGGTGTCACTGAACTGAATTTAGGAGGAAATTCAGTTGGAAGAGAGGTGCGGTTTTTCATCTCTGAAACTTGAATAGTCTTATGCTTCTTGTTTTCCAAATGAGATCTTTAATAAACATGATTGAACAGGATTTCTAGGCACATGCTTTACCCTGTAGGCATAACAATTTCAAAATATGAAAAAAAGAACTGAAAATGGTAGCTGGATGATAGGATTGGTATATCTGCAGACTGCTGGTTATAGAACTTTGAGATTCGTCTTTCTGTTCTACTTTTCATTTCATGAGAGTGACACCTACAGAATTTATAACTGGATATAGGCACGTTCTTGTCAGTACTGAATTTTGATTTGGAGCCTAGACAGAGTCAGAGCTTAAAAATATAGAAAACTGTTGCTTTCTCCCAGCTTTGTTATGCTGAAAACACATTTTACTCGCCAGGAGACTGGGAAGAACTTTCTGAGCGATATGTTCCTAAGTAACCCCTGTATGCTTTAATTTGTGACACAGCTTTTCTACTCTGTCCTGCACCTGCCTCCACCTTCTCCTTTCCTTGCCTGACCAAACTATGAAATTAGGGCTGCGATGCACTAGCGTCACTGCTTGCGGATCCTCGGTGTTGTCTCCAAGTTCTCAACCTCAGCAAATGCCACCTTGGGCTTGCCGGGCTCCTCCATATGCTCAAGACATTGTCAGGTGAGAAAATTTAGCTAGAGAAATGCTTACTGGATTGGCAGATGCAGGAGGCGGTGGGTCCCAACCTAGGGCGCCATTGATTTCCACACTATTTCTATGAAAAATTATTGAGAAAGGCTTATTGCACTTGCACATTGTACTTTAAGTGTAATGTGACTAGGCATAAAGCCCATGTGGCACTCCTCACATGAGGAGTGATAAAGTGGTCATCTAATGTTAGATGACACATAGGCCTATATGTCAAATCACATTGCACTTAAAGTGCAATGTGAAAGTGCAATAAGCCTTCCTCAAAATTATTTGTCCACGTGTCCAACTCAACCAAATAACGTGGACATAGTTTTTCATGGGGAATGGCATCATACATAAAAATTGCGCTTGAAAAGCCGCGCGCCCCTGGGATCAGGCTGCCCGCCGCCAACATCGGCCAATTCCATCTTGAACGGCTTGTAACCATTTCTCATTTAGCTATCCTTCTGCCGTTTTCCTTTCATATGAATTACCCAAAATAATTCTTCTCATATCTCAGAGAACGAATCCTTGGAGGAACTGTACCTCGCCGACAATGCTGATATAAACTCAGAAGCTACTCTTCTGCACGATTCAACCGCACATGATGCACCAACATCTCCGTGCAGAAAACTCAACCCGGTGGCCGCCTCCACCGATGAAGGCCTCCAGGTTGCAGACAGCGAGGACGATGAGCACCCGAAGAGGCCGGCTGTATCCGGTCAGGATGGAAGCTGCAGTAGCTCCTCTCGGAGGCACCCGGTGTCCCAGGTGACCGAAGAGCTGTCGACGGCCATCGCCTGTGCTGTGCAGCTGCACGTGCTGGACCTCAGCAGGAATGGGTTCACAAAGGAGACCGTGGAGGCTCTGTACAGCATGTGGCGAGGCACTCCGTCCGGCCTTAGGCGCGGAGGTCCGGCGAGAAAGCACGTCAAAGACCAGACGGTTCACTTCACGGTGGAGGGGAGGAGGTGCTGTGATGTGAAGCCGTGCTGCAGAAGAGGCAGGTAGGTGGGCCCGGTAGCGGTGCCATTTGTCCTCGGCCCATTAAGAGGAGGCCCACTCGTCGTAAAAACCCTATTACAGCAGCAAGGAGGCCAAGAGTCCCACAGATGGGATGTGGACCCGACCGGACAACAGCACAGCGAGAATAAAACGCGACAACTCCTCGTGTTTGACCCGCTGACCTATGCACGGGACCGGTGACGTGTTGCCACATGGAGGATAGTTTGGCTCTTCCCTTCATAAGATGAGGTCAACGCGAACGCACATCACGTGAAGTTCGCGTCTCTGTACTTTTCTTTTAATTACAATTTGATATTTCTCAGGTCTGGTGTTCGGGCCTCCTCGTGAAGCCCACGCCCTCGCAATAATGTTAGAGAAATGAGCCGAGTTATTTTGGTCTGGATGTGAAAAGTATTTTTCATAATATGTTATAATTTTTCTGAGATGTTATTATCATAAATTATATATTTAGTAAGAAAATTATATTTGCATGCTTAACTTGGGTACGTGGCACATTAATACGCACAAATTTGCTATTACTTGGGTACGTGGCACATTAAACGCGGTCTCAGTTTTGTCTAGGTGGATTGGCTGAAGAGGCTAATTAGGGTTAGGTCAATCCCAATCCCTCATTCCGACTCCGAGAGTGGTTAGAAAAGCAGTCCACGAGATTTAGTGGACCATTTAATTGGATAGACTTAAATATCTGTGCTAATGATATCAGATTTCGTTAAAACTTCGTATTTGTCTGATCAAACGGGTGAATGGCTATTGTGGTTGACAGGAAAATGTAATAATGTTTGCAGTACATCTTTGTCCGCGGTATAAGAGATGTTTGCAGTGCATAAAACAACAAAATATTTAAATTTTAATTAAAAGTTTAAATTAATCTCTCTCTCTCTCTCTGCGTGAGAGGAAGGGTCCAATTTTCTTGATAAAGAAATACTTAATTACAAGATTGATCTTGTAATAGTAATGATGTGTATTGCGAAAGGTAACTTTATTGACCAAAAATATGTTTATCTTAAGATTATTTTATTGCAATCGGTGTCATTCTTATTACAAATTTAGTTTTATAATAATTATTTCTCCTCTTGATAAGATTGAAATGTCATAGTCAATAATCACCATTCTTAGACATACATCATGAGTTGCGAAAATTACAGATTTATCATCACGGATGTGAACAATAGAATTTGTGAGAATAATATGCCCTGAAAACATTTTACTTCAGCTCATAACAAAAAATAGACCTCTAGAGAGAGAAGAGAGAGAGAGAGAGAGAGAGAGAGAGAGAAAGATGAGAGAAGGTTGAATAACAACCAATCAGATCCTCCTCGTGTGGAACAACCGCGGAGTCGAACGCGCTTTCAAGTTTCCCTCTCCGTCTTCTTGCTGGCAATATGGCTAGCAGCAGTCCATACGTTTCAATCTTCTTCAAAACGTTTACTTCTGGGTGATGCACCATGATCAACAAACTGTCCGCTTTTAGGTGCATGTTAACTGATTGAGGGTCCAACACATGGCTGCCATTACCACAATATATCGACTCTAATTTAATAGAAATTTCTACTCTAAATTTGTGTTACTAGTGTATCGACTCTAGTTCATAAAACTTGGAATAGCTAATATTATCAACATTTGATAAAAGATAATTGATTTATTCTAAAATTTTGATGACAAAATATAATACGGTGATACTCGAATCCGAGCGAAATTTAAAATGAGTTGGGACTCAATTCCCACGCCACAGTCACAGCAAGATTCATTCTGATCACTTTGTGTTAATCTTCACAGCTTTTTGGTTGTTGGGTCACCATAGTTCACATTTTCTTCAGCGGATCAGGACTACAAGCTTAAACTTTTATTATGCACATATACCATAATGATCTAATAAAAAATAATAGTTTTTAATTAGAGTGGAAGGAATTCTACACGACCACAAACACCACATGTTGATCTCTTCTCAGTTAAGAAAGTCTACATGACGTGGTTGGCCACGACCGCACAACGCGTTCAGCATTTGCGGCCACTCTGTTTCCTTGCAGGCTTCTCTTTTCTCTTTCGGCATCGTCATCGCAGCGGCAGCTTCCCCATCAGCCCTCCCTTCGTGAGAGTTTATTATCTTGTTGCTTGGGCTCTTTCCCCTCCCCTCCCCTCCCCCCACTTTTTTTCTTTCTAAAGTACTTTTAATACCGACTAAAAGATCAATGTAAAATATATGAAAAGTAGTTTATTTAGGCCTCTTTACTTGATATTTTATTTAAAAAATAAATTAATTAAAATTTTTTGACTGTAACAGATGATAATATTTATTACAATAAATTATAATTTTATTAAAATTAAAAAAATAAATAAATTAAATATATGATAGACACACTTAATTAGTTGAGGAGGAGGAGCGGAGAAGGCAGATTGGAAATCTGCAAAATAAAATTCCAAATTTCTTTTGGATTTCATTCAGCTCTGTTCTGTTTTGTTGGGTCAGAAGAATGGGATCAAAAATACTTTCTCTGTGCAATGTTTTTTCTTTACAAAAGTCCCTTGCAAGGGCTCTCAATTTCTTCCTCCTCCTAAGAAAGTAGACAACAATTCCTGGGTGGAACCAGCCCTTCGCAACGACTACTGCTGCTCCTTGCAATGTCGATGGTGAAGAAGACGGAGGAATAAAGCGGGACACCTGGTTGCTCCTAATCAGAAGGGGTTCAGGTTTTGCCTAATCAGAAGGGGGTGATGTGGATGGTCTTGGAATCGTAGCTGGGGTGTTCGTCCTTGGAGTTTCCCCTCAGGATCTTGAGCAGGTCGACCCCCATCTGCCGCGCTCCGGGGGAGCAGTTGGTTTGCATCAGGAGAAGCACCTTGGCCAGGCCCCCGCCCGCGGCCGCCGCCTCCTGCGCCCGCCGGTCCCGCAGGAGGTGGCAAACCGTCCACAGGACCGCCACCGCACGCTCCGCCGCCTCCGACGGTACCCTTGTCATCCTCCCCACGACCGCTGTCACCGCGGCGGGGTCGGCGCAGATGGCCGCCCTACCCTCCGTGCAGGTGGAAGCCGCCTCCATTAGCTGCAGTGCGCTCTCCACGGCCGCCAGGGGAGACGACGGCCGCGCCAGAAGCCTCGCCAGGGCCGGGACGGCCCCGAGCGCCACGATTCGCGGGCGTACCCGGCGGAGGGAGGAGAGGGCGGCAAGGGCGGCGAGGCCAGCGACGATCGCCCTCGGTTCCGTCGGTTTCTCCCCCTCCCCGTCGGCCACGAGGCGGAGCAGCTCCGTCAGCATCCCCTCCGCCTCCGCAATCTGGGGCTTGGCCTCAGCGCTGACCGCAGCCATGGCTTCCACAACCCACGCCGCCGCGATCCTCGACTCTAGACTCCCCAGCTTGAGGACGCCGACCAAGGGGGTGAGGACGCGGAAGTCGGCGGCGAAGGCGTCGGCCTTGGCGACGTCTTCCTTCCGGTGACGGAGGACCGCGGAAAGGACCCTCACCGCAGCCTCCATCGCCTCCAGCTCTCTGACCTTCCTGAGGAGGATCCCCCACAGGGCGGGAAGAGTCGCAGCGTTCTCAGCCAGCTCGCGGACCCGGCGGCGTCGCCCGCGACCTCGGCGAGCTTGCGCAGGGAGGGGAGGGGGTCCGCCGAGGAGGGCAGGCCGCGGAGGAGGGCTTCGGCGTTGATGAGCTGCTGCTGGGGCGACTGCGGGTGGAGGGACTGGGCGGACCAGTGCTGGATGAGGCGGTGGAGGGTATGGTTGGGGACGAAGTCGGTGGAGGGGAGGATCTGCATGGTGGCGGGGCAGGTGTTGTGGCCGGTGTCGAGCCACGTCTGGATGGAGGAGCGGTCGTAGGTGACGCCGGTGCAGAGGCTGACCGGCGACCTCATCACGTCCAGCGAGATGGGGCACCGGAAGAAGCTCGGCACGTTCACATGGAGCTCCTGCCCGCCATTGCCTACGGCAGTCCTCCTCCCCCCCATCTCCTCCCTCCTCTTCCTCCTTCTCTCCACGTCTCTCTCTCTCTCTCTACCACCACCACAATCTGCAATCCCACTGCTGTTCCTCTCTCTTCTCTCTCTCTCTCTCTCTCTCTCTCTACACTGCTGCTGGCGCTAGGAAGGAGGAGAGCGTGGAGGGGGAGGAGAGAGGATTAAGGGTGGGGGAAAAGCGGTCAAAGAAGGGATGACGTCAGGAGCGGGCCTTTCGCTTTCTTCTACGGTTTCTTGGGGAGATGCCGGTCAACACGACCGTGCCAGTTGGGGTATTTATTATTACTCAATTAAGTGGGTAAACTAATCAAATGGTTAATTAACCCGCGCAGCGACTGGTGAGGAATTAAAATAATTTATTATTAAAAATATTTTATATTCAATCAAGTCGATATATTTGGCACCCAACCGTAGATACAAACATGGTGGATCTGCTGATAAATATGACAGCGGAGTACGTGTGTTTGTATCTATGGATGCGGGGTCGGACACCGTGATCGAATACAAAAATATTTTTCTTTATTCGTATTATGTGGGTGGGGCCGAGGGTCCCTTATGCCATGCCAGGACTAAAAGTAAAGTAAAAGTGGAGTGGGCCCATTTAAAGGTGGGCCAAGGGAATGGGCGGAGCGTAGTCCGTGCTGGGTTGGACCCGTAAAACTTCCTTTCTTTCTTGGACTCCAAGATGTGAAGGTGGGATGATGTGTGAACCTTTTCGGCTCTCCCCGTCCGCGTTCCCTCCGTGTAGATGCCGTATATAATTATGAAAACGGTTGTTTTTCCATGTGTTGCATTTTTAAAAAGTTAATTGTGCAGAAGTATTTCTTAAATTTATATGTTACGGATACAAAATGTCCCAAGACCCTATTGTAACCTTTCATGACAGAAGTCAAAAATATGTTTGAAATATTTCTTCTCTATTGTTTTTGATAACGGTATACATGCAATAGTGAGAAGAATATTTTAAATATATTCTTGACTTTTGTCGTGATAGATTATGATGGGTCTCCGATGGCATTTTGAACTCAATAAGAAGGATATATGTGTATATACAAATTTAGGAAGATTTTTCATATATATATATATTACATTTGCGTTGGAAAATTGGAATGGTAAACTACGAGAAATGGTGAGGAGTTGAGTTGAAAGCCTAATAAGGAAACACATTATCTAAAATTCAGAGAGTAAAATGTTAATTAAAAGTTATTTTTAGCCTCCATTCATGCTAATAATGCAAGTGCTGCAAATAAGAAGCTTATTATTATTATCATCATCACCTCGGCTCATAATTTTTCATTGTTTTCCTCTTCCACGCATGTTCCTGAAGCAACCTAACATCAAAAACATTCACACGGTGGAGTGCACTCTGACTTGGAGACCAACTTGCACTTGAGAAAGTAGTTTTTGGTGAAGAAGCGACAAAAGAGTTAAAAGAAGTCTCATATGTCTCTTCTCTTCAGACGGAAGACGCGAGGAAAATTTCCACACACCTTCTCATTGTGGGCGTACAAGCGTCGTGTTCACAAGGAAAGAGTCGTGTATTGGTTCTGACAGGAGGCACTATTTGCCTGTGCGTGAATGGGCTTTGTGATCCGGGGATTGAGATCATCTACATTATTTTTTCTATGTTATTTGTGATATCCATTCTATCTAAATCATAACTGTGGATGGTTAGAATTGGTTCAGTTCATTAAGACTCGTTTAGCCTATCAAGATGAGAGAACGGAGACAATGCCTAATCATTGTCCCGCTGTTTAGTGATGACTCATACAAAAGAAAGGACGTAAGTTTGACCCATCAAAACCTAATCTTCTGAGTCTTTTGAGCCACTAGCATCTAGCTCAGAGTAGATGTAAGTGGCCCTAGGCCTGTAGTCCCAAAAGACTCTATATTTGTCAAGATTGAGTTCTCGACCTCTTGACGACAGTAAGACTCACTATTTCAGTGTTAAATGGCACGACCATGTCTGTGGCCAATATGCCTTTGTGCTATCAGGATAGGGTTTTGTTTGATGCCCAACACGTCTTTGTCCTATTTAGAGAAACATGCCCTTCTGCTTTGGAGATCAGTGACAACAGTACGACCCCTTCGATGCCTTGCAAGTAGAGTTAAACAACACTCGATCTCTTGGCCATGCTGATCTAATAAGTGCCCCTAACTATCTTCAACGGCTAGCAACACCATATGGAATGTGTGAATAAATATCGAGGACCCACAATATACACTTAAAAGAGGATAAACAACAGACAAGAAGTAAGGAACAAGTTCTAGTCTTTCACATCAACACATAAAAACACCTTAGCTCTCGTTTTCTTTTTTCACCTTTATTCAGACTAGTTCTAGGACTTGAGCATTATAAGATTCTCTTCTAGGATCACTTCCAAGCCTCCCCCCAATCGTTCTCGTTAGCTACAAGTGCGAGTGTCATTTTTCTTATCAACAAATTCAAAGTCGATCGCTTTTCGACTTCTACAATAACTTTTAATACATATTTGTTTTGATGTAAAAATCAAATCCTCAAAATGTATTCAATTGAGATAGAATAGAGTACAAGTGGTAGACAATCTCAATCTAAAATTGAGATGAAATATATATTGAGAAAATTAATTATAGGTCCCTGCTAGAGGGAGGACTTTACCTGTAGGTTTTTGTAAGAAATGTCTGCACAAAAAAAGTCCAGCAATTTTTATAGATGTTAATTTGTAATCCCTACTTTATTAAGATTTGTGTTGACAATTAGAGATTAACATTTTCTATCTTCTGACTGTAGGTAACTGTTACTTTAAAACCTTTTAACTCTTACTTTAACACTTTTCAAGTTACACGTTAAATCATATCAATAGATACTTTAAATCTCACATACTTTAACCAATTTCATCTTCTTCTTTAACATGTTCCTTCTACTTTAACACATTACGTATCAACAGTTATTTTAAATCTCACATACTTTAATCGATTTTCTCTTATTCTTTAACATATTTCTTCTTATACTTTAATTGGTTTCTTTACCTATTTCAACACACTACAACTACTATTTCAACAGACAACAACTACGACTTTAATAGACTATAACCACTGTTTTAACATACTGCAACTACTATTTTAACAAATCAGATGCTTTAACTGATTTCTCTTCTTTTTTAATAAGTTTTCTCTTCTTTAACATATTTGTTCTTCTAGTTTAATTGATTTGCTCTTCTACCTTAACTGATTTCTTCTCTAATTATTTTAAAATCTTCAAGCTTAAACTTTAAGTCATACCAATAGTGAATTTAAGTCTCACACATTTTAACTCACCATCACATATATTTTAACGACTGTGAACTCTTACTTTAACATCTTCGAACGCTTATTTTAACATCTTCAAATTTGGATTTTAAATTTATGTCAACAATTACTTTAAATCTCACACACTTTAACTCAATTATTATACATACTTTAACAACTCCAAACCCTTATTTTATCGTCTTAGAACATAGATTTTAAGTCATGTAATAGTGACTTCCAGTCTCACACATTTTAACTAACCGTCACACATACTTTAACGTCTTCGAACTCTTACTTTAACACATTCAAACTTAGATTTTAAGTCATGTCAACAGTTACACTTTAAATTATATCAACAGTTACTTTAAATCTCACATGTTTTAACTTACTATCACACATACGTTAGCAACTTCGAACTCTTACTTTAATATCTTAGAATTTAGACTTTAAGTGCTGTTAAAACATGAATGCAGTGGTCATACATATTTGATGACCCAAAAGGAGACGGAATGATAAAACAGGGAAAAAGAAGAGAAGACAAAAAACTATCTTTTTTGGTACTGATTGATAAAGTCCACAAAAAAGAAGGATTATTTAGGATATATTTTTTCTGATAGGGACTAGAAAATAACTCTGTTCTAACATGTACCTATAATTAATTTACCATATATATATATATATTATATATATATAATATATATATATATATATATAGGCTATTTTTAGCCTCCTAAGCCATAGGCCCATCAAGACCCAGCAAGGCAAAACGGCTATGGCCCTCGCCCCACGTGTCCTCGGCTTCAGCCAACCGGCTGCCGAACACGCTTCAGCTGTAAGCACCCAAGGGTCCTAGCGGCAAGTGCCAAGCACCGCGCCGGCTGCTCTAACAGGATTTGCCCTTACCGAGTAGACAGGCAGCTCCGGGCCCGAGCCCGCCATCACCGAAGCACCCGAGCATGGGCACGAAGACCTCCACGTCGAGCACTCTCCAGGCTCCAAGGGTAGTCTCGGACACCCCTCATCCTGTTCGGTTCAGACACTGTCTACGAACAGGTCCTGCAGGAATCATGCCATAGACCTGCTGGCTTTACCATCTCCCGGGCAGCGCGTACCGAGCAGCCACTGCCATTACCGAACAGCGGGGTCGGCCTTTGTACAGGCTATCTTCTCGGTAACCCTGGCTAAATACGCCCGACAGGTGTTCGTCTCCTCACAACGGTTGTAACCGCTGCAAGCCACGCGCCCCACGTCCTAAGCGTATTAACTGCCGGACGCCCTACGGGCGCCTCAACGGATAACTCCCCGGACTACGCGCCAACCGGCGCGACCCTTCAGGCACGATCCCGGACGTTTCGTCTCCTCTCTCAAGACCCTCGCCTATAAACAGGCTCAGGTAACCTCCATGCAGAGGTACGCAGTCTCGCAGACTCACACTCGCCCTCGCGCGACTCACATACGAGAATCCCTTTCATTCAAGCCTCTCAAGTCTCATACTGACTTAGGCATCGGAGGGTTCCCCCGGTTCTTCAACCGGGCCCCCCTGATTCCGTCTGGTTTTGCAGGCTTCTGTCCGCACCGGCGATCGTCTTCCCATCTTCTGCAGTGGAGGTCCGTTTGGCTCAGGCCCAAACAGGAAAACGCCACCATAGTTTGGCGCGTCTGTGGGAACAACAGCAACCATGGCTCGCGGACCTTCCTCTACCAGAACTACAGCAGTAGGCGACGAGGTCTCGACAGCCGCGCGTGGACTCACGCGTCAGAGTCCCCCCTGTCGACGCCGCCGTCGCCCCCACTGGTGCACCCGAAGACAATCCTGCTGTTGCAGTACCTGCGACCGCCCTGGAGATAGCAGAGCTCCGGCAGCAGATGCAACATCTGACAGGAATCTGTCAGGGCCTCCAGGCCCAGATGGCCAGACAACCGGCCCTGATGGTTCCCCCGCCACCGGAGCAACTAGCGGAATCGTCTCACCGACGGTCTTGTGCCCCTCCAGCGCCGCAGAGGCAGCATGCAGAACTGCCCCCGTTCGCACGTCGAACACCAACGAGGCAGGCCAACTCACCCGCCGTGCCGCGGCAGTTTCGGCCCCCACACGTTCCGACGTCGATTCCAATGCCCACGCGTCCAGGCGCGAGGGCTCAACGCCTGCAAACAGGAATTGGTCAGACGCCTCCGCCGCGTCGCTGACCTCGAGCGCCGCATGGACGCGATGATCTGGAAGGGAGAAGGCATACTCTTGGGGGACGACGACCTGGACTTTCGCTCCCCGTTCACCGCGAAGATCCTGGAGGCCTGGGTCTCCCCAAAAATGCCTCTACCTTCCATCGCGCCCTACGACGGCACCACTGACCCAGCGGACCATGTCCATGGGTTCGAGTCGCACATGGTGTTCCACAGAGCATCAGATGCGGCCAAATGCCGGTCTTTCCCGACCACGCTGAAGGAGGCTGCGCGAGCATGGTTCGAAGCCCTCCCCGCAGGCTCCATCTCTTCCTTCCACCAGTTGAAAAAGTCCTCTTGGACAACTTCCTGGTCGGAAGGTCTCAACCGCGCACCGCGGCATTACTTCTGTGTTCGGCAGAAGAAAGACGAAGCGCTCTGGGGAACGTCCAGCGGTTCCGAAAGAAGCACTTCGCATCCCGAGCCTCGACGTCTCTTTAGCCACTAGTGCCCTCATCCGAGGCACTCGCGACGACTTCCTTCAGAGAACGCTCGGGGTCCAGCAACCGCTTACCTTCGCCGAGCTCCTCTCCACCGCCCAATGCCACGCTGCGTGTGAGGAGAATCTAGCTGCCGGCCAAGCCAACCAGGCGAACTCGCCCCAAAATGGGAAGGACCTTATAAGGTCATTTGGGTTCTCGGAAGAGGTTTCTACAAGCTGCCTACCTTCGGCGGCAAAACCATACCGAGAACCTGACATGTAAAAGGCTTATTATTTATAAAAGTCTCTCTGCTCAGCGTCCTTCTCTCTTTGTTGTTCTATCAGTTTATGTAGAGGGCGAACGGTACAACCCCTGGTCACGAGCTCTTCAGCTCAGAAGACCAGCGCGCTACCCGTCCTATGACAGAGGTGTTCGGTTCAACCCCAGGTTGACGAGCTCTTCAGCTCGACCTGCGTGGAACCCACGAGCCTCTAGACACCGACGAATTACGATTCAAACAAGGCACAACTAGAAAAGAGAGGGAAAAAGGACAACGCTAGTCAAAGAATTCGGGCGAACGGTACAACCCCTGGTCACGAGCTCTTCAGCTCAGAAGACCAGCGCGCTACCCGTTCTAAGACAGAGGCGAACGGTACAACCCCTGGTCACCAGCTCTTCAGCTCAGAAGACCAGCGCGCTACCCGTCCTATGACAGAGGCGTTCGGTTCAACCCCGGGTTGACGAGATCTTCAGCTCGACCTGCGCGGAGCCCACGAGCCTCTAGACACCAGCGGAATCCACCTTGCCTGCCACCAGTTCGGCAAGCCACGCCCGCCAAGGCGACCTCCGACCTCGTTACAAGCGCTTCTCAGAAGGACGTCGCCTCGTCGCAATCAACCAGCTGCTCTGCCGCAGGCACGAGACATCTCCCCTCTCAAGTGCTCACGATCACATCCGAGCAGACTTGAGAGGTGGGGGCAAGTGTAGAGGCTATTTTTAGCCTCCTAAGCCCATAGGCCCATCAAGACCCAGCAAGGCAAAACGGCTATGGCCCTCGCGCCACGTGTCCTCGGCTTCAGCCAACCGGCTGCCGAACACGCTTCAGCTGTAAGCGCCCAAGGGTCCTAGCGGCAGGTGCCGAGCACCGCGCCGGCTGCTCTAATAGGATTTGCCCTTACCGAGCAGACCAGGCAGCTCCGGCCCGAGCCCGCCATCACCGAAGCACCCGAGCACCGGGCACTGAACGGCCTCCACGTCGAGCACTCTCCAGGCCTCCAAGGGTAGTCTTCGGACACCCCTCATCCTGTTCGGTTCAGACATTGTCTACCGAACAGGTCCTGCAGGAATCATGCATAGACCGCTGGCTTTACCATCGCCCGGGCAGCGCGTACCGAGCAGCCACTGCCGGTACCGAACAGCGGGGTCGGCCTTTGTACAGGCTATCTGCTCGATAACCCTGGCTAAATAGGCCTGAACAGGCTGTTCACCTCCTCACAACGGTTGTAACCGCTGCAAGCCACGCGCCCCACGTCCTAGAGCGTATTAACTGCCGGACGGCCCTACGGGCGCCTCAACGGATAACTCCCCGAACTATGCGCCAACCGGCGCGACCCTTCAGGCACGATCCTGGGACGTTTCGTCTCCCTCTCTCAAGACCATCGCCTATAAATAGGCTCAGGTAACCTCCATGCAGAGGTACGCAGTCTCGCAGACTCACACTCGCCCTCGCGCGACTCACATACGAGAATCCCTTTATTCAAGCCTCTCAAGTCTCATACTGACTTAGGCATCGGAGGGTTCCCCCCGGTTCTTCAACCGGGCCCCCCTGATTTCGTTCTGGTTTTGCAGGTTTCTGTCCGCACCGGCGATCGTCTTCCCATCTTCTCCAGTGGAGGCCCGTTGGCTCAGACCCAAACAGGAAAACGCCACATATATATATATATATATATAAGGCAACAGCATCCGGCTTCAAAGTAAAAACTGCTATGATTATTTTTTTGATGTCATCTACGATGTGTACATAACATAGCACATGGAATTTTTTAGATAAAGAGACTTATTGTAAACTAGTATTCATTATTACAAACAATATTCAAATGCACGCATTTTGTGTGAAGATTTTAGAGTACAAAGTAAGAGTGTATATCTTGTCAAAAAACTATATCCTATTTAGAAGTGTGTACCACAGTTTACAAAGTTTCTACCTTGATATAAACTATATATTAAGCATTCTAAATAAAAATGTGTATTGTAGAAGTATAATGTAGTTTTAGCCATATTAGGTTGCGAAGTGCATGTTCTAGATCAGAACTGTCTTTGAAGAGAAAGTATCTATTATAGATGAAAAGCAGCGTGGTGAAGAAAAGAGAGGTATTTACACAAGTTCATCTCCTTTGTTTGTTTGTTTTTTTTTAAATCCTTTTTCTTTCAATGGTCTATGCAAGAGTCTATTGTATCAAACCTTGGTATCCCCCAAGATTAAAAAAAAATAGTATAAATCGAGATGCATACATAACTATATATTTGATCTTGTCCGCCCTTGTGCCTATGAAAACCCAGCAAATGTTTTTGGCAATTATTTTGTCACGCACGACTTCTTTTTCCACATGTACATATAGATTGAATGACTGATTGGTTAAGGTTCTCTAACCTACATCTTAAGAGAAAGATTTACCATGCTTGTATAAGTATAATAAGTGCACTAAGATTAGGATGACAGCTCATGTGATATCGAACATGACGTCGCGTGAGTTGCTACGTAAGTAAGTAGAGAGTAGCAGGAGGCGGTGGCAGCGATTGACAACGACAATTGACATCGACAACAGTCGATGATGATGGGCGACTGACATTGGGATCTAAAATCACTATTTTAGAGTCAAAGTTTATATTTTAGAGTATAATGTCTATATGTTAGAGTCAAATTATTATGAAAAGTACAATCAATATTTTTAACCTTAAGAGTAGCATTTTAGAGTCTAACCTTGTATTTTGAAGCCTAAGATTTATATTTTAGAGTCCAAATTACTATTAAATGTTTAGTCCATATTTTTAAACCCTAAAAATAATATTTTGGAGTCTAAATTTATATTTTAAAACTCAATATTCATACTTTAGAGCCCAGTCGTCAGTCGTAGGTCGCTACAGTTGCTGTTGCCACTTGCTGTTGTTTCTCCCTACTAATTACGCGGTGGCCCGTATAATACCATATTAGATGCCACATAAGTTGCCATCTTAATCTTAATACACTTACCATACTTGTACAAGTACAGTAAAATTTTCTCTTTAAATTTAATTCTTATCTCCCACATTTACCTACAAAAAACCGCCCTTCCCACCTAATATATCCTCATATTAGTTGTTGAGATCTTAAAGAGGTGGGCATCATGAGTCTTGATTTGCCACAAATATTTGATTTTGACTAACTTGAGTAAGAAGCTCACCAAGTCTTCTGAGAAGCTTGGTATGGGCACTATTAAATCTGACAGATCTATCAAAAATTGTAAGTGTGATAGGGCCCTTGGACTGGGCCCAAAGCAATTTTTTTGGGCTCGGCCCAAATTAGCCCACTTACCACCCAAAAGAAGGAGATACAAGAGATCTTCAAAGTTAGATTAAGGCACCGTTTGTTACTGCGATTTAAAAAGTTAAAATCGGTGAAAGTCAATTTTACATCTTGCGCCGCACAGTGATGAGATTTTCATCTCATTGTCTATGCCGGCCAGCAAAATGGCACTGCCATAAAAAAAAAAAAAAACCCCAACATCCCGCGCAGGATTTACCGCACTACCCCCATTTAAATTTTGCAGTGTGAGGCACCATGGGGGTAAAACTGTCATTTCCTTTCAAAATCGATACACTACTGCAGAAAGCGGCCTCCCACCCGCTTTGCAGCAGAAGAGAGAGAAATAAGTGGCTCTCTCTATCTCTCTCTTCTTTTAAAAATCACCCAAGCTCAAAAGCCTAGGCTGGTCGACCATGTTTGGAAACGATCAACTTCTTGTCAGTGATTTTGTCCCCAAAAGTCGGTCAAGAAGCAGTGCCAAACGGTGCCTTAATCTCACAACAAAATCCACATGCTTCTCCTACCAAGGCCACATTCAAAAGCATCAACAGTCCTATGTAAAAGGGGAGGACATGTGTCAACCGAATATAGTCTTCTCAAGCAAACTCACTTCCTTCTTAACTCCATCTTTAGATCAAGTTCTTCTTCTACTGATTTGACCACTGGATGATCGTCCCTAGAATTTGTTGCCCAGTTGGCGAACCCAGAGGGGGGGGGGGGGTGAATGGGTCTTTAAAATAATTGCTTAGATAAAACCTGAACTTAAAACAACACAAAAACGTTCTTGGAAGAGATTAGTAATGGTTAGTAAAAAGAACAATCACACAAGAAGACAATCTCACAACACACAGATTTATCCTGGTTCAGATCTCCTCTCTTAGGAGTCCTACGTCCAGTCCCTGAGCAATCCTCAGGATTCCACTATCTAGGGTACAGTCCCCCTATGGACGAAACAAACACCCAGCTCAGCTGGTCTTCCTTCACACTCGAAGGGAACACAACACCCTGGTATCACCAGGTCTCCTTTACTCCTGAAGGGAAAAACACCACCCTGGAAACCACCAGGTCTTCCTTCACACCGAAGGGAAACAAACAAGGGAATCTGAAAAAGGATTGACTAGCCCCTAGATCAAGTTTAACAGAACTCGATTTGAAGCTACAAGCACTGAGAGTAAAGATCTACACAGGTGCTCTCTCTCAGAACTATTCTAGCTCTCTTCTGATTTTCTCACAGCACAGGGAGCTAAGAGCCAAGGCGGAAAGGAATGAAAAATACTGGCTCTAGAATTCTTGAGAAGACTGAAAGACTGCAGAGTTGTTTTTTTTTTTTCTCTTAATCTCTATATATATCTTCCAAATCTTCTGTCTTGTATATATATATCTTCATCTTGAATGTAGACGATGAGATAGCCGTTGTCTCACAGCTTTGGTGAACGTTAGACTGAAGGATTTGTGGAAGCTTCCAGTCAACAGTCTTTTGTTCTTTAGAGCACGCAAAGTGATGAGATCTTCTGAGGTGACTTGTAGTTCTTTCTATGTCCAACGTTGTAAGATGGTACAACTTCAATGTTCTGCAAAAGTTGAGCTTTAATGGTAGACAGCTAACACTATCTCCAGATGTCAGTCAACGTTAGAGCAAGTAAGAACAGATACAGTAGTGACAGTTTACTATTCTAAAAGGATACATGCAGAGAATACACGATAATGGAAGATATATTCTGTGTGCATGCAGAGATACGTTCAGTCTTCATTAAATGCATAGCAGTCAAACAGATGAGATACGACTTTGACTATTCAACGTTTTCAAATCAAGGTAAACATTATTTGATGGAGACATGACTTATGAAATCGTTATGAGATCATGATAGTCTAAAGAGTCGTTATGAATCATAAAAAATCGTTATAACTTCTGAAGAAATCGTTATGATAACTTATGAAGTCGTTATGATGAGCAAGTCGTTACGAGTTCTAAAGGAATCGTTACGATGACTTATGAAGTCGTTATGACGAGCAAGTCGTTATGAGTTCTAAAGGAATCGGGTTACGATTATGAAGTCGTTATGACGAGCAAGTCGTTACGAGTTCTAAAGGAATCGTTGCGATGACTTATGAAGTCGTTATGACGAGAAAGTCGTTACGAGTTCTAAAGGAATCGTTACGATGACTTATGAAATCGTTATAACGGCAAGTCGTTACGAGTTCTAAAGAATCGTTATGATGACTTATGAAGTCGTTATGACGAGCAAGTCGTTACGAGTTCTAAGGAATCGTTACGATGACTTATGAAGTCGTTATGACGAGCAAGTCGTTACGAGTTCTAAAGGAATCGTTACGATGACTTATGAAGTCGTTATGATGAGCAAGTCGTTACGAGTTCTAAAGGAATCATTACGATGACTTATGAAGTCGTTATGACGAGCAAGTCGTTACGAGTTCTAAAGGAATCATTACGATGACTTATGAAATCGTTATGACATCGACTTGTTTGAATTTTAGAACTTACAAAGAAGTCGTTACATCTTTACTGGAATCAATGCATATATGTACTTACCATAAGTGCTTGATTTTCTTTGAAGATTTTTTGTGCTTAAGGCTAAATGAAATGTAGTTAGAAAACCTTTGATAGAGTTTTGTTTATCACCAAAATAAGTATGTAATTGATTTAAAATTACGTGGGGATGGACTGTTCATCAATCTCCCCCTTTTTGGTGATGACAAAACTTAATAAATATTTTAACAATACTTATCAGTAAGCAGAAATAAAAGTACTGAAAATATGTTTCAATGATGTTTCAGACTATGTAAGTATTTTCTCCCCCTTTTTGTCATTAAGCAAAAAGAATTAGGACTGAGACAAAGAATAAGAGATAATGAGGAGAAGGAAACCAACCTTTCATTAAGCTTGAGGAGGTACAGGCAAATAATATGCAGGAGAGAGAAGAGAGGCAAAATGAGAAATGGCTTCCCAGGCCTGCTCTTTTCGCCTATCAAAAAACTGCCTAAAAGCTCCATCAGCAATAAAGAAAGTTGGTCCCATGGTAGAAGCCATCCTAGACAGGTAGATACTGCGCTGCTTGGAGAGAAAGTTGGCATATTGATCAGCATCCATGGAGCACCGGATGAAGGGGTTTTTCCAAAGCTTGCACAGGCAAGGAATTGATCCATGGTAACAGGGTAGAAAAATCTGTTTCTCCTTGAGGACTTGGCGTAGAGCTACAAACACCTTGTATCTTTCAGCCCATAGTTTGTAGGGATCAAGTACAAGATGGATGGAGTTCATGTCCAGAAGGTGGCAGGAGAGACATGGCTTTTCCTTCCTGGCCTGAGCAGCATTGAGATGAGCTAGCTGCTGAGCAGACAAGGAATACAATTCGGACCATTCTGAGGAGTTTAGCCTTTCACATTCTGAGAGGATAGGAGCAAGAACTTCAGATGTCACAAACCCTCTGTGATATTCCCGGAATAAAAATCTGGGAAAACCAACTTGGAGAGTTTTCTGAATTTTGATTCTGCCCATGACCCTTGCAAATCGTTCAAAGATAATAGATCCAACAGAAGACTCCATGATCAGGAAGTGAATCTGAGGCAAGAGGATCTCTTCAGGTTAATGGAGTGTGGCAAAATCCACTCGCACTTCTTCAGAGTGCCCAGAGCTGGATAGGACCTTGATGGCTCGCTTGAATTGGCTTAACTGAACTTCAGGTAATCTGTTGAGATACATGTAGTATTGAACATATGAAAGTGCCTGATTATGTTGATTTCCTTCTGGATAAAAGAAGCCCAGGTGTTCTGGTGATGAAATTTAAACCAATCAGAAAGGGTCAAGGAGTGATCCCTGGGAGGAAATCTGGCTGCCTTAGCCTGAAGAAAGCGATTGTAAAGATCTTTTTGAGATCGAGCCCATTGCTCCTCAGTCTTGGAATGGGCAGAGGGAAAGATTTTGGATTTTCAGTTTTGGAAAGAGGAGTGTAAGGAAGAATGACTTCAAGGTGGTCAGAGAGGTGAGAAAAGGGAGGTACAAGGGTGGCAAAGACAACATTTTGTAGATACTCTTTGTACAGTGATGTATGCTTGTTTGTCACTGTAAGAGAAAACACAAAGGAGGGTAGAGAGGAGTGACAGAGGAATTGAGCTTTCTTTTCTTGGAGACAGTACTAGAGGAGTCTGTCTTGGAAATGTGGTCTCCTACCTTTAGCACAGACCTAAGGATAGCTTCTTCAAACTCATCCTTAATTTCTGTAAGAAAAGGAGAGTTGATTTGAGCACACCTAGGAATAATAGTGATAGAGGAGGGAGGAGCAGAAGGGTGAAGGAAATCATCAGTGGTAGAAATGCCTACTTCTGGTACTGAAGAAGGACCAGAAGAGGATGAGGCTCCAGTGAGGATGCTGGAGGGGCCTCAGAGCTAGGAGAGAAAGGAAGATGAGAAGTGGAGGAGGCAGGGGAAGATGTAGGTATTAGGAGAAGGAAAAGGTGTGGGAGAAGAAATAGGTTTGGATCTAGGTCTTTTGAAAGGAGGTGGAGCAGGTGGAGCTGTGGAGGCTGTAGGTGGAGATGGAGGAAGAGGAGTGTGGTGGAAGTGGAGCAGGGGCAATGGATCTGAGACCACTTCTTCAGGCAAAGATGACAGAATCCAACACTTGGCCATGATTCCAGACAGCGGGCCCTGATTCCATCACAGCTGGCCCTGAGGCCCTGGTTCTTTCAGCCTCTGCTGCTGCATGAAACTGCATCTGCTGCTTCTACTGGTGCTGCTTTTGCTGGTGTTTGCTGGTGTGCTGTTGCTGTTTTGTGGTGCTGCTGTTGCTGTTTCTGCTGGTGCTGCTGCTGGTGTTTTGATGGTGCTGATACTGGTGTTTTGCTGGGCTGGTGCGGGTTTTCAGATACACTCTCTCAGGTTCCTGAGCGCTGGAGGAGGAGAGCTTGAGCTCCACTGCTTTAAAAATTTCAGAGAATCAAGCTTATTCATGGTGGCCATCGTTCTTGATGACCCACTTCATAGCATTGCGAATCTGAACATACTCGTTGCGTGGCTGAAAGCTGGATCAGAAAAAAATATAGAATTACTCGATTGGAGTGTACATAGCAGTTAACCTTGCACATCAGCCTCTCAACACAGGTTTCAAGGTAAGACTATTTTAGTGTAACCTGCATTCAAAAGTGTGTCAGCTAGAGAGGTACTTCAGGTGCAGTCTCTTTGTCTTTGGGCTTACCTCTTTGGCTGCAGAAGGTTTGTAACGACCCGACCGAACCCGACCCTCGGCCCACGCCGAGGACCCGATTTTCGCGGTCGCCGCCCACGGACCAGGGGGACCCGGAAGGGCTATAACACACGTCTGACAGGATATGTAACGGAAGTAAACGTCAACTGCTAAGCTAGAAGCGTACAAGCGGAAACAAGAAAGTAAAGCGAGACCGCTGCGTACCGCTCTAAGTACAGTCCCAACGCACGCACGCTAGTACAAGTAAAGAAAGGGGAGAGACAAGTCCCTTAGGGGCATACCCCGAGGGTGACGTACACTGAGAGGGGGAACCACTGCTAGCTACGGGGACCAAGACTACCGCCCCGTCTCCTCCGCCCGACGCGCGCCCTGCCGCTGCTGGGAAGACTCACCTGGAAAACAGAGGGATGAGCTTCACAACAGAAGCTCAGTAGGGACTACCAATCTCCTACTGGCTCTAAACAGGCAGAGGAACATATACAACTATTAATAAAGGAAGACGGCAGTTATATCTTTCTACCTACAAAAGGAAGTGCGGAAGCGAAGCTAAAGCTAACACGGTACGGAAAGTACTCTCGGTCGGAAACTCCGTACGACTGCTCGTCGTGACCACCACACGGCTAGTAAAACACAGACGGAGGGAACCCGCCTGGACAAGGAACACTAGCTACGGGAACAACACCACTAGTCAGACGGTCAGGTGCGTCCACAGACGTCTTATCCTCGACCTAGGTCCTGCCCTCGCGTCTCGTCAGAGCGAGGTAGGACACAAGTACAACAACAGTAACCGCCGTAGTCTGGCCGGACTACGGTCCCACGCCTGACCTCTCCAAACGGTTCCGGGGCCGTAAGGAGCGAGGCAGTGAGAAGAAGGACTGGCTGGCCTGCGCGGGTAGAACTCCAAACTGTCCTCGGCGTCCCAGACCAACCACGAGAGCTCTGCAAGCGACTCACACGCCACTGTCCTAACCACCGTTTCCCCTCAGCTCCAGAGTCCGCCTAAACGGCTGCCAACTCGAGCACACTCGTAGCCCGGAGTACTCCCTCAACAGGCTCCCGAGGACGGGGGTCCCAGGTAACGGTAACAACCTCTCGCACGGGACAAGCCCTCAAGTGCCGCGCCGGGTGAACGACTAGTGTGAGACCGTACTAGGGAACTAGCACAGGTGCCACGGGTACAGTAAAGCGAAAACGGAAGCGGCGGAAGCACAACCTGCCTCTGGACTGAGAAGGCGACATAGACCCTGTCGCCTTCAAGAAGGCGACAGAGGGGGTGTCGCTTACCAGTCAGGCGGACTGCGAAGGCGACATAGGCCCGTCGCCTTCAAGGAGGCGACATAGGGATGTCGCTTTACCAGTCAGAAGGCGACACAGGGTATGTCGCCTTCA
The DNA here is from genome assembly GCA_014218235.1 of Colocasia esculenta. Classification (NCBI taxonomy): domain Eukaryota; kingdom Viridiplantae; phylum Streptophyta; class Magnoliopsida; order Alismatales; family Araceae; genus Colocasia; species Colocasia esculenta. The sequence goes on from CM024764.1 coordinate 86,163,086, forward strand.
GGCCAGTCGGGGGTTCCGGAGACTCTTCTTCGGGAACCTCCCCGAACGAGGGAAACACTACACACGGGGGGAGGGGAGCATGCTTATCATGCTAGAAAGCTATTAAACACACAAACCACCCTCGAATACCCCAAGAACATGGATTCTACGCTCGGAGGAAAACCTCACTCACACGAGCATGGATTTCTCACACTCCCAACCCCCAACCACAAGAAAAACACGCTTTAGAGGGGAAAGGGAGCATGCTTAGGGCGAGAGGATCAAGAGTCCCTACCTCCACGCGAAGAACGAACCGTTGGGGCCTTCTCGTAGGTAGAAACGTCTCCTCCTCGCACCGCACGGCACGAACACGACCCTGCACGAACGGAGCGACACCCTCCTCAGCACGGCCGCCTCAACACGGGGGAGGCACCCCAAAACCGCCGAAAACTCGAGAGGGCGAGAGAAAGAGAGGGGGAAAGGAGAGGCGCGAGAGAGGGGGAAGGGCTCGGGCGCCCGGGCTTTAAGCCCCGGAGCTGAGAAGGCGACATACCTTGTGTCGCCTTGGAAACAAGAAGGCGACACACCCCCCGTCGCAACCCACTGACAACGGTCAAATCTCGGAATTCGAAAAAGTGAAGGCGACAGCCATCTTGTCGCGTTCACCCGACACCGCCAGAGCCGTACTGACACAAAGGACGCCTGTCACGTCTGTCAGACTGCGTCTGGGGCGACGCGATGGGAAGGCGACATAGGCCATGTCGCCTTCAAGAAGGCGACATACCCCATGGCGCCATCCATCAAACCAGAAGGCGACAGTGGGTATGTCGCCTTCAAGAAGGCGACATACCCCTGTCGCAATCCCAAGCAGAACCAGACACCGACGCGATCGGAACCACGTCGCGACAGTCGCCCTGCCGCGACCAGAGGACGGGGCCAAGGGCCAAGGGGGCGGGGTGTTACAACCCTCCCTCCTTAAGACATTTCGTCCTCGAAATGAAAACAACTCGGTCTCAACCCGGGACGACAAAAGGGGAGATCACCACATACCGATCAATCAAACAAGTAAGGAAACTGCTCCTGCATCTCATCCTCGCGCTCCCAGGTGGCCTCGCCACCGACGCGGTTCTGCCAAACGACCTTAACCAGCGGAATCTGCTTCCTGCGCAACTGCTGAACTCTGCGGTCGACAACACTAACTGGGTACTCTGGCACTGACAAATCTGGCGCTACCTCTAGCTGCGAGTAGTCCAACACGTGCGAAGAGTCTGCAACGTACCTCCTGAGCTGCGAAACGTGGAAAACGCTGTGCACACCTGCTAGCTCTGCCGGAAGACTCAGCCTGTACGCCACCTCGCCGACCCTCTCAGAAATGGGGAAAGGCCCGATATATCTGGGACTGAGCTTTCCTTTCTACCAAACCTCATGACCCCTTGGTCGGCGAGACCCGCAGGAAGACCAGGTCACCGACGCTGAACTCTAGCGGTCTCCTGCGGACATCCGCATAACTCTTCTGCCTGCTCTGCTGCCCGAAGCCTCTGCCTGACCAAACTGACTGTCTCTGCACACTGCTGCACTAACTCTGGCCCCAAAAGCTGCCTCTCACCAACCTCGAACCAGTGAAGCGGAGTCCTGCACGGGCGACCATACAAAGCCTCGTATGGCGCCATTCCGATGCTCGAGTGATAACTGTTGTTATATGCGAACTCTACCATCGGAAGGTGAGACTCCCAAGTGCCGCTCCAGTCTAAACAGCACGCTCTCAGCATATCCTCCAGTGTCCGAATGGTCCGCTCTGACTGACCGTCTGTCTGCGGGTGGTACGCTGTGCTGAACCTCAACTCTGTACCCAGTGCTCTCTGAAGACTGCGCCAAAACCCTGACGTGAACCTCGGATCTCTGTCTGAAACGACTGAAACTGGGATCCCGTGCAACGAAACAACTCTGTCCACGTACAGCCTGGCTAACTGTCCACTGACCACGACATCCTGATCGGAGGAAAGTGCGCTGCCTTGGTCAAACGATCCACAATCACCCAAATACCATCATGCCTCTGCGGGGTACGGGGCAACCAACCACAAAGTCCATGGTGATGTCGTCCCACTTCCACTCAGGAATGGGCAACGGCTGCAACTCACCACCAGGACGCTGTGCTCGGCCTTCACCTGTTGACAGGTAAGGCACCGGCAACAAACTCTGCCACGCCCCTCTTCATCCCTGGCCACCAGAAGGACCTCCTCAAGCAATGGTACATCTTGGTGGAGCCAGGATGAACAACATACCTCGATCTGTGAGCCTCCACCACAAACTGCCTGCGCGCTCTCGGAAAGTACAAACGGCCTCTGAATGCCCTCGCTGTCCTCGCTGAGCTCTACATCTGGCATCCGCAAAATGTCTGCTAACTCTGCATCTGCTCGCTGCGCCTGCAACACCTGCCTGAACAGTGACGGCCGAACTGACAAACTGGAAGCCACAGCACGGTCTCTGGTCCTCGACGGAACAAACACTCCCTGGGACAGCTCCTCGAACAGCCTCCACTCTCTGACCATCAGCGAACTCAAGCGCACGCGCCTACTCAAAGCATCGGCTACAACGTTAGCCCTTCCTGGATGATAGGAAAGGGTTAGGTCGTAGTCCTTCAAATACTCCATCCAACGGCGCTGCCTCAAGTTCAAATCCCTCTGGGTGAAGATGTACTGCAAACTCTGGTGATCGGTGAAGATCTGAAAAGCCTCGCCATACAGGTAGTGCCTCCACAACTTGAGAGCGTACACCACTGCTGCTAGCTCCAAGTCGTGGGTGGGATAGTTCTCCTCATGCTTCTTGAGCTGCCGAGAAGCATAGGCAACGACCCCACCATGCTGCATCAGCACGGCACCCAAACCTGACCTCGACGCATCGGTGTAAACCACGAACCCACCGGTGCCCGACGGCAAGACCAACACTGGCGCTGAAGTCAACCTCGTCTTCAGCTCCAAGAAACTCTGCTCACAGTCCTCTGACCAAACAAACCTGGTGTCTGCCTCGTCAACCGAGTCAACGGTGCTGCAATCTTGGCGAAATCCTGAATGAACCTCCGGTAGTAACCTGCCAGACCCAGAAAACTGCGGACCTCTGCAACTGATGTGGGCTGCTCCCACGACAACACTGCCTCAACCTTGGCCGGATCCACTGCCACACCAGAACCCGAGATCACGTGCCCGAGGAAGTGCACCTCGCTCAGCCAAAATTCGCACTTGTCGAACTTGGCGTAAAGACGGTGACTCCGCAGGGTCTCTAGCACGATCCTCAGGTGCTCGTGCTCCTCTTCAGAAGCCGAGTAGACCAGAATATCATCAACAAAAAAACAACAACAAAGCGGTCTAGGTACTCACTGAACACCCTATGCATCAGATCCATGAATGCTGCAGGTGCGTTCGTCAGCCCAAACGGCATCACGACGAACTCAAAGTGACCGTACCTGGAACGGAAAGCCGTCAAACCAACATCTGACTCTCTGATCCGCAGCTGGTAGTAGCCGGATCTCAAGTCGATCTTCGAGAAAACTCGGGCCGATTGCAACTGATCAAACAAATCATCAATTCTCGGCAACGGGTACCTGTTCTTCACAGTGACCTGGTTCAACTGCCGATAATCGATGCAAACGAAGACTACCATCCTTCTTCCTCACAACAAAACAGGCGCGCCCCACGGCGAACGGCTCGGACGAATGAAGCCCAACTCAAGCAACTCTTGCAGCTGGCGCTTCAACTCACGCAGCTCCGCCGGGGCCATCCGGTAAGGTGCCTTGGACAAAGGCATCGTACCAGGCAAAAGCTCGATGGAGAACTCTACCTCTCGCTCAGGCGGCAACCCAGGTAGATCCTCCGGAAACACGTCAGAAAACTCAGAAACAACTGGCACATCAAAAACTGAAGACCCGCTAGGCTCCAAGGAACAAACCGAAGCAAGGTAAGCAACGCAGCCATCACGGATCAAACGACGAGCCTTACAGAAAGAAATGAACGGCCGACGGGTAGACCGGATACCTCGAAAGCAGAGAACAGGTGCTCCAGGTATCTCGAACCGAACGGTCTTCCTCTGACAATCAACCACGGCTGAGTGAGCCTCCAACCAGTCCATGCCCAGGATGACGTCGAAGTCGCAAAGCTGCAGCGCGTACAACCTGGCCGGCAACTGGTGACCCTCAACCTCGACTGTCACACCCTCCAGGTAACCGAAAGAACGCATGTAGTCACCGGACGGGAGATCGACCATCGTCACACTGCCTCTCGGGTGTGTGACAAGCAAGAGACTCGTAAAACTCCTCGGAAGCAAAACACAAGGAAGCACCGGGATCAACCAAAACACGAGCAGCTCTGCCAAGGATAGGTAGAGTACCTATCACCAGGTTCGATGCCTCTGCCTGCTCCCGGGTGAGCGCCATCACGCGACCACGACCACGTCCACGCTGCGGCGCGCTGCGGGGCTGCTTGCGGCGGCTGCTGCTGGTACGGCTGGTACTGCTGCGGCTGCGGGAACTGCTGGACCTGCTGCTGGTACTGCCCTCTCTGCTGCTGACGCGGTGCCTGCTGCTGGGGAGGGTACTGGTACTGAGGTGGCTGCTGCGCGTACTGCACTGGTGCTGCTGCTGCGGAGCTTGCCCCCTAGGGCAATCCCTCCTAAAGTGGCCTGGCAAGCCACAAGTGTAGCACACTGGCTCCTGACTGCCCTGCTCAGCACCCTGCTGTACTGACTGCTCTGCAAACCTGGACTGACGCCTCTGCTGACGGCTCCGTCCACCCCCGCGAGTAGACAACTTCCTGAACTGCGAGCGAATTCCAGAGCTACCGGAACTGCCCGAGCCTGAGGAAGAGGAAGTCGCACTACCGCGGCTGCCTGCTGGACGCTGGTACGGCGAGGACCTGGAAGAGGCTCCTCCCTGCTGCTGCTGCTGCTGAGGCTGCCAAGCCTCCCTATCCAAGGCGGTGGCCTTCGCCACGGCCTCTCCCAAGGTGGTACACATGTGTGCCGTCACACCCCACCTCAGGTCTGGTCTCAGCCCTGCTATAAACCTCTCTGCACAAGCCTGGTCACTGCCTGCTACATGAGGCACATGCCTCAACAACCGGACAAACCTCTGGTGGTACTGAGAAACTGTGAGGTCGCCCTGCACCAACTCGTGGAACTGGTCCCGTCTCTCACGTCGAGCGTAGTCGGGGAAGTACTCGCCGTGGAAGACCTCTGAAAACTGCTGCCAAGAGATCTGGTCCAACCGCTGCCCCTGGAAGTGAGTCTGCCTCTGAACTCTCCACCACTCATGGGCTGCTCCCTTGAGCTGGTATACTGCCAAACAACCTGGTCCTCCTCAGCGCACTCCATAGTCTCGAAGATGCGCTCCAACTCATGGGTCCAGCTCTCTGCCTTATCTGGATCATACTCACCGTGGAACATCGGTGGGCGAAGACGCAGGAACCTCTCAAGGAGAGCGGTCCTCCTCCGACACCGCTGCCCTCCGCTGACCGGACCGGGTACTCCCAGTACCTGACCGCTGCTGGCGGACTGGCTGCTCCACCTCTGGCTCCACTCCTGCTGCTCTGGTACGGCTGGGGGAGGTACTGGAAACTGACCACCTGCTGCTGCCTGCCCGGGCTGCCACGCTCCCTGGTACATAGCTCTGAAGAACTGCTCGGCCATGGGAAACCAGTCTGCATACTGCTGAGGCTGAGGGTGGTACTCCTGCTGCTGCTGCCCACCTGCTACCGCTGCCTCTGCTGCTGCTGCCTGTGCACCCTGAGGCTGTGCCACTGACTCCTCCACGGACACCTCCTCCTGAACCTGCCCCTGAGCGGGCATGTCGGACTCATCCTGCTGCTCAACCAGCTGCCTAGCCTGACTGCCTACGCGGAGCCATGACCTACACGGCAACACAACTGACAAAGGTTACAAATACCTCTCGGGCGGCTAGCAGTGTACTTGTACTATTGTTGGGACTTACTGTTGCAGTTTAGATCCACTACAAGTCCTCAGACCAAGCTCTGATACCAACTGTAACGACCCGAGAACCCGACCCTCGGCCCACGCCGAGGACCCGATTTTCGCGGTCGCCGCCCACGGACCAGGGGGACCCGGAAGGGCTATAACACGCGTCTGACAGGATATGTAACGGAAGTAAACGTCAACTGCTAAGCTAGAAGCGTACAAGCGGAAACAGGAAAGTAAAGCGAGACCGCTGCGTACCGCTCTAAGTACAGTCCCAACGCACGCACACTAGTACAAGTAAAGGAAAGGGGAGAGACAAGTCCCTTAGGGGCATACCCCGAGGGTGACGTACACTGAGAGGGGGAACCACTGCTAGCTACGGGGACCAAGACTACCGCCCCGTCTCCTCCGCCCGACGCGCGCCCTGCCGCTGCTGAGAAGACTCACCTGGAAAACAGAGGGATGAGCTTCACAACAGAAGCTCAGTAGGGACTACCAATCTCCTACTGGCTCTAAACAGGCAGAGGAACATATACAACTATTAATAAAGGAAAGACGGCAGTTATATCTTTCTACCTACAAAAGGAAGTGCGGAAGCGAAGCTAAAGCTAACACGGTACGGAAAGTACTCTCGGTCGGAAACTCCGTACGACTGCTCGTCGTGACCACCACACGGCTAGTAAAACACAGACGGAGGGAACTCCGCCTGGACAAGGAACACTAGCTACGGGAACAACACCACTAGTCAGACGGTCAGGTGCGTCCACAGACGTCTTATCCTCGACCTAGGTCCTGGCCCTCGCGTCTCGTCAGAGCGAGGTAGGACACAAGTACAACAACAGTAACCGCCGTAGTCTGGCCGGACTACGGTCCCACGCCTGACCTCTCCAAACGGTTGGGGCCGTAAGGAGCGAGGCAGTGAGAAGAAGGACTGGCTGGCCTGCGCCGGGTAGAACTCCAAACTGTCCTCGGCGTCCCAGACCAACCACGAGAGCTCTGCAAGCGACTCACACGCCACTGTCCTAACCACCATTTTTCCCCTCAGCTCCAGAGTCCGCCTACGGCTGCCAACTCGAGCACACTCGTAGCCCGGAGTACTCCCTCAACAGGCTCCCGAGGACGGGGGTCCCAGGTAACGGTAACAACCTCTCGCACGGGACAAGCCCTCAAGTGCCGCGCACGGGCGAACGACTAGTGTGAGACCGTATAGGGAACTAGCACAGGTGCCACGGGTACAGTAAAGCGAAAACGGAAGCGGCGGAAGCACAACCTGCCTCTGGACTGAGAAGGCGACATAGACCCTGTCGCCTTCAAGAAGGCGACAGAGGGGGTGTCGCTTTACCAGTCAGGTGGCGGGACTGCGAAGGCGACATAGGCCCTGTCGCCTTCAAGGAGGCGACATAGGGATGTCGCTTTACAGTCAGAAGGTGACACAGGCTATGTCGCCTTCAGGCCAGTCGGGGGTTCCGGAGACTCTTCTTCGGGAACCTCCCCGAAACGAGGGAAAACACTACACACGGGGGGAGGGGAGCATGCTTATCATGCTAGAAAGCTATTAAACACACAACCACCCTCGACACCCCAAGAACATGGATTCTACGCTCGGAGGAAAACCTCACTCACACGAGCATGGAGTTCTCACACTCCCAACCCCCAACCACAAGAAAAACACGCTTTAGAGGGGAAAGGGAGCATGCTTAGGGCGAGAGGATCAGAGTCCCTACCTCCACACGAAGAACGAACCCGTTGGGGCCTTCTCGTAGGTAGAAACGTCTCCTCCTCGCACCGCACGGCACGAACACGACCCCTGCACGAACGGAGCGACACCCTCCTCAGCACGGCCGCCTCAACACGGGGGAGGCACCCGAAACCGCCGGAAAACTCCGAGAGGGCGAGAGAAAGAGAGAGGGAAAGGAGAGGCGCGAGAGAGGGGGAAGGGCTCGGGCGCCCGGGCTTTAAGCCCGGAGCTGAGAAGGCGACATACCTTTGTCGCCTTGGGAAACAAGAAGGCGACACACCCCCCGTCGCGACCCACTGACAACGGTCAAATCTCGAAATTCGAAAAAGTGAAGGCGACAGCCATCTTGTCGCGTTCACCCGACACCGCCAGAGCCGTACTGACACAAAGGAGTTGTCACGTCTGTCAGACTGCGTCTGGGGCGACGCGATGGGAAGGCGACATAGGCCATGTCGCCTTCAAGAAGGCGACATACCCCATGGCGCCATCCATCAAACCAGAAGGGCAGACAGTGGTCATGTCGCCTTCAAGAAGGCGAGAATCGAGCACGTACCCCTGTCGAAATCATCAAGTAGAACCAGACCATCGACGCGATCGGAACCACGTCGCGAACAGTCGCCCAGTCTCCTGCCGAGATCCCAGAGGACGGGGCCAAGGGCCCAAGGGGGGCCGGGGTGTTACAAGGGTGATCATCATCTTCATCAGAACTTGAGGATCTAGCTGTCTCCCCTTCTCTGTTATCAAGTTTGGAGAATCTCTGTGCATTTCTCCTGATCACCACTGGCTGGAGGTGCTTCTACTGTTTTTCTTGTAAATGCTCCCCCTCAATTTGAGCATCTTCTTCAACTGGTATGACTCCCCCTGACAAGGAGCATCCATCATCACAGAGTCACCCTGAGGAATGGGTGCTCTTCCTCTAGTGGAACCTCTTCAACAATGTGGCCTGATGCCACAGTCTCCTCTGTAACAGGTATAATATCTTCTGGGAGAATATCCTCAATTCTCCTTCAGCAAAAACTCCAGCTAGCACTTATGGAATTCCTGGAGCTGCTGCTGACGGCCTTTCTTCTTCTTCTTCTGCTGCAACCTCTGACTGATTTTCGGCCATAGATGGCCCTGCCTGCTCTGCTGCTACAATGGTTGGAACAGAAACTGATTCCATGGCAATTCTGACATCTCAACAGCTGATTCCATATGAGGTGAGCACTTGATGCATCGCCAATGTAAACTTCGCCTTCAGCAACTGAGGCCTTGGACCATACCCCATTAACTACAGAGAAGCCACTCTTCTTCAAATTTCTAGACCTGATAGCTTAGCCCATTTTCTCTACAACTGCCCCAGAGAGATCAACACCGAAGTGTTTGAAAATCTTGGTAAGTAAATGGGCATAGGGCAGTGACACATTCAGCTTGCTCTTGGTGTCCCAAAATTGTTCTCTGGAAAATTCATTCTTTCCATTATTACTGCAGCCATATTGATCTCCTTATTTTGAATGGCCCAGAACATTAGGTCAGAATCGGCCTTAGTGCAAGATGAGAAGTTGCACTTCTGGGAACCAAAATTTGACAAAACAATGAAGTGAAGGAGGCGATTGAAGGCATTCAGCTGATTTATATCAAGTTTTCTTCCCTCAATTTGAAGCCCGGCCCTACAATTCTAAACCCTTCTCTTGAGCGTCCTCAGTGTGAACCCCACTAAAGCCTGATGTTTTCACCTCAAACAACATTCTTAGTAGCTCAGGGTCTATTTTGATCAGGGTGCCCTTTACCGAAGAGACAAGGGACCCATCTGCCTCTGTTCTTAAGCAAATGAAGAATGCCTTTACCAAGTCCGGATAACTAACCTCTAAGTAAGTGGTAACGCCCTTCCACTGCATCTGGTTGATCTTTTCGACTATGCTTCTCATTCCATTCTTCTTCAGATCTTCAATGTCTACTTCTTTATGACCACAGAGCTTCGTCTTCACAAAGGTGAAACGCTCCTGCTGCTCAGGAGTGAGAAATTCGGCGCTGTAGCCACCCAAACTGCGGCGATAGCTGGTGCGGCCATGGATATAGGTGGGGAAAGTTCTGAAGGGTTGTGGAGGAAGGAGACGAGAAGGAACCTCAAGAAATTTCGCGGGAAGAAAAGAAAGCTTCAAATTGCAGAGGATGGAGGTGAGAGTCGCTAGGGCATCGGCTCATGCGACGGAACGAAAGAGGGAAAAGAGGTGAACGAAGAAGAGGAATCGTTATCGCATCCATTTTAAGGAAAAAATAAATGCTCCAAAAGGTGAGGCGACAGAAAACGACAAACGAGGTTGACCGCCTCGAACACTTTAGCTTAATGAAAGGAGCGCTTAAACAGAGGTATTCGAAGTCTTTTCACTTTACAAACGAGAGAGAGAGAACTTATTTAAATTCTGAAATTCTTTATATCAGTTTTAAAAGAAGATCTTTTCACAAAATACACATGCCTAACTCCCTTCTAAGAGATGTAAATCTCTCTTCAGGTAGGGCCTTTGTGAAAATGTCTGCTAACTGATTATTTGTATCAATAAAGGATATTTCAATATTGCCATTAGCTACATGATCACGAATAAAATGGTATCTAACCTCAATGTGTTTGGTCCTGGAATGCTGAATTGGATTTTTGGTGAGGTTGATAGCACTGGTGTTGTCGCATAGCAGTGGAATTGACTTGATTTTGAGTCCAAAATCCTCAAGTTGTTGCTTTATCCATAAGAGTTGTGTACAACAACTTCCAGCAGCTACATACTCAGCCTCAGCTGTAGACAGTGCTACTGAATTTTGTTTCTTTGAGGACCATGATACTAAACACCCTGCAAGAAACTGACAACAACCACTGGTGCTCTTTCTATCTACCTTACATCCAGCATAGTCAGCATCAGAATATCCTACTAAATTTACATCACAAGAGTTTGGATACCATAGACCTAAATCATGAGTTCTGGCTAAATAACGAAAAATTCTTTTTACAGAAATTAAATGTGACTCTCTAGGATCTGCTTGATATCTAGCACACATGCATACACTAAATAATATGTCAGGTCTACTGGCGGTTAAATAAAGTAATGAACCTATCATACCTCTGTAGACCTTTTGATCTACTTTCTTACCATCCTTGTCACTGTCCATCCTGGTTGATGTACTCATTGGTGTTGACAGTGGCTTGGTGTTATCAAATCCAAACTTCTTCAACAGTTCTTTGGTGTACTTTGCTTGACTGATGTGAGTTCCTTCCTTTCCTTGTTTGATTTGAAGTCCAAGGAAGTAGTTGAGCTCCCCCATCATACTCATCTCAAATTCTCCCTGCATTAACTTTTCAAATACTTGCACAGGGATTCATCAGTAGATCCAAAGATGATGTCATCCACATAAATTTGAACCAACAATATGTGTTTAACTTTTGTTTTTATAAAAAGAGTGCTATCTACTTGACCTCTACTGAAACCATGTTTTAAGAGAAAGGAGCTAAGCCTCTCATACCAGGCTCTAGGTGCTTGCTTTAAACCATACAAAGCCTTATGCAATTTAAAAACATGATTCGGAAAATCTATATCATCAAAACCCGGCGGTTGTTCCACATAAACTTCTTCTTTTATAAAACCATTTAAAAAGGCAGATTTAACATCCATTTGAAATAATTTTAAATCTAGAGCAGATGCGTAAGCTAATAATATTCTAATGGCCTCAAGTCTAGCTACAGGTGCATAGGTTTCATCAAAATCTATGCCTTCCTCTTGAGAATAGCCTTGAGCTACCAGTCTAGCCTTGTTTCTTAAGATTGCACCAGATTCATCTAGTTTATTTCTGAACACCCATTGGTGCCAATAACTGGATGATCTGACGGTCTAGGAACAAGTGACCATACTTGGTTTCTCTTGAACTGATTCAGTTCATCTTGCATGGCCATTATCCAAGATTCATCAGTAAGTGCTTCATTGACTGTCTTAGGCTCTATTTGAGATACAAATGCAAGGTAATCACAAGGGATCACATTACCTCTTGTTCTTACCCCTGCAGATGGATCACCAATGATGTTTTCAGGTGGGTGATCTTTCTTGTATCTCCATTCCTTGGAAGAGTTTCATGAGAAATTTCTTCTTGTTGTAATTCTTCCAGAGGCGGATCATCCTTGTCCTCGATTGATGTGTCTTTAGTTTCTTGGACAATTCATCTGCATCATCATTATCACTATCTACTTCCTTTCTCAAGGAAGGGTTAGTTTCATCAAAAATAATGTGCACAGACTGTTCAATCAATAAGGTACGTTTATTAAACACTCTATAGCTTTGGGTTTAGAAGTGTACCCCATGAAGATGCCTTCATCTGATTTGGCATCCAACTTACCAATGTCCCTTTTTCCATTGTTGTGAATGAAGCATGGACATCCAAAGGTTCTGAGATGGCTGATCTGTGGCTTTTTCCCTTTGAACAGTTCATAAGAGGTCTTCTTAAGGATTGGTCTGATCATTGCTCGGTTGACAATATAGCTTGCTGTGTTAACTGCTTCAGCCCAAAATATCTTGGCAGATCATATTCTGAGAGCATAGTTCTCGCCATATCAGTAGGGTTCTATTCTTTCTCTCGGCAATGCCATTTTGCTTGTGGTGTTCTTGGTGCTGAGAAGTTGTGCTCAATTCCTTGACTCTCACAGAATCTAGCAAACTTTTCATTCTGAAACTCACCACCATGATCTGATCGGATAGACACAATGCTGAACTTTTGATCTTTCTGAACTTTCTTGCTGAAGCTGACAAAGTTATCGAAAGTGTCATCTTTATGCTCTAGGAATGAAACCCATGTAAATCTTGAATAGTCATCAACTATGACAAATCCAAAGTTCTTTCCTCCAAGACTGGTAGTCCTCATTGGCCCAAATAGATCCATATGTAGGAGCTCTAAGGGTTTTGAGGTGGTTACCATGGTTTTTGACTTGAAGGAGCTCTTAGTATGCTTTCCTTTAGCACAAGGTTTACAAACACCTTCCAATTTTCCATTGACTTTTGGTAGACCTTCCACAAGATTTTTCTTCAATAGTTTTCTTATGCAATGTCCAAGACGTCTGTGCCACAATTCAGTAGACTTGTCTTTACTAGCTGCCAGACAGACGTTTTGCTCTTTGAGTTCTTCAAGGTAGAGTACATACAAATTTTTTCTCTATTAGCTTCAAAGATGATTTCTCCATCCTTCAGTATGCTACACTTAGACTCTTGAAACTTGATTTGATGGCCTCTGTCGCAGCTGACTAATGCTAATTAGATTGTGCTTCAATCCTTTGACCAATAATACATCTTCAATGACTGTTTTCCTTTGTTGTTCACAGACCCGCTGCCTACTACTGTGCCTTTCCCATTATCTCCATAGGTGACTGTCCCTTCTTCAGCTTGGAGGTGGGTGAAAAGCTTCTGATTTCCTGACATGTGTCTTGAGCATCCACTGTCCAATACCATTTGGATGCTCGAGTGTTGACCTGAAATAAAATCTCAAGTTTAGGTACCCAAGTTCATGGGTCCTGAGGGTTAGTAACAATGATTTTTCTTTTTATTATCCATTTTTTATGTCTTTTGGACATTTCTTTAATGTGACCTAACTTGTTGCAATGACTGCACAAGACATTTTTGTTACTTTTTCAATATATTTAATGTTAGCTTTGTATGCAATGTCTTGTTCGGGTATAATTTTGGTGTTGGATATGTTTAGGGTAAATGTGGTATCTTCATTGTCTGGAGGTGTATATCCTATCCTCATTTTCTTTTACCTGATCTTCTAGCTCCTTTTAATATAGGAGTTTTTCCATTTGTGAATTTTTCTAAGTGCTTGCTAGTTATTGTTTTCTTCATTTAGTTTTACTGATTTTCTTAATCATCTGACTTTCTTGTTTTTCAGTTTAATGATTTGTTTATTCTTCTCTTTTAGGTCTTCACAAATAGTTCATTCTTCCTTTTAAACTCAGTTATTTGTTTTTCTAGTTCCTCATTTTCAGTTTTTAGATCTGAGTTAGTATTTTCAAGACAGGTATTATTCTTCTTACAAGCTTTTAATAGTTTGCATACATTTTTGTATTTGTCGTATAGTTCATTAAAAGCTTCTTCTATGTTATCTGAATCTGAATCATTACAGGAATCAAAAGAGGAATCAGAAGTTACCTTATCCTCGGTATTTGCCATAAAAGCCAGGTTGGCTTCTTCTTCATCACTGCTGCAGCTTGACTCACTGTCTGAGTTGCTGCTGTTTTCCCATGCAGCTGCCATGGCTTTCTTCTTGTACCTTCTGAACTTCTTGGAGTTATCCTTCTTTCTAAACTCTGGCTTCTTGAGCTTTGGACACTCAGCCTTCATGTGTCCTGGCTTCTTGCACTCGTAGCAGAGTGGCTCATTTCTCTTCTGATCTTTTCGTCTGGTCTCTTGAAATCTTTTTTCTTGAAATACCTCCTACCGGACTGGAACTTTTTCTTCTTGGCCAGGATCCTTTGCAATCTTCTTGACAGCATAGCTTCTTCATCACTGTCTTTGCTGTCCTCACTGTTGTCCAAAGATTCTTCAGATGAGTCCTCATCAGCTTTGAGCGCATTGGACTGCTTCTTTCTACTGGAGGATTCTCCTAATCTCTCCATGTTTATCTCATGGGCCATGAGTGACCCAACTAGCTTTTCTAGAGACATTCTCTTCAGATCATTGGCTTCCTCAATGGCCGTTACTTTTGGAGTCCATGAGGATGGCAAGGATCTAAGAATTTTCCTGACCATATCTCCCATTTCATAGGTTTTTCCTAATCCGACTAACCCATTAGTGATGTCTGTGAATCTACTGAACATTTGGGTTATGGATTCACCTGACTGCATTTGAAATCGCTCATATTGAGTTACAAGAATATCTATTCTTGTCTCCTTGACCTTATCTGTGCCTTCATAAGTGATTCTGATCTTTTCCCACATTTCCATGCGGATTTGCAGGCTGAAACTCTGTTGAATTCTTTCTTACTTAGCGCACAACACAGCATGCTCTTGGCTTTACAATTTAGAGAATTTTTTTCTTGTCTTCATCTGTCCATTGAGCTTTTCATTTGTTACCAGAAGATCTCCTTCTTCTATTATCGACCAAATTTGATAATCATGTCCTTGCAGGAAGTACTCCATTCTTGTCTTCCAATAGGTATAATCTTCACCATCGAACAAGGGAGGTCTGTTGACTGACTGACCTTCGTTGTGACCTTGGGCTGCCATGGATCTTTACTCTTCAGATCGTTGGATCTTGTTCTTTGTCGAAGAGACTCGCTCTGATACCACTTGTTGCCCGGTTGGCGAACCCAGAGGGGGGGGGGGGGTGAATGGGTCTTTAAAATAATTGCTTAGATAAAACCTGAACTTAAACAAACACAAAAACGTTCTTGGAAGAGATTAGTAATGGTTAGTAAAAAGAACAATCACACAAAGAAGACAATCTCACAACACACAGATTTATCCTGGTTCGGATCTCCTCTCCTTAGGAGTCCTACGTCCAGTCCCTGAGCAATCCTCAGGATTCCACTATCTAGGGTACAGTCCCCCTATGGACGAAACAAACACCCAGCTCAGCTGGTCTTCCTTCACACTCGAAGGGAACACAACACCCTGGTACCACCAGGTCTTCCTTCACTCCTGAAGGGAAAAACACCACCCTGGAAACCACCAGGTCTTCCTTCACACCCGAAGGGAAACAAACAAGGGAATCTGAAAAAGGATTGACTAGCCCCTAGATCAAGTTTAACAGAACTCGATCTGAAGCTACAAGCACTGAGAGTTAAAGATCTACACAGGTGCTCTCTCTCAGAACTATTCTAGCTCTCTTCTTTTTCTCACAGCACAGGGAGCTAAGAGCCAAGGCGGAAAGGAATGAAAAATACTGGCTCTAGAATTCTTGAGAAGACTTGAAAGACTGCAGAGTTGTTTTTTTTCCTCTTGATCTCTATATATTTCAAATCTTCTGTCTTGTATATATATATATCTTCATCTTGAATGTAGACGATGAGATAGATAGCGTTGTCTCACAGCTTTGGTGAACGTTAGACTGAAGGATTTGTGGAAGCTTCCAGTCAACAGTCTTTTGTTCTTTAGAGCACGCAAAGTGATGAGATCTTCTGAGGTGACTTGTAGTTCTTTCTATGTCCAACGTTGTAAGATGGTACAACTTCAAGGTTCTGCAAAAGTTGAGCTTTAATGGTAGACAGCTAACACTATCTCCAGATGTCAGTCAACGTTAGAGCAAGTAAACACAGATATAGTAGTGACAGTTTACTATTCTAAAAGGATACATGCAGAGAATACACGATAATGGAAGATATGTTCTGCGTGCATGCAGAGATACGTTCAGTCTTCATTAAATGCATAGCAGTCAAACATGAGATACGACTTTGACTATTCAACGTATTTCAAATCAAGGTAAACATTATTTGATGGAAACATGACTTATGAAATCGTTATGAGATCATGATAGTCTAAGAGAGTCGTTATGAATCATAAAAATCGTTATAATTCTGAAGAAATCGTTATGATAACTTACGAAATCGTTATGATGAGCAAGTCGTTACGAGTTCTAAAGAAATCGTTACGAGACTTATGAAGTCGTTATGACAGCAAGTCGTTACGAGTTCTAAAGGAATCGTTACGATGACTTATGAAGTCGTTATGACGAGCAAGTCGTTACGAGTTCTAAAGGAATCGTTGCGATGACTTATGAAGTCGTTATGACGAGCAAGTCGTTACGAGTTCTAAAGGAATCATTACGATGACTTATGAAATCGTTATGACGAGCAAGTTGTTACGAGTTCTAAAGGAATCGTTACAATGACTTATGAAGTCGTTATGACGAGCAAGTCGTTACGAGTTCTAAAGGAATCGTTACGATGACTTATGAAGTCGTTATGACGAGCAAGTCGTTACGAGTTCTAAAGGAATTGTTACGATGACTTATGAAGTCGTTATGACGAGCAAGTCGTTACGAGTTCTAAAGGAATCGTTACGATAACTTATGAAGTCGTTATGACGAGCAAGTCGTTACGAGTTCTAAAGGAATCGTTACGATGACTTATGAAGTCGTTATGACGAGCAAGTCGTTACGAGTTCTAAAGGAACGTTACGATGACTTATGAAGTTTTTATGACGAGCAAGTCGTTACGAGTTCTAAAGGAATCGTTATGATGACTTATGAAGTCGTTATGACGAGCAAGTCGTTACGAGTTCTAAAGGAATCGTTACGATGACTTATGAAATCGTTATGACATCGACTTGTTTGAATTTTAGAACTTACAAAGAAGTCGTTACATCTTTACTGGAATCAATGCATATATGTACTTACCATAAGTGCTTGATTTTCTTTGAAGATTTCCTGTGCTTAAGGCTAAATGAAATGTAGTTAGAAAACCTTTGACAGAGTTTTGTTTATCACCAAAATAAGTATGTAATTGATTTAAAATTACGTGGGGATGGACTGTTCATCAGAATCCTCACCCTTGGGACCAAGAAGATAGTCGAGAGTGGGTCAAATCCTATTTTCTCTTCTCGTCTCAGTCATCCAGTTTCAAACTCGGGATTACCATGGTTGTCCCACTAAGATCTAAGAGTGAAATTGGGCCGACCATTTTAGTGTGTGCACGTACTCACGTGTGTGCGCTTGTGAGCGTGTGTGTGTTGTGTGAGAGAGAAAATTTATATATTTTCAGATAAATATAAGGGCAAGCTCTGAATTTTTTTTATCTTTCATTGTTCATCTTAGTTGATGACATCTTAGTCGCGTACCATCCTATTGGATATCCCCTTATCCACACAACACTCCCAAATAGGGGTGTACACGGTTCGGTTCGGTTTCCTCCATTTTTGGAGAAAACCGAACCGAACCGAACTCATACGGCGAACCGAACCGGTTCGGTTCAAACCGAAATCCACTTTTTTGACATTTTTCTGGTGTTTTTCTGGCATTTTTCTGGCGTTAAAAAAAACAACAACCAAAACTATCCCTTTCCCGGTGGTCACGAGTTTCGCAACCACCAGACGCGCGGAGGGCGCGCGACGCCAAACTGAACCATTTTTTGTGTGTAAAATTTTATTATTATATAATTATATATCTATATTCGGTTCATTTTGGTTCCTTAACCTGAAACCGAACTGAACCATTTGACCCACGAAGCCGAACCGAACCGAACCGGTCGGTTCGGTTTTTCAGTTTGAACCGTATTATGAATAGCCCTACTCCCAAACACTAGTTCGTGTCTCTTATTTACTTGTTTGTAAGATTCATATCTTTGAACATGCCACATCTTCGTTAAAAAAAATGATGTGAATTAATCAGGATGAAAGAAATGATACATGCATATATCTTGGAAACGATTTAAATATATCCTTGTGACAACAAAAAAATGGGGAAGAATATGACACGTAGTGTTCACTGATTACTTGCCCCTTTGTATGTCCAAGAGAAAAATACCTGAAAATCAAGATAAAGATACCATCTTTTCTTAATGGCCGTTTGGTATTGGGATAAATTGAAGATATCTTTAAAATTTTGAGAATATCCTCGTTCTATTCCCAATCTATCATGTTACCAAGCATAAGAATAACAAGGATAAGACTTCAATCTGATTCTTACAGATATGATCCCTCGTCATAACAACCTCAGAGGAAGAATATGAATATATTCATATCAGGACTCCACATATTTCTAACATGTTGCCATAGAGTTGCCATCTAAAGAAAATGGAGAATTACCAATCAATTCCTATTTTTTAGGGATTTACTTTTAGGTCCTTAGTAACTATGTAAGCCTTTTAGAAAACTATGTATTACATATTTATCTATGTAACTATAAGTATGTAAGTTAGGGATCTAAAAATAAATCCCCAAAAAGTAGAGACTGATTGGTAATTCTAAAAAAAAAAATCTACAAATGGAATATTATGTGGACTCACTGTTAATTTTTTTAGGACGAAATTATCTTTGCCTTTTGTGTATCTGCACAACTAGTTCTGCACTATCAATGTTGTCACGTCTTAATGCGAAATATCGAGACAGACAATTATAATTAATCATGTTAATAGAATAAATAATAAATATACATCAAACTATTGGATAATTACATAATAAAAATTAACTTAATTTTTATTCATAGACAAATCACTTTTGATCATTACATTCACTAATCAGAGCCATTACATAAGGTTTATTGACACTCTTACATTGAAATAGACTAGAAGTAAATTAACTGACCATACTATACTATACTAAGACACTACTATGACCCTACGATAACTCTTCTTTATGTCATGACTTCATCAGGGATGCTCTTCACTCTTGGTCATCCCCTTCCTTGTGTGTGTTGTCTTCTTCGTCAGATTTACTTGAAATAGACATATATATATATATAGTAGCACATGATGAGTAAAAATATCCAGTGATTAAGTACATTAATAAGCATAATAACTAGAGATAGAGTATCAAGTCATGTCGAGAAAGTGACAACATGGAGATATCATGTGGTAATAAGTACAAGCTCTGACATGTATAACATTTTTTTTTTTAGATAAGGATTGCCAAGAGACAGTCAAAATACACTAACATGTATAACATGAGAGAGTAATGGCCATAACATGAGTAATCATGTACAAGACACGTCAAGACAAGTAATTAACAAGTCAAACACTTTCCACGAGATGATTATCTTACATAAATCAAACAAATCAAGTACTCAGGTGTAATGTCAAACACCCTAGTTATTAAACTTTTATGGGCACATGCACTTTTAGGTGCTCCTCCCAGCATGACCAAACTGACCCTCATAATTATCAGACATTAGTCATATTTTCTTATCTTAGATAATGAGTCAATGACCATATAGATTTATAAGAAATAGATAAGAGGTATAGATGAATAGATGAGTATATCATGAGAGAAAGATAATAGATGAGAGAGAAAAAGACAAGATGAGAGTTTCTGCATGCACTATTAAAAAATATACAAGGGTGTGCATAAGAAATAATATGAGGAAACATGCAAGTAACAACTGCAGATAGTACTCTCAGGTACTAGTAGAAAAGGTAAAAATGTGGTCTATCCTCTGGCTGCGACGAGAATAAGGTCAGGAGGTCAGACACGATGATCAAAGAAGACGCTGTCATCAAGTACACCATGTTAAGAACACGGGCAATAGGTAGGACGCATTTACTGTCAGAGGGACAAGGCTAGTTAGAGCATGCCATATAGGTTTGACATGGTCCCATGGTGTATGATAGGTGTTAATGATAAAACTTGCTTGGCAAGTTCCAAGTTCACAGAGTCTTATAGAGCCTTCAGAAAGACCACACCTCCTCCCTTCTCTCATCCTATAAAAACAACTCTATGGTCACAAATAAAAAAGGAGGGAACTGGTGAGATCTTTCGACACTAGTTCTTGACTTTCTTTCTCTCCCTTCCTCCCTCCCTCTACTTTCCTTCTACAAGGTTGACTTCTGAGTTGAGCATCAGACGATTGATCTCGTGAACTCTATCTTGAGATTGACTTCTTGCTGTCACATCTCAATGTTGGTCAGACAAGCGGCAAACTCATTTTCCATCTCCATTCACCTCTCGAACACTCAACCTTAGACCCTCAAAGTCAAATCATCTCGGCTCTTACATATTCTTGAACCAGCTTCATCAAGATCAATCCATAAGATCAACATCAATTTTATACGTTATGATGCAATCATTTATACCTCAAATCCGGGACAAAATGAACCCATTTGTGAAGAACTTGTATAAATAAAGGGATACCAGTTCATCATTTTTATTATAGATGGTTAATTTTCAGTACCCAAGCATACTTATCTACAGTAGCATCGGATTTTTCATGGGTGGCCACTTGCATCTGTGGTCAACGAGGAAGGAACTTTTTATGTGTAGCGGTGATTCCCCCTTGCCATTCACCTTTTTTGTTTAATCAAGAAAGCGAAATTAAAAGTAAAAAAGAAAGAAGAACAATGATGGCCACTACTTTGGATTGACAAAGAACCAAACTTTGAAAGATGGGCAGTCCAATGCAAGTCATGTGTGGTAAGCTTTGACTTGGAATCTGATACATAGCCAGCTAGTCACATCAATGGGTGGTTTCCACCTCTAGCTTTGTTCTCTGTAGTTGGGAGTCCTAAAGAAAGGCACCGATTATTATTCCTCGCTCTTATGTAGAACCCAAGGACTGATATAGAGAGAGGGCTGTAAAAAAAAATGGAAAACACTTGGCATCCCTCGGTCTTCCACTTTCATGGTCCTAAAGATAACTCTGATGAAAACATAACAACAAAAATATTTCAGATATAGTTATGTTGGGCGTTATCTAATCTTACTGTTAAAGAGAAGTACTAAATAACTTGTATCAGAACTTACAACATGCAAGCAGACAAATTGCATCGCTGATCAAAGGGGAAGGAGTCCCTCGCGAGACGTGATTCTTCTGCTGCATCTTCACCTGCTTTATTAGAAAGCAGAATGGCCATCTATCTTTAACAAGGAACCATGCTTTTATGAAGAGTATTTTCAAATGTATAAACAAGAAACACCTTCTACATATACTGGTCGTGCATCGGACGCTGCCTATTGGCACCGACCATGTGCACGATAACGTGTGCAAATATTTCTCAAGCATTAACATCGCCCATGACTTGGAATTGCAAGGCTCATGAGTCCCATCTTTAATTATCAACCCTACGAGGGTAATTTGGAGCAGTGTCAGATCTAAAATTTTTATTTAGTAGATGTATTCTAATTAAATTTATGTTCTTAGTTCAGTGAGATTATTAACAAATATTTTAGAATTCAGTGGAGTAACTTCCACTGATTTAAATTAGATTCGCCTATAATTTGGAGCCCTGACCGTCTTTATAACGTAGATCTAAATATATATAGATGAAGATTTTCTACATCTTTTGATTTGAAAAGTCCTCTCATTTCGCATGGAATTGTAAATTCTAAAGAGATTATTGTCCGTTGACTTGACATGGTTGTTGGAAAAAAAACTATATATATATATATATAGTTGGATATTTATGAGGGAGGGGAGATAAGGGAGAGTTGGAAAACCTGGATAAGCAATCCTGAACTTTTTTTTTGATAACGAGGAAATCCCGCCCCGTGTGGCTTTGCGGACTCAAGGATTGGTGTTCGTGAACTCCAAGGTCAGGACTTGCAGCTCCTACTTTCCGTATACCTGTATTGTCCTTACCCCACTTGACCAGAAAAACCCCGGATTTACACACCTCGAGGATTGCATGTAAATCAGGTAAATCCCCCCCCAGGAATCGAACTCAGGACCTCTTGCTTTTAAGCAAGAGTTCTAACCGATCGACCCAACCGGGGTCCTCAAGCAATCCTGAACTTGCTCGCTTAACAAAAAATTACCTTTCTAAATTTACATATTATCTCAGAATAATAGCAGATTAAGTAATAATCCGGGATTTTGCAGTATTTTATGTCAAACCAAATGACTCTAAGTAAACTTTGAGTGGTCGGCACCTCCGATGCTCACCGAGACGGCGAGGGATTGATCCCTCAAAGGTGCGTTACGGCGCTATTTTAAGTGGTTTCAAAAATAAAAAAGAAAAAAAAAGTTGAAAAAGGAAGGTTGCGTTGCGGAGCTTTTGAAGGTTTTAGGGAGAAATAATTTTGTAACATTATTTGGTAACATTATTTGATAATATTATCATTAAAATTGTGTCACACCATTAACTGAAATAAAAAAATTAAAAACATCTCATAAATGATGAAATTATGATATATTTTGATCGATGTGTTATTTTAATGTGTTATCAAATGATGTTACTAAATCATTTTCCTTTTAGGGAGGCCCCAGGTTTCGAACCTGAGGCAATATTGAGCGTATCCAGTGGTACAGAGACACTGGGCCATCACACCAAAAAGAAATAAGATTAAAAAAACTTCAAAATTAGTAGCTTGGATTGAGTGTTCTTTTAAGTAGATTGTGGACGTTCAAGATATCATTTTTTCAAATAATTATTGCACACCAACGAATTAGTCTTTATGGTCTTAACAAACATTTTAGATGTAAACACCATAAATTCAAGAAGTTAAGCGTCTCCTCTATCACTACATCACTTAGTAGACTTTAGCAACATCATAGCGAGTGGAGAAATGCAGAAAATTTCTACCATTTTGCTATTTTTTTCTATAGGAAATTGCTAGCTAGGTTAAAAGTAATAGCGCATATGTTGATGATCGTAATAAAGTGTTTTTTTTCCCGAGTAATTCTTTGGTTGGTTCTCTTTTCTGGACGATATTCTTTGATAGGTTCGTGGACAACTTGAGATTAACTCATGTAATTGGATCGTACATTGGAGATTGTGTCCATTGGGCCGCCAAAGTAGGTACGATGCTCACAACGAATGGATCATTTCAAGAGTCAGCGAGCTTTCGCTATGGGCTCTACGTTCATTTTTTGTCGTTTGGGTTCTCCCTTGTTCTTCTCCCTCTCATTCCTACCTTAAACTTGGTTTTTGCCACCTTTTTATAAGACTTGGTTTTAAATTATCTTTCTGTCATATTTATTAGTTTTCTTATCCAGTGATAGGGATGGATAGTGGGGTTGCAAGTACACAAACTATTATGCACCATGTTCCTCCTTTTGAAAATTGCCATGCATTCTTCAAATCATTGCTTGCTATAATCTACGTTAGTTTTGGGCTAGAATTCGAACCATGAAAAAAAGTATCAAATAAACTAAAAGGATTCAGGCCTAGAAAGAGATGATCCAAATATAGAAAAAGACTACGACATTGTTTAACAACAACCATGAACAATTAAACATTTTGTGAGTTTGAATATTGAAAGGTTAAAAACCATAGAAACCCTTTAAATGATGTTTTTATTAAGTCTTGGCATAGACCTTAGTAAACTCAAATATATACGTTCTTCATGTTATGTTTCCGCACTCCCCATTGCAAGAAAAATAAGTGCCAATTGACAAAATCAGGATTTTATCATTGCAACTTCTAAACGCGCCTCTCATGGCCTGCTCTCTTCTTAATGCAAACTGCACTTGGATATAAGGACAACCGATCACAAGAAGAGCAATATCAGTTTAACATTACAAGAAACAACACAAATGTCAGTGTTCATATGTCAGCGACTTACAAACTGTTGACAAAACTGTTGACAAATTAGTGATCGACTAATATTTGTCAGCAGCTACATACAGTCGTTGACATATGAGTCATATGTCAGCAGCTGGCAGCCGCTTACATATATAAGATATCTCAACGAATGACAGTCGTTGATATTGAGACATATGTCAGCAGCCATTATTTGTTGACATACCATACATATGCCAGCGGATACTACAGTTGCTAATATATATATATATAATATATATATATATATATATATATATCCATCGCCGCCTCCGCCCTGCAACCCCCCCCCCCCCCCCCCCCCCCCCCAAATTCTCAGCCTGATCTCTTCTTAATGCAAACTGCACTTGGATACAAGGACAACCGATCGCAACAAAAGCAATATCAATTTAACATTACAAGAAACAACACAAATGTCAGTGATTTAAAATCATTGACAAAGAAATAAAATCGTTGACATAAACATATGTCAGCGGCTTACAAACTGTTGACAAAATTGTTGACAAATTGGTGATCGACTAATATTTGTCAACGGCTACATACAGTCGTTGACATATGAGTCATATGTCAGCAGCTGGCAGCCGCTTACATATATAAGATATCTCAACGAATGACAGTCGTTGACATATGAGACATATGTCAACAACCATTATTTGTTGACATACCATACATATGCCAGCGGATAACTACAGTTACTGATTTTTTTTTTAAAATCTCCATCGCCGCCTCCGCCCTGCAACCCCCCCCCCCCTTTTTGAAATATCCTCCTCATATATAAACATTGTCTAGTCGCCATGTGTTGCCATCACCTCCCATAATTCTTCCTCGTCTCCTTTCATGTTCTTATCTCTTCAAATTGAAGAGACCGATGTCGATTGGCATGGAAGGAGTAGAGAGATCACGCTCCGGAAAGAGCCATTGCAGCTTCCAAGGGCCAGATTCAGAGGGAGGACTACATCATCATGGCACGAGGTGCCAATAATTGCGGATAACTCTGTCGATTTTTAATTTCTTGCTCCACAGATTGTTTCTCTCTGATTGGGCTCTGTTCTCCACGCCACTTCCGCTCGCGGCAACATTTCCAGCTCCCCCACCGCCTGCTGTGTCAGGTTGGCGGCGTTGTCCAGAGACTCCACGCAGTCCCGCAAGGCCGCCGCGGTCCTCTTGTCCGCCGTCCGGTTGGCGAGGGCATAGCAAAGGGCGGCGACTTAGGAGTCGACGGTGGACGGCCTCGGGTTGGGTTGGGCTGGTCGGGTGCGTGGCGTGGCGAGGGCGGCGTGGGGTCTCGGCGACGGTGCCGCCGTAGCGGAATATGTTCAATGCCCAAGCGCTGAGGAATGGCTTGGCTGCATCTACCTCCCCCCCTTGCTTGGCCCCTAGGGGGCGGGGTGGGAGAGAACAGGGAGGCGGCGGGGTGGGAAAGATAAACAGGGAGTGTTTTAAGTTTTTTTTTAAGTATATGTCAATAGTTTATGTAGCCGCTGACAAATGGGACATATGTCAACGGCTAATTGGAGCCGTTGACAAATATTGAGAAGTTGGCGGAAAAAAATCCCGTCATTTTTTCATCAACATTTGTCAACGGCTATTGGGATTCGTTGACGTATGTAGTTTATGTCAACGGCTACAGGGAGTTGTTGGAGCAACATATGTGAACAACTCCCTATGGCCGTTGATATATGTTAATCTTCTGTCAACGACTCTTGTAGCCGTTGACATATATTAAGCTTATGTCAACGACTGTAACAGCCGTTGACCTATGTTGCTCATATTTCAACGACTTTTCGTAGCCGTTGACATGTACTTTATATATCAAACGACTATTTATAGCCGCTGATATAAAGTCATTGACAAATCTTATTTTTCTTGCAGTGATAACCAATGTTATAATTTATCTCCATCAAACAAGATCGAAGTAGTGAGATATTGGTCACTGAAATAAGGTGGGAGGACTAATTGCCTACTTGGGTTTAAAAGGATCTTCCATTAAATAAAGAACAACTTCTTATCTGAAGGGACTAAACATCATCACTGATCAAAGAAGACGGAAGCGGCAAAAATGGCACGTAGTATAATTGATCCCAAAAATCTTTTCTTTTTTGTTTGCATGTTTCCATCTCCCTGTGGAAGGGCCTTCAGAAAGATTAGATATCCATTTCCCCTTTTTGCTCCTCTCACAATCACGGCCTAGCTTGATGGGGATTAATTGCAGGGGGCATGTTGTTGGCCCAAAACTTTGTGGATGACGCTGAGAAGATGATTTATGACGCGCGGCCCCAGATGCGATTTCATCATTCTTTTATTTTATTTTATTTAATGCCATTTGAATTCCTTTTGTTCTTTGCATTTTTATAGGATGTCTGATAGCTAGTAAATATGACAGAAGATCGATGTCCTCCGGTCGGCAGCCAACCAATATTCGACATCATCTGACTGGCCAGACAAAGCCAAATGCCATTCTGCGTTTTACATGGGTTGCAAATGTGACAAGATCCTTGTAGCTTTGAATAGGTCGAATACAGATCACAGTAGTTGGTATATCAATCTATACACATGAACTCTAAATTAAAACTAGAGAATTTTGGTTTGTAGCATGGACTAATTAACATATATAATCCAATTGCATTGCTTTACATGTGCTAACAAACAATCAGGAAATTAATGTTACAAAATAAGATAATTATGTAATCTTATGGTACTATTTGAGTCTTTTGGGAGGCTGACCCTCTTCCCATGAGTGAGGGTCACAAATGCAGAGGTGGGTGTGGCTAAAACTAAGTTCAGCCCATCTAAAATTGTGGGCAATCTCTAGTCTAGGTTTTAGTACTCTTATCATGGAAGCCTCTTCGCCAGGCAAATGCACACACTAGAGAATTTTGCTATCCAGTTGGACCTCATGCATGTTCACAAGGAGGGTATTGTGCTCTGGGACTTTGGGGTCTCGAGTCTCGGACCTCCTGTTTTCAGACATGTTAAGTCCAATAAATGGCCGAGCCACTCTGACATACCAAATAAAAAAAAAAAAATCACAAGGAGGGTCAACCGGACCTGCCTTTAATCTGCAGAAGCTAAAGTATCCTTCCTATGCATCAATGGCCAATGACATCAACAACATGCACACCTCGCAGGATTTGACATTTGAGCAACCTGGCTTAACAAAGACGAATAAAACAGGTAGCTAGAAGCAACATTGAGTTCCCAGGGACGGACAAGGCATCTATTCCCGCCGCCCTTATTGCAATAATTGGCCGCCATTGTAGAGACCCACTGCTGGCCGCTGAGGTTCTTCCTAACAAGTTTAGGAAGGGTCTAGGATGCCCTAACATATTTAAACACCTTTTGGAAGACTTGGAAGGGGGTTAAGTAAGAGACTGAAAATTGTGAGAGGGGAGGCGGCTTTGCTCTTATTAGCCCATTCCGCCCAGATCTACATCGGTTGAAGCATCTCCTTCAAGCTGAGACATGAAGATCAACTTAGGAGATTCTCCATTGGCTTTTGCTCTTCAGATTTGCACTACTCTTTTCATATAACTTCTTATCTGTTTGTGAGGTTCAGTGTGGGTTGATGCTCTTCATTAAGAGTACTTGTGTGTTTACATGTGTGTGTGGGTGTGGGGATAGGTGATCCATCATGTTGATGTCTTGAGTGTGTATGTACGTGTTTGAGTTTCTAGTTGTTAGGCCCAAGTATATTTGGGGAGAGGTCGCAAGACAACATTCTTTTTAGGTCAAACATCTTTAAAACTTTTATTGTTCTTTTGTGTGATTGATTCTTTATCTCCTACCTCTTTTCTTGGTGATTGTATTTTTGAGATTTATCAAAAGCACTAAAAACTTATTAACATCCAATGTAACTCCTCTTTTGGGTGTGTCCCATAGCTCTTGTAGCGGTCTTCGTCGTTCAGACCTGTTAACCTAATAACGAGTCCGATCCGATTCCGCCTTCCGCGAACAGGCCGAAGCATCGCAAGAGATACCATAACTCAATAGTCTGCGAGAACATAAAAGAAACCAATTTAAACACACATAAGATCGCATTTATTATACAATCTCACACACATTTACATAAAGTTTACATAGCCAGTTCTCAACTAAAGTCGAAAGATAAAGTACAACAATTTGGGGCATATCTCAAGGTACAATAGAAAATAAAATTACACTACTAGTGATGCAGGCCTAACTCCGCTACGGTGTGGCTTTGAACTAAACGAGGGACGGGAACTCTCCTGCTCTCTTTCACCTGAAAGGAGTAGGGGTGAGCCTCATAAGTCACTTGTTTAGTAGGAAAACTCCCTCAAAAGTAGAAACAACAATAATCTCACGAGAAGGAGGAGTAAGAATTAAACTAAACAATTGATAATGCCACCTAAGCATGGTGCTACAACTATAAATAAATAAACAACTCTATACTATTAAACTGGGTTACACCTTAATAAATAAACGACAAATCTCGTACAAGTGTATGAGCTAAAGAAGGGTAACACCACAGTTGGGCCACAAAATCTGGTTCGTGACATTAGTAACTGACCTGGACAAACCACACAGGACTACCTTTCAGTCTCGTAGCTACGAACGAAAGGTCCAGCTGGTGCTCCACCTCAACAGTGCCAACAAACTGTGGAGACCAACCAACACCACACCTGCAACGACACAAGCTATAGACTCACGCATGACACACCTCTAAGAGTGAGGCTGTGGAGCACGAAATTAGCTGGAGACTAGTACTTCTACCAATGTTCGTCCCCTAACCACGAGTGTGCTACAAGCGACCGAATAGAGAACTAACACACCACAAGTCGCTTCCCCACTGTCGTCTTTCCCTTAACGAATGTAAAACTCAACAGACGAGTAAGGGTGTCTAGCAAGACAGCACAAACCTTGAAGGTGCACACAGTACCGGGACAAACCCCGAGCACCAACGTGTCTGGCTCACAGAGAACCTGGGGTACCTGACTCGAGAGGTAACCAGGGAAGGCGTCGTACTATCCAACGCGCCACGCACACACAAACCATGCAAACACGATATCCTTTAACCTCGACATGTGCCAATGCACCACTTTCATACTTTAAATACAATAAATACCTAACCTAATGCTCACATAACCAAAAATACACATATAGCTCTCGGAAAAACACATTGGGTCGGGTGGTCGCTTTTAAAACGCGATGTACACATATGACGCTCTTCAAAATCTGAATCGCGACGAGATAAGGTGTCGCATTCAAAAGTTGAATCGCGATGGGTCATGTCGTCGCGTTGAAAACGTGATGACTGGGTCCATCGCTTTCTCAGCTGAAACCCCTCAACCCG
Source organism: Colocasia esculenta (assembly GCA_014218235.1). NCBI lineage: Eukaryota > Viridiplantae > Streptophyta > Magnoliopsida > Alismatales > Araceae > Colocasia > Colocasia esculenta. The sequence continues at coordinate 86,192,224 of CM024764.1, forward strand.
AACTTCTTCTCTGAAAGACCCCTAAAACACTCATGTACAATTATAAAATTGGAATATATGCATTCATACAGCTACTTAAGCATGCATTCTACTGACTATGAACAATTCCACGTATTAAATACTTCAAACTCGATTCGTACATCCGAAAAACGAGAAGAATTCCCCTACCAATATGAAGAACGCGAAGAATAGTGTTGCCTTAGTGTTTCCCGTGCTCCGAACACCTCCTCGCGACGGAGTGACGCCAAACCTCAAGCCTCCAACTCCAAATCGCCCGAAAACCCCGCAACCGCCTCTCCCTACACCAAATAGTGTTTTCCTGCACTGTTTGGCCAAGGGTCGGCCAAAAGAACCACACAGTCAAAATTGCGATGTAGTGAGTCGTCATGTTTAAAACGCGACGTACACCGCCGACGCGTTCTTAATTGCGACGCCTCTGCATGTGCCACGCGTCACGCATGTAGCCAAAGACTATGGAAAACAGTGACGAAAATGCGATCTAACAGGTGGTCGCATTTCCAAAACGCGACGTTGTACTCCATCGCGTTCTCAAAAAGAGAACAAGGGTTGCATTGGGCCTAGGTTTCCGACCCACAACTCCCCACAACCTGCTCAACAACCACAAACACTACCTATTGGCCACACACTGGCCACCAAACCTATTAAACTGCGGTCTGAACGGGCACTACGTTACAGCTCTGGACTTTCAATTGGTATCAAAATAAGTCTCTATGTCAAGTGATTAATATCTTTTAGAGATTCATTGCTATAGCTCATACAAACAATCTGTTCTTATTTGGCAAAAGATAGTTCACTATAAGACCTCTCTTCTTCAATGGTTCCAACAATGGCTATTGAAAAAATCGTATGATGCTATACATATAGGTCATGGACTGTGAAATGAGGAGGGTTCTTGATACTAGTCCATATGTACCAACTAAAAAGTCAGAAGAGTGAGATGTTGAGGATTTAAAAAAAAATCTATTAATTAAACAGTTATATAGGCTTTACATTGTGCATTAGATGCTAACAAATATAATCATATTTGTATGTGTGAAATAACTAAGAACATATGAGATCATGAAGTCTTGCTAGGGTAATTTTTACATAGATTTGGCTTGAGAGATTGCCTACCTTTTTTGCGGAGTAAGAAAACTAGGTTTGATGACGAAAATAAGATGAAATCCCTTGCTCCAATCCTTCTTCTCCAAGCTCCTCACGTCTAGAACTCCTCCTCTTCGTCCCTCAGAGCTCCAACTGCGGTCTAGGGTTTGGTAGGGCCAAGTTTAGGATGTTTTGATTGCCAATTAAGTCCTTTCTATCTAAAACTCATTTCTCCTATTAAAATCAGAATTTCTATAATTATCTCCCACTTTCTCTCATTTATCTTCCTAATAGGGCTAGGAACATATCTAATTTCGTGGGTAGAGGGTTAGGGTAAGTATAGGACTCCTTTTTAGGATATATATATAGGTTATTTAGTATTTATCTTAACCCCTTTCCATTTTCTATTATTTTTACTCCAAATTTAACTTAATTTCCTCTCATTCCATGTTGGGCTCTTCACTTTTGGGTCCATTCTTTTAGGCTTGGACCAATAGCACAACCCATTCCTAACTTAACTTATGGGCTTTGATTTAAACCATTCTAATTCTATTTATTCCCCTTTTATTCAATTAAATCTATTTTCCTCATTTATTAAAAATAAAATTTTATTTTATTTAGGTTTTAAAAATCAAGGGTGCTACAGGTGGTCACTGCCACAGAGGACGATGGCCTAGTCAATGGCCATGACTATGAGGAGATTACAAAGGGGGAAAGAGCTAGCTAGAGTGTCGAAGGAGATCACAACGCGCATGACAACTTTTCATGGCGGTTGGTGGAGCTCTGCCCGGTGGCCTCTACATGCGTCTGATCGATTAAGATGTGGAGAGGTGTCTATGGTCCAACGTAGAGGGGGGAGCAACTAGCGTCTGATCGCCAATGAGGAGGGAGGAGATGAGGAGGTGGGCGAGGCATGGGATATGACGGATGGGGACAAAGGAGTGCCAGAGGGGGAGAGAGAGAGAGAGAGAGAGAGAGAGAGAGAGGAAGATTTAAAAAGTATTTTTTAACAATTATGGAGGACAAGTTAGTCTTTTTTTCTATCTTAACTCAACTATGGTTGAATTAAATGGATGGAAGGAAACGGTAGGGGCATATATGATGCTTTTTTCCAATAGGGATATACAATCTAATAGTTAGATTTCAGAGGTATATAGATGAATATGAAAGATTTTGGGGGTATATAAATAATTTTTCCAAAATTAAAACATGTGGATTCCTAAATTTATGCTTCATAGTTTCAACAACATCTTTGGACCCAACGTAATTTGGGTACCAAAAGTTGTTGTGTGAAATTATTTTTGTAAATATTTTTTAGTGCCATACCTAGAAAATGACACCTTGATAGCAACTATTCAAAACATATGACAAGTAATAAAAAGTCAACATGTAAAATTCGTTGTGATACCTCTAGAAGACTTAATTCCGGATCATTCTATCATAAAAGGTTTGTTGATATTGATGCACGAGGTGAGTGCCTCATTTTTGTTTCTAATTTTGAGCCTACCTTATGGATATTATTTTGTGTGATGAGTTTCGGGTGTTAGTTATATAACATGATTTGTGGTTGCAGTGCCACTAATGGCTCATTTTCTATATGATTATGTTTCTAAATGAGATATTGAGCTATATTTTATTCAAACAATGCATTAATTAATTGATGTTTTTAACTAAAATACTTAATGAAGACATATAGTTTTACCACTCTTCACAGAAAATTGGAGATGTGTTCAACTAGAAATCACTTCTACTTTTATTGTTAAGGTGAAAACAAATCACCTGGGGGAAAATACTCCTTACAAGAGCATTTGGATTTATTCATGGACTATTTCTTTGCTTATTGTGGCTTTCTCTTTATAAAGTTCATCTAACAGAACTACCCTAGTTCTACGCCTTGTTTAGAGCTATCTCCATAAAGTTCTCTTAATAGAGCTACACCTATTCTCCACTTTACGTTTAGAGTTTTGTTCGCATGAAGTTCATTTGACCTCCACCTTGCTTCGAGAGTTCTGTTTTTATAAAGTGCACTTGACAGAGCTACACCTATTCTCCATTTTGCTTCCATAGTTCTGTCTATGTAAAGTGCACATGACAGAGTTACCCATTGTAAGGTATCCCCAAGATCCTGACATGTAGTGGAATAAAAAAACTTTATTTGGGATTGTTGGAGAGACGAGCAATCCGGTGTTTCGAAATCTCACAATGCGGAGATGACGCCTCTCCACATCCGATGCAGAGATCTTTACGCTTGAGGCATCCAAACGATTGGTCTCTACAGAATCCACACACTGATCACAAGTGTAGGAGTCCTTTCCGCACTGTCCTCGCCTGATTGGTTCTTTTTCAACTCATCGAGAGAGAGAGAGAGCGAGAGAGAGAGAGAGAGAGAGAGAGAGAGAGAGAGAGAGGAGAGGAGAGAGAGAGAGAGAGAGAGAGAGTGAGAGAGAGAGAGAGAGAGAGAGAGAGAGAGAGAGAGACTGCAACCCTAGGCTTCCTTGATCAGCTTAGGATTTGCCTTTTTGGCCTCAATTTATAATGGTTGCAGTTTTTGTAAATTAACCCCTTTAGGAATTGGTATTATGTAAATACCCTTAAACCTTCTCGACCTTACTTTATGTGACCTAGTAGGTCCAATATAATGTAGTTGTAGATATAGGGGTGTCAATGGGTGGGCTTCGGTTGGTCCATTTAAACCCAGTTTAGCCCAACACTAAAATAACCCAACCCAAGTCCAACCTAAATTTAATGGATCAAAGTAAAACAAATCCATGGTATCCCATTGGGACCCGTTTCAGCCCATCAAGCTAATATGTAGATAGATTCACTATTTTAATTTAAGCATGTTTTAATTTAAAATGAACTGTTGGTGTGGTGGAAACCGATTTTTTTATTGCAGCATGTTTTTAATGCATGTGTAGGTATGATGGTTATTGATAGGTATAGTTGTTGTTGATATCTCTTAGCCCAATGGGCTAACCCGAGTCCAACCCATCAAGTGATGGGTTTGACAAATAGACTTCAAAAGAGATCCATGGGCCATCATATTTTAACCCAAATTGAGTCTGGAGTGGACTACCCATTGGGCTTCAAATTAACCCATCCCATTGACACCCCTATGTAGATATATGAATAATTAAAACTCTATTTCATATTCATATATGACTGGTCAAATCTTCTAAGTTTAATCGATATGATAACCTCATAATCCTTCAAAAATCTTAAGCCTATTGTCTTAGCAACTTAAGAACATCTACTAATAATAGTGTTAAATATGGGTGCCCTGCAAGTCAATCAATTAATATAATCATAGTCAATATTCATAACATAATAAATGGATGTTTATATTCATCGTGTTATTTCCATTGTCTTCGTAGTACATGATGAAGTCCATAAATTTCTATAGTTGATGACAAATCATAAGAAGTTATAATTAATGAGATTGTCATCATATAAACATAAGTCCTAAATATTTTTAGTCAATGGACTCATTAAGATTAGACATCATGGATTCCGAATAGACATATACATACTACCCACTCATGAGATGAGATTGATCTCATTGATCACCTAAGAGGAAACTTTAAGGTAGATGTATAGGTGCTCATTAGTTGAATGAGTTTACTGATCTGACCCACACAAAACGCTCGAGTCTAGATATGTGACGGAATGCCTCGGCCAAGCCCGTTAAACCGATAACGTACTTGATCCGAGTCCGCCTCCCGCGAACGGGCCGAAGCCTCGCAAGGGATACCAAACCACAGTCTGTGTAAACATAAAGGAACACATCACACTTTATATATATTTCACAAGTTACATAGCCATATTTCCACAAAACTGAAAAGAAGTACAAGAGCCTGGGGCATACCCCGGGGTAAAATCTTAAGCCTATTTCCACTACACTGCTGGAGCTGCTACTACACATGGAGGTACCGACCCTGCACCGCTACGACGCGGCTCTGAACTGGACGACGGTCGAGAAACGTCCTCCTTGCTCTCACCTGTGGGGGTAGGGGTGAGCCTCGCTAGTCACTGGCTCAGTAGGAACTCTCCAAAATCGAGCAAAACAACCACAGGTACAAAACAATAAACAGTACCAACAATTTATAGAACAGCTAAGCAGGATATAAAAGCTGTAAAAGTACTCACCGTTTGCCGACTACGAAAACAACTGTAATAATTAAACGGCAAACCAGTACAGGTGTACAGGCTAAAGTAGAGACAGCCAAACACGAGCCACGTGAACTGGTTCGCGACACCAGAAACTGACTCGGACAAGCTAACACAGGTCTACCTCTCAGTCTCACAGCCACGGACGAAAGGTCCAGCTGCCGCTCCATGTGAAAAGGTCAAGCAACTGTAGAGACCAACTAAACACCACCACCTGCGAACCACACGGTCACAGGCCCATGCCTGACACCTCTAGAGATCCTGGCCAGAACTCTCTAGAGTGAGGCACTGGAAAAGGACTAGCTGGGGTCCAGTACGTCTACTGGTGTCCGTACCCCCAACTACGAGCGCGCTACAAGTGACTAAAAACAAACACAAGTGTCACTGTCCCACTGTCGTCTTTCCTCAGTCGGACGTACAACTCAAACAAAGAGTGAGGGTGTCCAGGTCAGACGACACAGAGCTCGACGGTACAACACAAGTACCGGGACAAAGCCCCGAGCTAACAGCCTGGCTCACAAAGAACCTGGGGCACCCAACTGGAGAGGTAACCACGGTAGGCGTCGAACTACTCGCCACGTACACAAAACCACGTGCACGTCAACACAAACCACGTGAAACCTCACGTAAACCTCAGGTAACAACGGTCCACTACACGTGAACCCAACTGGTCTCGCGTGAACAACACGCAGCCACGAAAGTAAGTAGCTAACTGCATACCTTGTATGCTAAACACAGAAAACTATGTGCACTCAGTGCACCACAGGTGCCAACACACCATCATTATTGATGAATACCATAAACTATCATTTCTGCTTATACACAAATTGGCGGCAATATCGACTGCCGCTTACAGGAAGTAGATGGCAAGGGATATGGCCGTCTGTATCCCGGCTGATGAGCTTGGCGACAAACGATGTTGATGCCAAGATCTGCAGCCTCTATCCCTGCAGAAACCCTAAATCGATTCTACAGATTTACAACGTTAAAGCAACAAAAGGAAAAACATACAGAATTGGTTCTTCTAACATCCATGTGCTATAACTAAACTATAACAGCATGCTTTACTACTTGAATCCATCAAACCACCCATTATCCCCCGCATGGATATCTGACCCGAAATTGCTTTTTCATGCAATTCATGTTGTCTATTTCTTATCACAACCTATAGGAATTGCAAGGGTCATTCCCTACCTCAGAACACACTTAAATTCCCGAAATCTCCCGGTTCACACCGAACCTCCGCGAGCTCCCACGGTAATTGCACCATGCCACGGCGTTTCCTCGCGCGATTTGGCAACGCACACGTTCCACAATCCTCCAACCACTCTCCTGTACCCTTGGAAGCTTTAGGGATACGGGGCGTGAAGCTGGGGAAGGGATAGGGAAATGGGCTGAGAAGACTGCTCTCGGGTGACCCTATAACCTGCAGAATTCTCAGGTTGGCGTCAACCCCTCTGCCGCCTAGAGGCAACCGCCACCATAAACGTCCACATCTTATGCCGCCAAGTTCATGCAGTCAACGACATTACCTGGACGCCAACAAGTCAACGCACCCTGGCCGCCAACTCCAACCAACTGCAGCAGGTCCTATTTCATTTCAGGACCAAACCTGCACCTTACCTGAACAAACAACATCCAAACCACACATCCACACAACCAACTCACACTGGCCTCACAACGGCCGCCACAAACACACACCACATAATCCAAAAGGATCCGAAAAGCACACGACGTTACATTACTATCATCTAAAAAGAAAATTTCGACCTCGAAATTCATAACACAACTCAAAGTTAAACAACTTAAGCATACACACCTTTACAAGCACTATCATCTAAAAAGAAATACAAAAGCTTATTCAAACAGATAGGGATACCCTTTAGCCATTTCCTCGGTTAACTCTCAGGTATCCTCACCACCCAACCTATTTTCCCATCTTACTTTAACCAACTCGATTTCTTATTCCGCAACTTCTATCTTTCGATCAGTGATCTGTACCAGATATTCTGGCATAGTCATATCCGGCCTCAGGTCACCACCTTGATATCTGATTATTTGAGCTGGATCTTCAATGCATTTTCTTAACATGGAGATATGAAAAATATCATGCACATCTGCAAAATCAGCTGGCAAATCCAACCTATAAGCTGTCTCCCCAATCTTTTCTAACACTTGAAAGGGTCCTACATACCTCGGACTCAACTTTCCAGTCTTGCCAAACCCTTATTCCTTTACTCGGAGAAACTCTCAGGAAAACAAAATCTCCCACCTCAAACTGAAGTGGTCTTCTCGGTTATCCGTAACTCTTTTGCCTACTTTGAGCTGCCTGCAATTTTTCTTTAATAAGCTCACTATTTCTGTGGTTTGCTAAATCATTCAGGACCCACTAATTGCCTTTCTCCACTTCATGCCAGTTCATTGGGTTCTACATGCCTTCCATATAAAGCTTCATACGGTGCCATCCCAAGACTGGTATGATAACTATTATTATAGGCAAACTCAACCATTCCCAATGATGCTCCAGCTACCTCCCCAAACTAAACAACAAGCCCGCAACATATCTTCAATCGTCTGAATAGTCCTCTCTGTCTGACCATCTGTCTGGGGATGATAAGCGGAGCTATATCTCAACTCAGTACCAATTACTCTTTGCAGGCTTCTCCAAAACCTAAAGTAAATCTTGGATCTCTATCAGACACAATAGTCTTCGGGATACCATGCAGTGGAACAATTCTTTCAACATAAATATTTGCTAATCTGTCCACTGTCCAAGACATACTTACTGCCACTAATCTGCACACCTTAGTTAATCTGTCAACAAATACCCATATTCCATTATGCCCGGAACTCGATCTTGGTAACCTGCCACAAAGTCCATAGCAATATCATCCCATTCCACTGTGGAATGGGTAACGGTCAATAGACCTCCAGGCTTCTGATGTTCTGCTTTAATTGTTGACAGATAGCACATCTTGCAACAAATTCTGCTATTTCCTTTTCATATGAGGCCACCAAAAATGCTTTCTTAAATCATGGTACATTTTAGTACTACCCGATGGATAGTGTACCTAGATTTATGAGCCTCTTCCAACACTCGCTGCTTCACCTCTCTTTCAGCTGGAACAAACAACCTGCCTCTGAGTCTACCACACAATTATCATCAATGGTAACTCCTTCCATTTTCACAATTTCAGCTAAATTTACATCTGCTCTCTGAGCTTCAACATCTGCCAATACAAAGACGGCTCTACAGCACTAGCAGCTAGTACTGCCCGTCGCTGACTACTAGGCACATACAAGGAGTTCTCCACTACCTCTTCATACAACTTCCATTCTTTAATCATCATCAGACTTACATATGCCTTTCTACTCAAGGCATCTGCTACAACATTGGCCTTACCCGGATGGTAAGCCAAACTGAAATCATAATCCTTCAAATACTCAATCCATCTGCGCTGACGAAGGTTCAAATCTTTCTGCGAGAAAATATACTTCAAACTTTTATGATCTGTAAAGATCTCAAATCTCTCGCCATACAGATAATGCCTCCACATTTTCAAAGCAAACACAACTGCTGCCAATTCCAATCATGAGTGGGGTAATTCTCTTCTGTCGGCTTCAATTGCCTGGATGCATAAGCTATTACTTTCCATGCTGCATAAGCTGCGCCAAGACCTCTCCTTGAAGCATCTGTATACAACACAAAACCACCACTCCCTGCCGGTAATGTCAATATAGGTGCTGATGTGAGTCTCTTCTTCAATTCCACAAAACTTCTTTGACATTCACCGGACCACACAAAAGGCACACCTTTCCTGGTCAATTTAGTCATAGGTGCCGCTATCTTAGAAAAATCTTGGATAAAGCGCCTATAATAACCTGCCAATCCCAGAAAACTTCTAATCTCAGTTATTGTCTTAGGCACTTCCCATCTCATCACTGCTTCCACTTTACTTGGGTCCACTGCTACTCCTTTAGCTGAGATAACATGACCCAGAAACTGAATTTCTTTCAGCCAAAATTCACACTTACTGAACTTGGCAAACAACTGGTTATCCCTTAACAACTGCAGGGTAAACCTCAAATGAGCTGCATGCTCCTCTTCAGATGCTGAATAAATCAGAATATCATCGATAAAGACCACAATGAATTGGTCTAAATATGGATGAAAAATTCTATTCATCAGATCCATAAAACCTGCAGGAGCATTAGTCAACCCAAATGGCATAACCACAAACTCAAAGTGACCATATCTGGTTCTGAAAGCTGTTTTATCTATATCCTCCTCTTAATTCTCAACTGATGGTACCCGACCTCAAATCATTTTAGAAAATACCTTTGCTGATTGCAACTGATCAAACAGATCATCTATCCTCGGCAACGGGTACTTATTCTAATGGTCACATCATTCAACTTCTATAATCAATACACATCCGAAAACTTCCATCTTTCTTTTTCACAAATAACACTGGTGCTCCCCACGGGGAATGACTCGGTCTAATAAACCTTTCTGCAACAATTCTTCTAACTGCTTTTTCAATTCTTTAAGTTCTGCTGGTGCCATCCGATATGGAGCTTTAGAAATCGGCATGGTACCTGGCAGCAACTCAATGGTAAAGTCCACCTCTCTATGTGGAGCTAAACCAGGCAAATCCTCAGGAAAAACATCAGCAAATTCCCTAACCACGGGAACTGCTTCACTGGCTGACTAGCTTCTACCAAACTTACCGAGGCTAAATAAGCCACACATCCAGCATTTATCAACTTTCTAGCTTAATTGCAGAAATTAGAAACTTAGAGGTATAAAAAGGCATACCTTGATATTCAAATACTGCACCATTAGGATGACAAAACCTGATCTTTTCTTTCTGCAATCTAACATTGCTCCATAAGCTCAAGCCAATCCATACCCAAATAATATCATAATCTGACAACTGCAGGGCATACAACGACCCGGCATCTGGTTCCCTTCAATCATAACAGGAGCTTCATCTATATAGCTCGAAGTGAGTAAGAACTCACCCGAGGAACTTCCACTACTAACTCACAAGACTTTCCCTCTAAAGGATGAGCATACAATCCAGAAATTCTTCGGAAATGAAAGAATGAGAGGCACCCGAATCAAATAAAACTCTTGCTGAATATCATAAAGAGGTAAAATACCTTCTATCATATTCGATGCCTCCGCCTGGGCTCGGTGATAGCCATAACCCGGCCCTTCCTCGCTGCTGCGGTGTTCCTCTGCCACGACCTGCCTGTGCTGCTGAAACTCTGCTGAGGTGCTGCTGCTGCACACCTCTTCCATACCATATTCTCTCGGATAGGGCAATTGCGAATCAAATGCCCGGCTGATTACATTATAACATCTATATCCTGGTGGAGCAATAGGCTGCCTGGCAGTACTCTGCTGCGACTCCTCCACCTCAGGCCTACCTCGGCCTGCTGAACTTGCTGACGACCTCCCCATCCTCTTCCTTTACCTTTAAATGCTTGCTTCAATTTCTGACCCCATTTACCAAAACCTGATGAAGAAGGTCCTGCTGGTGCTTTACCCTTACTTGCACCCACTGACTGCTGCGGTAGCCGAAAACTACCTGAGCCTGACTCGCCCACCTGACGAGTCCGAATAGACCTCTCCAACGTAGCTGCTCTCTGGGCTGCTTCTTCCACTGTCTTACACATGAGAGGTACTATTGCATCCTGCAACTCCACTCTCAAACCTCTAATAAAATACTCAACCATCATATTATTATCTGATACTACATAAGGTGCATAACGGCTGAGCGCCATAAACCTCATCTGGTACTCTAAAACTGAAGAGTTACCTTGCTGGAGCGTCCGAATTGCTCTCTTTTCACTTGCTGTACTTGAATCGGAAAGAATGTATCGTTAAATACATCGAGAAATTCCGACCAAGTAATAGCCTCTTCTGTCCTGCCTGCAAAGGTGGTCTGCATCTTCAGTCGCCACCATTCTAATGCAAAACCTCTCAACTGATAAGCAGCTAGCACCACTTTATCTGTCGCCGACACCTCATAGTCGCAAAACCCTTTCAATTTCATGAACCCAGTGCTCTGCTGTATCTGGATTCGGCCTCCTGAATAAGTAGGTGGCTGCAATCTCAGAAACTTTTCAACTTGCATCACTGGTTCCTCTGCTAATAGCACTGGGGGTGGTGGCACAGGTGCTACAAAAGGCACCTCTACTCTTGGCGGGACTGGAGCAAGGTACAGTCTCTCCATCCCCAGGTGGCACTGCAACCGGTGGTACCGGCGCCTGCTGATCCATCCTTGCCCGAATATCCGTGAGGCTTTCCCAAATCCTTTCTATCATACGCTGGGTACTTTCCTCTGGATCATCTCCTCCACCACCCCCCATCTCTTCTATCAGCCATTCCAGAAATTTCTATATAAACAAACACCAAATAAAATCAAAACAACAAATTATCAAAAACCAGGTCCCTACCAGCAGTGTACAAAGACCGAAATAAGGCTATGTATCTTTCTAGTTCCCTTATATTAACACGGACCTTGCTCTGATACCAACTGTGACGGAACGCCTCGGCCAAGCCCGTTAAACCGATAACGTACTTGATCCGAGTCCGCCTCCCGCGAACGGGCCGAAGCCTCGCAAGGGATACCAACCACAGTCCGTGTAAACTACAGGAGCACATCACACTTTATATATATTTCACAAGTTACATAGCCATATTTCCACAAAACTGAAAAGAAGTACAAGAGCCTGGGGCATACCCCGAGGTACAACTGAAGAAAATAAACACTAACTACACTACACTGCTGGAGCTGCTACTACACAGCTGGAGGTACGACCCTGCACCGCTACGACATGGCTCTGAACTGGACGACGGTCGAGTGAAACGTCCTCCTCGCTCTCACCTGTGGGGGTAGGGGTGAGCCTCGCTAGTCACTGGCTCAGTAGGGAACTCCCCCAAAATCGAGCAAAACTAAACCACAGGTACAAAACAATAAACAGTACCAACATTTATAGAACAGCTAAGCAGGATATAAAAGCTGTAAAAGTACTCACTGTTTGTCGACTACGAAAAACACTGTAATAATTAACGGCAAACCAGTACATGTGTAGGCTAAAGTAGAGACAGCCAAACACGAGCCACGTGAACTGGTTCGCGACACCAGAAACTGACTCGACAAGCTAACACAGGTCTACCTCTCAGTCTCACACCACGGACGAAAGGTCCAGCTGCCGCTCCATGTGAAAAGGTCAAGCAACTGTGGAGACCAACTAAACACCACCACCTGCGAACCACACAGTCACAGGCCCTTGCCTGACACCTCTAGAGATCCTGGCCCGGAACTCTCTAGAGTGAGGCACTGGAAAAGGACTAGCTGGGGTCCAGTACGTCTACTGGTGTCCGTACCCCCAACTACGAGCGCGCTACAAGTGACTAAAAACAACACAAGTGTCACTGTCCCACTGTCGTCTTTCCCTCAGCCAGACGTACAACTCAACAAAGGAGTGAGGGTGTCCAGGTCAGACGACACAGACCTCGACGGTACAACACAAGTACCGGGACAAAGCCCCGAGCTAACAGTCTGGCTCACAAAGAACTTGGGGCACCCAACTGGAGAGGTAACCACGGTAGGCGTCGTACTACTCGCCACGTACACAAAACCACGTGCACGTCACACACAAACCATGTGAAACCTCACGTAAACCTCAGGTAACAACGGTCCACTACACGTGAACCCAACTGGTCTCGCGTGAACAACACGCAGCCACGAAAGTAAGTAGCTAACTGCATACCTTGTATGCTAAACACAGAAACTATGTGCACTCAGTGCACCACAGGTGCCAACACACCATTCATTATCGATGAATACCATAAACTATCATTTCTGCTTATACACAAATTGGCTGCAATATCGACTGCCGCTTACAGGAAGTAGACGGCAAGGGATATGGCCGTCTGTATCCCGGCTGATGAGCTTGGCGACAAACGATGTTGACGCCAAGTTCTGCAGCCTCTATCCCTACAGAAACCCTAAATCGATTCTACAGATTTTACAACCGTTAAAGCGACGGAAAAACATACAGAATTGGTTCTTCTAACATCCATGCGCTATAACTAAACTATAACAACATGCTTTACTACTTGAATCCATCAAACCACCCATTATCCCCCGCATGGATATCATGACCCGAAATTGCTATTTTCATGCAAATTCATGTTGTCTAATTTCATTATCACAACCTATAGGAATTACAAGGGTCATTCCCTACCTCAGAACACACTTAAACTTCCCGAAATCTCCCGGTTCACACCGAACCCTCCGCGAGCTCCCACGGCAATTGCACCACGCCACGGCGTTTCCTCGCGTGATTCGGAAACGCCACACGTTCCACGATCCTCCAACCACTCTCCTGTACCTGTTGGAAGCTTTAGGGATACGGGGGCGTGAAGCTGGGGCAAGGGATATGGAAATTGGGCTGAGAAGACTGCTCTCGGGTGACCCTATAACCTGCAGAATTCTCAGGTTGGCGTCAACCCCTCTGCCGCCTAGAGCAACCGCCACCATAAATGTCCACATCTTATGCCGCCAAGTTCATGCAGTCAACAGCATCTTACCTAGACGCCAACAAGTCAACGGCCACCCCTGGCCGCCAACTCCAACCCAACTGCAGCAGGTCCTATTTCATTTCAGGACCAAACCTGCACCTTACCTGAACAAACCACACATCCAAACCACACATTCCACACAACCAACTCACACTGGCCTCACAACGGCCGCCACAACCACAACACACATGATCCAAAAGGATCCGAAAAGCACACGACGTTACAAGATATATCTCCAAGTTGGTTCTGTACTCTCAGTAGTGCAAATGGTCCTCAGACTTAAGTCATTAAAGATGTCCTACATATAGCACGATTGTACTTTTTCTGCTATATCTATGGGCCTTAGCCATAGGTCAACTTATATGTGATTATTGGGTTCGATAAGATTTGTGTGAAGTCAATTGAGCAATGAGATGAAATCACTTACTCTCATACATATAAGGGATATATCTCTATGTATATGATTGGACTAAAGTCTCTGGGAAGAGCAATGTATAGAATCATAAAGAAATGTTTGATGTCTATAAGTTATCGAAGGATTGAATTGACTGTACCAGACAGTTCTATTCAATCTGAAACATTATAAGTGAAGGATATAAATTACACAGTAATTGATGATTGAAAAGTACCAATGGAATGTTTACTCCTGATGTCATTTGGGGTTACGACTTCATTCTTGAAGTGACTGTAATCAGTGGATGCTCTTAAGATGTTAAGATAATGGACTTAAGAGTTTAGAGGAACTAAAGGGTTAATTTTTACTGATTCAACTTTGGAGATGTGACCAGACAGATATGAACATTAAATATAGATTTAATGGTTAATAAATCTATAACTAATTTGATATTAGACCTACTAGGTCACACATAAAAAGGTTTGGAAGAAATAGGGGTATTATAGAATATTGATTTTAGAAGATGCTTATTTGCAATTGTTGCAACAGTTAAAATGATGAATTTGTGGAAATCCCTAGGCTGATCAAGAAGGCTTGGGGTGCAAGTCATTTCCTCTCTAATTAAGTTGGCTTGGGGTGCAAGCTTTCTCCTCGCTACAAGAGGAGGCTTGGAGCACAAGCCCTATGAGGCTCTCCTTACTCTCTCATCTGTCCTCTTTCCCTCCCTCTCTTCTTCTCTCCTAGGTGAAGGTGAAGGAGATACTAAAGGGCGAGGACATTGTGGAGGGAATCCTTATACTGCGGACCCATGTGGATTTCAGTAGAGGCCGGATATATGGACGACTTCTAGTGATGAGGTTTTTTGCATGAGCATTGAAGACCACATGGTGTTTTATATGCCGTTTTGAGATCCTTGAAGATACCTAACATACAATAACTTCAAGGATCATGTTGTAAACCTAGACGATATCTGAAATATGCATTCCATTGGAACCTTTCGATCAACAGTTACTATACAATTTATGTCCACTTAAAATGTCTCAGATTGAATAGTACTATCTAGTATAGTTGATTCAACATTTTAATGACTTATAGAAATCAAAACTTCTTTTTGATTATATTTATTGCTCTGGCTAGAAACTTTCACCAAGTAAAATACTTAGAGACATATCTCTTATATGTATGAGAGTAAGTGATTATATCTTGTTACTCAATTACCTTTGCATGAATCTTATCAAACCCAGTAATCACATACAACTGGATCTATGGTTAAGGCCCATGGATATGGCATCAAAGTCCGATCTTCTTACATGCAAGACATTTTTAGTAACTCAAGTCTAAGGACAACTTGCACCACTGAGATCACTGAACCAGGTCAGAGTTATACATCTGGACTCAAGTGTTCTATGCGGGTCAGTTAAATGAATTCATTCCACTAATTAATGAGCACCTATACATCTACCTCATTAAAGTCTTCACTTAGGTGATTAATGAGATCAATCATCCCCATCACATGAGCAGGTAGCATGTGTATTAGTTTATCTGAAACCCATGATGTCTATTCTTGGGTCAATTGACTAGAAATATTTAGAACTTATATAATGACAATCTCATTAATCAAAACTCCTTATGATTTGTCATCAATTGCATAAATCTGTAGACTTCATCATGCACATGAAGACAATGAAAATAACACGATGAATATAAACATCTATTTATTATAAATCAAGAAACTAATTAATTGTCCATGAAGGCATATATTAAAGCCAATTATAAAAAGGTCAACCTATTTAATTTTTGTTTCCTCAAAAGCTTAAAATACGGTTGGGTCTCACAAAATTAGGATGTTACAGTGCGACTTAGTCATAGAATCAAAACTCAAACATAAACGATCATATCAATAAAAACTAAACAGACGGCATATAAAACAAACTTTATAAAGGAGTCAAACTTTATAAGAGAGTTATGTGTCATAACATAATCTTTATTTCTAATACTTTAAACAATGACAAACTTAATTGATTGTCTATGTAGGCCTCAAAACTTAACTAACTAAAAGGTTCAACCTATTGTAATTGATTTCTTAAAAGTCTAAGACATATTTGGCCTTACATAATGGAGATGTTACACTCTCAACAACCTGTCCCTAGATCCCTGCTCCTCAGGGATCTACAACTGGCTCTACATCTTCATCTGCAGTAATGTACTTTACTTTTGGTCATTTAATTCATTAATATTGTTCCTGTTGTAATCTTATATATATATTGTGTATGTTAAATCGATCCATCTTCTACGCAGGCTTGGGGTTGGGAACATGATTGCCGAGGATCACCAAAGATGTCACAAATAAGAGGTTGGAGGGAGGCTGATGATGAAATGTATGGGTAATTGGTAGGATCGGCCTTAGAGAGTTGGGAGCCAAGTTTGAAAGTCACATGAGTATTTTCAAGTTGTATTGTAAAATATGGCAAAAAGGTTTCGCCAACCTTCCTACAGAACTTGAGGTAATGATCTGTAAACTTAATATTGTATGTTCGTGAAATTTTTTTTTACTAATCATATTGCTTTTAATATGTAGTTGATCTTTCGGTGGGACCAAACCTCCGACATTGATAAGAAGATGCTTATGCACATGTCCTCCATGCATCACAACTGGCTTGATGTTTTGAAGAAAAGGATAAACTAATATTTTCCTTTATGATAATTATTTGACATATTATTTTTTTCTTATATTTGTGGATAATAAAATTAAAATTTTATCATATGTAGCATTATAAGAGCAAGTCCTTAGAGGATGCAATTTCTTCCATTCCAATTGATGTTGATCCGCGATATGTGAGAAATAGAATACTTCAGATGAATGGGTAATAATATAGTCCACGTTTATTCTTTATGTTTATTTATTCTATATAAATTTGACATCTAAAATATAATTTTTTGTAGAACATTACTGACCCTAACAAGGCAAATTGGTCCCATCAGTCTATGCCATATAGACAGGGCTAGACGAGTCATTATCAATTGAAGGATGTTTTTGTAAGTTTCTTATTTGATTAATATCAACTTTTGTTTGTTTATTTTTTACTCTCTTTAATAGATGTGAATAGCGTCGTGTTCATGAGCGTGATCCCAATCATTTGAAGTTCTCAAGATAGGTAGAAGCAAACAGCTGATCCCTGATGGTAATGAGCACTGGGTAGATGACGACAGTGGGAGTCGATATGTAAGTGCATATTTTAATCTCTGAATCAATGTTTATATGAATAATTTATATCATTAATAATATTTTAAATATATTTTTGATGTAGAAGAGGATGACATGGTTGACGACATCTTTACTGAATAGCGAGATTGGGAGTACCCCTATTTCCATTGAGGAAGCTTTTATATATTGGTCATGGGGAAGGACCCATCTAGCCATGCTTGTTGTGGAGGCAATCGAGAGATGCTCTGCACATGGTATGGGTCAGGAGAAGGTCGAGCTCCTCCATCTATCAACAACAGAGACAAACTAAGGAAGACAAATTTAGAGCGCATGGGGAGAAGATTGAGCAATTGTGCACAAAAGTGGAAGAGATGCACACATAGTAGTCTCAGGTGAGGACTTGCACAAGCAGGTCATCGAGATGGAGGAGATGCATAGATTGCAGTTTGAGATGGACGAGATATGCAGGTAGGTGGCATAGGTGAGCGCATTCATGACCCAATTCCAGACTTCTTAGGGAGGTGCTCAGCCATAGGGAGTTGTTGCCCATGACGACGATGGTGACACTAAGGAGAAGGGGGATGATTATCATGATGATTAAGGAAGGGATTGATGGATATTTTCATATTTTACATGTATTGACTGGTGAGAAATGCTTAATACCCATGCAAGCCTATGTGGCTTGCTCGATCGCACCTATGATTGGCTGGGTCGAGATACTGATAAGAAATGCTTAATACCCAGGCGGTCAAGCACAAAAGCCTACGTGGCTTGCTCGGTTGCCTCTATGATTGGTCCGGTGCCGTGCCCGGTACTCGACTAATCAACTGCGTGACCGAGCAAGTCACGTAGGCTTTTGTGCGCGCTCGTTGGGTACAAAGTCTTTCTCTTGACAATCAGATTTTATTGTAGATTTATAATATATAGATTTGTTAGTTGCATTTGTTTGTATGTCTTTTGAATGTGATAATTATGAAATGCATGTATTTATATTTAATATAAATAATTAATATTTAAAATAAATTATATATATATATATTAAAGGCTAGAGTCGCTGACATAAATTTGAAAAAAATATATATGTCAATGGCTATAGCTGCTAACATACAAGTTTTATGTTAGCAACTGCATCAATTGACTAATCATTTATATGTCATCGGCTTCAACCACTGTCATGAACTACTTTTGTCAGTGGGTCTAGCTGCCAAAAGATATTTATGCTGATGGCTTTCCGTAGCCATTCACAATTTTTTACCGATGGGGCATTGTCAGCGGATGTGTAAATGGGCACTTAGCTGTCGACATATGTCTTTGTCAACGACTGTTTGGGATTTGTCAATAGTATGTAGCATTGACATACCCCTCTTCCCTTGTAGTGAATTGAGCTTTGTTGCTCTAATTTTTGGCTATTTGTCTCTTTAACACACGATAATTGCTTCATGTAATTTAAACTTGGGGAAGTCGCTTGATGTATGAAATTTTCTAAAATTTTGTGCTTAATTTGTCGAGGGTTTTGTCGGAGAGATTATTGTGATCTTTCTATATTTTTATGATAACAAAGTCCATTTATTTGTGGACTAATCAACCTTTCTAGTGTATCTATAGTGAACGGATTATTTCTGGAAAGATGCGTTGAAGTGTGTGAAAAGCCAAGTTTCATTGGAAGATTGAATTGGGATTTAATTTGAATTTGAGGCTGGATATTTCAAATGATTTGTAGTGTTTGGTCTGATCTTTGCAATGAGCTAGAGATCAAGGTTTTTGGTTATGTATTGTAAAAATTCCAGCACTTGTAAATTAGCAGATTCATACTGTAGAAGGTGCTGTTGGTGTTGACAACTGATCAGAAATTTCGATTCCCACTGCGAACTGGACAAATCCTAGCAGATCCTTCTTTCGGTTTTGAAGATCTTTACCTTTTGCTGGCTCTGAGGTTCTTCCTAATAAGTTTATGAAGCGTCTAGGGTACCCTAAGGTATTTAAACACTTTCTGGAAGCCTTGGAAGGTGGCTGGGAGACCGAAAATTATCAGAAGGGCAACTGCTCTGCTCATGGCCTGGTTCTTCCCGGATCCATGAACATTGGCAGAAGCATCTTCTTCAAGCTGAGGTGTGAAAATTAGGGTTGAGAACGAAATTTGAAAATCTGATATTTTGATAAAAATTATCAATTTTTAAATTAAAAAATAATATCGATAATTTATCAAAATTGGTATTGTTTATTCTGATGTGTTATTAGAAATAATCGAAATCGAAATCGGTATCAGTTGTTCTGATAAATTATCCATAAATTTAAAAGACAAAGTCATAGTAAGCACTCTAATTTACCGAAAATTTTGGTTCCTATAATATAATCGAAATCAGAATAGAATCAAAATTAACTATTTCGATTTAATCGAAATTAAAATTATATTTCGGTTATCGAAATTAGAATCAGAACTAATATTTTTGGTTTCAAATCCGACCCGGTTGCAGCTCTAGTGAAAATCAACTTAGGAGATTTTCCATGAGTATTTGCTCTTCAGATTTGCACTCTTCTTTCATATAAATTTATTATTTATTTGTGAGATTGAGTGTGGGTTGAGTTCCTTCATTAAAGATATTTGTGTTTTAGTAAGTGTGTGTGGATGTGAGAATAGTGATCTAGCAACTTGATGTTTGAAGTGTGTGTGTGTGTGTGTTTATGCTTTTAGTAGTTAATTAGGCTCAAATATTTTTGGGAGGAAGATGTAGAACAACACTCTATTGAAGCTGATTTTTTTTAATTACATTATCTCTTTGTGTGATTTGCTTTTTCTCTCCTACATCTCTTCTTCGTGGTTATATTTTTGGGATTTATTGTAAATTTAAAAATTTATTAACACTCATTTTAACCCCCTCTTAGGTGTGTCCTACAGTTCTAGACCTTCAATACTGAAAAAAAAAATACTCTATATATACAAATATAGGTATATAAATGTAGTATAAATTGGGGGAGGGGATAGAGTTTGAGAGGGGAGATGTTGGAGAGCACCTATACAGTTGGAGACTTGCACATTCGTAGAACAGTAGTTGAGGGTGGTCGATTCGTGGGATGGGGGGACTAGAACAATATAACCTACTCTTTTTTGTTTGGGTCGGCAAACAGCAGGAAGCGTTTCTCAGTCGGCCATTCAACACCGTGTGGACCCAACTAGATCCCTCTTCTTTCTTTAATCCAACTCTTGTCTCTCTTTCCATCCTCCTCCCTGCTATATATCCCTTTCTCCTTCTCCATCTTTCTCCCTCCATATCCTCTTTAATTATAGTTTATACCGTTCCCAAGTCCATCCCCTTGTTTCCTCTCGCGCGCGCGCACACACACACACAACAGAGCGAGAGAGAGAGAGCACCCAACAACTACCACAAGACGGCCAAAACTGGCTTTGGTGGTCAAGGCCATGCCGCTCCTCCCCCCATTCCTCTCCTTTTAATCCTGCTTTCAGCTTCTTGCTTCGTCACGTATACCCCACACACGTACATATATATATATATATGTGTGTAACCACCCTTCCCACAACTTAGTTTTCGAATAGCACTGGGTTCCACCTTCTCTCCTGATATTTAAATCCACTTATATATTCTAATACGTACATATATATATCTCTTTCTCCTGTCAATCCTTTTCCACTTGCCCACAGTCGGAGCTCCTTCCCACCTCCCTTTCTCTAGCTCTCATCTGAACACCTTTCCATCTCCTCCGCTTCTCCCTCTCCTGTCCCTTTTTGCTTACAGATACCTTTGGCACGCGGATTCCTTCGTTTTTCTGAGATGGGTCACCAGGCGAGGGGATCCATCCTACTGTTGCTGCAGCTGCTGCTCCTGGTCTCGTGCAGTCATGGCGCGAGAGACACACAAGTTTTCCATGTATCACCGGGGAACTCGAAGAATTCCCGTCAGTTTCTGGGGTTCTTGCCGAGAGCGGCGCCCATACCGCCTTCCTCCCCTTCCAGGCAGCACAATGGCGTCGGCTTGCGTAGCCACCAATCACCCTGAGGAGCAGCAGTACAGCACTTAGAGAGGAGGAGGAGGTAGTGATGCATGCAAATGGAGGTTTATCTTTCTTTTCTTTTGAGGTTACCTTCTTTCGCTCCTCTGATCTCTCTCCCTCTCTCATCTTTGGAGCGACTTTTGGAGTTTACAGTGCAGCAGGCAGAGAATGACAGGATTTCCACATTTGAAATAATATACTTGTAATATATGTATTCTTTTCCCTTCTTTTGTTTTTTCTTTCCATTTTTTCCTCTCTCTCTCTCTCTCTCTCTTCTTACTTGATTACTTGATGTTGTCATTAGGACTTAGCTAGTTTGTGCAGATAATTAAAGAGACTGATACTTGTATTAATGATCCAGCTAATTTACACATATTTGTCTTTTGCCTTGCCTCCCATGACTAGAATATTTCATGGTATACATGGTTGGAATATTAGCCTAATTACATTTTGATGAAGATGGCCTTAATTTTTTTCCTTCACTAAATAAGTCCCAATTAGTCCCTTGCTGTCCTTTCAAAGCACTTCTCGGGCGAGATAGATCATGCTGCATGTGATAGAAGAGAGGTTAAAAAGCAAGTACGCAACCAATTAAGTTGCCATTTGAGAAGCTATGTGTATGTACATGCAACAGTTGGTAAGTCCCTGCAGTCTCAGACCCCAAAGGAGACTCCAGTAAGTGTTTCTATTACATGTAAAACTTAGCATTAATCTTTCCCTTTTGACTCGTGGGTTGTACCGTCTGGTATGCTTTTACGTCTTGTGATCATGTTGATGTGCATGAACCCCTCCGAAGTGTTGTCTTCTCCTTTATAAATTTTTCTTCGGCCGGAAAGCGTTGGAATTGGAATGATGCCCGTGGTGCGGATAAAAGCTCGTTTGACTGATCAGTGCTTTCTGCTAAGAGATCCTGGCAAATGGGAGGACGATCTGATCAGTTTCTGGATGCTATTTTATGAATCGGAGAATCCGGGGAAGAACCAGAATGGTGTGGAAGAAAGAGCCCACGAGAGGTGCAGTATTGCAGTGTGTGTTCATGTTTTGCACAGCTTTCGTTAGAAGATTTTGTTACAGACTAGCTAGCAGGCAACTAGGCAAGTTTTAGATGGGATCATGGGTTCATCAGCTTTGGTTATCAAAAGCATTTGACCGACTCCCAACTAGAAACATATATATGACACTTTTCTCTTTATTAATTATTGGTGTGTTTCGGTGACCTGCAGCTTGTTCATCGCCTAATTTGATCTTTTCTTTCATTGGTCGAAAAGTTAAAGATTTTAATTTTTTGAAGTGTTTTTTTCCTTGTAGGACTGTCTGTATGATCTGTCGACACACAGCTAGGAGGAGCTCAGATAGCTTGTGCATTTACATGTATCGTGGTAGTGATTCATGCAAATCACTTCGGCTTGTTATATATCGAGAAATGTTCCGGTGCCACTATTTATTTCGTATATTCTTAATTAAATTTACATAGTTTTAATTATGTTAATCTTATTCTTTTGATCGAGGCTTAAATCGAGCCCGTGATATAAACAGAAAAAAATTGGCATTTAGGCAATCTTTTCTTTTATAGAAGTCATATGTCGTCTAACTCCATTAATTTCACCATTTTTCATGTTTTAGAGAATTATTGGGCACAACGGTGCATTGGAAGGTGTAGACAATGTTGCCTCTGGCCGACGAATGCTGTGCTGCCAAATGGCACTCGAGTCCAGCCTGTCGAATGCCCATTGGTGACTGATGAGCGTCTCTAGACGAGCCCAAGTTCTTGAGAGGGTGACGTGGATGACACCGGGCCATCGTTTGGCCGAGCAAAGGGGTGAGCAGAGAGAGGCGTAGGGCATGGTATGTGCCTGTCGAATGCTGATCTTTGCACGGTCTGTACATGTCCAAACATTACTTAATTTGAACTATGAGCAAAGTGTACTTTTGATGGGTTTGTCCCTTCACATGAATTTGGTATGTAGCAAGTGGTAGGGTTTATATGTATTCATGTATCCTACTGATCTTTTGAGAGATTTTCTAGTTTTTATTTTTCTATTTTTTTAAATCAACTTTTAGTTCTTTTAACTTAATTATGTAACTACGTTTTACCCTGAGAAACTTAATACGCTCCTTACAAATTGACCACTAAGAACAGTGAAGTTAATTTCTTGGGTCCCAATCTTAGTACCTAATTAAAAAAAAAAAAGAAACAAAGACATTCTATTGATTTCAATGCTATATGCTCACATCTCCTAATTTTTCCAAGAAAAATCATCTTCGTCGTACTTTCTTCTCATTTGAAAGAGAGACGTTCAAAATCTCATACTATTATTGCACAAGAGTTGTAGACTTACAATTAAAAGTTTGCCTCTTCTAGATCATTATCAAGTAATTCAATGTTGAATTAAATGTTCTAACAAATAAATCTTTTTAATTTTGAGACTTTTTCCCGATTTTTTTCCCTTCCCACTAGGTGCTTAAGATATCAAAGGGGAATTGGCGCACATCCGCAAGTCTTAAGGATCGCGGGTGCGGCTTTCAAACGTGAACCCCCACCTCACCCATGTGGAAACCACATGTTTGGGTTTGACCTTCCACAGAATGAGAGCCCTTTTTCTTAAAATATGAAACCCACACAAGAAGCTAAAGGGAAACCTTATCCCTCACGCATCAAATCTCACAAGTCATTAGTCTTGTCTACTTCATCCTACTTTGATTGCCATAAGTCCTACAATATCTTTTTTTAGAATAAATAAATACTGCAATCTCA
This sequence comes from Colocasia esculenta, assembly GCA_014218235.1. Classification (NCBI taxonomy): domain Eukaryota; kingdom Viridiplantae; phylum Streptophyta; class Magnoliopsida; order Alismatales; family Araceae; genus Colocasia; species Colocasia esculenta. The sequence continues at coordinate 86,216,459 of CM024764.1, forward strand.
TGTTCGTATGCTTTTTTCAATTGTTCAATTCTTTTTATGATAGGTAATGTAAGATGGGAAATACTTAACAGAGATATTTGGTGCAAACCCTTGGTTTGCAACAAGTGTTGCAAACCCAATAAGAGATTGTCACCTTATGATATGGAGTATTATAATAATACCATATGTCATGATCACCCAACCCTAAGGGGTTGTGTAACGTCACGCATTTTTTCTGATCCTTGTGGATCCTTGTTAGCGGATTTGGTAGTCAATGTATGGCTCATTAACTTGTGTTTCAGGTGTTTGCACAAGTTGTGAGACTTGGTGGGCCGGCAGGTGGGCCCAAAGCGCTCACAGATCTTGTGCTTGTGAACGCGACAAGGGGTTGCGTCGCGTTCTGAACGCGACGGCCCTGGTGGTCGCGTTTATGTTACCTCTGTTTGGCGGTCTTCGTCTGCATGGCAGCAGCGTGTCGCGCGCTGGGCAGTCAGCTGATGTCGGCCTTGGGAAGGCGACGGCCTCCTACGTCGCGTTTAGGTCGCGACGTAGGGATGCATCGTGTTCTTAACCGCTGGGTGATTTTAAGTTAGCTCTGGCCGGACAGAGCTGTGGGAAGCTTTGCTCGGCCAGGAGGAGCTGCTGCGGAGCTCTCTCGAGCGATTCGACGTTTTGGAGCGGGTTTTGGCGTGCTCTCACCGCGAGGACGTCGCGTGGAGCGGGGGAGACGTCATGTCGTGCTCAGTTTGCACATTCTTCATGAAGGTAGGGAGATCCCACCTGGTTTCGTTGCGTGGATCGTGAATGGTGCATGTTTGATTCGCTTAATGCTTTATAAACAGTAGATACCATGTTAGGGTATTCATTAAAACATGAAAACTGAAAATTAAACGTGGTTTGCATGGTTTGAGGTGGTAATCCGGAGAAGGGTTCCGGATTAGGGTTGTCGCCTGTTAAGGCGACAGACCCTTCTGTCGCGACCAGGTCGCGACAGGCCGACCCGTCGCGTTAGGGTTTTCTAACGCGACATGTCGGGGTGTCGCGATCTGAATGCGACAGTACCCCACGTCGCGACCTCAGCCGTGAGGTCTTTTTGTGCATGTTTGCAAGGTACAATTATCTGATTATTTGTTAAGTGTTGTGCATGGCACTGGCTAATGGTGTGTTGGCACTTGTAGTGCTCGTAGAGCATGTTGCTCACGAGGTGAGCGTGTTTTTAAGTGGTTAGCGTATCGCTTGTGTTGTATGCGTAGAGTTTATGTGGTTTGGGTGTGTGCATGACACACACATTGTTGTGGTGTAACTTTTATGATTCGTTGTGCTGGTTGGGGAGTGAGGTTCCAGCGTGGACCTAGCCTTGATCTTTAATATCTTTTATGGGTCACTTCAGATGGTTTAACTAGTATAGCTCGAGTAAGATTAAGAGTTTGTGCATGGTCAATGTACATGGTGTTTAATGTGATAAAGGAGGTCATAAAATGACCGATGACTAATGATTAATGTAATTCGTGAACGTGGTTGTGTAGGTTAGCTTGTAGGTCACGTGGTGATCAGGGACAAGCTACTCCTGACACTTATGCCGTGATTTGTAATAAAGATTGTATATGTAAGTACCGTGGTTTATGCGTTGCTAAGTTTGGTTGTCCGGCGCCTATTCCGAAATACCTCTACAGTCGGGTACCTCAGGTTCTGTGTGAGCCAAGCACGTGTGTTTGTTATACTCGAGATTTGTCCTGGTATTGTGTGTATTGTTGAGGTCTATGTCGTCTGTCCTGGACACCCTCACTCTTGTGTTTGAGTTGTACGTCCGACTGAGGGAAAGATGACAGTGGGACAGCAACTTGTGAGAGTTTGTGTTTAGTCGCTTGTAGCGCGCTCGTAGTTGGGGGTACGGACACCAGTAGACGTCACTGGTCCCCAGCTAGTCCTATTTTTCAGTGCCTCACTTTAGGGAGCTTAGGCCAGAGTCCCTAAAGGTGCCAGGTATGGGCCTGCAGGGTGTGTGACCTGCAGGTGTGGTGTTGGTTGGTCTCCACAGTTGGTTGGCTTACTTTGTGTGCTTGTGGAGCTGTAGCTGGACTGAGTGGTCCGTAGCTACGAGGCTGAGACGTAGTTCTTGTGTTGTGTTGTCTGGGTTGGATACTGGCGTCATGAACTAGTAGTCCGTTCCTGTGTGGTGGCGTCATACTTTCCGACTCGTGCTTTGCCACTAGTGGTGGCTTGTGTGTGACTCTCGGGTTGTGGTTTTACCCGTTGAGGTGTGCCTTGGTGTTGGCACAGTTGTAGTTGTGGTTAGTGAGCGGAGACTCACTGGTTGTAGTTTGACTCGTGTGGTGTGCCTTGTCGTTGGCACAATTGTGACAAGGTTTTGCTCGTGGTGGTGTGCCTTGTGATGACACTAGTTCGATTGTGGTTTCCGTGGTGGTACCTTGTGGTGGTAGGTACCTGTTTCTTGTGGTACGTTGTGTACCAGTCTTTTCAGGTGTTGTGGTGGAGATGTGCTCCGTGGAGGGCGTGTGGTGAGACCTTCCTTTGTTGTGTTTTACCCTTCCTTGGGTAAACTTGTTATTATGGTTATAATGTGTGTTGGATTGGCATAGTGGTAGCCAGTCATGTTACTTAAATATGCCATTCGATGTATCGTGGTTTTAGGTATAATGGACCAGCTCTTAGTTAGCAGTCCGGTTACCCACGAGTTGAGGTTCGCCTATGAAGCTTGTAGCTTAGGCGACCAGTTGTTGTGATAGTGTGTCTATGAGGCCTGTGGCCTAGGCTTTTCAGTTGTTGAGCGGACTAGTAGTGTTGTGCTAGTCCTGTGGTTCTTCTTTCTTTCCGAAGAATATGTATTTGTTTATGAATTACTGTTTAAGCTGTTATTTATTATAAATGATGTGAGCATGACATGGTTTGACTTTTAGTGTTGCCAGTGAGACTCGCTGGGGTTGAGGTTCTTCTGTGTTGTGTGTGGTTTTTGGTGGTCCCCTACTGAGCATGTGACTTGTTGAAGCTCACTCCCTTATAGTTCTTTTCAGGGCTTGTCGTTTGTGTGATTTGTGGAGACATTGTTGCAGACTTGTACCACCAGCAGTTGAGTTGTAGTCGTATTGAGTGAGCTTGTGCTCCCTCGGAGTATGCCCCAGGTAGTTGTACTTTTAATTGGACATGTAATAATGTATTGGGACAGTTGTACAATATGGTTTACAGATATGAGCACATGTACTTTCTTGTGTCTTATACTGTAGTTGTTGTCTTTTATATTCTTACTGGACACGTGTGTGAGATATCCCTTGCGAAACTTCGGTCTATTCGCGAGAGGCGGATTTGGATATGGAGCCTTAATGGGCATAAATATCCAGAGCCACCACAGGTTGGGTGGCAAACCTTCATTGGGTTTGCAAAACTTGTTGCAAACCAAAGATATGCAACAAGACTTTTCCAATACTTAATGGTTGGCCAGAGTTGCTCGGCTGACTTTTACTTGTTCTCACAGAGCAAATGTGGGGTCCTCCCTATTTGTGAGGGGGATGGCTCGGCCGAGAAAATCCCATGTAAGATAGTGGTACTCAGATGTGTACGAAATTTGAAAATTTTGGGTTCAAGTCTCATATCTCATTTATAGTATCATTTTTTTCCTAAAGTTATTAAACTCTAAATTTGCACGAAATTTGATGATTTTGAATTTATATCCCACTCATGAAATCACTTTTTTTTTCAAAGTCATTAAACTTTAGACTTGCACAAAATTTGAAAACTTGAGTTCAAATCTCATATCTCACTCATGGTATCACTTTTTTTCTCCTAAAGTTATTAAACTCTAGACTTACATGGTCATGATGAATTGGAGATTCAAATAAGTGAGGTCACCTCACTTCAACGTCTGAGTTTTGGGTAGAGAGTAGTGATCTTACATCACAAAATATGAGATTAAACCCTCATATCATGTTTGGTATCAGATAGATCGAGAATAGAGTAAGGATATCCTCAAAATTTTAAAGATATCTTCAAACTTTTGAGGTTATCTTCAATTTATTATCGATCTATTTTAATATCAAACAGACATTCAAAGTTTCAATGTGGGACTCAACTCATCACAGATATCAAGGCCGATACAATATGGATCCACACAAGGTGGAATAAGACGTATGGTGTGACATGTCACACGCCTGCACTAGATTTGTGATGAGTTTAAGCTCATATATATCAAAATTCAGAGAGAAGAATTGAAAATTTAAATAAATGGGATCACCATATCTCAAAGTCCGAATTTTGAGGTGGATGATAATGGTCCTCCATCAGTCGGAACTTGAAAAACTCGGATTCAAATCTAATGTATCACTCATGGTATCACTTTTTTCTAAAGATGTTAAACTCTGGACTCACATCACAATTGTAAACTATTCACCTCCCAAAATACTTTCAACTTGAAAATTTTAAGATGCTTTTATACTCTCTCTTACGTAACGTTTCCTTCAAGGACATGACAATCAAATTTGGATAGGGGGAAAAAGGACAATAAACATAAGATTTTCGTTTTGATTGATTGCCTACCCAATGGCAAAACTTCAACACATGGCACCATGAGCGTGCACCTCACTGACGTGACCCAAGTTGGGGACACACATCCATCCATCCACAAGAAGAGTTTCTTCTTCTTCCTCCACCTCCTTTTTCTTTTCTTTGGACCCACAATTCTACATGCCGATATCATTGTCTTTTCCTTCCACATGCAAATATTTTTGTAGGCACCATGACTTATGTGAAACTCTTGTTCTTGGGTGTCGGCGACATGGGGTACTCAGAGAGCATGTGCTCGTGCACCACCCTCCCCCCTTTTCTGGTCTTCTTCTTCTTCTAGCTTTCGAAATCTACCAACCTTGTGGTCTCCCCATTAAAACCCCCTCTGAGGTGACCGAGGGGCAACCCTCTTTGTAGCCTTATTTATTGCAGCAAGACTTTGTCACCAAAGCCCCCCACCGGCCAGCAAGCAGCGGCGCCCTCTCATTGGAGAGGCAGGTGGGGGAAGATAGAATGCAGTTAGTAGTAGTGTTGCAGCATATGTTCTTAATCCCTTCTTCCTAAAGTAGTGGTATGAACGCATAGATCATCTTGGTTTGGTAAACGGATAAATACACTAAATAAGGATGTACATAGGAAAGCCTATTTTATTCTTAAGTGATAATTAAAGTTACAACTGCATATATATATATATAGCCTCTTATTCTATCCATACTTATACATATACTCATCTTTTATTCTCATGTGAATCAATCAGTCTGGATCTTATTCTATTCTGTGTGATCCTAACATAGAGATGAAAACAAGTCATGAAGATATGGAGTTTGAATTAATCCGGGAAGCGAATTCAAATCCCATGTGACTAGTGTATCAGAGCCTGCGGCGCTGATCTCCTCTAGACGTGAGAGCTGGATTATACAATAAAGTTATGTAGGGAAAAAAAAACTGCAAAGAATCTTCTTCTCTCTCTAATCTGGAGGATAAGAACATCCAGAAGGTGTCAATTCTAATCTACTACTTGTATCTTTTCTTGATCTATCCCCAGCAGTTTCTTTATAGAGGCCATGTCACCAACCAAGAACATGTCAATTTTCTAGCTAGTCCATGAGAAGTATCTGTCAGCAATTTACCTTCCTCAGCAATTCCCTTTCTAAGATGGAGAAAAAGACATCCAGAAGACGTCAGATTCTACTCAGTCGGTAGCATCTGAACTGTTGTTGATTTCCTCCCCAACACTCATTAACCTGTACTTTATTTATTGTCTTCTAAATGGAGAGATGAAAACGTCAAGGAGATGTCGATTATGTCTACGACTCCTTTCTACGTTTGAACTCTAAATCTATGGCTTAACTTAAATATTGTTGTTTTCGTTCATAAAAGAGAACGATTAGATGATGGGCACCAAAGTTCTCAGGTGTTAGTTGATAGCCGAACCCAAGATTGTTTTTCTTTGCTGACATGATCATATGATTCGCTGAAATAATTTATTGTCCTGCGCTTGATTGCTTGTAATCTTTCTTTTCTCCTGCAGCAGGGAAAGAAAGCACCATCAAGAAGCAGCCGACATTGATTGCCATGTAGGGTAGAATCTCTGCTGATATCATTTTAGACTACGGCAGGATGCGAAATGACGTACGACGTCCATATTACGGGATATAACAAAAAAAAGAGAGGATGGGCAAAGGAGGACCTTGGTCAGGAATGTTGCAATATCATATTCTGACACTTTTACATTACACTTTCAGAGCATAATGTCCATAAGTTTAGATGGTGCCAAGTAGACTTACCAAGACATTAGCTCGATCCTGAATCTAACTTCGTCGGATCTTTAAAAAGTAGGTTAAGTTCGTAAATTTTGTAAGTCCACGTTGTTATCAGGGTGGGTCATTTCGACCGGAATTTTCAACAAAGGTCGAGTTAATCTCATAAATGACTCACTCCAGGGGGAGAATTTTTATAGTTCTTTGAACATGATAGTTGGTTCTTCGATAGATATTGCCCCCCGTCTGACTTATTCAAAGGGCCTAATTAATATAGATTCCATTTCCGATCAGATGGACCTTTAAAAACCGTATCTTTTCAGATGCTCTTATCTTATATGTATTAAACTGGAGTGTTGGCTCCTGTCCATGTAAGCTATGGTCGGGTCTGCAATGACGATGTCTTGATGCTTATAGTACGTTCGTTTAGAAGGGGGCAAAAAAGGCACATGTCTTGGAGCATCCACAGTCAAATGACATGAACAAATTTTATTTGTTTTATCTCATGAGCACTGTTGAGGATGTAGAAAAGGCAGTCGGCAGTTAGTATTTCTTTTTTCTCTTCTTGGAAGGTGCCGCTTTTATAGTTGGTTGTTGGATTTTGGCGTTTGGCTTGGGTTTGTGAAAGAAGATATGATGTGAAAGGAATGGACAGATTCTCACCACATATAGAAGTCTTAAGAGGATTTATTAAGAGAGAGGTGGGTAATCTAAGTAAGGTTGGGCAAGTTCCCTGTACAAACAACTACGGAACTATATTACTGAGAATCTATAGTGTTCTTTAACCACTGAGAATCCGATGCCCTCTGATGTCCTAAGTCAGAAGGGGAAACAAGGAATATAGAAGGTAGGCGACCAGTATTTAGGGCATGTGCATTCTCGCTTGTTCTTTATCTCAAAACTTGGGGAAAACGCTTGAAATCACATCCATACGAGGGGAAGAAGCAGCCCGACAATGATTTGTCCTTTTCCCCAAAAAAAAAATTAAGCTTACAAGCATTTGGTCGTCAATAATCACAGTTGCTGCATCCAATGGTGTGGGAAAAGTATTGCCACAATCTTAGACCACAGATCAATTTCTATTACTTCTAGTGATCTCAAGTGTTCTTGTGACATACAGAGGCAAAAAGGTCTCAAGCAATTTTTAGCATTCACAATCTCAGATGAGATATTTTGACAAGAGGAAGGCTTCGGAAGCAAACTGGATATTCTTGCAGTGGGAGAAGAATGAAACAGCTAGAAAGAGATTAATGAATATACATGTCCATACTAATGCAGATCTACTTACAGCCAATGATTCTCTTAAAGACTATGAAAATTCAAAGAACTAAATAAGGAGAGGAGGATGGGAAGCGGACTGATCCATGCAAGGAGGAAAATGTACAGTTACGGGTAGAGGGGGGGGGGGGAACGGATGCCAAACAGTGTCTACCAAGGACAGCCGGGGGATGGCGAAGGGGACATTTTTTTTGGTTGGGAAACTAACTTGTTATATTGTCCTCAAGAAATTCCTCACAAGTCTTCTTCGAATGGGATTTGAATCTAAAACCTCCTCATGATGTACATGAAGAGCTAACCACTGGGCCACTACTTACACAACAGAGAGGGAAATGCATCAAGTGAATGCCACAAAACTGATTACAGAACTGAACCGTTTTTTATTTTGTTGGATCTAAGTTCTTTGGGAATAGTCTAAATGTATCAAGTAATTAGTTTTTGAAACAATCATTGAGTCATCTAACGCGTCAATCAAATGTTCTCTGTTATTCAGTATATGCTAGTGTGTTTTTCAGTGACTTTATAATGCATGATAGTAATATGAAAGTTTCCCTACTCTTTTCTAACATTTCTTAAAGAGAAATACTTATTGCAAGACCAATCTTGCAACAAGATGACAAGGATTGCAAGAAAACAATCCTATTAGTCAAAAGTAGGTGTTTCTCTCTCTTGCCCTACAAATAGAATTGCTCTTTTGCAATTAACGGCATCATTGGATTGATGTTACAATAAGATATGAATAAAATCTTATTTTTCGAAAAACAACAGAAAAAGATAAGTGGAAGGCATGATGGTTTGTGGTTTTTACTCAGACCTCAGTTTCCTGTAATATGCATTCACCGTTTTTGGCAATATCGCATACATTTGTAGCCAAGAAATGCCACTGTCTCAATGGATCAACTATCATTGTATGATGTACAAGAAGAGATTAGAATACATGATATTCAGATGGCCATCTTTTAATAAACTTCTAGTCAGGTTAGAATCTAATTGTAGAAAAAGAAAGCCTCATTGACGACAGGACCATCACATACTGTTGAGAAAGTATCCCACAGACGAGAGAAAAAAAAAGTGAAATAATGCGCAAGATTCAACAAGTTCCATACTACAAGCTGAAGCAGCCTTAACCATCTTTATCATGTGTCATTTATTAACAAAATACAGCTGGACTCTCAAATAATTCTTGAAGAAAACGAACTCCAAGCAGCCAAAATTATTAAAAACTGCTTACATGCAGGAAGATGCAGTTTAATCCCGTCAGCCGCAAAACCATCATTACAAAGTGACAAAAAAGACCTACCATAGTTGCTGACACTTTTATTTATCGAGCTCTGTGTTCAACATAAGACCCTGAAAGTCCACTAGTGCCAAGAACCGAAACCTGCCACCAAAAGTATAGGCTGCTGTTAGCAAAGCTCAATAGTAAAAGCTAGGAGCGGCGGAAATGATGCATGCACTTCACAGACTAAAAATATAACTTTAAGATGTCTGGGCATCCGGCTTTCTTTAAGAAAGTAGAATCTAAAAACACTAACTGGAGAAGGGTCTATAAGCAATGTCGTTTTTATACACAAAAAAGTACGTCATGCTCCAAATGCATAACCTGCTAATAAACAGATCATTCACTACAATTGTAAAAGCTTTGAATTTTTTTCCCTTGGCTAACAGAGGCCACTGATGTCAATTGACCAACAAAGACATTTTCACTAAGTAACCATATGAAAATCCTAGAACAAAAATCCAAGATAAGATATCATGAGTATGGTGTGTCATAAACAGTAAATAAACATTGTTTAATTTTACCTTTCCCCATTCAGAGCCAAGGCCACTGCATCTCATCTTCAAGTGTACCATTTTTGTTCCCAACTCTGTTTCAACCTTCTTCCTCAGGTAGGTCTCATCAGGACCAAATGCATCTAAATATGTCATGTAACGCTTATATGCAGCGGTCATCGCATCAAGCAACTCCTGTGGCACTGGTTGGACATTCTGAGGGAGGGAAGAAAATGATTACAAAAGAGAGCACACTGAGCAAGAACAAAAATAGAATATGTTGCACATTTGATCAAAATCACAGGACTTCTAGGAGTATGTCAAAGCTTTTCTTCTTTTGATGGAAGTAGGCCAAAGTGAATAATGAAAAACTCAGCATACCTCACCAACTATTCCATTTAGATCATCAAGTGCCATCCTAAGCTGCACTAAAACTGCACCAAACTCAACAGATGCTTCTGCTGCACGGTAAAGATTTGCCAAAGCTTCCTGTGAAGCTTTCTCTTCTGTGGTTTTAGATAGTGCATTCTTAACATCATGCACAACACCTTCTGGAACTTCATCCCAACTTGAAGCCATTAAATCCTTGAATGCAGCTTCTATGTCAGGATCCGAGATAGCAGGCAAAGGATTTATGTCTGAACTGAATGGGCGCCAGAAGTCCCATTTTGGTTGAGACCAGCTATTCAAGACTGTTTACATGTTACAACAATAGAGGAAAAGAATAATTGTAGAGAAAAGGTTAACTAGAGTGAAGCAAATCAAGGAATTGCAATGCGGCAAAGCAGCTGTAGACATCAGAAATTACATCTAATGAATATGTCTACAATAAAAGTACTGTTACAAATAGATCTGCCATCATGGAAGAATAAAAAACTTATAATCAAATATCGGAACACCCAATTCCAAGGTCCTCTTTCAGGAAGGAGATAGAATGGCATAATTAATAAAGCAAACAACCATCAGAGCAACTTAGGGATCATGAATAGGCAGTCAAGTACAAGGAAAAAAACTGAGAACATATGCTGAGGAAGAAAAGTTGAGAACACGCAGAAATTGCAGATCCACTCTCAGTCAGTTTTTTTTGGGGGAAAATAGATGGTACCACAAATATATTAAAGACAAAAGATTATACATGTATGAGTCAGTGAATACACAACCCCCTCCCAGTCAAAAAGCATCTTCCAGCCTGGTCAAAATGATGGAAGAGCTGACATTACATAAGAACAAAGCCACTGTACGTTTAATACAGAACCCAATCCTCTCCTGAACCCAAGTCTCTCTGCAGAAAATTCTCCCATTTCTATCCCCCCAAACTGTCCACAGGGTGGCATGCGGTATCAACCACGAAGAATACTGATCATCAGCCGGCCACCTACCGACTTTCCACTCACGGATAAGATCCAGTACAAACCTGACTTGGGGGAAGGTAACTTCAATGCTGGAACATAATTCTTTCCAAACCTCAAGTGAATGCGGGCACTGCACAAACAGGTGGTCTGTTGTCTCTTCTTCTTTCCGCAAAGGCAACACACTGTTTGAATGCCATCCATAAAGCGAATAAGTGTATCCACCGTTGGTAGACAATACAATGACAATCTCCACACAAACATCTTAACCTTTAGCAGGGATTTAGGCTTCCAAACATGCTCCAGAAATTCATACCAGGTACCCCCATCCGCCAAAGTTTTATACACTGCTCTGACTGAAAAGCGACTGAAGTCTCCCATGACCAGGTCCATAAATCCCTAACCGTTGCATTCAGCCTCACTTGTTGAAGTATTGCCAAAAGCGATTGAAAATCCTCAATTTCCTTTTCATAGAGATGCCTCCTGAAACACGGGGACCAAAAGACCCCCTCATCCCCAGGAGACTTGTATAAATCTGCCACTAAAGCTGCTGGCTGCAAGGTTCAAGAACCTGGGGATCGGTCCCGGATCGGCCGGCCCCAAACCAATCGGATCGGCCGATCCCGATCCCGAGTCAGCCGATCCGGGCCGAGTTAATGGGGGCTGGATCGGCCCCTCAAAAAATTTGAAAAAAAATAGAAAAAATAGGAAAAATAGGACAAACATAAACAATGTATTTATGAACTGAAATACATGAAAAAAAAAAGAACACGATACATCATTGGTGGGAGAAAAAGGAATAAAATTACATTTATTGGAACCACACATTATATTGTCTGGACATAAGGTCTACATAATCTGTCCAAGACATATAATGTTGGTAATACACCTCATATTGAGTCAAATATTGACTATATGCACCCGTGTTCGCATACATGATAGTAATAGGTGTGTATCCAGGTATTTCCGACACCTAATATGAGCCGTGGATTGTGCATATGCTCTACCTCCGGTGTAATACAATGTATCTGGGTATTGAGGATATGCCAAGTAGCCTCCCTTCTCCCTCACCCGTGTAGGAGCATGTCGGGACATATGGTTCTCCCACTCTTCGAATGCTACCATCCTAATAAGGTTGCTACGTTGGCCATTTATGCTATCCAATGCAATATATTGTGATGCAAACCTCGTAGCTCCTGGACGAAGCAACTCCCGTCCATGTGTATGCATCCTCATGATGTACAATATGTTGTTGTGATTGTAGGTGAAGGTGGTTATGAATTTTGCGTTGTAGATGAAGGTGGTTAGAACCTATATGTTATTAATTAATAACAATTAACTTACCCCATGTGTTGTACATAGTACATACCTATCCATCCATCGCACATTAAAGTGCAACCATATTCATTCCATATGCGTTCAAAAGTGGAAACATATGCCTTCATATCTTCAACCTCCAAGTCCAAGTACTTGTTGTAGATTTCATATGAGGTAGGACCTTATCTCTTTGCCCACTTCATCAATGGTCTCGATCATGGACTCATAATATGGTCCTTTTGCTACATTAGCCGGTATGTTGTTGAAGAAGAACCATCTTGACGCCGTTCTTCCTATCTTCTCCTTGCATATTTTCAAATTCTTAAGTGTTGCAGAAATTGATGGTTGCTTCTCCCTCCGCTTGGTGAGAAATGGGTCCAATAGTCCCACTCTAGGATCGCCGTCTATAGGGATATCTAGAGGAACCTCAGGTATATTTGTGCTCATCCCAGCACTTGAACTCCCTTGTCCAGAAGGTGCATGGCCACTGCCTTGACCTAGGTGCTGACCAGTACGTTGGAGATGGTCCACTTCCCCAAAAGACCTTCGACTTGCTTGTGATGCCCGACGAAATTGTTCTATAATAACAGATAGATAATGTAAAAAAACTTGTTGATGATGTATAATGAGGGTTTTTAAGTTTTGTACTAAAGTACTAAACTTAGTTAACTAACCTTCTTCATCGTCGTCAAGATCAATTGTTTGTCTCTCTTTTGATAAATGTATCTCACCCACGGACCTTCGAGGAGGGGCAGACAACTCTTTTAGGATTTCTTGACGTCTTCTAGTAATGTTCGCTTTGGATGTCTCCTTTTCCTTCATGAATTGGCAAAATTGTATTCGAACTTCGGAAGAAACTCTCGAACATGGTGCCACCTCACCTTTAATTCCTACTAGATGTTGTTTCAAACGCCACACACCGCTCGATAAGACTCGATTACAATACTTGCATTGGACCTTCCTTCGGCCCATGTCTACAACGATACAATGAGTCCAAGCGGGATCGGACCTTTGGCGACCATGACTTATGTCTTGCAATTTGCAATGAAATGTACTAAGTTAGAACACAAAAAATAAGTTAAAAAATAAACAAACAAAAATAAATAAATTTTTGTGGGGCTGAGAGAGAGAGCAATCGCAGCCAAGAGTTCGAGCCAAGAGAGTGTGTATGAGGGAGAGCCGAAGACGAAGATCAAGAGAGTGAAAGATGAGATCGCCTCGCAATAGTGTAAAAGAGCGCCTGAGTGAGAGAGAATGCCCAAAGGTTGGTAGAAGAGGAGGAGAACTCAACACTAGAGTTTGGAGCATAATAGGGGCCTTTGGGGGGTTTATATAGACCCCCAAGGCCTCCAAGGGGCCAAACTAGCCGTTTCTGGTTGTTGGGGAGCGCCCCCCAACGGCTAGAAACGACTAGTTTCAAACTAGCCGTTTGAACCGGATCGGTCCGATCTGGACCAATCCGCTGCGGATCGGGTCGAGATCGGCGATCCGGCCGAGCCTGCCCGATCCGGTCTGATCCGCTGACTAGGACTAGATGGGTTACCCCGGATCGGATCGGACGGCCCAAAACCGACTCAGAACGGCCGATCCGATCCCGATCCGACCGAGTTTTTGAACCTTGGCTTGCTGTGATGTGATCCTCGCTAACCTAGAGAAGGCCACATACAAAGGTTGATGACCACACCATCTATCCCCCCCAAAACCTGGTTGAGCGACCATCCCCAATGTTCACTTTCACCCCAACCATGACCACATCTACAGCTGATAGGATACCCTTCCAAACTGGTGAGACTCTGCACATATTGGGTATAAGCAAGTCCCATCTTCCACCAACACTGTAGTATTTTGAAGATATGACTAGAAGCCAAAGCCCATGCTCCTCCGTACCAAACTTCCAAACAAAGCCATTTAAACAAGAGATCTATGTTGAATGAGCTGATGTCTTTCAACCCCAGTCCTCCATTCTCCTTGCTCTTGCATACATGGAAGGCAAAATCGCCAGGATCGACCAGAATCGGTCGATCCTGGATCGGATCGGGGCTATGGATCCGATTATGGGGGGGGAAGTCCCTGAATCGGCAAACTTCCAGCTGGATCGACCAGAATCGAGTTGGATCGGCTGGATCAAGCAGGACCGATTCCAGACTGATCCAGGCCGATCCAGACTGATCCAGGTCGATTCTCTTACTTATTTACCTGAATATCATTTAAGTAAATGTTAGTATTTGTAGTTTCATTTACTTAAGATATTACATGTAAATAAGGAAGTACCCCCCATTTGAATCTAATAAAAATATCAAAAAAATCATATCTCTTACCAATAAAAAGTCAACTCTCCCATCGAAGAAGAAAATCACGATTTGGGTGATTTTAGCGAAATGCTAACTTTTTAATCTCTCGTAATTTAACTTATCTAAAAATTTGATAATTCAAATAAACCACATGGAACACTAAAAATTTGATAATTCAAATAAACCACATGGAACACTAAAAATTTAAAGTCCGGTAAAAATCAAACGTGCATGTGACTTCTCCAAGGGAGCCACTCTCCTACTGACAGCACTTAGTCTGCTTGAGACCTCTCAGGATTTGGTCAAACTTAAGTTATCATCATCCAAACCTCTCAGAATTTGGTCAATTGAGCTACCATCACCCAACTCATGACACTCATGAGTTTCATGAGTTGGGTGATGATAGCTTAGTTTGACCAAATCCTAAGAGGCCTCAAGTAGATTTAGTGCTGTCAGTAGGAAAGCGGCTTTCTAGGAGAAGTCATATGCACGTTTAATTTTTTTTTTTTTTTTGGACTTTAGATTTTTAGTAATTTATTGGACTTATTTGAATTATAAAATTTTAAATATGTCAATTATGAGAGGTTAGAAAGCCGTTATTTTGATAAAATCACAAAAATTGCGATTTTCTTCTTGGATGGGAGAGTTGACTTTTTATTAGTAAGAGATGTGATTTTTTAAATATTTTTATTGGATTCAAATGGGGATATTTCCTTATTTACATGTAATATCTTAAATAAATGAAACTACAAATTTTAACATTTACTTAAATAGTATTCAAGTCAATAATACACTAAGTCTTTAATATTTTATACTTTTCTTGTATTATTATAGTAGTATAATACAAAATCTTATGTTTCATATATATGAATGCATGTATGATTGGTTTTTTATGCAAATATTAGTTCTTTCAATTATCAGATTTTCCCTCATTTTTGCTGTTTTTTTTTTGTTTTTTCCTGAAATTTCCTGAATTTTTTTTTTAAAAAATCATTTTATAGACTGGCCAATCCAGGATCGGCCAGACTTCCCTTGGATCAATGGGATCTTGCGATCCGATCCGATCCAGGATCGGATCGAGCCTGGTCGATCCCGATCCTGATTCCGATCCTGCCTTCCATGCTTGCATACTCTTCCCCAAGTAATGCAGTGTCCTCCCTTCCTAGCATCATGATTGCCCCACCACAAAAACCTACTTCTAATCATATCCAGCTGCTTGACCACCTTCTTATGTGCCTTGAAGATGGAGAAAAAATATGTGGGCAAGCTGTCCAAAACAGAGAAACAGAGAGTCATATAGCCTCCATAAGATAGAAACTTTCCCTTCCAAGTCTGGAGCCTCCGCTCAAATAGCTACACCACTGGCAACCAGTCCCTGACCCAAAGCATCGAGTTGGTGGCATCCCAAGATATATGATAGGGAAGTTAGTTGCCAATCTGACATCCAATAATGTTAGCTACCCTATGTATCTCATGCTCCCCCATATTCAGCCCAATAGCTATACTTTTTATCAAAGTTCACATTCAGCTCTGAAACTTCCTCCAGAAGTTCAAGCAAATGCCTGCTCGTCCCCCTCCGACAAGAAGATGATACTGCCATCTGCATACTGCAAATGAAAGATATGTGGACCCTACTGTCCAAGGCGGAAACCTGCAATGAGACCTGCCACCTCCGCTCTCCTCCATAAGCTAGTAAGCTACTAATAATATGCGCTACCAACCCCAAGAGGTGAGGAGACAATACGTCACCTTGTCAAAGACCCCTACCACAATTGCGGTAGGGAGTTGGTTCTCCATTGATGAGCACCGAGAAAGAAGCCGAGGTGATGCAAAATTGAATCCAGCCGATCCAAGTCTCGCCAAAACCCATCATGCTGAGGGCCTGCAAGAGCCATCCCCAATTCACCTTGTCGTATGCTTTTTCAAAATCAAGTTTGAGGACCACTCCTTTTGTTCGCATTTGCTTCATAGTGTGAATAGCTTCATGTGCAACTAGGAAATTCTCTTGCATGTGCGTCCCCCTGATGAAGGCTCCTTTGACAACTACACACAATCTTGTCCACCACTTTTTCCATCCTTGTTGCCAGCAAGCTAGTTATGATTTTATAAATCCCATTCAACAAGCTAATAGGCCTAAAATCCACCATGCACTCCGCTCTAGACTTCTAAGGAACTAGCACCATAAAGGACTTGTTCACCCCATTGAGGTGAGCTCTTCCTTACTGAAATTCTAGCACAGCATCACGAAGGGACTCATTCACTATATCCCAGCAATGCTGGAAAAACAACAAGGAAACCCATCCGGTCCAGGGGCCTTGTCCCCCGCAAGTGAGAAGACAGCAGCCTGAAGATCCTCCTCGAAAGACGGTGCAGAAAGGTATTGATGCTCTAACTCTTGCAACTGGGGTAAAAGGCCTGTCGGGATTGGCGGCCGCCATCTATCCTCCTCAGTGAACAATGTAGCATAGAAGTCTTGAACATGCTTCCTTAGCTCCTCCTTTTGCCGGATCAGCTGGTTTCCATCCCTGACAAAGTGAATAACATTCTTCCTCCGCCTCCCCAACGCTATTTTTTGAAAATAAGTAGTGTTTTTGTCGCCCTCTTTGACCCACCTTTCTCTGGACCTCTGTTTCCAATAGATCTCCTCTTTCAAGAGCATGCCTTCATAGTCCTCCTTTAGCTTGTCCCTTTTCTGCCTATCATCCTCATCCATCAACCCTGTTTCTTCTAGCATATCCAGACTATTAATTGCAAGAGACTCTCTTTTTCTGCCCTCCAGGGACCTTCTGTCGTGTGCCCAAAGCGACAAAGCTGCAACCACCTTTTTCAGATTGGACACCAAATAACCAATCCTCGAAGGCCCCTGCCAACATCCCATCCAGGCTTGCCTGACTACCTCAATAAAACCTTCCTCTTTAAGCAAGAATTTCTCCAATCTGAACCTCAGCTTCCTTTTGTCAGCACTCCTTGTCTGCAACAAAATAGGCATGTGATCTGACATAGACCTGTGTAAACACTCAGCCTGCAACTGCGGGAAGTGTTCCTCCCACTCAACAGACACAAGGAACTTGTCCAACCTCGAGCAAGATGGAGCTGCCCTGACATTGGACCAAGTATAAAAGGTGTTCATGGTGTGCACATCAATGAGGGCCGCCTCACAGATAAACTCCTGAAAATCCTTCATGACGCCTGTCTGCACCCCATGATCAGACCTCTCTGCCGCTGATAATGTGGCATTGAAGTCCCCGCCCACACACCGGAATCGCTACACCATAATGAAGAGCTAAAAGCTCATCCCACAACACCTTCTTGTCCTCCCTGCTTTGAGGACCATAGACCCCAGTGAAATCCCATAGAAAGCCATCTTCCTTGCTGCACCTGAAAGAGATAGCCACTGCAAATCTCCCTACTTTCGACCCCACCTGCTCCAACACATGTTCATTCCACAACACCATGATGCCACCCGACCTCCCTATAGCTGGAGCCGAGATGCCCCTAGATAATCTAGGCTGCCCAATATCTCTCATCATTTCCTTGCACCCCTCCTCACACTTAGTATCTTGCAGACAAAATACGTCAACCCTGCACCTCCGGATCAAATCCCTCACTGCTGCTCTCTTCTCCCTTCCCACAACCCCTCTAACATTCCATGTTACAATCCTCATTGGTAGACGACTAGCTCCTTCCCTTCCCCCCCCCCTCCTTCCTGTGCGTTCCTAGCCTCTTCCCTCACACTTACTTTCTTCACCCTTCTCTCCCTGTTGACGCTCAGCTGCCATCTTTTCTGAATATTGAGTAGCAACGTCTGCACCTCCTTCTTCATTTCCTCTGAGACCACCCCCAATTTCTCCGCAAGTCCCCTTGCCTTCTCCTGCATAAATACCTCCACCTCGTCCACCAACTTCTTCACCGCATCCTTGTTTAGACCACTCTCCTTCGAGCTCTCCCCATCATCCTTCCCTGTCCCCCCTTGCATCTGGATCCCCCCTTCAGAAGCCTCTCACTCCCAGTTTCTTCCCTCTGCCTCTCTCCTCACTGAGAACCGGGCCCAGCTGAAGTTCACCCAAACTGCTCAGCAGCAGATCATCCCCCACATTCCCTATTCCGTCCTCCCCGCTACCTCCATCATCCGCCGTAATCTCCTCCATATCCCACCTACACCCCCAAGGATTGTTGTCGGAACAGGGCAGCCATCTCCGATGAAGACCTTCGAGGCCGCTAGAAGCACTGGCTTGACCGTGAGCACTCCCTGCATCTGACAGTCGTGGAGGATCTTCCCGGAGTCGACGCCGGTTTCCCGGAGTGGAGTTCCAGCAAGGCCCACCACCGGACAGACCTGGGCTCCTGCTGGAGGAGCAGGCCAAGGCCTTCCTGTCGGCTGAAGCCCGATCCGGTCCCCTGCTGGAGTTGGCCCTCCGTCCGTGCAGAAATCAGGCGAGGACAATGAATAGTCTCGGGCCCCTCCCTGAACCCGTTCGCAAGGGGCCGCCTGACCCAACAGGCTTCGACTGGCCCGCCAACCTCCTTCATAGTCTGGGCCAGCTACGGTTGAACCGAGCTGGCTTGCAACAGGTGCGGTCGATTCAAAATTTGAACATAGCCCCCCATGGCTGCCACGACCCCCTCCTGCAGTATCGTCCCCTATCTCCATCCCGCCTTCCTACTGCCCTAGCCCAACTGTTGGCCCTGAGAACATCGCCGGCCCAGGAGCCCTCTCCTCTCGTACCTTCACCCGTATAGGTACCAACTCCCCTCCAACCGCTACCTCCACAACTTGAGGAATGCTTTGGGTTGCCGGCACGCAAGCCTTCCCCTCCACCGCCAACACCCCACCATCAAAGCACATCTTGATTTCATCCACACCCAGAACTCCAAAGCACCCAATTAACCTCTCCACCCCTGCCCTATCACACAGAAACAATGGCACACCCAAGAGTTGGAAGATCACCTAGACTGACGGATGTCCGGATAGCATCCCCTCCATTTGCGCCACCTACTCACCTTCAATAACGCCCCCTTGACCACCAGGAAGCCCTTGCCACAAAGCTCCTCCGCCTCCTCCTTTGTGCCTGCCATGGCCAGGAATCCTGTGTCCCTCATCTTTGTCACCTACCAGCTCCCTTCAAGCCCCAAGAAGACAAAGCACTCATGTACGGCTTCTTTCATCCTTCTCCCCTCTACCACGGCCACCAGGACTCCTTTCCTAGCTCATGCCATCCTCTCTGCAGTAGCTGCCTCTGGGAAGGGTAACGCCCTAACAATACCAGGCCGGGCTGCCGAGGTCCTCAGCCAGCGGCTCTTGTCAGGGGGCTCAATCCCCCCTCCCCTGACACCCTCCACAAAGGAACGCCTCCTAACATCACATCCGTTCCTCTCCCCCAGAAGACGTCCTAGACAAGTGGGCGCGACATGACCCTCCTGGACGCAGTGCTGGCACCAGACCGGATTATTGCAGTTCCTTGCAAAATGTCCCTCGAGTAAACACATGAAGCACTACGAGAGCATCTTTCCAGTGCTGGTGCAAGCAAAGAAAGTCTCCACTCTCTAATCCCCTCCAACGCCGCCCCTGAGGTCCGTCGCCAGGGCTCGCCCCCCTCGCCGGTCCATGTGGTCACCAGAGGGAGGGGCCCACTCCGTCAATGGCGAGCCCGGCCTCATCGCCGACGGGCGATGAGGATCCCCCGAACGCACCGAAACCCTAGCACTGACCCTCAAAGTTTCTCTCTCTAGAAAAATCTAGAGAGAGATTATGCACAATTAAGTAGCCACTCTCAGTCAGTTATAGCTGCAAACAAATACAGCTTCATGTTATTATACTTTGTTCACTTAAGAATTCAAAGTCAAGTTGGGAACCTTTAATGCAGGGGGTCTTCATACTAAAGGCCCTACTTTCAAGGAGCACTGATCTAGACTACATAAGCAACATTTTTAGATTTGAGGCAGTTGACGAGACAAATAAACAGACCAAAGGATTTATTTTTCTACCAAAAAGAATCTTTGTAACAGCTCATAAAAGATGAAGTACAGAAAGGATATATGGTCAAGTAACCAAAATAAAAGAATGTAATGCCTCTGGGTAATAGATGAATGTTGCCATCTCTTCAAGATGCGAAGAAAACATAAGATGTTCAAGCCAATTATGCAAAGGATTATTGTCTAACAACAAAAAAGGTATGAGAATACACAGAACTGGACAAATAATGCAATAGTTTGGCTTCACTCCAGTAATAGCCAGACAAAGTCCCAAAAGCCTGTTACATGTCTTAAATTATTGACCTCTACCTGGTTTCAGACTACTGAACCAACCCAATTAATTGATTTAAACTCCATAAGTACGCCAGAGTTGTCTTAACATTGTGAGGGCTTGTCCCAAGACTATTGAACTTTGACGTTGTACCAAGAGTAAACTCACCCTGCCTAGGGTCAAGCCAGCAAGCCCAAATCACCAAGGCTATTGAACTTATTTGACAAGTTGACACTGGCACTACAGACAAAATGATTAAGCCAGTCTACAGCACAATCAGTTACAACTTAAATTCTGGCTCTAAAGGATAGCATTTTACATGGTTTTGGCTTGGGCCAACAATCAGCAAAGACTCACATTAAGTACAGCCAGTTTGATTGCAGTCATCAGGCATCCTTGAATCCCAGAAAGATCATCAAGCAACATAAAATCATGAAAGAAACATTCGAGTTCGACCAGTCAGCCAACATCTCTATTCACTTAAAAGTTATACTATTCAAAAAATTGGCTAAGCTGAGGCAATTCATGATGTTAAAGGTTACCATTTTTCACACATTAATGATAAGAAAGTGGATGAGGGAGATGCATGAACATGTAGAAAGGAAGCCAACGGCCATGAGGTTCCATCGCTCTGGGTCTAGGGAGGGTCAACTGCGCACAGCCTTGATCCTGCTTTTCCTATGTAGTATAAGGCGTGAGGCGACCGAGGCAACCAAGGGTCGCCTCAGCCTCAAATGCCTAAGCCATTGAGGTGATATATTATAAAATAATATATATAGTTAAAAATATGATTATATCTATAAATATCACCTAAGTATGTGCATGAACTAGTATATTTCATAAAATTAATCATTCATATATGTCAAATTATTGTATGACATACTAAATCTATTCATTTCTATATGTAAAGTATCTAAATTTTAAGAAAATAAATAGGCCAAGTGGGCCTCTTTACTTGGCCTCTTTATGGGCCAATATATGGGCTGGACAATGGTAAAAAGGGTGGAATTGGTAGCTTGAAATCGCAGAGGCGAAATGGGCCGAAGCAAGGTGATCTGAGGTCACCTTGCCTCACCTCATGGCCTAGGTGATCGCCTCAATCGCCTTTGATAACATAGTGCTTTTCTAGAAAGAAGTATTCCAGTTTTAACCAGCGACCTCCAAGTCACCATAAAATAAAGCAACCTTACTGTTGCACCAACACTGCCTCTCAGATGGATAAACATGTATGAAGCTCAGGATAAGCAAGCAGTCCTTGACCAACCAGGAGGTAGATTTCCACAAATCCTTAGTTATCTTAATGCAAAAAAATGCAGCTCAAGATATCACTATTCATAATCATGTGAGATGAGAAATTCTGTTCACAGTAAACACTGCAGTATCTCACAAGCTTTCAAATCATATTCCATAGTAGTAATTCCATGTTTTCTCTGAGAGCATAAAAGAAAAGACATGCCTCCTAGTGGCAAAGAAAGCTATTACAAGCAGCTGTCATCAAGAAAATAGGATGATGGTCCCCAAAAAATTATCATAAGACCTACACAGATACCTAACTTGGAAAGGCAACTCTGACACAAATCTGGCTGTGTCCATGGACACATAAAAGGTTTATGTGTGGCTTCAAAATGGTAGCATCTGGTACAACTACTTGTTCTAGATATTTTCCTTCCTATGTCAAGGACCACTCCAGCTGCAACCAAGTGAACATGAACTTTTGGGAATCATGCACCTATCCAATAACACTAAACAGCAATGCAGATAAATACACCAAATAAGAAAGTACTGTTTCTTGAAATTCCATAGGAACCTATGCACATGTATGAACTGAAAAGTATCTAAGTCAGCTTCAAAGGATTTCCAGAGATTTTTTGCTCATCTGATATCTTGAATGTTAAACTTCATATCCACCTGCTTAGATCACGTGGAGCATGTTTTCTCCCTCTTTCTAACATTGGATACTCCCATTAAGAAGGGACTCACAATCCAACAACCAAAAAGACATAAAAGATTCAACTTAAAACAACAATCATTTCAGTGGAATGCATCGAGAACAATAAAATGGGTTATTCTGAAAAAGATAAAATCGGCATTTGCTCTCACTGGTCTGATAACAGCTTGGGCTTCATCAGTGGCCGGTGGATTTACCCTCCGTATTCGTCAAATGAAACTGACATTAATAATTTATGTTTAACTGATTGGCGATGAAGGCATTAGGATGTTACAATTGGCATGGCAATATAAGCTCAATGAAGGACCAGTAAAAGTGAACATTCTTTTCCAATAGAAAGCCATCATTAAATAAACATGTCGAATTCACTTGCGTTCCCAAACTCACTTCGTCCACCATGAGCAAATCATCATCATCATCATCATCAGAACCTTATCCCATTATTTGGGGTCGGCTACATGAACTCTTTTCCGCCAAAGATTTCTATCAAGTGTTATAGCCGTGTTTAAATTCAAGAAGTTCAAATCCTTCCTAATAACATCGCACCATCTCATTTAGGCCTTCCCCTAGCTCTTTTACTGGCATCCACTAACATTTGGTCACATATTTTAATCGGCGCTGAGTTAGGGCGACGGTACACGTGTCCAAACCACCTAAGTCTATTTTTTCTCATTTTTCTATCAATTGGAGCTATCCCCAAATCCTCACGGAAGCTCTCATTCCTAATCTTATATGTCTTAGTCTTACCACACATCTATCTTAGTATTCTCATCTCTGCTACACATTTTGCTAATGTGTTCCTTTCGCACTCCCCAACACTCGGTACCATATAATAAAACAGGCCTCTCTGCCATCCACCATGAGCATATGCGAAATGAAATTTACAAAGAGAAGATAGCAAAGGACAAATATGAGCTAAATGTTTTACAAACTCAAAAACATTAGAAGACTTCACTCACTTCATCAGAAAAAAAACGTTTGTTAAGTACGCAAAATAATATCCCATAAGCGCGAAGAGCATATGAAAAGACAGATCAACTTCAGGCCTTGCAAGTACCAGATTCTATCACGTTAAACCTTCTCATATCGGAAACAACCAAACTAAGTGTCCCAGAGCATCGAAAAAATCCGAAACCAGCAGATCACCCTCCTGCTCAGGATCAGAAAGGAAACAGCGGTACAGATTCACACCGATGACTCAAACCGTTCAGCAAAGATCAACTCCAATAAGCTCTCATCGACTCAGAATACAGTAAATCCAAAAAGGAAAGAACAAAAACGAACAAATCCACTCCTCCAACTTTTCTCAAAGAAATCGAGTCATTCAACCTGATCCAACAACAGTAGAACAAGACGAGCCAAGAGAAAAAGGGAAAGGCATGGGAGCACGAGGAAGAGAGCAAGATCACACAACCTGCGGTGCGATTGTCGGAGAAGACAGGGGCCCTTCCTAGGAGTCCGCCACGACTGCTCCCGGAAGCAGTGGCCAAGCAGGGCGAAGGCGAGGAAGAGCCACCCTGCACAGAGAGAGGAGCCTCCGGCCCCCGGCGGACGAGAGAGACCGCATCATCGCCGCTATCGCGTTCCCTCCTTGCATCTCCCCCTGCAATAGCTGTCCAGTGTAGACGGCTGTTGTACCGGATTTGAGCCGATCTCTCAGCGGGAACAAGAAAGCAAAAAAAAACAATGGGGGGGTGGCGGACCTTACCTCCGCCGCTGCGTCGCCCTACGCAGCAGCCGCCCCGCCTCCCTTAAGCGTAGCAGCCGCCGGCGCCCCACGATCGCGCCGCCGCCTCCCCTGATCGCTGCAGCCGGTGCCCTGCTCACCCTCGCCGCACGCCCCTCCTCTGCAAGCCGAAGCCGCCGCCGCCGTTCTGTTTGCTACGGTGTTCTTAATTTTGTTTGGTTTGATTTATAAATTTTTAAGAAATTAAATTAAATCAAATTTAGATTCAACTCGTATCAAATTAAATCAAAATCTCTTGAAATCAAATCAAATTAATTTGGTTCGGTTTAATTTAAAAATAAATAGGTCTTTAGATTTTCTTAGTCTTATAAGATTTTAATCACTTGTTTCTTTAATAGATCATTATCAAATAAGATTTGAAATGAAGTATTAAATGTTGTTGACTATATTACCCTCCATAATATGTATTTTTACGTAAATATATTGAAAAAAAATTAATTAGAGATTCTTGTCAGAAAGTTGACTTAAATTATACTCCTTATCAGAAGACCAGAAGTCATATGGTCATTTCTTTTTGGTGTTGTTTAATTTTTAGCCCTTATTTTTAATTTCTCAGTATTTATGAGTCTTGGAAGACGAGTCGTCTTTTTAGCATCAACTTTTTCTATTTTGCCCTTTCTTCTTCTGATCTTTCCCTATGTAGACTTACATTTATTACAGTTAGTGTATATATCGCTTACCGTAAGCTTTGATATCACTTACAGTAAATTTTCATCACTTACAGTAAGTTCTTAATATCATTTACAGTAAGCTTTTAATATCACTTATAGTAAGCATTTAATATCACTTACAGTAAACCTACATATCGCTTACAGGAAGCTTTCATATCACTTACAGTAAGCCTTTAATATCACTTATAATAAATTTTTGATATCACTTACAGTAAGCCTACATATCGCTTACAGAAAGTCTTCATATCACTTACATTAAATCTTGGTATCAGTTACAGCCTATAGTTATAAACTTTTATAAAACAAAAAAAACTTTATTTATTTGTGAGTGCTAGAATTTGAACCCATGTAGACTTACATTTATTACAGTTAGTGTACATATCACTTACTGTAAGCTTTGATATCACTTACAGTAAATTTTCATATCACTTATAGTAAGTCTTTAATATCACTTACAGTAAGCCTTTAATATCATTTATAGTAAGTTTTTGATATCACTTACAGTAAGCCTACATATCGCTTATAGGAAGTATTTAATATCACTTATAGTAAGTCTTTGATATCACTTACAGTAAACCTACATATCGCTTATAGAAAGTCTTCATATCACTTACAGTAAATCTTGGTATGAGTTACAACATATAGCTATAAGCTTTTAGAAAATAAAAAAAAACTTTATTTGTTTGTGAGTGCTATGATTCGAACACAGATCTCCACAAACTCAACATGAGATACCCTACTACTAAGCTACAATCACAATTATGTTACAATATAACATATAATATATTTCATTAAATATTAATATCACTTATAGCAAATATACACATCATTTATAGTAAGTCTTGGCATTACAAACTTAATTATAGTAAACGTTATTCTCTATTACAATACATGATTTTCTCTATTATAACATATGTTAAGCCTCATTACAATAAATATTATTCTCTATTATAGTATATATTAAGTTTTGTTACAGTAAATGTTATCATCTTTTATAGTAAACGTAATTCTCTATTACAATATATATTTATTTTCTATTACAACATATGTTAAGTCTTGTTACAATAAATATCATTCTCAATTACAATATACATTAAGCTCTCTTATAGAATAACATAGGTTAATGTATGTTATTCTGTAGGTTAATGTACATTGTAACAGAGCTTAATATATATTAACCTGCATTAATAACATACATTAAAATATATTAACATATATTATTGTTACAGAATAACATAGGTTAATGTATATTGTAACAAAACTTAATATATGTTATTAATGTATGTTAAGATATACTGTAACAGAGTTTAATGTATATTGTAGCAGAACTTAATGTATATTGTAACAGAGCTTAATGTATATTATTAATGTAGGTTAATGTATGTTATAAGCTCTGTTACAATATATATTAAGTTCTGTTACAATATGTTATTCTGTAACAGAGCTTATTCTATAATAGAGAATTATGTTTACTATAATAGATGATAATAATGTTTACTGTAACATAACTTAATGTATACTATAATAGGGAAATATTTACTGTAATGAGGCTTAACATAGGCTATATAGAGAATAAACATGTATTGTAATAGATATAACGTTTAATGTTATTGAGTTTTAACATATATTATAAGTAATGTCAAGACTTACTATAAATGATGTGTATATTTATTGTAAGTGATATCAATATTTAAAGAAATATATTATATGTATATTGTAACACAATTGTGGTTGTAGCTTAGTAGTAAGGGTATCTCATGTTGAGTTTGTGGAGTCCTGAGTTCGAATCCTAGCACTTACAAACAAATAAAAATTTTTGTTTTCTAAAAGTTTATAGTTGTAGGCTATAACTTATACCCAGATTTACTGTAAGTGATATGAAGACTTCCTGTAAGCGATATGTAGGCTTACTGTAAGTGATTTCAAATGCTTATTATAAATGATATTAAAGGCTTACTGTAAGTGATATGAAGGCTTCTTGTAAGTGATATCAAAGTCTTACCATAAGTGATATTAAAGACTTACTGTAAGTGATATTAAAGGCTTACTGTAAGTGATATAAAGATTTACTGTAAGTGATATCAAAGTTTACTGTAAGCGATATGTACACTAACTGTAATAAATGTAAGTCTACATAGGGAAAGACCAAAAAAATGAATGACAAAATAAGAAAAAGTTGATGCTTAAAGGACGACTTGTCTTCCAAGACTCATAATGCTGAGAAACTAAAAGTAAAGACTAGAAATTAAATACCACAAAAAAGAAAGGACTATATGACTTCTAGTCTTTTAACATGGATTATAAATTAAGTCTAATCTTCTGACAAGAACTTCTAATTAATTTTTCCTATTGAATAAACTTGATAGATACATACAAATTAAAACTTATAATTGTAATTCGATTTAATTGATTTGGTTTGTTATAGAGCTTAGAAACCGAACCAAATCGAATTTTCTTTTTCGATTTGGTTTGGATATCAACCAAAA
The DNA here is from genome assembly GCA_014218235.1 of Colocasia esculenta. Taxonomy (NCBI): domain Eukaryota; kingdom Viridiplantae; phylum Streptophyta; class Magnoliopsida; order Alismatales; family Araceae; genus Colocasia; species Colocasia esculenta. The sequence continues at coordinate 86,243,817 of CM024764.1, forward strand.
ATTTTCTATGTTCAAACCGAACCAAACCAAATCGAATCGTTCGGTTCGATTTGTTTTTCGGTTTGAACCGAATAGTGAACACCTCTACTATTCATTGTTCCTTCCTGCGCAAGCCCAACAGTGAGAGGGAGGAAAGAGAGAGTAGGTCGCAGTCTCCTTCTCCCTCCTCTCTCTCTCTCTCTCTCTCGCTAATAAAAAAGACTTTTTTATTTCTGATCTAAAAAATATCTTCAAAATTAATTTTAAGTCCAACGTTTAAAAATTTTAATTTTAGTCCTAAATCTGTTAAGTGTTAAATTTTCAATCCATTTGTTATCTCCCCCCATTTTTTTTCTTAAAAAATCCATTGTACCACCCCCAACACCCCCGAGAAACACAACATTGATGCGCGTTCTATCCATTCTCACCTAGGTTTCTTTTCAGACGGATCCACCCCCCTCCCCCCTTCGCGGCACATCCTTCTCCACTGTGGGATTCTCTGGCGAACTCCTGCGCAGAGAGCTCATCCTTCGGTTCGGTGGGGCAAGTAGGTGCCAAGTATGAGCCCTCTCTTTCTTTGGCCTTGCAAGTAGGATTTGAGGTTCTTCAATTCTGATTAATTGATGGATCGTCTGTAACGTCGCGCATTTTTCGGATCCCCGTGGAGGTTTAGCGGGTTACTACGACAAATCATAAGAATTACATTACAACAAAGTGTGTAGTATACACACACTCAAACCACGTAAACAACACGTGTAACGTCGCGCGTTTTCCGGATCCCCGTGGATCCAGGTTAGTGGGTTTGGTGGCCAATGTGAGGCCCATTAGTGTTGTGTGTTTCTTATTAGATCCTTACCGGGCTTGGTTATGGGTCTGTGTTGGTGTTCAGTACGCTAGACATCAACAGTGGGTTAGCGTCCAGGTGGGTGACGTCGACTTTGTGTTGGCGGCCATGAGTTTCCGTTGACATGGTTTTAGCGTCCATCGGTGTGGACGTCTACCGATGGTTCTAGTGTGTTCCATTATATGAACTTGGCGGCAATAGATGTGGACGCCTATATGTGGCGGTCTGGTTAACGGCCCAAGGGTTGACGTTAACCTGAGGCGGCTGCTGTGTCTTTAGGGGCAACCCGAGCCTCTTCCTTCTCCATTTTCTCTCCTTCTTCTCCCCCACCTTCGCCCTAGTGCTGTTTCCCCTACTTCCGGCGGTTGACGGGAGTATGTGTGGAAGGCTGTGGTGCGCGTGGTAGCGGCGGAACAGATGGGAGACGACAGATTGGAGGGCGATGTTCGCGGGAAGCTCCTCGGGTTCTGTCGCGAATCGACGTTCTATAGGAGTTTAATCGCGTTATTGAGGTAGGGACTGGACCCCTTGACTTCTCTTGTTTGAATTGTTATACTCCGTTTGTACAGATTACTTGTTAATTGTGTTTTTGAGAAAAAGGGTTACCATACCGGGAAATTGGGTGGTTTGATCGATCCAAGTATGGATCTTGCTTTTCGTTTAATTATGGTATATAGATGTAAGGGGAAGTGTTTCCCCTTGTTTTTCTATTGTATTTATGGCTAGATTGCCCGTGCAATCGGTCTAGGGCCATTTTGTGTGTTCTGGCGGGTTCTGCAGTGAAGATCTTGACGTCAACATCGGTTGACGCAGAGTTCTTCGTTGGGAGATTAACAGCTAGTTATCTAGCCGTTGATTGTGGGTAAACGGCCAAGTGGTGGTCGCTTACTTGGTGTTGACGGCAAGGGACATTGTCGTCTATATCTTTGGACGGCAATCGATGTCGCCGCCAACCTGTGCATGCACATCGTGTTTTTAATGGCATTCTTGTATAAGTGTTGGGTGTATTAACACCTGTGGTGCTCTTGGAGCACGGGGCTTTGAGGTCAGTTTACCGGCTATGAAGTTGTGAAATATTACAGGTTTTTATGTCGTGCAAGTGGTTTGTATATGCATGGTACATCGTACGCTATCATGTTTATTATATATTAGGTATTGTGGTATTGGGCGATGAGGTTCACGTCTGAACCTAGCCTCGATCTTCTAGAATCTTTTATAGATTATCCTGGATGGATAATTAGTAAAGTGTAAGTATGATTATTATGTAATATTGTGGTCAGTGTTTAATGTGACCTCTACTGTCGCAAGAGATCAATGATAGGCCAAGTATGATTGGCTATCGTGTGGTTTATAGTGTGTTTGTGTGAATTAGCTTGGAGGTCACCGTGTGACCAATGACAAACTGCGGTGTTTATCTTTAATATGGTTAGTGTATGTAGTTGTGCAAGTTAGCTTGTGAGTCACAGGGTGACTAGGACAAGCTATCCTTAATGGTAATTGTGTATCGTGAACGATAATAGAAAGTGTTTATGTATATATCGTGGTTTGAGCTTGGTGAGTGTGGTGGTCAGCGCCTTCCGGAATGCCTCTCTAGTCGGGTACCCCAGGTTCTCTGTGAGCCAGGCGCGTGTACTTGTTGTGCTCGGGGTTTTGTCCGGTACGTGTGTGTACCGTCGAGGTCTGTGTCGTCTGTCCTGGACACCCTCACTCCTTGTTTGAGTTGTACGTCCGGCTGAGGGAAAGGCGACAGTAGGACAGTGACTTCTGTAATTGTCTTTGAGTCACTTGTAGCGCGCTCGTAGTTGGGGGTACGGACACCAGTAGTCGACACTGGTCCCCAGCTAGTCCTGTTTTCCAGTGCCTCACTTTAGGGTGCTCCGGCCAGAGACCCTAGAGGTGCCAGGCATGGACCTGCAGCTGTGTGTCTGCAGTGTGTGGGTTGGTTGGTCTCCCAGTGTTTGACTTGTTCTCGTGGAGCGGCAGTCGGACCTTTCGTCCGTGACTGCGAGGCTGAGAGGTTGTTCTTGTGTTGTGTTGTCCGGGTTGGATACTGGCCTGATCAGCTAGTAGACCGTTCCCCCGTGTGGTGGCGTCGTTCTTCGCGACTCGTGCTTTGTTAGCTCCAGTTGTGGTTGTGGTGACGTCGTTCCTCCGACTCGTGCTGTGCTACTTGTCGTGGTTCGTGAGTTTGTGACTCATAGTCGAGGTTTGACTCGTTCGAGGTGTACCCTGGAGTTGGCACAATTGTGACTGTGGTCGTGGCTTGTGGTGTGCCCGAGTGGTGGCACAGTTTCGGTTGTGGTTGGTGAGTGTTAACTCACCACAAATGTGGTTTAGTTTGCTATAGTGTGCCCTGTACGACACCGGTTCACTTGCGGTTTCCGTGCTGGTGCCTTGTGGTAATAGGTACCTGTACCCTGTGTGGGTAATGGTTTGTGGTGGTATGTCATATACCAGTCTTTGGTGTGTTGACGTGGAACTGTGTTTCGTGGAGGTCGTGTGGTGTGACCTTCCACTCAATGTGTTTTTACCTTCCTCGGGTAAACTACCGTATATGGTTTTCATGTGTGATGGATTGGCCTGCTGTAGCCGATCATGTCACTTGGTGTGTGTGGCTATTGTCATATTGTGGTTTGGGTATAAAGGGCCAGCTTTTGGTTAGCAGCTCTGTTACCCACGTACTTGAGATTTGTCTGTGAAGCTTATAAGCCTAGGCAGTGGTTGACTTGTGCGGCTTATAGCTTAAATGATTGATTGTGACTGTAATGTGCCTGTGAGGCTTACGGCCTAGGCATTTCAGTTGTTGAGCGGACTAGCTGTGGTTCCCTTTTCTTTATAAGGAATATGCATTGTTTATCAATTACTGTTTTAAGTGTTATTTAAATGTAAATGTTGTGAGCATGAAATGGTTTGGCTATTGGTGCTGCCAGTGAGACCCATGGGGTTGAGGTGTCCGTGGTTACGGTGTTTTTTTTGGGTAGCCCCTACTGAGCCAGTGACTTGTTGAGGCTCACTCCCCTACAGTTCTTGCAGGGCTTGTCGGTGTGTTTTGTTTGCAGCGGCGTTGTGTCAGACTTACCATCAGCAGTTGTGTAGTAGTTAGTGTTATGTGAGCTTGTGCTCCCTCGGGGTATGCCCCAGGTAGTTGTACTTTTATTGGACATGTATTAATGTAAAGGGACAGTTGTAAATGTTATATGCAGGTATGAGCACATGTACTTTCTGTGTCTTATACTGTTGTGGTTTGTCTTTTATATTCTTATGGACAGTTGTGTGAGCTATCCTTGCGAGACTTAGGTCCGTTCGCGGGAGGCGGATCTGGATATGGAGCCTTAATAGGCATAAATACCCCGGTCCGTCACAGTTGGTATCAGAGCAATGTCCAGTTAGAATATGAAAAGACATTGAAGTACAATGTCCCAATACATGGATAATGTCCACTGCTGGTAGTAAGTCTGGGTTTTTTGTGTTGATTAATATAGTATTTATCTGAGTTTTTGTTCTGAAAAATGTGTTTTTGAGTTGAGAATTTGGCAGCCGTTAGTAGTCGTTGAAAGTTGATGTGATTAGAGGTGGTATAATCTGTGTCAATTATACCAGGTGTTAGTTTGTGATAGAATGATTTGGTTGTTAAAGATTCGTAGTTAAAGAAATTGAGGAAATTAATAAGTTTGGATATGGAATTCAGTAAGTAAGTTACAATGAGATGCAGGGTTAGCAGAGATAGGTATATGGTAACGAGATGAGGAACAGCTCAGGGTGTGTCCGAAAATGATTAAAGGTGCAAAGTATAGTTGAGAACCTCAGCAAAGGTATTGTGGCATTAGAGATCTGAGTCAGATGATATCAAGGAACAGTGTGGATGAGAATGTGATTAGTGTTATGAAGAGTTTGGCATGATTAAGTAAAGTAGATCAGCTTTAAAAGATGGTACTGGTACATAGAAGCACATGTGATGATTAAGTGTACCTGAGATCAGAAATTTGAGAAAAGCGTTGTTATGAATAGTGATGGTAATATGAATTTTGATATGAGGATTTGTACAAATATGTATAAAAGGATCAGTGAATAAAGAAAGAGAGAAAAGAAGAATCAGTGTGCAAAGAGATTTTTCTAAGAATTGCATAAGAGAAATATTTAGTTGATGAATGACAGTTATGAGGAATGTTTCAGAGAGAGTTAGTAAAGATGGTTGTGCTAAAGATAAGAGCAGTGAAAGTTAGTACTATGAGCATTCGAGGAAAATCAAAATAAAGTTAAGTATGTTAGAATGAGTTCAAGGCAAATGAAATAGAATGGAAAGAAGTGCATTAATGGAGAAGCAGTTAATAAATATTGAGTTGAGAAAAATAGCAAGGCAGATTGTAATATTTATGTTATTTGAGAAAAGAGCATTTAATGGAATGAGGGAAGCAGACAGAGCAAGTTATTATATTAAAGAAATTGGTATTTAAATTGAGTTTTTGCTGTATTTTAAAGAAAGATGATTAAATACCAGAAAGATTTATAGTATGAATGGTACACAAGATTAGTCAGGCAGCAGAATGAATAAGAGAAGTATTTGTGTGAAAAGATGTTATGATAGAATGATTGGCAGTTTGGATAAAGAGAAATATGGATCAGAGAAAGGAAGAATTTAACAAATGATGAAGTGAATAAAATCAGATGAGTCAGAAAATGTCAGTTAGAGTTTGTATATCGGTGTAAAGAAATGATTTAATCGAATAGAAGTGAACTATTATTAAGATATTTCAGGGTTTAATGTGGAGCAAATTGATTAAGTAATATTTGGAAAGTTTATGCCCCAGAATTATGAGATTGGCCAGAGAATGTCAGTAAAGCAAGAAAGGTATATGAAGAGTAAAGCATGTTAATAGCAATTTGACAGGTCAGAAATTGCAGTAATTTCTTCAGTATGAATTAATGAATAAGATGATTTGAGAAGCAGTTAAAGTTAGAAATGAATTCAGTTAAAGCCAGATGGAAATAATTGAAAATAATAATGAGAACAGAAATTGTGGAATATTTTGCAAGTGTTCAGTGTGATCAGAGTAGCGCAACGGAAGCGGAAACAAGAAAGATATAATATCCAGAGATTGTTCAAGGTTTGCTGGGATAAGAAGAAAGTGTGAAGTTAAGCACAGTGGAATAAAGGAGCAGAGTTTATTATGGTTTTTAATCAGAGATGACTTAAAACGGTATGAGCAGAATAATATGAAAAGAGCAGGAAATTCAAAGATGGTGATTGGTTTTCTTTGAAGAGGTGACAGTTGCAAATGTAAATACAGATGGGGCAAAATAACAGCAAGCAATGATAAATAGAAAAAGAAAATGGCGGCATGAAAGAATATTATAGTATAAGATATTCGAGAAAGGTAAAGTGGTCCCGAAAGAAATGTTGTAAACACAGCTAGAAAAAAAAAGTGAAAGTAGGTTCAGTCCAAGGAGATAAAGCACCATTGGCAGGTAGAATCGTTCTACAATTGAAAAGTAAAGAAATGCAATGGAATGACAGAACAGAGTAATTGTGAAATGAATTGAAAGAAAAGAAAAGAACAAAGCAAGGATGGAAATGGTTAGATGAATTGAAAGGCTGATGCAGAGAAAGAGTATCCTTCGTTTCTGTATATGGTTTCATTTCTTTTAGGTGATAATCCAGTTGTTGTGATTTGTTTTATATGTCGAGGACGACATTTCTTTTTAGGCGATAATAATGTAACATCGCGCATTTTTCGGATCCCCGTGGATCCAAGTTTAGCGGGTTGGTGGCCAATGTGAGGCCCATTAGTGGTGTGGTTTCTTATTAGAACCTTACCGGGATTGGTTATGGGTCTGTGTTGGTGTTCAGTACGCTAGACATCAACAGTGGGTTGCATCCAGGTGGGTGACGTCGACTGTGTTGGCGGCCATGGGTTGCCGTTGACATGGTTTTAGCAGCGCCATCCCATCGTGTGGGCGTCTAATATGGTTCTAGTGTGTTCCATTATATGAACTTGGCGGCAATAGATGTGGACGCCTATATGTGGCGGTCTGGTTAACGGCCCAAGGGTTGACGTTAACCTGAGGTGGCTGTGTCTTAGGGCAACCCGAGTCCTCTTCCTTCTCCATTTTCTCTCCTTCTTCTCACCCACCTTCGCCCTAGTGCTGTTTCCCCTACTTCCGGCGGTTGACGGGAGTATGTGGGAAGGCTGTGGTGCACGTGGTAGCGGCGGAACAGATGGGAGACGACAGATTGGAGGGCGATGTTCGCGAGGGAAGCTCCTCGGGTTCTGCGCGAATCGACGTTCTATAGGAGTTTAATCGTGTTATTGAGTAGGACTGGACCCCTTGACTTCTCTTGTTGAATTGTTATACTCCGTTTTACAGATTACTTGTTAATTGTGTTTTGGGAAAAAGGGTTACCATGCCGGGAAATGGGGTGGTTTGATCGATCCAAGTATGGATCTTGCTTTTCTGGTTTAATTATGGTATATAGATGTAAGGGGAAGTGTTTCCTTGTTTTTCTATTGTATTTATGGCTAGATTGCCCGTGCAATCGGTCTAGGGCCATTTTGTGTGTTCTGGCGGGTTCTGCAGTGAAGATCTTGACGTCAACATCGGTTGACGCAGAATTCTTCGTTGGGAGATTAACGGCTAGTTATCTAGCCGTTGATTGTGGGTAAACGGCCAAGTTGTGGTCGCTTACTGGTGTTGACGGCAAGGGACATTGTCGTCTATATCCTTTGGACGGCAATCGATGTCGCCGCCAACCTGTGCATGTGCCACATCGTGTTTTTAATGGCATTCTTGTTATAAGTGTTGCGGTGTATTAACACTGTTGTGACGGAACGCCTCGGCCAAGCCCGTTAAACTGATAACGTACTTATCCGAGTCCGCCTCCCGCGAACGGGCCGAAGCCTCGCAAGGGATACCAAACCACAGTCCGTGTAAACACAAAGGAATACACCACATTATAAATATTTCCAATTTACATAGCCAATTTCCACAAAACTAAAAAGAAGTACAAGAGTCTGGGGCATACCCCGAGGTACAACTGAAGAAAATAAACAACTAACTACAGTACACTGCTGGAGCTGCTACTACACGCTGGAGGTCCGACCCTGCACCGCTACGACGCGGCTCTGAACTGGACGACGGTCGTGAAACGTCTCTCCTCGTCTCTCTCTCACCTGGGGGGTGGGGGAGCCTCGCTAGTCACTGGCTCAGTAAGGGAACTCCCCCAACACCGAGCAAAGCAAAACCACAGGTACGAAAGCAGTAAAACAATACCAACAATTTATAGAACAGCTAAACAGGATATTAAGCTATAAAAGTACTCATCGTCTGCCGTACGAAAAAACAACTTTAATAATTAAACGGCAAACTGTACAGGTGTACAAGATAAAGTGAGACAGCCAAACCGAGCCACGTGAACTGGTTCGCGACACCAGAAACTGACTCGGACAAGCTAACACAGGTCTACCTCTCAGTCTCGCAGCCACAGGACAAAGGTCCAGCTGCCGCTCCACGTGAAAAGGTCAAGCAATGTGGAGACCAACAAACACCACCACCTGCGGACCACACGGTCACAGGCCCATGCCTGGCACCTCTGGAGATCCTGGCCCGGAACTCTCTAGAGTGAGGCACTGGAAAAGGACTAGCTGGGGTCCAGTACGTCTACTGGTGTCCGTACCCCCAACTACGAGCGCGCTACAAGTGACTAAAGACAAACACAAGTGTCACTGTCCCACTGTCGTCTTTCCCTCAGCCGGACGTACAACTCAAGCAAAGGAGTGAGGGTGTCCAGGTCAGACGACACAGACCTCGACGGTACAACACAAGTATCGGGACAAAGCCCGAGCTAACAGCCTGGTCACAAAGAACCTGGGGCACCCAACTGGAGAGGTAACCACGGTAGCGTCGTACTACTCGCCACGTACACAAAACCACGTGCACGTCACACACACAAACCACGTGAAACGTCATGTAAACCACAAGTCACAACGGTCCACCACCGTGAACCCACTGAACTCGCGTGAACAACACGCAACCTCGAAGGTAAGTAACTAACTGCATATCTCATATGCTAAACACAGAAACCATGTGCACTCAGTGCACAAACAGGTGCAACGCACCAATATTATCAATAAATACCATAATAGCTATTTCTGTTCACAAACATGCTGCGGCAACATCGATTGCCGCTTATGGAAGTCGACGGCAAGGTATCTGGTCGTCTATATCCAGCTGATGAGACTGGCGTCAATCGACCTTGACGCCAAGCTCTTCAGCCTCCGAACCAGCAGAAACCCTAAACCGATTCTATAGGTTTTCCAAACCGTTAAAACAACGAAAAGACATACTGTAATGATCCTTCTAACATCCATGCACCATATTTAAACCAAAACACATGTTTTACTACCTAAATTCACCAAACCACCCATTACCCCGCATGGTGCAACTTAATCCGAAATGCATTAATCTATTGTTTCAGGTGGTTAGTCATATTTTAATGATCCTACGGAGCTAACAGGGTTCGTCCCCTACCTCAGAACGCGTTAAAACCTCCCGCAAACTCCCGGTTCACGCAGAACCCTCCGCGAGCCTCCACGCGAATTGCACCGCGCCACGACATTTCCTCGTGCAATTCAGCAACGCCACACGTCCCACGATCCTCCAAGCACCCTTCAGTACCTGTTGGAAGCTTTAGGAACACTGGGACGAGAAGCTGGGGCAAGAGGGAGAGAGAAGCAGGGTGGAAACCTGCTCTCGGGTGACCCTATAACCTGCAGAATTCTCAGGTTGGCGTCAACCCCACTGCCGCCAATAGGAACCGCCACCCTAAACGTCCACATCTTAAGCCGCCAAGTTCATGATGTTACGGCCACTTACCTGGACGCCACAGGTCAACGACCACCCCTGGCCGCCAACTCCAATTGAACTGCAGCAGGTTCTATTTCATTTTCAGAACCAAACCTGCACTTCACCTGCTCAAGTCACCATCCATACCATGCATTCCACACAACAACTCACAATGGCCTCACAACGGCCGCCACAACCACAACACACAGGATCCCCATGGATCCGAAAAGCACGCGACGTTACACCTGTGGTGCTCTTGGGGCACGGGGCTTTTGAGGTCAGTTTACCGGCTATGAAGTTGTGAAATATACAGGGTTTTTATGTCGTGCAAGTGGTTTGTATATGCATGGCACATCGTACGCTATCATGTTTATTATATATTAAGTATTGTGGTATTGTGGCGATGAGGTTCACGTCTGAACTAGCCTCGATCTTCTAGAATCTTTTATAGATTATCCTGGATGGATAATTAGTAAAGTGTAAGTATGATTATTATGTAAGTATTGTGGTCAGTGTTTAATGTGACCTCTACTGTCACAAGATGATCAATGATAGGCCAAGTATGATGGCTATCGTGGTTTATATGTGTTTGTGTGAATTAGCTTGGAGGTCACCGTGTGACCAATGACAAACTGCGGTGTTATCTTTAATATGGTTAGTGTATGTAGTTGTGCAAGTTAGCTTGTGAGTCACAGGGTGACTAGGACAAGCTATCCTTAATGGTAATTTGTGTATCGTGAACGATAATAGAAAGTGTTTATGTATATCGTGGTTTGAGCTGGCGAGTGTGGTGGTCTGGCGCCTATTCCGGAATGCCTCTCTAGTCGGGTACCCCAGGTTCTCTGTGAGCCAGGCACGTGTACTTGTTGTGCTCGCGGTTTTGTCCCGGTACGTGTGTTGTACCGTCGAGGTCTGTGTCGTCTGTCCTGGACACCCTCACTCCTTTGTTTGAGTTGTACGTCCGGCTGAGGGAAAGACGACAGTAGGACAGTGACTTCTGTATTGTCTTTTAGTCACTTGTAGCGCACTCGTAGTTGGGGGGTACGGACACCAGTAGTCGACACTGGTCCCCAGCTAGTCCTGTTTTCCAGTGCCTCACTTTAGGGTGTTCCGGCCAGAGACCCTAGAGGTGCCAGGCATAGACCTGCAGCTGTGTGTCTGCAGGTGTGGTGTTGGTTGGTCTCCACAGTTGTTTGACTTGTTCTTGTGGAGCGGCAGTTGGACCTTTCGTCCGTGACTGCGAGGCTGAGAGGTTGTTCTTGTGTTGTGTTGTCCGGGTTGGATACTGGCCTGATCAGCCAGTAGACCGTTCCCGTGTGGTGGCGTCGTTCTTCGCGACTCGTGCTTTGTTAGCTCCAGTTGTGGTTGTGGTGACGTCGTTCCTTTCCGACTCGTGCTGTGCTACTTGTCGTGGTTCGTGAGTTTGTGACTCATAGTCGAGGTTTGACTCGTTCGAGGTGTGCCTTGGAGTTGGCACAATTGTGACTGTGGTCGTGGCTTGTGGTGTGCCCGAGTGGTGGCACAGTTTCGGTTGTGGGTTGGTGAGTGTTAACTCACCACAAATGTGGTTTAGTTTGCTATAGTGTCCATGTTATGGCACTGGTTCACTTGCGGTTTCCGTGCTGGTTGCCTTGTGGTAATAGGTACCTGTACCCTGTGTGGGTAATGGTTTGTGGTAGTATGTCATATACCAGTCTTTCTGGTGTTGACGTGGAACTGTGTTCGTGGAGGTAGTGTGGTGTGACCTTCACTCAATGTGTTTTTACCTTCCTCGGGTAAACTACCGTATATGGTTTTCATGTGTGATGGATTGGCCTGCTGTAGCCGATCATGTCACTTGGTGTGTGTGGCTATTGTCATATTGTGGTTTGGGTATAAAGGGCCAACTTTTGGTTAGCAGCGTTACCCACGTACTTGAGATTTGCCTGTGAAGCTTATAAGCCTAGGCAGTGGTGACTTGTGCGGCTTATAGCTTAAATGATTGATTGTGACTGTAATGTGCCTGTGAGGCTTACGGCCTAGGCATTTCAGTTGTGAGCGGACTAGCCTGTGGTTCCCTTTTTCTTTATAAGGAATATGCATTTGTTTATCAATTACTGTTTAAAGTGTTATTTAAATGTAAATTTGTGAGCATGAAATGGTTTGGCTATTGTGCTGCCAGTGAGAACCCATTGGGGTTTGAGGTGTCTGTGGTTACGGTTGTTGTTTGGGTAGCCCCTACTGAGCCAGTGACGTGTTGAGGCTCACTCCCCTACAATTCTTGCAGGGCTTGCCGTGTGTTTTGTTTGCAGCGGCGTTGTGTCAGACTTGTACCACCAGCAGTTGTGTAGTAGTTAGTGTTATGTGAGCTTGTGCTCCCTCGGGTATGCCCCAGGTAGTTGTACTTTTTATTTGACATGTATTAATGTAAAGGGACAGTTGTAAATTGTTATATGTAGGGATGAGCACATGTACTTTCTTGTGTCTTATACTGTTGTGGTTTGTCTTTTATTCTTACTGGACAGTTGTGTGAGCTATCCCTTGCGAGACTTCGGTCCGTTCGCAGGAGGCGGATGGATATGGAGCCTTAAGGGCATAAATACCCCGGTCCGTCACATCGTCCTTCTGCAGTTTGGATGTGAACAGGGTCAGGATGGTGGAGTGGTCGCGTGGGGGGGCAGAGTTGTTAGTGGTTGTTTGCAATGACATGCCACGTGGGGAGCAGAGTTGCATGTAACATATGTTGATGTGTGTAGCTATTGCACCATGGGTGTCGACAATAAATATATTTTTATGTCTCATATTAATGCACAACAATTCTCTATTGTTAGCAGCATTAAATTGTAACGACCCAAGAATCCGATACCCGGAAAACCCTCCAAGTACCCGACCCTTGGACCGCCACCCACGGATCCGAAGACCGGAAGGTTAGAAATATGTCTAGTGAGATATACAACAAGTTACAATGGCTAAACAATTAAAGAAATACAACAGCGGAATAAAAATACACACAAAGTCCCAGATAATAATTCAAGTGCAAATAAAGAAAGTACTAACCACAACTAACGCTGCAGACCACAAGCGACGCGACGCAGACCGTCCAAACCGAACATCGGCTCCCTCGAGCACAAACCTGGAAGGAAGTAAGGGGGGGAGCTTCGCGAACGAAGCCATTAGGGAACCCAACCCCTCACCGGTTCGACAGCGGAAACAAGAACAACACAACTAAACTAGACAGGAAGAACAGTGCTACTAAAGTAAACAAGCTAACTACACCAAGCGGAAGGGCGGCAGTAACTCAAGCAACAAGTCTACTAACTAAGCAGGAGATATAATAAAAATAATACACAACTGAGCAAGTACTGAAATAAATAAACGGAAAGTACATAGGTCCACAAGTATCGCCAACACGGCACAACATCACACAGCCTCACCTCGGTAAACGTGCTCCGAGCACGCCACACAAACTGCACAAGCGGACGGTAAAACCCTCGTGGACAAGACACACTAGCCACAACCCAGCCTCTACTAGTCATGGTCATTTGCGCCCACGGCGTCTTACCACTCGACCACGAGCAGGTCTCCCTCCCGTCGGAGTGGTAAGACGCGGTGGGCGCAACTGACCACTGACTAGTAGAGGCTGGGTTGTGGCTAGTGTCTTGTCCAGACGAGGGTTTTACCGTCCGCTTGTGCAGTTGTGTGGCGTGCTCGGAGCACGTTTACCGAGGTTGAGGCTGTGTGATGTTGTGCCGTGTTGGCGATACTTGTGGACCTGTGTACTTTCCGTTTATTATTTCAGTACTTGCTCAGTTGTGTTATTATTTTATTATATCTCCTGCTTAGTTAGTAGACTTGTTGCTTGAGTTACTGCCGCCCTTCCGCTTGGTGTAGTTAGCTTGTTTACTTTAGTAGCACTGTTCTTCCTGTCTAGTTTAGTTGTGTTGTTCTTGTTTCCGCTGTCGAACCGGTGAGGGGTTGGGTTCCCTACTGGGCTTCGTTCGCGAAGCTCATCCCCCCCTTACTTCCTTCCAGGTTTGTGCTCGAGGGAGCCGATGTTCGTGTTTGGACGGTCTGCGTCGCGTCGCTTGTGGTCTGCAGCGTTAGTTGTGGTTAGTACTTTCTTTATTTGCACTTGAATTATTATCTGGGACTTTGTGTGTATTTTTATTCCGCTGTTGTATTTCTTTAATTGTTTAGCCATTGTAACTTGTTGTATATCTCACTAGACATATTTCTAACCCTTCCGGGTCTTCAGATCCGTGGGTGGCGGTCCAAGGGTCGGGTACTTGGAGGGTTCCAGGTATCGGATTCTTGGGTCGTTACAGTTGGTATCAGAGAAAATATCTTCTGAGATTTACAATGGGTAATGGCTATGGCTATCCCAGAAAATAGTTCAAGTGCATTGCTGGCACCGTTCTTGGTGTGTTAGTGTTAGGCTTGTGCCTTGATCATGTTTTGCAGGTAGGTTGTGGTTCAACAAGATTCTAGTGGGGGTCGTAGAAGGGTTGCTGTCGTTGCAGTGTTGCGTGCATGGTGCGTGATCGCTAGTTGGTTCGTGCCGTTGGTGTTGTTGATGATGGAGTTGCTGGTGGAGGTCTTTCTTGTGAGGAGGACTGTTGCAGAGAGGTCCGGTGCGGTGCTCCTGGTCATCGTTGGCTGCGCTTTCGGCTGCATGTGTTCTGTGGTGGTTGAGAGAGTCTGTTTGTGGTGTGGCTTCCACTGGTGCAGATTTGTTGTCTGCGGGTCCAGTGGAAGGTGCTCTTATTTTTCCTACTTATGTTTGCTCTTGGCTTTGTTGTGCTTTGGTTGATTGGGCATGTTGCCTCACCTGTTAGGTGAGTTGTGGGTGCCCTGTGTTCTGCTAGGTTGGCATTGCTGCTCGGACTTAGCAGTTGCTCTGTGTGTGCTTGTGATGTTGCTGGTTGCGTGTTATGTCACTTGTTGTGTTTGCTTGGTGGCCTTGTGCTAATTGGTTGTGAGTTCTGGTGAGGTGTTCCCAAAGCTCTTCCTTGCTTGTTCTGGTGGTGGTTTCTCCCAGAACTTCTTCGTGCTCGTTTCTGTTTTGTTGCCCTCGGGGTTGAGGTGCGTTGTTGGTTGGCCTTGTGTTCTAGTGAGGTCTCCCAGAACTGTTTGTTGTTGTCTTGGTGAGGGTTTCCCCCAGGACTGCTCCGTGCTTGTTTCTAGTTGTTGTCGTGCTGCCTCAAGGTTGAGTGTGCTGTTGGTTGGCTGGTGCGTTCTGGTGGGCTCTCCCAGAACGGTGTCTTGGTCGTTCTGGTGGAGGTTCTCCCAGAACTGTCTTGTATTGTTTATGCTTGTTGTTGTGCTCTCTTTGAAGATCTGTGTGGATCGGTTGTTTGGGTTGTTTGTTCTGGTGGAGCTCTGCTTGGACGACTCTCTGTCGTTCTTGGTAGAGGTCCTTTCTAGGACTGCCTAGTGTTTGATTTGCTTGTTGCTGCTCTCTCTGTAGAGATGAGCTGTCATTGTTTCCAGTTGGACTGTTTGTGTTACAGTCTATCTGAGCATTGTCGGTCAAGGTGTGGTACCTTTGACCGTGTGTCTGGTTGTTGTGTTGGCCAGGTGCCTTGTTGTTTGTTTCCAATTTCTTGGCTGCGTTGGTGGGACTGCGTGTGTCCCGTGGCTCGGATGGTTCTGTTTCGTTTTCCTGTGCCCAACTCTCTCCCGCAGTTGGTGATGTGGTGTGTGTGCCGTGGCCATGTGGTTGGCAGTACTTCTTGTGGAGGTGTTGGTTTTGTGTTTCGATCCCCTCTCTTGCGTGTGGAAGAGGCCTATTGTGCATTTTCAACCTCTGTTTTTGTGGGTTGCTCGGGGTGGTGTTGCTTCGCTTTTGTGCCTTGGTGTTGTGGTGCATTCGGTTGTGGCCTTCTTGGTGAAGGTCTTTTCCCTCGAGTTGTTTTAGGGTTGAGCGGGTCGCTCCCCTCATGTTGTTGTTTCCGCTTAGCGCTGTAGGTTTGTGAACCTACTGGTCTGCTGCGTTTTGTTGTGAGGGCTTGTGTGTTGCCTGACTGGTCGACGTGGGACAGCGTGTTTCCACGTGATCAGCTCTGGGTAGCCCCGATTCTCTCGCCTAGCTTGCTCGTATTGGGGTCATGTTCGCAGGTGCTCTGCTTTGTGCCTCTTGCTGCTCTTGAAGGCTTTTGTCGCCTTTCAGTGTGTGGCCCTCACTACTGGTTGTGGTAGGGCCGATGCCTTGTGTGGTGCGCTTCTAAAGAGCCGACATGTTGTTGTGCTCTTCGAAGCTCATGAGTTTCCGTGCTTTTTCTCTTCTTGGTGGTTCTCTAGTAGGGAGCCCCTTTGGTTAGCCCCGTGCCGTTTTGGAGCCGCTGGTGCAACCATGTGCTCTACACCTGGGGTTCTGGTGCTTGTGGTTGCGCCGTGTGCTTGTGCCCGTGTGTGATGACCTTGAGTTGTGCGTTGTTTTGCGATTTGTGAGGTGCTCGAGGCGTTGAGTTGTTCCGCCTCTGGGGCACGAGTGGTGGCCTGTCCCTTGTGGTCGTACCTTACCACAGTGTGGTAGCTACCTTGTTGTTTTGTAGCCCTAGTGGTGGTGCGCCTGATTTTGGTTGTGGCCCGCGTATGGTGTTCCCTCGCTGTACGTGTTGGGTTGTGCTACCTTGTGTTGGTTTGAGTTCTACTCGGGTCAGTGTGCCATTTTGGCTCCTGTGTTTTCCCCATTTTTTTTGGTGGTTGAGTGTTTTTCTGCGGTTGGTTTTGTGGCACTCGCTCTTGGCATTGCACATTTCGTGGTGGGTGCATTGCCAACCATTGTGTGTTCGATCGAGTTTCGGGTGGAGAGCCCGGAAGCCGATGGCGGGACTCCTGTCTATGTCTGTGGTGGCAGTGAGGCCTATCGGCTTACTGGTGCTTGACCGCGCGAGTCGCTGACGTCTTGGGTTGCTTGGTTCTGACCAAACCTTAGACGTCTTTTCGACCTTTGTCGTTGTGTGTGTTGTGCTTGTGGAGCGTGTTCTGCTTCTGGTTTTCCTGTAACTCCACATTCGTTTGGTGTCCTTGTCGGACCACGAGGAAGGTCTAGGTGAGACCGAGTGGTGTTGTGGATGTCGTTCCACGTGTTGAGAAGTTTTCCACGTCTCTGTTCCGCTTAGACTCTGGTTTTCCTTTACGAGACATCCATTTGGCTGTGTGGCCGATACTAGCTGTCGCTAGCTGCGTGAGGCCATTCCTCTGAGCCATGTGGTTGACTCGTAGGTCTTCTTCCGAGTTGCCACCAGTCACTGTGGTTTCTGTCGGGTTCGGCTGGTGGCAGAGTGGGTTGCTGACCGGATTGATTTTAGTAGCAAGGTCTGTTGAGGACTTCAGCCACGTGGTGGTCGGCTAATGGTTCCGTTCGTCTTCGGTTGGTTGGTGTGTGCCACGCTTGTGGAGTTGTCGGCATTCGATTAAGTGCTCCATCCCCGTTTGGGGTGTGCTGCGTGGGCTGTCGGTTGCCTGGTTGAGCACTCCACGCGTGGCTGTGTCGCTGTTGTGGCCACCAGGAAGTCGTGGTGAGACTTAGTGGCCTTTTTCACGCTGGTTGTTTGTTCTCGTGTTTATTTTCGAAGGTTGTCAAACCAATTCGAGTGAGTTGTTCCTACCCTTGCTTTACTTCCGTGCTTCGGCTTTGTTTTTGTAATTTCGAGGGCGAAATTGTTTTAAGTGGGGTAGGATGTGAGGACTGGGAGGGGAGAGGGAGTGGTCCCCCCTTTCCCCATGCACACAGTGTGCAGGGCGCTCCGGAAAAGGCTGTTTGGCCTATTTCCGGAGTGGCCAACCCCCCCTCTCGTTCTCTTCTTCTTCCCCCCAACCGCTGCACTCTTCCCCTCTACTCCCTCTCTCTCTGCCTCCGCTTCTCTCTCTCTCCCTGTGTGCCTGTTGCCATCGTCCCCGGGGGCCATGGAGAAGCCAGTCGCCGAGGCCGCGCCGCCGCCGCCTTGGGCTTGTGGAGGAACTGCCGCCGTCGCCTGCCTCGTCGTGCTGCTGTGCCGTTCGCCGCCGAGAAACCGCGCACGGAGGACGCCGTGCGCGGAGATGCTGTCGCCGCCGCCTGAGGAGAGCGCCGCCGTCGACGTGCGTGACGCCGGCGGGTCCTACTGCCGAGGTAGGGACCCTCCTCCCTCTCCGGCGTCGGCCGGACCTTCCCCTCCCCCGTGCGCTGCCGTGACCCCCCCGCCTCTCTCTCTCCCTGCTCCCGTTTTCTCTCTCTCTCCCTTTCTCTCTCTCTTCTGTTTGCTACTCCGACCGGGGTCCTTCCGGCGAGGGGAGGGCCGCCGGCGCCGTCACGCCGTCCGGCGACCAGCCCCCTTGCCGCCGGCGCCGGCGCCGGCCGGCCTCCCCCCCTCCTCTTTCCCCCTCACCTCCCTGCGTTGCAGAGGAGCTGACGGGAGGAAGAAGGAGGCGGCGCAGTGCGCCCAGATCCGGCTGGGATCTGGGCGGCGCACTGCGCCCGCGCCCCTGGCGCACTGCGCCGGGCGCTGCCCTGGGGCTCCCCTGCGGCACATTGTGCCGGCAGACCCGTTTGTGGGCCGTTTGAGCTCCGTTTCGCGCCGTTTTCGCGCCGGTTTTCGTGTGTCGTCGCTCCAGCCGTGCCGGTGGGCCGACCCGGGGTTGGTGGCTGTCTTCCGAGCCACGTGGTGGTCGGGCCCACCCGGGTCGGCTCCGACCGGGCCGGTAGTGCCTGTTGACCGGTCAACCGGGGACAGTCGTGCAGTGTTTTCGGCACCCGTCGGGGGTGTTCTGAGGGTTGACCGACTGTCTCGGGTAGTAATATATTTATATTTGAGTTGTCATACCGTGTTCCTCGGTTTCTAGGCCCCGCCCGAGTCGGCTCCGACTGGGCCGTTGGGGCCGTTTGACCTTTTGACCCGGACAGTTGCGCTGGGGTTTCCGGCACCCGTGGGGTGAGTTCCGAGGGCCGGCCGACTGTCTGGGGTGGTAATATTAGCTTCTCGTGGTTGACCGTCAATCAGGTACTTTAGCGGATCTGTTTCGGCATCGAGTTTCCGTTCCGTGCTCGTGACGCTTGTGCTGACTCCCTAGCACTGCGCCTTACTAGTCTTCGCCCAGTGCTGTGGCACTTGAGGGCTTTTCCCAGCGCACGGTGCGCGTTTGGGTTGTTACCGTTCCCCGGGACCCCCGTCCTCGTGGGCTCGTTGAGGGTGGTCTCCGAGCCACGAGTGCGTCCGTCGAGCGTTTCTCCGGACGGAGGGGAAAACGGTGTTGGACAGCGGCGTTGAGTCGTTTGTTGAGCTCACTTAGTTGGTCCGGGTCCCGCGGAGTTTGGAGTGTCGCGGTGCGGGCCAGCTAGTCCGTTCTCACTGCCTCGCCTTACACGATTCCGGAGCCGTGTCGGGAGGACAGGCGTGGGACCATAGTCCGGCCAGACTACGGCTTGTGGTTGTGTTTGTCCACGCGTCTCACTCCGACGGGAGGGGAGACCTGGACTCGTGGTCGAGTGGTAAGACGCCGGTGGGCGCAACTGACCACTGACTAGTAGAGGCTGGGTTGTGGCTAGTGTGTCTTGTCCAGACGAGGGTTTTACCGTCCGCTTGTGCAGTTGTGTGGCGTGCTCGGAGCACGTTTACCGAGGTTGAGGCTGTGTGCTGTTGTGCCGTGTTGGCGATACTTGTGGACCCGTGTACTTTTCGTTTATTTATTTCAGTACTTGCTCAGTTGTGTTATTATTTTATTATATCTCCTGCTTAGTTAGTAGACTTGTTGCTTGAGTTACTGCCGCCCTTCCGCTTGGTGTAGTTAGCTTGTTTACTTTAGTAGCACTGTTCTTTCTGTCTAGTTTAGTTGTGTTGTTCTTGTTTCCGCTGTCGAACCGGTGAGGGGTTGGGTTCCCTACTGGGCTTCGTTCGCGAAGCTCATCCCCCCCTTACTTCCTTCCAGGTTTGTGCTCGAGGGAGCCGATGTTCGTGTTTGGACGGTCTGCGTCGCGTCGCTTGTGGTCTGCAGCGTTAGTTGTGGTTAGTACTTTCTTTATTTGCACTTGAATTATTATCTGGGACTTTGTGTGTATTTTTATTCCGCTGTTGTATTTCTTTAATTGTTTAGCCATTGTAACTTGTTGTATATCTCACTAGACATATTTCTAACCCTTCCGGGTCTTCGGATCCGTGGGTGGCGGTCCAAGGTCGGGTACTTGGAGGGTTCCGGGTATCGGATTCTTGGGTCGTTACATAAATTCTTTTTTTTTGCGCAAAACTTATCTGTTATTAGCAGCACCAAGAAAAGCAGCACAAAAAATCTAAAATAGAGCCATCAAAACATTCAAAAAACATGGTCATGGCCGTTCGGGCAAGCACATCAAAACATCTAAAAGAAGCACAAAAATAAAAGCAGGGCATTTCAAATTTTTTGCCCTCCAAATCTGTCCAAACTAACGGTTCTTCTCACTTTGGACCAGAAATTGAGATTTTTAACATTGCTGGACTTAAAAAAATTGACTGGTCGATAGACTAAAAATTAAATAGAGCCCTTATATTTGGACGGGTGTTGATTATACCAATAAAAAAACAAAAAAGGTAAAAAAGAAATAAAAAAAAGAAGAAAGGGGGAAATATGCAAAAGTCTAAGTTCAAATGACCAGGACGATACATGACTCAGATAATGCAAATGACCGGGACGGGATCTCTCCCCATTCCCTATAAAATGAAGGGGGCGACCAAGGCTCAAGGGTGGGTTTTTAAACTGTGAAAAGGGAAGCAAGGTTTCATCACTACATGTGCAATTATATGTTATGTAACGTTTATTCTATGCTCTTTATTAATTAAATTCTTAACCAAATCAATTAATTGTTTGATAAAGTTTAACAAATTATTTCATAATCATTTGGGAGAATTAATTATACGTCCCTGGGAGGGGCGAGCCATTATTTCCCGATCCCTGTCAGGTTTCCCCTGGACGCCCGGTCCCTGCTTTATGCGGGACTTATTTTCCAGTCCCTGGGCGCTTAACGGACGTTATCCTCCTGTGTCCATTACCCATTCTACCCCCAGCCCACCCACCCGTGACCTGTTCGACTTTAATGCCTTTCGAAGGAGGCAATGGCGGAAACCTTCTCGCCGCGGCATTGCAGACCCCGTGCTTGTCCGCTGCGAAGAGGAGACCTGCTGTTTGGGAGCGCTGCGAAGAGGACACCAGGGTTGCCGTTTGGGTGCGCTGCGAAGAGGACACCAGGGTTGCCGTTTGGGTGCGCTGCGAAGAGGAGCGCAGAGATTCTCACTGATTCTCACTTCCTTCCTTCTATCCCCCGTGTAGGTGAGTTTTTCTTGTCGTTCCGATGCATATTGGTTCCACCGATCCCCTTTGACCTCTGTATATCCACATCCCTTAGTCGCCAGATCTTTTTCTTCCCAAGAATGTTTCATCCATTTCCGTTCTTGGTTTAAAAATAGTTACATACATTAACTTTTTAATTATGTCATTACCAACTGTTTTTTTGTACATAAGTGTCTAACTATTTGTATTTCTAATTCTTGAACAAGTTGTCGAGTACTTACATATCTTAACTGTGTAACTCTGTAACAACTTTGTAAGTAACTGTGTAACTGTGTAACTGATGAAGACTTACATATATTAACTGTCTAATTATGTGATTACCAAATGTTTTTGGTATGTAAGTGTCTACCTATTTATATTTCAAAGTATTTACCATGTTCTCAAGTACTTACATATCTTAACTGTCTAACTCTGTAACAACTTTGCAAGCAACTGTGTAACTGTGTAACTGATGAAGAATTACATATATTAACTGTGTAATTATGTGATTACCAAATGTTTTTGGTATGTAAGTGTCTACCTATTTATATTTCAATGTTCTCAAGTACTTACATATCTTAACTGTCTAACTCTGTAACAACTTTGTAAGCAACTGTGTAACTGTGTAACTGATGAAGAATTACATATATTAACTGTGTAATTATGTGATTACCAAATGTTTTTTTGTACGCAAGTGTCTACCTATTTATATTCTACCTATTTGCAATCCCTGTCTATGAACTTGTATTTGTACTGCACAAGAATGTGATCATTATACACATGAAAATTGCAGGGTATAGAGAAAGTACCACTTTGGCGATGGCATCTGCTGGTTCTTGCTCGACGACAATACCATCTTTGCGATGTCCATGTGGATATGGGTGGTGTGATATATTTACAAGTCACACTACTAACAATCCGAATCGCAAATATTATAAGTGCAAGGTGTGTATATGGTGTGGAGTTCGTGGCAGTCATTATTTCTTTGTAATGCTTAGTATAGGTGAGAGGTCTGACATTGTTGAAGTAACATCTTGAATTTTCTTTGTTGTGTAGAAAGGATCATGCAAGTTCTTTATGTGGTGTGATGAATTTTTGGCTCTTGGTCGATCATCCGGTGCAAAGTGTGAATGTGATGAGGTGATGCAGAAACTAGTTGAAGAGAATGAAATTTTAAGAAAGCGAGTACAAGAACTTCAACTTCAGCTAGAGAGGAAGACTAGGATCACTGCAAGCCTTGGTCGAGTAATCTCCACGTTGACAACAGAGGAGGATGATAATTAAAGGACTTTTATGCTTGTTGTATGTCACATGTCAGTTAACAAATGAATGTAAATTCACAATGTTGTATTAGTGAAGGCAAAGATATGTGTACTCTCTAGAATGGGTTCCATTTTGTTTACTTTTAGAATATTGTATACATTGAGAATGTCATATTGTGTTACGCAAAACACATATGTACTGACCCACATTTCTGTATGAGAAAGATCATGTGGTTACTGGGTAATGTTGTTTAGTTGAATAAATATAACAGGATCCATAAATGCTTGTAACTCACTACTATAATCACAGTTGTACGCATGCAAATCCACCAAAAAAATTTACTGTTAGTACTTATGAGAGTAATTGTGTAACTATGGAAGTATTTTAAGCGTATGTAATTACCTATTATCTTCCTCCATACGTATTTTAGTACTTATTATTGTAAGTGTTTAACAACTTTCCAACTACTTACATATAGTTAATTGTAACTGTGTAAGAAGTTATGAAGTAGTTACCGACAGTTAACTCTGTAACTGTGTAACAACTTATGAAGTACTTACACACTTAACTGCGTAATTGTGCAAAGTATTTAATTACGTATTAAGTAGTTACATAGTTAACTGTGTAAGTATATAATTACTTACTTCCTTTGTACATAAGTACATAAGTATTGTAATAGTAACATTTTTCCAACTCTCCAAATAGTTACACAGTTAAGTATGTAACTGTGTAACTATGTAATGCAGAGGAAAAGCAACTTCGGCTCATATTCTCAGTGGTTGTCGACAGACGACGTCTGGCTGTCGACAACCGGAAACCGTTTCACTTGAAAACTTGTACCGGTTCAGTTTCAGACCGTTTTTTCTTGTGTCGTTTCACGCAAGGGGTTATAAATAACCCTAAATGTCGTCAACCACGTCCCCTGAACACCTCATTTTCCCGTATGTTGCGAATCCCGAGGTTTGTAACACAAATCCCACCGTTTTCTGTTCAGAGCGCCATCTCCACTCACTTTCTCTCCTGCTATCCTTCTAGTATCTTCTCCATTCCTCCATTTGCGCCATCTCCACTCACTTTCTCTCCTGCTATCCTTCTAGTATCTTCTCCATTCCTCCATTTGCGCCATATCACCATGTCAACGAGGCGGAAGATGGTTTCTGCTCGTCAAAGAAAACCGTCAGAAGAGGCAGGCGACACTTCTAGGGCTACTGCAGAGCGGCGGAGCAAACATACGGCAGACCGCACCCCAGAGGTACATGTACCGGAGAACCTGGATCTCTGTAGGGTTGCTGGTGTTTTCAAGAAAATAATGCAGCCACGATATGTGAATTTCGCCTCCCTTGAAGATATGTTTGAGGGCTTGGAAGACCTGTTCCAAAAGCAACACTGGGTTCGCCTTGTGAAATGGCAGAAGGAGTACTCACCAACTGCTGTTACTGAGTTCTTCAACAACTTGGGTATGTCAAAAGAACAAAACTTGTACACTACAGTGAAAGGCATCACCTTTCAAGTTACCCCCAATCTTTTCAGCCGTGCCCTTCAAATACCCAACAATGGGGCTAGCATTCTTGACACACAATTGCATCCTACTGACTACTATACTCTTATCACTCAGGAACCCTATGACTCCAAAAAAGCCATTGCCAAATTGAATGCCAACACCTTTCCGCCCCTTCATCGGATGATTCATCATATGTTCACTACCCTCATTGTTCCAAAAGATGGTAGTAGAGAACTTGTAACTGAAGTTCACAAAAATCTGTTCTACTTTTTTCTTAATGGCCTACAAATCAACTTGCCACAGCTCATGTTTGACCTCATCATGCATTGTTACAAGGATCCAAAACGCTCAATGCCTTACGCCTGTCCCATCACATCCGTCATATGTTATGTTGGCATTCCCCTTAGAGCAGGTGACACTGTTTCCCTTAAACCAAGATGTGCATATAATCTCGCAACAGCTAAAAGGATGGGGTACAAGATGGTTGAAGGCAGAGTGACAAGGACCCTTAAAGGGCAAGAAGCAGCTGAGGAAGACGAAGATTCCGAAGAAGAAGACAGCAGTGAGGAAGAAGAAGAATCAGAAGAAAATATGGACATTTCAGGAGGCAATGAGGATGTACCATATATTCCAAGTGAACCAGATATTCAGAGTGCATCTCAAGTTCCATTGTCTCAAGATATGAAAGACTTCATCTCTGAACAACTGCTTCAATGTCAAACAAGAATCACACAGCATATAAATACTCAATTTGGTGAGTTGAACCAGCATTTGGATCAGTTGAAGCAACACGTGGACACTAGAATGGATGCCATTGAACAGAGTCATGGTCATCTTCAAAGGCATCTGGATGGCATGGATTATGGTCTAATGCACCTTCGGGATGATTTTCAACATCTTCAAAATTTTTACAATCCTCCCTACCCTACAGATGACAATTTTTCCAACTTGACATCTCATGTTGCTCAGGGTCCCTATCGTCCCACTCCTCCGAGGGATGACAATCCGTAGACATTACATGTATACGGAGAATTTTCTTTTTGAAAGGAACAAATGTTCAGTAGAAATATGAAGTGGTCATCTTTTGAATTATCTGTGTATGATGTATGGCATCACAGCCACATGTAATGAATGATCAATATTTTGAATGAAATTAACTTTTGTTTCCTTCATGACTTATTGTACTTTCCATCCTGTTGAATGTTAATCACAAATATGTACATATGCCCAAATTTTGGAATGAAATGAGCAGTTGTTGTCGACAACCAAGGATATAGCTGTCGACAACCAGTGATCTCCATCAGACAACAAGGTTCTGGCAAAACAAAAGAAAATCAGTAGTTGTCGACACCAAGGGTACAGCTGTCGACAACCAAGGATCTCTTTGTAATTGGCGGCTTCACTTGAATTATCTGTGTATGATGTATGGCATCACAGTCACATGTAATGAATGATCAATATTTTGAATGAAATTAACTTTTGTTTCCTTCATGACTTATTGTACTTTCCATCCTGTTGAATGTTAATCACAAATATGTACATATGCTCAAACTTTTGAATGAAATGAGCAGTTCCTGTCGACAACCAAGGATATAGCTGTCGACAACCAGTGATCTCCATCAGACAACAAGGTTCTGGCAAAACAAAAGAAAATCAGTAGTTGTCGACACCAAGGGTACAGCTGTCGACAACCAAGGATCTCTTTGTAATTGGCGGCTTCACTTGAATTATCTGTGTATGATGTATGGCATCACAGTCACATGTAATGAATGATCAATATTTTGAATGAAATTAACTTTTGTTTCCTTCATGACTTATTGTACTTTCCATCCTGTTGAATGTTAATCACAAATATGTACATATGCTCAAACTTTTGAATGAAATGAGCAGTTCCTGTCGACAACCAAGGATATAGCTGTCGACAACCAGTAATCTCCATGATACAAAAAGGTTCTGGCAAAACCAAAAGAAGCAGTACTTGTCGACACCAAAGATGTATCTGTCGACAACCCAATAAAACACTATTCAGAAAGTTATCTGTGAGCTCATTTACAAGAAGTATGTACATTTAGATTCATGTATTGCATTTACAAAGATATCTGTGACCTCATTTACAAGAGGGTGAACATCCAGTTCAATTGCCTTACAAAAAATGACGAAGTTAAAATTGTCATAGACGACACAAACATCATTAAATGTCTTCCTGTATCATTGGGTTTCTACAGGTCCTTCTGTTATGGCCTTCTTGCTTGCATCTTGAGCAAATGTATATGTGTTCCGCTTCACCTCTTGATGGTATTCGTTTCTTCCTCGGCCGTCCGGGCAATCTCTTTGTAATCGGCGGCTTCACTTGAATATCATTGATGTTCATACATGGCATGTCATTGTTATTTACGGGGTTAACTGTTGTTGCATAGGCCGCCCTATAAGTGTTGGTTGTATAGAATGGAGACACATGATCATATAAAGCTTTATGAGTACATGCTATAGCTGCACATGCATGTTCACATGGGATCTTGAGAAGTTGCCACTTATGGCAAGAACATGTCCATTCTGGGATGTTGACAACATATGTTTTGTTGCCATTCACCACCTCAAACAGTCGGCCATCGGAAGGAATGACAGAGTTTTGCCTTGCATTGGACATTATCTTGGCCAAGACTTTCTCAATATTAGGACATAGGGTGGTCTCCCAATTTGCAGCTTCTATTCTTCTCCTCCCTCCCATTTCCATAATTTGACGGCGTATAGTCTCCACCATTTGAAGAATGGGAAGGCCACGTGCCGGTTTGATCCAAGCATTAAAGGACTCTGCTAGATTGGAGTACATTTGGCCATACCTGAAAACAGTTAGACAAGTACGTCAAAAGTTATAGGAACAAGTGAAAATTTGTAGTTACATACTATCAAAGTGACACATGTACCTTTCTCCAGGAAATTGAGTGTTTGCCCAATGTTGAACATCATTTCTCAGGATCCAGTCCTTTGCTTCTGGGGATTTTCGTTCCATTTCCGTCAATGCAGCTACATATTCACTTTCATTCAGTGCAAATGCAACCTTGTTGAGTGTCTTCACCATACTATCTTTAAGGGCTTTTCGGTATCTTGCTGCAGCTTCAGTCATAAAGTTTGCCTTAATGTGCCTTAGACAATATCCATGATGGTCCAATGGAAATATTTCAGGAACCGCTTCCTTCAAACCTTTTGCTCTATCTGAGATGAACACTGTCGGTCTTTCAGTGAGAAGAGCTTTCTTGAGGTTGTTTAAGAACCATTTCCAATTTTCATATGTCTCCGAGTCCGCTATAGCGAATGCAATTGTGAAAAGCTCGTCATTTCCATTTAATGCACTTGCTGCAAGAATGACACCTTGCATTTTATCAGTGATATGTGATCCATCGAGAAAAATCAAAGGTCGGCAACCAACCTCATAACCATTTGCACAGGCGGCAAAACACAGAAAATATGATTTAAATCGATGAGTCTCCTCATCCACTACCAAATCTATGATACTTCCGGGATTCGTTTCCATTACTCTTTCGGTGTACCAACGAAGCATATCATAACTTGTTCGTACATCTCCATGCAAATCTCGTACGGCAACTTCCCTACCGCACCAAGCTTGATGGTATGGCACACGCACTCCATAGTCACTAGCAATGTCTTTAACCATATCACATGGACGGTATTGTGGAGTGTGTGCCATTTTTTCTTCACTAGCTCAGCTATCCATTTTTTGATGTCCTTGGATGATGTTGGCTCTTCAAATCACAGCCACATGTGTGGACGTTATTCATTGTCTTAATCGCAAAATCAGGTCCATCTCCCAACATTGATGCATGGACCCGCCATGGACAACCTTGTCCTTTGCATCTTGCAGTAACACGACTCTGATCATTCTTAATATATAACCAGTCAAAACCTCGATGCACAGCATAGTTTGTCAGTTCTGTCTGAAAGTGAGCTTTGTCGCTAAATATTTGCCCCGTCCCAGTTAATGCATGAGCCCACAATTCACTTCTCAGAACTACATGTGACCTGCCACCTTCACATTCTGTGTACTGTGTGTATATTTGAAGGGAACTGTTATTTGTATTGCTAGCATCTGCTTCTTTTGGACTTACTGTAATCAATGGTGATGATCTGGAAAGTTAGCAGAGTTACAAAGTTAGAAAATTTAAGGAGCATACACATACTTACAAATGCACATATGTAACTGTGTAACTGTAATCTTCTCCAGCAGGAATTACATTCTGGTCATACATACTAACATGTGCGTACCTGTAATCTTTTTCAGCAGGATCCATTATAGTGCTTTCGTTATTCTCCACACGCATGATAATGATAGGGTTGGTGGCATGTTCTTTATGAATGTCATACATGATGTCCACGTCCCCATCTTCACACAATGGGCAATAGGTATCTGTAAGACTGGGGAGACAGTACTTGATGATCCATCTTCGGCCGGATAATGACCATCGACGGAAGATTTGAGCACGAAGTGCCTCCAGCTTCATTCCGCAGAAGACATAGAACACAAAGGAGTCCTCGCCAAAGGAACAGCGGGCTGGAATCTTCTCCATGTATCCCTCAGAATTTACACTCCTTTCAAGTAGATGGCTGGAGGAGTAAGCAGAGGAAGGGAAATGGGGAGTGTCGTTTTTGCTGTTAAGTGGATGTACAAATGGGAGTGGTGTTTCGGCGGGAAAACGGGTTCTCTCTCTCCACTGTCGCCGTCAACAGTCCTTTCAAATTTATAAATTACCATCATGCCCTCGAACCGCCACTAGTCTTTTCGATTTCCCGTCACGTTTAAGTAACGCAAAAACTAGGTAACTCCTGCGTTACACAGTTTTCTACCACACACCACTCTGCCGTTCCTCTCCCTTCTGCACGATCAAACCAACGGAGGTAGCATTCGCGAGGAAGAGAGTTTTAAAGGGATATACGAGGCGAGATGGAGCAATCAGCGTCCGCCCCCGTGAAACAGAGCAGGGTGGAAAGGGAAGCAGAAGCGTGTCTCGGCAGCGACGAACCGCTGCAAGCCTTCATAGATCGAACCCGTGAAGAAGAACATGCAGGTAATTTAGTTTCGTGTTTGTGGAGAAGTCTCATTTCCTCGTAGAAAGAACGCCAAAGATTTTAAAGGATTTCTCCATAGGTTATCTTGTGTATTATTTCAACTTACAAAACCAGGAAAGATTCATACATGCATCACATTTTCTCATTTTAACTCTCACCTATTGCAGCGGAAAGGGAAGGCGTTGAAGACGTTGGCCACACAAAGAAGAAAGTACAACATTCTCCTACAGAACAACAACGAGAAGGAGAAGAAGGGGATGAGGAAACACAAACAGATGAAGAAGGTTAGTAACACATGGCATTTATTATTACTAATTTAAATAAATTTTCATAAACACAGTGTACATAATAAGGTAGCCTAAGTGTGTAACTGTTACACAGTTACACACTTATTTCGTAAGTGTGTAACTGTTACAGACTTACGAAATAAGTGTGTAGCCCTTACACAGTTACACACTTACGAAAGACTGTAACAGTTACACAGTTACACAAACACAGTTACACAGTTACACACTTATTTCGTAAGTGTGTAACTGTTACAGACTTACGAAATAAGTGTGTAGCCTTACACAGTTACACACTTACGAAAGACTGTAACAGTTACACAGTTACACAGTTACACACTTATTTCGTAAGTGTGTAACTGTTACAGACTTACGAAATAAGTGTGTAGCCCTTACACAGTTACACACTTACGAAAGACTGTAACAGTTACACAGTTACACAGTTACACACTTATTTCGTAAGTCTGTAACTGTTACACACTAAGTGTGTAAGAAGTATGTAACTATTAATAATAAAGAAAATTAGTATGCACATGGCATTTATTATTACTAATTTAAATAAATTTTCATAAAGGCAGTGTACATAATAAGGTAGCGTAAGTGTGTAACTGTGTAACAGTTACACACTTACGAAATAAGTGTGTAGCCCTTACACAATTACACACTTATTTCGTAATCATGTTAGTTACACCTGGCATTGACTTAAATGTTTTATTAGTAATGTGAAATACTTTTGATACAGGGACTGAAGAGAGTAACGTATGCAATTTACATGGGCGTTCTAACTGGAAATACTATATGGACGCCCTCAAGGTGGCCGGCATTCGCCATTGCCATGAGTCCCTTATGTCGAGAACATGTTTCAATGTCTTCAGCAGTCAACAGCACATGTCAATCCCTCTTCCATTGGTAGAGGAGATTATTTTGCACTACGTTGGGGATGACACATTTTTTATTGGAGGTCAGAAACTACAATTCACTGCAAAAGATGTAAGATTGATTGTTGGCCTTCCAGATTTTGGAGAGAAGCTACAATTTTCTCAACAGAGTGCAGACAGCCGCCTTCATAAGCTGCTGCCCAACAGTCACAAAGTGCACAGGAATAATATTCTAAAGGCCATGCAGTATTTAGCAAACTCGAATCGGCAGCAAGACATTAGAGATTTTGTTGGGCTTTGGATAGCCTTAGTTTGTGCTAGTTTTTTGTTCACAACAACTGCATTTGCTTGTCCCATGGCAATTCTTCATTACGTGAAGAATCTAAATGAAGTCAACAAAGTTGATTGGGCAGGTGCTGTGCACCATTTCCTCATGAGCAAGATGAGTGAAATTGCCTACGATTTGAAGAAACAAAATAGAGAAAAGTCAGGAAAAGCAGTTTATATTTTGGGATGCTTTCCGGTCCTTGGTGTAAGTCTTTTGTTTGTCAAATACTATCAATAATAATATATATATATCACAATATATCTGATTTACAACAAAGTGATATTTTCATGACAGGCTTGGTTCTTGGAGCACCAGAGGAGGATTCAGCCAGACTTTCCAGAGAGGCTTCCACGTATATTCAGGTGGGTTTGTCGGCAGAGAAAGATCTATTGGCAGAATTTTGTCAAGGAAATGAACACAGACTCTGTAAGTAATTGTATCTCAACCTCAATCGACTGGTTTAAAATTTATATATTTTTATCCATGCTGGTGTACAACTTCTAGTTCAATCCTTGGTTGTCGTCAGCTGTAAAGCAGATGTCGACAACTGCTGTTTCAATCCTGGGTTGTCGACAACTTGTTTGTCGACAAGTACTGTTTGAAACCAGTAGTTGTCGACAGATGAAACTTGTTTGTCGACAAGTAGTGGTTCATTCCTTAGTTGTCGAAAGTAAGTACCAGCACATAACTTATATGTTTGCATATCTTCTCAGATAATCTCCGATCTTACCATTTCTGAGGATGAGGAAGCCCAAATTAAAAGCAAGAAAATGAAGGTCAGAATATCAGCCACACAAGCCACAGCACAGCAGCAAGAAGAAGAGCAGAAGCCAGCATCAGCATCAATTGCAGCAACACCCTCCCAAACTTCACAAATAATCATTCTTCTCACTGAAATTAGAAGTATGCTTAGACAAATAATCACGATGAAAGAGAGAAAAGAAGAGAGAAAAATACAGAAAAAATTAGAAAAATTGTCTAAGCGAAAGGGAAGAGAAGAAGAAAAGGAGAAGGTGGGAAGAGATGAAGAGGAAAAGGAAGGACAGGTGATGGTGGACAGGACCAAGGAGGAGGGAGGTCAGGAGGTGGATGTGATGTCCACAGAGAAGGAGAAAGGAGGAGAGGAACATGAGGAGCTCTCCATCATGGAGGAGGAAGGCAGAGAAGCGCCAAAGAAGGATGTGGGCCAGGACATGGACACTATCATGCAGACCCTAGATGCACTGGTTGAGAATATTGTGCCTCCCACAGCAACTTCAAAGATGCCTCCAGCAGGGGAGAAGAAGAGAAAGGTGGTAAAAGCCATCTCACCCTCGTCGCTGACAAGGAGGGTGAAGGAAGGACGAAGGACCAGGTCACAGTCCGCTTTATTCAAGGTAGATAAGTAATTCTGTAACCTGACAATTATGTTTCTATGTGACCATTTAATTTTCATATTGGTGTAACAAAACAATTGTGTAACCAAACCATTGTGTAATCACATATTTCTGGTAAGTGCTTAAGTCATGTATATTTATGGAAGGACTTGGACTACGAATTTGATGGAAGGAAGAAGAAGAAGGTGCAGGATGTTCCAATCATTGTGCCTTCCCAGGAAACCCAATTAACCCAGGCATGTCACCATCAAGCATGTTCCATTGTTTCTGCTTTGGTTATTTCATAAACTTTCGTTATGCATGTTTGTCTCATGTATTTCTCATAATTCAGTTTGCCCAGTTTGAAGTCCGTCGAGATTATCGCGGACGAAATGAACTTTCTACAGATGAGGTTCGGGTTATTGACAACTTCCTCGATACCACCAGAGTTGATGGGTAATAAACTTTACACTATTATGAATAAGGCGACACAGTTACATCAACTACCATTATAAACATGTTTGTTGCATCATGTAGTGACAATATCTACGAACCAAAGAAGGATGGCCGGGGGGCCTATCTCAACCCAGAGCACATGATCTCCCTCTTGTTTGGAAAACAGTTAGAATCTGCTATAATCGATATGTTCCTTCTTCTATTGCAAACAAAAAAAGATGATCAACCATCCGAATATTATGACTATGATTGTCTGCCTGCCTATGGCAAGGTTTGTGGTCCATTCATACTATTCTGACTCCCTTCACCATTTAAAATGAACAGATGACTGATATAATATTGTGCTCCTTACTGTTTATAATAGGGATGGATAATGGGATGGACCGGAAATGAAAAAAGGAAGGAATACTTGGAGTACATTCTAAAAACACTGCAGCCACCTGTAGAAGACAAAGACATGGTCTTCTCCCCAATGCATTTCATAAATCATTGGGCATTGCTGGTCATCAACATGAGAACTAAACAATATGAACTTTATGACTCAATGATCCAGCATCCCAAAAATGATTTCCACAACTATGTAAGTGCCCGTACTCCTCCATACAATCAGTTAAATTCTGATTCATCTAATTCTGTGCAAGGGGTTCTATGTATGCAGGAAGTTTGATGTTCACTTATGTATTTTTTTTTTACTGTAGGTGCAATTTCTAAAAGAAGGTTTTCTTCAAATTCTTGGCCTGGATACAACAGAATGGCCAATCATCGTGCCAAGTCCTTGTCCACAACAAGGAGCTGGGGACGACTGTGCACTGTTTGTATGCAAATATATGGAATGCTTAGCAAACAAGAACGTAATCGGTTTGCCATTCTCCCAGGTAACTGTGTTCACACATGTATATAATCCACATCATAGTCTACAAAAAAAATTTCTATATTCTCATTCATTTATATTCACATAGGCTGATATGGACTTAATGCGGGGGAAACTGGCATCGGCCATTATTCAAGAGGTCAACGGGGAGAAAGAAAACAGAAGCAACGGTGAAGCTGCAGTTGAAAAAATTGTTTCATTATCGGATGAGGCATAAACATTGCCATGCCATCATTAACTTGAAAACAATGTCATCTCTTTATTAACTTTCAAACAATGTTCCTATGCTACTATATTTGTAAATGTTACCAACATCACAGTCTTTAAGTGATGATGAATTTGTATGTATGTATGTAAGTGTTTAAGTACATGTTTCTATATCTGTTTGATTAAGAAAAATTCCGTTCCCAAATGTCTTGGTTGTTTGGAAATCTGTAAGCATGTAGGTCCGCCTAAATACAAATTGCATTCGGTACGTAAGTGACAATATCTATCATTAAAGCACAAATGTCTCCGTTGTTTGGAAACAATAGCAATCACAACATCATTACATTCACCGAGTACTCACTTAACAAAGTCATAACAATACTCCAACCAGTGCTTAAAAAAGGAAACACGAACTCAAACACTGTGTCCACGGGTCCCATTTCTAAAATATTGACGCTTCCGAATTCGTCGGTTTTGTACATTCTCCAAACACGTAATTGGACGAACATGATACATACGCCTCTTCCTACAATTTGACGTACTCGGTCCAGACTGGCCTGATGAACGAACTGCTGTACACCTACAAAAAAACACATCGTATCATTACAAACAACGATGATATTCACGCATAAAACTAAAAAAGAGAACATGTACAAGCTTACCCTTCTTTGCAAGCAACCTGCATTAGCACATATTTCTCATTCCCATTCTTATGCAATGAACGCATAACCTCTACGTCATCATTCACATTTAAGCAAACGTGGTATTTGACTTCTCCAGGTAACTGGTACTTAATACACCAATGAGGACCATTCAAATTCCATCTTTGGAATATCCGTTCCCTTATTTCTGATATTCCCATATCATCTTCAACATAAAAAATGAACGAATCGTTCCCAAATGCACATCGAGCAGGAATCATTCCCAAATTTCTTGAATCAAATAAGCCTGACATGAACATGAGTTAACATATGTAGTTTTTCAACTGGTTGTTACAGAGTTCCACAGAGTTCGACAGTTAAGATATGTAAGTACTTGAGAACATGGTAAATAGGTAGAATATAAATAGGTAGACACTTGCGTACAAAAAAACATTTGGTAATCACATAATTACACAGTTAATATATGTAATTCTTCATCAGTTACACAGTTGCTTACAAAGTTGTTACAGAGTTAGACAGTTAAGATATGTAAGTACTTGAGAACATTGAAATATAAATAGGTAGACACTTACATACCAAAAACATTTGGTAATCACATAATTACACAGTTAATATATGTAATTCTTCATCAGTTACACAGTTACACAGTTGCTTGCAAAGTTGTTACAGAGTTAGACAGTTAAGATATGTAAGTACTTGAGAACATGGTAAATACTTTGAAATATAAATAGGTAGACACTTACATACCAAAAACATTTGGTAATCACATAATTAGACAGTTAATATATGTAAGTCTTCATCAGTTACACAGTTACACAGTTACTTACAAAGTTGTTACAGAGTTACACAGTTAAGATATGTAAGTACTCGACAACTTGTTCAAGAATTAGAAATACAAATAGTTAGACACTTATGTACAAAAAAACAGTTGGTAATGACATAATTAAAAAGTTAATGTATGTAACTATTTTTAAACCAAGAACGGAAATGGATGAAACATTCTTGGGAAGAAAAAGATCTGGCGACTAAGGGATGTGGATATACAGAGGTCAAAGGGGATCGGTGGAACCAATATGCATCGGAACGACAAGAAAAACTCACCTACACGGGGGATAGAAGGAAGGAAGTGAGAATCAGTGAGAATCTCTGCGCTCCTCTTCGCAGCGCACCCAAACGGCAACCTGGTGTCCTCTTCGCAGCGCACCCAAACGGCAACCCTGGTGTCCTCTTCGCAGCGCTCCCAAACAGCAGGTCTCCTCTTCGCAGCGGACAAGCACGGGGTCTGCAATGCCGCGGCGAGAAGGTTTCCGCCATTGTTCCGCCATTGCCTCCTTCGAAAGGCATTAAAGTCGAACAGGTCACGGGTGGGTGGGCTGGGGGTAGAATGGGTAATGGACACAGGAGGATAACGTCCGTTAAGCGCCCAGGGACTGGAAAATAAGTCCCGCATAAAGCAGGGACCGGGCGTCAGGGGAAACCTGACAGGGATCGGGAAATAATGGCTCGCCCCTCCCAGGGACGTATAATTAATTCTCCCTAATCATTTTGATGTCATGTAAGGTCATCTCAAAATAACAAATAAGTCATGAATCACATCATTTTTTATCCACCTTAAGATAATCTTCTCTTAAATCAAATTGTTCATTTAATCCATATAATGTTAATTTTGATACATAAATGACAAGAATAATTAAATAAATTAATCAAATGATTTCAAAATAAAGAAAAATGAGAAGAAAATGAATTAAAATGAAATAAAATAATAAAAAATTCTACAAAAATAGATTGTGTGCTTGCAACCTTATTCTCTTCATGTGCAATTCATCCTCTTTAATTGTGAGTTACTTCTTTTGTTTTAAAGAGATTGTCTGATGGTTAATCACGGGTATTCAGTCTTTGCACTGATGTAATTAACACCGATCTTGACCAGTGGAGAGAGGTCAAATGAACTTATGAAAAATATGTTAATGTAAATAAATAAAGATAAAAAAAGACCCATAATCCAAAGATATTTTTAAAATCAAAATAAAATTAAAAAGATAAAAACAAATTTCACAACAACGTAGAGAGGAGAAGGCGAAGCAATCTCCGGAAATGGGAATGAATGGTAGACAAAAAGCGCAGATCCGCAGACGAAAGAGAGGCCGGCCACAGGCAGAGCCAAGCGTGGGAGTTGGCGCCAGAATTTTTTATTGGGTCTGGTGAGGAACCCGCCTAAATTGATGTCTCCGGAGAGGTGCCCAGGTTGTGGAGTTGGGAGGGGTCTTAGTTGGGGAGATGAGAGATGTGGTTGCTGATATGATTAAAGATTTTTTTTTAATTTACCAAATTAGAGCAACCATTTCTTGCTTCATGGGCACAAATTCTCTCTCCGTCATGACGTCTAAGTTCAGTTCAAACAATAAAAGTCTTCTTTTGACAAATGTGGTGGTGTTTCTGTTAGGTAATGGGCCGAACAAAGTCCCCACCTTAGGACGACGGTTGCCGGTGCGGAGGATGGACTTGTAAGACCAGAAAAGATCAGGGGGGTCCGGTTGAAGAACCGGATGAACCCTCCGATACCTAACTCAGAGATAATTAGAGGGGCATGAATGAGAGGGTTTCGTTTTTGGTGTGTGATTCCACACATGGGCGTT
The DNA here is from genome assembly GCA_014218235.1 of Colocasia esculenta. Taxonomy (NCBI): domain Eukaryota; kingdom Viridiplantae; phylum Streptophyta; class Magnoliopsida; order Alismatales; family Araceae; genus Colocasia; species Colocasia esculenta. Next base: position 86,280,263 of record CM024764.1, read on the forward strand.
CGTGGAGGGTGGTTGCCCATGCCTTTGCATGGAGATTACCTACCCTTTATACAGGCAGAAGATCTGAAGAGCCCTGACGCGCCCTCCTCCAATGGCTAGTGGAATGATGTGACAGTTAGATTCCTAAGACAAGGGGATGTTTGTTCGAGCCGCCCCTTGGGACTCTGCGCCAGGGTCTCGGAACCTTGTGCCAGGGTTGCTGCGTCGGTGGGGAGGCATGTCGCACCGTACCATTAAATGTGATGCGGGGCCCAAGGGTTGCTGCTCATGATTGCCCTTTATGGTTGCCGAACAGAAAATCGCGGACCTGTTCGGTGAGGCTGGCTGCTGCTAGCTGGTGCTCGGTGGCATTATCCTGTTCAGATATACTCGGTGATGTTCCGGAGCCAGATTCCGTACTATCCTTAGACGCGTGGCGATTGAGGCGTATTCGGAGACTTTAGCTGTCTTCGAAGAGGCGTGGTTGAATAGCTGTTGCTCTGTTTCCTTGTTGGGTTATGATGAGCCTATGGGCCTAGGAGGCCAGAAATGGCCTCTACAACAAGTAAAAATTTATTAATCTTCTCATCGTGTGCAACCATTTATTAGCTTAGTTCCCATTTGAAGTTAAATTAAATCAAAGAGCAATAGCTGCAATGGACTTCAGAAAGATGAGCTAGAAAAAGTGTAAATGATAAGGAGAGAAATTTTGGTAAGTTGCATTAGGTCAGGGACTATATTGTGATTGAAGTGTGGCTCCTGCAATTGGCCCATTTATCCAATTATAACAACATATTTACAGATGGTGAGACACTGAGACACAGAGCGCATGCATCAATAAGATGTAACTTTGTCTAAGGTTTCCCATCTTCGCATTCTGCCTCCAACCTAAATACTGACCACTTTTGAAATTGAGGTGCCTAAGTGCTATATCATATATTGCACTTGCACATTGCACTTTAAGTGCAATGTGACTAGGCATAAGGCCCATGTGGCACTCCTCACATGAGGAGTGATAAAGTGGTCATCTAATTGTTGGATGCCACATAGGCCTTATGCCAAGTCACATTGTGTAACGTCGCGCATTTTCGGATCCTTTTGGATCATGTGTGTTGTGGTTGTGGTGGCCGTTGTGAGGCCAGTGTGGTACAGGTTTGTGGAGTGTGCAGGTTTGGGTCCTAAAACAAAATAGTACCAGCTGCTGTTGGTTGCAGGTTGACGGCCAGAGGTGGTCGTTGACTAGGTTAACGACCAGCTAAGGTGACGTTAAGTTATGAACTTAACGACAGTCTTTGTGGATGTTTAAGGCTGGCGGTTCCCTAAGCGACACTAGGGTTGACGCCAACCTGTGCAACCTGCGGGATATAGGGTCACCCGAGGGCAGGTTTTCCACCTTGTTCTCTCTCTCCCTTGCCCTAACTTCACGCCCCAACATTCCCAAAGCTTCCAACAGTCATAGGAGATTGGTTGGGAGATTGTGGAACGTGAAGCGGTGACGAATCAGACGAGCAAACGTCGGAGCGAGGTGTAATCTCCATCGGAGCTCGTGGAGGACTCGTCGTGAACCAGGGATCTTTAGGTGTTTTTAAGCATGTTCAGAGGTAGGGGACGATCCCATTAGAGTTTCTAAATCGTTAAAACCTGCATAGGAAACATGTAAAAGCCTGTTAATTGTGTTTTTGGGTAAAGGTTCTTCATGCGGGGTTTAAGGTTGGTTTGAAGGAATTTGATGGTTAATTATGTAGTTCTAATTGTAAAATGATGCATGCTTGACTTGGGAAAGAGTTTCCTTATATTTCCCCACTGTTTTGATGGTTGTAAACCTTGTAGAATCGATCTAGGGTTTCTGCAGGAATAGTGGCTGAAGATCTTGGCGTCAACATCGATTGTCGCCAAGTTCATCAGCCGGGATATAAACGGCCATATCCCTTGCCATCTACTTCCTGTAGGCGGTAGTCGATGTTGCCGCCAACATGTGTATAAGTAGAAATGGCTGATTATGGTATTTATCGATAATGAGTGGTGCGTTGGCACCCGTGGTGCACTGTGTGCACATGGTTTCTGTGTTTAGCGTACAGGGTACGCAGTTAGCTACTCACTTACGAGGCTGCGTGTTGTCCACGCGAGTACAGTTGGGTTCACGTGTAGTGGACTGTTGTTACCTGAGGTTTACGTGACGTTTTACGTGGTTTGTGTGTGACGTGCACGTGGCAAGTAGTACGACGCCTTCCGTGGTTACCTCTCTAGTTGGGTGCCCTAGGTTCTCTGTGAGCCAGGCTGTTAGCTCGGGGCTTTGTCCCGGTACTTGTGTTGTACCGTCGAGGTCTGCGTCGTCTGACCTGGACACCCTCACTCCTTTGTTTGAGTAGTACGTCCGGCTGAGCGAAAGACGACAGTGGGACAGTGACACATGTTTGTCTTTGGTCACTTGTAGCGCGCTCGTAGTTGGGGGTACGGACACCAGTAGACGTACTGGACCCCAGCTAGTCCTTTTCCAGTGCCTCACTCTAGAGAGTTCCGGGCCAAGATCTCTAGAGGTGTCAGGCATGGGCCTGCGACCGTGTGGTACGCAGATGGTGGTGTTTAGTTGGTCTCCACAGTTGCTTGACCTTTTCACGTGGAGCGGCAGCTGGACCTTTCGTCCGAGGCTGCGAGACTGAGAGGTAGACCTGTGTTAGCTTGTCCGAGTCAGTCGCTGGTGTCGCGAACCAGTTCACGTGGCTCGTGTTTGGCGGTCTCTACTTTAGCTCGTACACTTGTACTGGTTTGCCGTTTATTTATTACAATTGTTTTACGTAGTCGGCAGACGGTGAGTACTTTTACAGCTTTAATATCCTGCTTAGCTATTCTATAAATTGCTGGCACTGTTTACTGCTTTCGTACTTGTGTTTTGGTTTGCTCGGTGTTGGGGGAGTTCCCTACTGAGCCAGTGACTAGCGAGGCTCACCCCTACTCCCACAGGCGAGGGTGAGGAGGACGTTTCACGACCGTCATCCAGTTCAGAGCCGCATCACAGCGGTGCAGGGTCAGTACCTTCAGCAATGTAAAGTTTAAAGTGTAGAGTGTAGTGTCCAGCTGTTAGTAGTTTACTTCTTTCAGTTGTACCCCGGGGTATGTCCCAGGCTCTTGTACTTTCTTTACAGTTTATGGATATTTGGCTATGTAAATTCGTGTTATATATATAAATGTGGTGTGTTCCTTTGTGTTTCCACGGACCTGTGATTGATATTCCCTTGCGAGGCCATGGCTCGTTCGCGGGAGGCGGATCCTTATTAAGCTTGTTATCGATTTAATGGGCTTAAGTAAGGCATTCCGCCACAGTTGGTATCAGAGCAAGGTCCGTGTTAATATAAAGGAACTAAAAAGATACATAGCCTTATTTCAGTCTTTGTATACTGCTGGTAGGGGCCCTGGTTTCTGATAATTTGTTGTTATGTTGTTGGTATGGTGTTTTGTTTGTGTAGGAAACCTTTGAAATGGTAGATAGAAGAGATTGGGGTGGTGGAGGAGATGATCCAGAGGAGAGTACTCAGCGTATGATAGAAAGGATTTGGGAAAGCCTTACTGATATTCGGGCAAGGATGGATCAGCAGGCGTCGGTGCCGCTAGCAGCAGTACCTCCAGTTGTTGGAGGGGCTGTACCTGAAGCCCCTGTATTGCCACCGCTAGGAGTAGAGGTGCCTTTTGTAGCACCCTTGCCACCACCACCACCAGTGTTATTAGCAGAGGAACCAGTGATGCAAGTTGAGAAATTTCTGAGATTGCAGCCGCCTACTTATTCAGGAGGGCCGAATCCAGATACAGCGGAACACTGGGTCCATGAGATTGAAAGGGTCTTTGCGACCATGAGATGTCCGGCAGCAGATAAAGTCGTGCTAGCTGCCTATCAATTGAGAGGTTTTGCACTGGAATGGTGGCGATTGAAGATGCAGACTACCTTTGCAGGTAGGACAGAAGAAGTTATCACTTGGTCGGAATTTCTTGATGTATTTAACGATACATTCTTTCCGATCCAAGTGCAGCAAGTGAAGAGAGAGCAGTTTCGGACTCTCCAGCAAGGTAACTCTTCAGTTTTAGAGTACCAGATGAGGTTTATGGCGCTCAGCCGATATGCCCCTTATGTAGTATCAGATAATAATATGATGGTTGAGTATTTTATTAGAGGTTTGAAAGTGGAGTTGCAGGATGCAATAGTACCTCTCATGTGTAAGACAGTGGAAGAAGTAGCTCAGAGGGCAGCTACGTTGGAGAGGTCTATTCGGACTCGTCAGGTGGGCGAGTCAGGCTCAGGTAGTTTTCGGCTACCGCAGCAGTCAGTGGATGCGAGCAAGGGTAAAGCACCAGCAGGACCTTCTTCATCAGGCTTTGGTACATGGGGTCAGAAATTGAAGCAAGCATTCAAAGGTAAAGGAAGAGGATGGGGAGGTCGTCAGCAATTTCAGCAAGGTCGTGGTAGGCCAGAGGTGGAGGAGTTGCAGCAGAGCACCGCCAGGCAGCCCATTACTCCACCAGGATATAGATGTTATAATTGCAATCAGCCAGGGCATTTGATCCGCAATTGCCCCTATCCGAGAGAGTACGGGTATGGAAGAGGTGTGCAGCAACAGCCTCAGCAGTTCCAGCAGCCACAGGTAGGTCGTGGCAGGGGAGTACCACAGTAGCGTGGAAGGGGTTGGGTTATGGCTATCACCTGAGCCCAGGCAGAGGCGTCAAATATGATAGAAGGTACTATACCAGTTTATGATTATTCAGCTAGAGTTTTATTTGATTCTGGTGCTTCACATTCTTTTATTTCTGAAGAATTTCTGAATTTTTTGGCACATCCCTTAGAAGAGAAATCTTGTGAGTTAGTAGTGGAAGTTCCTTCTGGTGAGCTTATGCTCACTCTGTGTTATGTGGATGAGGTTCCTGTGGTGTTTGAGGGGAACCAGATGCCGGGTCGGCTGTATGCCCTGCAATTGACATATTATGACATTATCTTGGGTATGGATTGGCTGGAAGCATATGGAGCTATGCTAGATTGCAGGAAGAAAAAGATCAGATTTTGTCATCCTAATGGTGCGGTATTTGAATACCAAGGTATGCCTTTCTACGTCCCTAAGTTTCTAATTTCAGCAATTAAAGCTAGAAAGTTGGTTAATGCGAGGTGTGTAGCCTATTTAGCTTCGGTTAGTTTGGTAGAAGCTAGTCAGTCTGTGGAGACAGTTCCTGTGGTTAGGGAATTTGCCGATATTTTTCCTGAGGATTTGCCTGGTTTAGCTCCACATAGAGAGGTGGACTTTACCGTTGAGTTGTTGCATGGTACCATGCCGATTTCCAAATCCCCTTATCGGATGGCACCAGCAGAGCTTAGAGAGTTGAAGAAACAGTTAGAAGAATTATTACAGAAAGGGTTTATTAGACCGAGTCACTCCCTGTGGGGAGCACCGGTGTTATTTGTGAAAAAGAAAGATGATAATTTTCGTATGTGTATTGATTACAGAAAGTTGAATGAGGTGACCATTAAGAATAAGTACCCGTTACCAAGGATAGATGATCTGTTTGATCAGTTGCAATCAGCTAGAGTGTTTTCTAAGATTGATTTAAGGTCAGGGTACCATCAGTTAAGGATTAAGGAAGAAGATATAGATAAAACAGCTTTCAGAACAAGATATGGTCACTATGAGTTTGTAGTTATGCCATTTGGGCTAACTAATGCTCCTGCAGCCTTTATGGATCTGATAAATAGAATTTTTCATCCATATTTAGAGCAATTCATCGTGGTCTTTATAGATGATATTCTGATTTATTCAGCATCCGAAGAGGAGCATGCAGCTCATTTGAGGTTTACCCTGCAGTTATTAAGGGATAACCAGTTGTTTGCTAAGTTCAATAAGTGTGAGTTTTGGTTAAAAGAGATTCAGTTTTTGAGTCATGTCATCTCAGCTGATGGAGTGGCAGTGGACCCGAGTAAAGTAGAAGCAGTTATGAGGTGGGAAGTGCCTAGAACAATAACTGAGATCAGAAGCTTTTTAGGGTTGGCAGGTTATTATAGGCGCTTTATTCAAGACTTTTCCAAGATTGCAGCACCTATGACCAAATTGACCAGGAAGGGTGTACCTTTTGTGTGGTCCGGGGAATGCCAAAAGAGTTTTATGGAATTGAAGAAAAGACTTACATCAGCACCTGTGTTGGCATTACCGGTAGGAAGTGGAGGTTTTGTGTTGTATACAGATGCTTCGAGGAGAGGGCTTGGCGCAGTGCTTATGCAGCATGGTAAAGTGATAGCTTATGCGTCCAGGCAGTTAAAGCCAGCAGAAGAGAATTATCCCACCCATGATTTGGAATTGGCAGCTGTGGTATTTTCCTTAAAAATGTGGAGGCATTACCTGTATGGCGAAAGATTTGAGATCTTCACAGATCATAAAAGCCTGAAGTATATCTTCTCGCAGAAAGACTTAAATCTCCGTCAACGCAGATGGATCGAGTATCTGAAAGATTATGATTTCAGTTTGGCTTACCATTCGGGTAAAGCCAATGTTGTAGCAGATGCCTTAAGTAGAAAGGCATATGTGAGTCTGATGATGATTAAAGAATGGAAATTGTATGAAGAGATAGCAGAGAACTCCTTGTATGTGCCCAGTAGTCAGCGACGGGCAGTACTAGCTGCTAGTGCTATAGAGCCGTCTTTGTATTGGCAAGTGGTGGAAGCTCAGAGAGCAGATGCTAATTTAGCTGAAATTGTGAAGATGGAAGGAGTTACCATTGATGATAATTGTGTGGTTAGACTCAGAGACAGATTGTTCGTGTCAGCTGAAAGAGAAGTTAAGCAGCGAGTGTTAGAGGAGGCTCACAAGTCCCGGTACACTATTCACCCAGGCAACACTAAAATGTATCAGAATTTGAGAAAGCATTTCTGGTGGCCTCATATGAAGAAGGATATAGCAGAGTTTGTTGCAAGATGTGCAATATGTCAGCAGATTAAAGGAGAGCATCAGAAGCCTGGAGGTCTATTGCAACCGTTACCCATTCCTCAGTGGAAGTGGGACGATATTGCGATGGACTTTGTGGCAGGCTTACCAAGATCAATTCAGGGCATAATGGAATATGGGTATTTGTTGACAAGTTGACTAAAGTGTGCAGATTAGTGGCAGTAAGTATGTCTTGGACAGTGGATAGATTAGCCAAGGTTTATGTTGAAAGAATTATACCACTGCATGAGATTCCAAAGACTATTGTATCTGATAGGGATCCAAGATTTACTTCTGGATTTTGGAGGAGTTTGCAAAAGGTAATTAGTACAAAGTTAAGATATAGCTCTGCTTATCATCCCCAGACGGATGGTCAGACAGAGAGGACTATTCAGACCATTGAAGATATGTTGAGAGCTTGTTGCTTAGTATGGGGAGGTAACTGGGAGCAGTATTTAGGAATGGTTAAGTTTGCCTATAATAACAGTTATCATACCAGTCTTGGAATGGCACCGTATGAGGCTCTATACGGTCGACCATGTAGAACTCCATTGAACTGGCATGAAGTGGGTGAAAGACAGTTAATAGGTCCTGAGTTGATTCAACAGACCACAGAGGTAGTGAAGCTTATTAAAGAGAAGTTGCAAGCAGCTCAAAGTAGGCAAAAGAGTTATGCAGATAATCGGAGGAGACCACTCCAGTTTGAAGTGGGAGATTTTGTTTTCTTGAGAATTTCTCCGAGTAAAGGAATTATGAGGTTTGGCAAGACTGGAAAGTTGAGCCCGAGATATGTGGGACCCTTCCAGGTGTTAGAAAGGATCGGGAAGACGGCTTATAGACTGGATTTACCAACTGATTTTGCAGATGTGCATGATATTTTCCACGTCTCCATGTTAAGAAAGTGTATTGAAGATCCGGCTCAGATAATTAATTATCAAGGTGGTGATTTGAGGCCGGATATGACTATGCCTGAATATCCTGTGCAGATTGTTGATCGGAAAATAAAGAAATTGCGAAATAAGGAAATCGAGCTCGTTAAAGTGAGATGGGAGAATAGGTTGGGAGGTGAGGATACCTGGGAGTTAGCCAGTGTGATGGCTAAAGGGTATCCCTATCTTTTTGAGTAAAGTATGTCGTTTCTTTTTAGATGATGGTACTTGTAAAATGTTTATATAATGTGATGTTAAAGTTTATGTTATGTTATGAATTTCGAGGTCGAAATTTCTTTTTAGATGATAGTAATGTAACGTCGCACGTTTTCGGATCCTTTTGGATCGTGTGTGTTGTGGTTGTGGTGGCCGTTGTGAGGCCAGTGTGGTACAGGTTTGTGGAGTGTGCAGGTTTGGGTCCTAAAACAGAATAGTACCAGCTGTTGTTGGTTGCAGGTTGACGGCCAGAGGTGGTCGTTGACTAGGTTAACGACCAGCTAAGGTGACGTTAAGTTTTGAACTTAACGGCAGTCTTTGTGGACATTTAAGGCTGGCGGTTCCCTAAGCGACACTAGGATTGACGCCAACCTGTGCAACCTGCGGGATATAGGGTCACCCGAGGGCAGGTTTTCCACCTTGTTCTCTCTCTCCCTTGCCCTAACTTCACGACCCAACATTCCCAAAGCTTCCAACAGTCATAGGAGATTGGTTGGGAGATTGTGGAACGTGAAGCGGTGACGAATCAGACGAGCAAACGTCGGAGCGAGGTGTAATCTCCGTCGGAGCTTGTGGAGGACTCGTCGTGAACCAAGGATCTTTAGGTGTTTTTAAGCATGTTCAGAGGTAGGGGACGATCCCATTAGAGTTTCTAAATCGTTAAAACCTGCATAGGAAACATGTAAAAGCCTGTTAATTATGTTTTTGGGTAAAGGTTCTTCATGTGGGGTTTAAGGTTGGTTTGAAGGAATTTGATGGTTAATTATGTAGTTCTAATTGTAAAATGATGCATGCTTGACTTGGGAAAGAGTTTCCTTATATTTCCCCGCTGTTTTGATGGTTGTAAACCTTGTAGAATCGATCTAGGGTTTCTGCAGGAATAGTGGCTGAAGATCTTGGCGTCAACATCGATTGTCGCCAAGTTCATCAGCCGGGATATAGACGGCCATATCCCTTGCCGTCTACTTCCCATAGGCGGTAGTCGATGTTGCCGCCAACATGTGTATAAGTAGAAATGGCTGATTATGGTATTTATCGATAATGAGTGGTGCGTTGGCACCTGTGGTGCACTGTGTGCACATGGTTTCTGTGTTTAGCGTACAGGGTACGCAGTTAGCTACTCACTTACGAGGCTGCGTGTTGTCCACGCGAGTACAGTTGGGTTCACGTGTAGTGGACCGTTGTTACCTGAGGTTTACGTGACGTTTCACGTGGTTTGTGTGTGACGTGCACGTGGTTTTGTGTACGTGGCAAGTAGTACGACGCCTTCCGTGGTTACCTCTCCAGTTGGGTGCCCCAGGTTCTCTGTGAGCCAGGCTATTAGCTCGGGGCTTTGTCCCGGTACTTGTATTGTACCGTCGAGGTCTACGTCGTCTGACCTGGACACCCTCACTCTTTTGTTTGAGTAGTACATCTGGCTAAGGGAAAGACGAAAGTGGGATAGTGACACATGTTTGTCTTTGGTCACTAGTAGCGCGCTCGTAGTTGGGGGTACGGACACCAGTAGACGTACTGGACCCCAGCTAGTCCTTTTCCAGTGCCTCACTTTAGAGAGTTCCGGGCCAAGATCTCTAGAGGTGTCAGGCATGGGCCTGCGACCGTGTGGTACGCAGATGGTGGTGTTTAGTTGGTCTCCACAGTTGCTTGACCTTTTTACGTGGAGCGGCAGCTGGACCTTTCGTCCGAGGCTACGAGACTGAGAGGTAGACCTGTGTTAGCTTGTCCGAGTCAGTCGCTGGTGTCGCGAACCAGTTCACGTGGCTCGTGTTTGGCGGTCTCTACTTTAGCTCGTACACTTGTACTGGTTTGCCGTTTATTTATTACAATTGTTTTACGTAGTCGGCAGACGGTGAGTACTTTTACAGTTTTAATATCCTGCTTAGCTATTCTATAAATTGCTGGCACTGTTTACTGCTTTCGTACCTGTGTTTTGGTTTGCTCGGTGTTGGGGGAGTTCCCTACTGAGCCAGTGACTAGCGAGGCTCACCCCTACTCCCACAGGCGAGGGTGAGGAGGACGTTTCACGACCGTCATCCAGTTCAGAGCCGCGTCACAGCGGTGCAGGGTCAGTACCTCCAGCAATGTAAAGTTTAAAGTGTAGAGTGTAGTGTCCAGCTGTTAGTAGTTTACTTCTTTCAGTTGTACCCCGGGGTATGCCCCAGGCTCTTGTACTTTCTTTACAGTTTATGGATATTTGGCTATGTAAATTCGTGTTATATATATATATAAATGTGGTGTGTTCCTTTGTGTTTCCACGGACGTGTAATTGATATTCCCTTGCGAGGCCACGGCTCGTTCGCGGGAGGCGGATCCTTATTAAGCTTGTTATCGATTTAACGGGCTTAAGTAAGGCATTCCGCCACACATTGCACTTAAAGTGCAATGTGAAAGTGCAATAAGCCTTTCTCTTTCTTTAAATATCAATCTTAGTGTCGATATTAAGATAAGAGTTAGATTGATGTTGCATCAGTTTACATATTACTATATCAAAATACTATAGCAGTAGTCCACAGTTACGGTAGGTTCAAATGCATACTAAAAGAATAAGATAATCCTAACATTTAGAGCCTAAAGGTAACATCCCAAATATTTTCTCCAGTTTTGAGTTTTATCATTTACTCTTTATTCCGTTGTAGTCCGACGTCAATATTAATATTAATATTTTATTTTGAAAATACTATGTTATAATTCATACCATATCAAAAGTCCGACTCCAACCAAAGATGATAAGATTTTTATACAACACTTATGGGTGTACACGGTTCGGTTTCCTCCATTTTTGGAAGAAATCGAACCGAACCGAACTTATACGGCGAACCGAACCGAACCGAACCGATTCAAACCGAAATCCACTCTTTTGTCATTTTTCTGATGTTTTTCTGATATTTTTCTGGCGTTTAAAAAAAAATCAAAACTATCCCTTTTCCGATCACCAGGCGCACAGAGGGCGCGCGACGCCGCCCTCTGCTGTGCTACCATTTTTTTTTGTAAATTTTTATTATTTATATAATTATATATCTATATTCGGTTCATTTCGGTTACCTAACCTGAAATCGAACTGAACCACTTGACCCACGAAACCGAATTGAATCGGTCGGTTCGATTTTTCGGTTTGAACCGTATTATGAACAGCCCGAACAACACTGCTGGAGCTTTATAACAACATATTTTATTTTTGGGAGGCAATATGGAGACAGAAACTTGAACATTATTGACCCACCTTTTATATATTAACAACACTATCAATTCAAGGGCAGTTACATGATTACAGAGATTATATTTATTATAAGAAGAGTTTTACAATAAAATTGAGGTGAATAAAAGTAATTTTATTAGCTAGGAACCCCTACAAATACTTACCCAATAACATTACTTTGTGTACAAGTATACATCATCAAAGTAAAAAACTGGCACCGCCCATGTGCCCATGTTGTATCAACGTAAACAAAACAACAAAGCGAAAAGGAAGAGCATGAACCATAGAGAAATTATATAACAAAATCCAAGAGGACCAGAACAATAATGGAACTGAGTTCAAAACACGAAGGATGCTAATGGATAATAGAAAGCTGCTACTTTTTCAAATTTAATACAATGATTTCAGTTGTACAAAACAACTATCAATCTCCATTTATTCATACAAGAGTAATCCTGCGGAATATTCTATGGTGCCATAAGATCCTTCTAACTTAGACGAGAACAGTTAAGACATCCAATACAGCGAATGAATGAATTATTTATAAACTCGAATCCGATCCAACAGGTTCAACTACAAAGAGGGGGGAAAGAACTTTAATAAGATCCCCTAACAAGAAAAAGGACTTTGTACATTTGTAAACTGCAATTAGTGACATCCCCAGTCGATGCTGGAATGAGATTCCAAACAGCAGCAATATACAATCCTCCACGGACTCTAGACGATTCAGAAATGTTGGTGACCATGTTCGAGGATGAGAAAGTGTATAAGCGGGTATATATTTAAGGAATCAAGATCAACAAAGAACAGCCATTTAGGGTTCAGCCATAACCATGTGCAAAGAAAATCTCATTTCAAAAGGTCTGGGAAGTTCTCGCCTCGTCGAAGGACACGGGATGCATATTGTTTAACCTAGAACCAAACAACCAGAGAGCAGCTCCATGGGCATATTTCAGGAAGATCTCACTAGAATGATAATCTTATCCAGAAACTGAACAGGATTGGCAATTTTGATCTTCTTTACGTAAAGACAACACAACTGAGAACAATCTTCAATCTCAGAGTAACTTTCTGAAACTGTGGAGAAATATGGCAGCAGCCTGACACGTGCATGTGCAGAACAGAGCCCACCCTGAAGGAACAAACCAGAACAGAATATTTGTGCATCATTTTAAGATTGCAGATAGCTGCTACTGCATAGGAGGGCTTTGCCAGAATAAACAGGCAAAAACCGCATCCAGCAGGGTGCTCAGACCTAGAGAAGGCCAAGCATGCATTGAAAAGTAGTTCACAAGAGTCAAACGGTAGCCTGCCATGCCACAAAAAGTTGAAATTGATCAGAAATTATTTCATAGACGACAAAGAAATCTGGCAGTGATCAGAAATTATTTCATAGATGACAAAGAAATCTGGCAGCCACAAAGCTATTAGAAGGTCAAACTTTACCCATTTTCCATCCAATTGCTGATAAAAACGGATTTGTGGGAGAAAACCAAGAAGGCTGTACAAGCCATACGGGACATGCACAACGAGAACTGTACTTGCCACCAAAGAACAACAGAAGCAGATACCACCCGTGCTCAGTGCAAACACTAACGCTTCCATTGACCCCCAGATGAACAGTATATCAAGTAACCAAGACCATGCAAACTATCGGTTGCAAAGCACCCAGAACCCAGCAGCAATAATGCTGCTCAAGATAAGAGCTCAAATTCCAGAGAAATTCAATGAAGCAAAACAAGGCACGCGGTCAAAATGTCATACGAACAACAGAAAATAGTTGTGCTAGTGGTAATCCATCCAAGATGCCAAAAGGATAATACGCCTAGTAAATCCACCCAGTTGTTACACAGAGAACATCCCAAGTAAAATCAAGCACCGAGCATCGTGTATTTGTCCTCCTGCCTTCCAGCAATAGCAGCTTCAATTCCGTGTGCACTAAGGAGACAAAAGAAATCAATTACTTTCTGCATAAGAGATTGTAGTTGGAAATGCAAATGTATGTTCTGACTCACATGAAAACCTGCCCTGCTTTCAAGAACGGTAGCCTCCTCCACCAGGACGTTCATATGGACCAGAACGATCACGATTATAACGGTCATTGCCTGGTCCACTACGAGCACCTGAATCCCTAGGGCGTCCACCATAGCGATCCCCATTACGGTCAGGACCATAACGGCCATTTCCACCACCCCCACCACCATACTTGTCATCTCTCTCACCATACCTGTCACGTTTTCCTCCATCACCAGAAGGACATTCCCTGGCAAAATGCCCAGGTTTTCCGCATTTAAAGCATTCTCCACTATTGCCACCACGTCCACCACCATAGTCACGGCCTCGGTCGCGATCACGTCCACGATCATAATCACGTGGACCATCACGATCCCTACCAGATGGTTGAGGCTGAGCTTTGTCAACAGTAATAGCCCGTCCATCCAAGTCCATACCATTCATTGCTTCAATAGCATCCTCCATCGCTTTCTTATCTTCAAAAGTTACAAAACCAAATCCACGAGAACGACCAGTAAATTTATCTGTGACCACCTGCAGTGACCCAATCATTATACCAAGTGGCTTGAATGGATAACATCAAAAAACAAAAGCAAAAAGAACTTCTGTGTTCCCAATAAAGCGCAAAAATGTGTTAGCTTTAAACACATATAGTAAGCCCAAATGTTTAATATTATTTCTTGTTTTCCTGGAAGATCTGCACATCAAAAGTCAGTGCGTACAAGTAGATATTCACACAAACTCAGAAGAGAATAGAGTTACGATCTTCTGTGCTTCACATTTACAAAAAAAAAAAAAGTTCACTGAAGTTACTCTCTAAAATCAAGCCAGAGATGAGATTCATAGTATGTTAAATGTGAGGTTCATTATTTGAAAAGGCAGTTTAATAGCCTGGGGGGAAATGTTGACTAAAATGGTGAAGAAATAAATAGAACTGGCAAACCAAGAAAGACAGTGATCCAAAAGAACAACACCATAAAAATCAGCAATTATATTCCACATGAAAGAAAATACTAACTAAATAAATCAAATAATCTCACTGGACAGAGAACCACCATCTCCACATGTTACCTTCGCCTCAGTGAGGTTGCCAAACTTTTCAAAAGCATCTCTAAGGTCCCTGTCAGTGGTTGACCATGAAAGACCACCAATGAAACACCGATAGTCCTCTAACTCTGCCATCTGAACAAATGACCAAAAGGAATGTTCAGTAAAAGTCACTGAATATTAGAGAAGACATGATCATGGAATAAGGGCAGATACTGCTCATAGGATAAGGAAGAACACCAAAATTTATGGCCAAAGGAAGAATATCACATAGTGAAACAAAACAAAGTTGCAGCTAAGGAATTTTAGTATGTGAAGATGCAAACTTCATCTTGGTGGCATTTCGAATGTTAAACAAGATTTAACAACTCCTTTTTAGGGAGGATTTGTCAACTAAAAATTAAGAAGTTAGACAAATGTACAATAAACCAGGAAAACTGGATGAGAACAACATATTAATGAGCTGCTTTGTCAGTTTTGGGATAGCAAAGGTAGAACTATAAGAGAAAGAAATACAAGATGCGAAAGATTGCTGAAGGTAAATGTTGGCTCCAAGGTACCAATCCAATATCCTCTTTCTGGCTTTCTCACTTGAAATATGCAGAAGAAACTTTAGTTTATCCAGAAGGAAGCCTCCAACAGATGAGTGTTCTCAAATATAGGCATAGATGTTTTGAACATTTCTCCAGTAAGTAATTTTTTATAGTAGCTTGATCATTTGAATCAACAGGGGTCATTAGATATCATTGTGCAACAACAATGCAATTTAAGATCGGAAACTTTCAATAAACTACTTACGAGTCCCCTTGCATCACAGAGACCTAACACAGAGCCTCTCATCTTAAGATGAAAAGCAGAAAACCAAAAAGTGAACACCCCAACACACAACTGCACAAGTGCTTGTCACCATTGACATGGTAATGTTGTTATTCAACTTCTCATGTTTTTTTTCTTTGGCTCACCAATGGTATATGAGTCAAGCTATACCACAAATAATGCACTAATGTGATCCAGGCAAGGATGCATTCTTCTCACTTGCTAGAAGGTAATCAGAAGTGATGATGAAGAATGAAGTAAGGAACTAGCATCGGACATGATCACATGGGCAAATGTTTCATCAATCTGTACATGTTCAGGTGTAAAAACAAATGATTTGGGTTTATAGCTTATACCTGACAGAAGTAATACCAGGGAACTTCCCTCAAGTAGGTTGAGTTCATTTTACATCCTGATTCTATAAACTACCAAGACCATGAGATATTAGCGACGACGTAATTCTTCTCCCACAGATGTTTTCGAATTGTTGTTATCTGTCACTGCATCAACTCAATGTTCCAATCTCAACCAGACT
Organism: Colocasia esculenta; assembly: GCA_014218235.1. Lineage (NCBI taxonomy): Eukaryota > Viridiplantae > Streptophyta > Magnoliopsida > Alismatales > Araceae > Colocasia > Colocasia esculenta. Next base: position 86,295,944 of record CM024764.1, read on the forward strand.
ACACAAGTATCCTACTTTCCAGTCTCAAACACGGTTACTCCCATTGATGGGCCTTCTCAGTCGATGGGCCTATTGACTCGTCCAAGGGCAATTTTTGGTAAAACGGTTGGAAGACAGATGTGGCTGTCACATCCAACATGAAACATACAAGTTACAAGTGATTCATTAATTTTCGGTGGTTACAAAACTTCGTTCCCCAACACTGCCCATCTAGGAAGTTAATATGCAGCTATTACTTGGAAGCCAAAGACAATTTCAAAACTGCAATAATGGCTTCCAACATCCAAGACCTACAATCCCCCCTCAAAATAATTGAGCCAAAGCTTGTGGAAGGTCAAAATTGGTTTCATTCGAAAGCTACGATAAGCACCGCCCATTTATGCAATTTTCAGGATCAGATTGGCTTCCAATGAAAAGTCCAATGTTTGTAGCTTACTAAGCAGGGCAACAGAAACGGGTTGTTAAGGAAAGGTTGAACTTTGATGAACATCCAAATCAGGAGTAAATTCTCCCGATTCATATTTTGTTCATATCCAAAATTGAAGCCAAAAGGCCCATAAATAACAAGAGCGAGGGCAATAACAAAGAAAAGGATCGCCAGGGGCCTCCTGCTGCCACAAGTGGAAGCCAAACTTGACCCCAATCCCCAGACGACTAACATCCAATTCGCCAACCCTAAAAAACGAAAAATCGACACAAATACACACCATAATAACTAGGTAGTCGACAAAAAGAGTTCCACACCCACATCCCCATCAAATCACGGCGAATAGGCCCGCAACATAACAATCGACGCCAGGGCAACAAAAGAATAAGAGACCTCGTGCAGATCTAGATCGCGAGGCAAGCCCCATCGGGACAGAGCAAAAGTAGAGGAGAAAAGAGGAGGACGGCGGTTCAGATTTAGATTCATCACCGCAGCTATGGACGTGTTGCTACAGCGCGCAGAAACGAGAGGAAACCCTAGCAGCCGCCTTCGAGCACCTCCGCCTTCCGAGCAAAGATCGGCGAGCAGAGAAGAAAGGAAGTGGAGATGCCGTCGTATTTATAATTTGGCATCGGGGGAGATATTTTCCCGATTCGGCCTCCACCGAAGGGCCGAATCGGCATGCGGATAGGCGCTGGTGGTGGGGCTTATCTGACATCGGCATCTAAACCCTGCATATTTATTGGTTATATGTAGGGTTGTAAACGAGTCTGAGTCAAGTCGAACGGAGTATTATATTGCTTAAATTTTATTTGTTAATTTTTAATCGAATTCGAATTATATCGAGTATTGAAAATATCTGTTCAAACTCGGCTCGTTTAAATAGTCTTTAACGAGTACTTTAACAAACTTAATTGAATTTACGAGTTTATATGTATAAGTAAGTCCAATCTAATTTACAAGTAAAAAATTGATCATTCGTAAGACCTAAATCTATCTTATTTCAAACTCATATCTCAATAGTTTTGATAAATTACTTAATTTAACTATTTTAATATAATATTTGAAATATATTCATAATTTATCACAAGTAATATGAGATTAATAGATAGACACCACAAGGGAGGGGATTGGTGCGCGACAATATAGGGACGGTGCTGCAACTCCTCTTCGCACACCACTCAGAGCCCCCTTTTTGCACCGTCGGTGACGATACTGCGACCGCCGAGAGCACCGTCTGTTATTGACAGATGGTCCACAGTAGTCGCCGAAGACGCCAGTGGTAGACAAGGCGCCCCTCGACCCCACCGAGAGGCTCACCTACTGTGCAAATCGGTCTCAGGAGGAAGAAGATGCTTGATATGTTGGGAGACCTTACAACACTAAATTTTATGTTTATGCCCAAATTTACATGATTTGTGTATATACCCTCATTTGCAAAATTAATTTGTCTATATATAATGTGGATTTAGTTTATGACATTTAAACCCTAATAAATATTTTATATTGTAATAATAACTGTATAAAAATAAATAAATATTTTTATATCAATATATACTTATTATATTTAAAGAAATATTTAAACAAAGTGTTAGTAAGTACTTAGACAAACTCTTAATGAGTATTTAATCGAGCTCTTAACGAGCTCTTAAACGAGTTGTTCACGAGTATAATTGAGTCGAGCTCACATGTGTTCACACTCGGCTCGTTTATGAATCGAACTTTTTTTGTTGTTCAAGTTTGGCTAGTTAATTAAATAAACGAGCCAGACCGAGTTTTTATCGAGTCGAGTTTCGAACTACTCATCGAACGTATTTGCTCGTTTACACCCCTAGTTACATGTCTTTGAGCCAGGGTTGTCAATGGGTCAGGTTGGTCTCATAGATTTGTAGATTTGACCTGATTTTGGGTCAGACCGCAAGATTTTTTTCGGTCTATGGATTTTTAGTAGGGTCTAAAAGTCCAGCCCGACTAGGTCCATGGGTCGGACTCGGGCTTTGAGTTCGGCCCGATGGACCGGTCTTGCCCGTTCTCTTTTTTTTTTCTTTTCAAATCTTAAATTTTACTTAGTTAAAATTATGTTATTTTATTTATTTAAAAGTTAAAAACACTCATTTCAAACAAATTAAATAAGTAACATCAAAACTCTACTTAATTGAGTGAGATTATAAAATTTATATTATTAAATATATTATTTTTATTATTAATTTAATTTTTATTTCAATATTCAGGTTGGGCCTTAGTTGGGCTTTACAATTTTGTAACAATATTGGGCCCGACCTAGTCTGGCCAGACATTGCTCGGGTTTGGGCCGGGCTTAGACTTATATATTGATGAGTCGGGCATGGGCCGGGCTCATATAAGCCCATCCCAGGCCCTGCCCATTGACAACCCTACTTTGAGCCCACTGAGGAGTTGGCATTAGGCACGTCAGCGGAACCAACATGCTCCGAGTTATGATACAGCGTCTGCCACGGCCTCCGTCTCATGCCACGTGGAAGGAGCTGACAACATTGGATCGTAAATATTCGGGGAATCCTGTGAGCTGATCTTTCAGACCACCCCTACCCATTGGTATGAGCGAGATGAAACTGACGCGAAGCTTAGGGTCCCAATGTAAAAAATTATATTGAAAAAGTTTTCGGGAAAAATTTCATACAATAATCTGTTTGTTACTACTAAAAAGTTAATCTATGAATTTTTTTATCTAAAATTATGTATTTTGGCATCCTTGATTAGACTCCGTAAACTATTTTTCTAGATTTCTCTTTCATATAGGATTTTTATGAATGTAACTACAATCTCCACTATAATTCTAAGTGTTCGATGCTTGAAACTCGACGACTCACAACCCGGTGCCCGGTGATGGATCGTCCGGCGACCGACATCTGACGTCCTTGAAAAACTTTTAATTAATTTATTGTGTTTTTATTTTCCTATAAAAGTTAATTTTTTTAAAAAAAATCTTATGAATTTATTTTACAAGCAACCAAACGGACTCTAACTGTAAACCTGGTTCTCTTCCGCGCCGCAAATTGCTAAAAAAGATGAGCATTTGTCGTAGAGAAATATTTATTATGAAAAAAATTAAAGAAAAATTAATTAAAAGTACTTATCAAATGAGTGATTTATTTCTTAATCCATGTTAGAATAACAAAAGTTGCCGTGTTTTTGTCTTTTTGTTTGATTTAATTTTTAGTCCATAGTTTTTTAATATTTATGAAACTTGAAAGACGATTTTTTTCTTTTGGCGTCGATTTTTGAAATTTTTATCTTAACGTAACATATTTTTCACTTACAGTATATTTTTTACATCACTTATAGTAAACATGAAGTCATTTTATAGTAAATGTTATTATCTGTTATAGTAAACATCACATTCTGTTATAATAAATGTTATTTTCTATTACATTAATATTTTTATAGTAAATATTCAATTTTTTTATAGTATATGTTATGTCTTGTGTAGCGACCCTGGATATTTATGGCCAATAGGGCTCCATATCTAAGTCCGCCTCCCGCGATCGGATCGAAGTCTCGCAAGGGATATCACACACAAGTGTCCAGTAAAAATATAAAAGACAACCACGAGAGTATAATATACAAGAAAGTATAAGTAATTATACTCATTTCCACAAATTACATTGTCCCAATACATTATTACATGTCTAAGAGAAAAGTACAACTACTTGGGGCATACCCTGAGGGAGCAAAATAAGTCTGCCACAACGCCGCTGCAAGCCAAACACACGGCAAACCTTGAAAAGAACTGTAGGGGAGTGAGCCTCAACAAGTCACAGGCTCAGCAGAAACCTCCCAAAAACAACCACAACCAACAACTGAAGGAAGGAACCAATTCCTCAACCCCTAAGGCTTTCACTGGCAATCCTAACTGAAGCACTACAGAAGTAAAACGTACTAACAATAAATATAACAGAACTGCATTAAATAAGAACACACTAGTTGTCATGGTTTACAGGAAATAAAAGAAGCAACAGGACTAGTATAGACACACCAGTCCACCACGACAGCTGAAAGAACCACGCCACAAACCATATAGACCAACCACTGACGGACAGTAACGAGACTGACAACAAAGAACCAGTCTCCCACAAAACGAACGAGTGAAGCAAGGCCACACAGGCCAACAACCAACAAAAGGTAACAGGGATAACCATAAAGGTTAGTCCACCACAATACCCACAATAGCAAATACATCGGAGGACTACCCACACAGGGGTACAACACCATAAATGGAAGGTCACACAACGCAACTTCCACAGAAACCGAACCACCTAAACACTTGAAAAGGCTAGCACACTGCGTGCCACAACATCCAACAACCCACACAGAGTACAGGTACCTAAAGCCACAAGGTACCACGACAAACCACCACCACACACAAAACCACAACACAATTGTGCCTCCTACAAGGCACACCACAGCGAGTCAAACCACAACCGGTGAGTCACCACTCACAAGCCACAACCGCTGGCAAAGCACGAGTCAGAGAGAACGACGCCACCACATGGGAACAGACTACTAGTTCATGACGCCAGTATCCAACCCAGACAACACAACACAAGAACTACCTCTCAGTCTCGCAGTCACGGACGAAAGGTCCAACTGTCGCTCCACAACCACACAGTAAAGCCAAAGAATAGTGGAGACCAACCAACACCACACCTGCAGACCACACAGCTGCAGGCCCATGCATGACACCTTTAGAGACTCTGACCTGAACTCTCTAAAGTGAGGCACTGGAAAATGGACTAGCTGGGGCTTAGTACGTCTACTGGTGTCTGTACCCCCAACCCGACTAGAGAGGCATTCCGGAATAGGCGCCGGACCACCAAACTCGGCAAGCACATAAACCACGCCAATCACTTAACACAACCATAAAACTTATACCACGATACACAAACCATAATCAGCTCGTCACTGGTCACCACATGACCTCCAAGCAACTACACTCTGCTAAAGACATAAAATACATTACAATCTTGCATGTCATTGGTCATTTCATGACCTCCATAGCAACACACCACTATGCACATAAACCATACATATATTTTTTAAAACATACTTAACATGATTCACATAACCATTAACCTAAACATGCTTTGCTAATCATTAATCGACTCAGAACAACTTAAAATACCCTAAATGACCTGAGCTAGGTCCACACAGGACCCTCATTGCCCAAGGCTCAACCACGTATTTTGGACAGAAGAACGCGACGGGGGCCACTGTCGTGATAAGAACGCGACAGCCCGACAAACCGCAATTGCACACCAGAACGCGACAACATCTACCGTTGCGTTAAGAACGCGACGGCTCGACATGCCGCGTTCACAAACCAGAACACGACTGAGCCAAGGGTCGCGACCTGAACGCGACAGCCCGATCTGTCGCCTTCTCAGACAGAAACCCTGCACTCCGATTTTCACACAGAAACTAGCTCAAAACCTCATTTCCATGCATACCAAACTTCTAAAAATCAATTACACTATACATAAAATACAACTACACATCTATACACATTAAACATGCTTCAAATCAATCAAATAATGCAATAAAACAAGGAAAGTCCCTACCGATAATAAGAACTCGCAGAACGAGGCTCAATCAGTGCTCTCCAAGCTCCGAGCAGCTTCTACGCACCAAAACCACGTCGAAACACAAGCTTCAAAGTCGACGTCGCCGGAAATCGCCGCAGCATCCTCTCCCCGGTCGAACAGAGCTTCCTGCTCTGTTTGGCCGGAGGGCGAAACTTATCCCTGTTAGTTATGGGTGTCCTCAAGCCAATCATAACTTGTACAATCTTGTTCTTTGATAATAATAATAAGGCTCTTATATTCATTATGTGTAATTCGTTTATCGTTCCATTATGAAGTCCATGAATATGCGCAATGGATATTAATTATGATGAGATCATAACAATGAGATTAATATCCTTTAAACGTATATTCTTAATTGTTCCTAGTCGGAGGATATCCGAGAAGGACATCGGATATCCGGTTAGGCTAGTACAGGTTGCACCTGCTCATATGATGAGGGTGGCTGATCTCATAGTCACTTGTGTGGGGACACTAAGGTGAATCTGTAGGTGCTCATTAGAGAATGAGTTCACTGAACTGATCTGTTATGAATCGCTGGATGGTAATGTTACCTAACTGTCAACCAGCTAGATTCATTGTCACAGTGGCGTGATTGGTCCTTAGACCTGAGACACCAAGGACACCTTGTTGGTGGACTTCTGGGTTTGACCTTGACTTATAGATCTCTAGCCATGAGGTCTTAATCAGTTAAGTGTTTGGATCTAGCGGAATACCTTCGAAGGTGATTGTGTGGTCAATATGGGATCGCTCGCTCTCGGTAATAGGAGAGTGAATGCTCTACGGAAGGATGCCTGATAGTCCCTGGCCAGGGCAAGACTACTTATCAGAAAAGGAGTTTTCTGATATAGTTATGCGGCATCCAAACCGAGTGAGTGTGCATTTAGGGTTTGACAGTTGACCATACCCTAAGTGCACTCGAGAGCATTGTACGAGCGAAGGATTATAGTCACGTGGTAACTGATGATACAAAAGGTTCCTTGAATGGGTTGCTGAATCCCAATGCTTTCCAGGATCAAGTGGTGTTACTTGGCACCCAACTTGATTGGAAGCCCGATCAATTATCGTAAGATGATAATTGATTGTGTGATTAATAATATGAGATGTTAATTAATTATCATAAGTCAATAAAGAGTTATTGAGCTTAATGGGTTGAAAAACTGGACTAGCAGTTGGGCCTAGAGGGTCACACGCATAAGAGTTCCGAGCAGACTGGGCAAGGTGTTCTTTATAGACAATGACTGGGTTTTTGTGAAAAACCGCGGTGTCTATAAATATACGCTGAGAGTTAAACCCTGGGCCAAGCTCCAGGCTTAACCCTGGCCACCTCCCTCCTCTCTCTCTCTCCCAGGGCGCCCCCACCCTCTCTCCCTCTCTCCGGCACATGGTGGAGCTGAGATCCGGGAGACGCGTGGAGAACGAGGAGATCCCGTCTGCGTCCGGAGCTCGCGTGGATACGTCTAGAGGCCGGACCTTGAACGGCTTGAAGCACCGGCACCTCCTGCGCCACCTCCTTCCCGGATTCGGGAGTTACGCAACCCCGCAAGGTAAAGACACTACAAGACAAAAGACATATGTCAGCGGCTAAACGTCGTTGGCAAAAGTAAAAATTTTTGTTGACAAAAACATATGTCAACGGCTAGAGTCCGTAGACAAAGCCGTCGACATTTTTGTCGTCGACTAAACATACGTCAACGGATGAGTAGGCCGCTGACAACAAAATTTTATGTCAGCGGCTCAAAGCCGCTGGCAAAAAACATTTATGTCAGCGGTCAATAAACCATCGCTGACATAAAAAATATTTATCAGCGGTCCTAAGCCGCTGACGTAAAACATTTGTGTCAACGGCCTCTTTAAGAACCGCTGACATAAATTTTTTTTGTCAGCGGTGCCTTTAGCCGCTGACAAATAATAATTTTATTTTTGTCAGCGGGCTAAGCCGCTGACAAATGTTAGTATAAATTTTTTTATATAAATTCTTTTAAAATTCTATTTTTTTATACAAAAATACCTACATACACACACAATAGGAAAATAAGTATATATATGAGCTATACAGAACATAATACAATATTCTTAATTATAGAAGGAGGGATATTGCCCGTCAAATTTGTCCTTGACAAAGTACTGTATTTAAAAACATAAGAAAAATCAGTGGTATCATCTGACAAGGATAACACATTTATCAAAACTCACCAAAGATAACAAAGATTGAAAATGTAAAACAAATATTTAAAACATATTTAGTCATGATTACACTGAAACAACTCTTGGTTGTGGATCAGAACTACATTGCACCCAGGACCTTGAAGCGGGTAGACATGGGTCGCCACCTTCTTGTGCCCAATCTGTCAGCTGGTAACGGGAAGCAAAACTGGCCATGACAAAAGCTACAGTTCCAAAAGAGCATTTTATGTTTACAACTTTCATAACGAATGCAGATGAGATAAATCAAAATTAGAGGAGCATGTTACTAAATCTAGACTCACCATCTTTATCTCCAAAGCATTCAAGATTGGTCCCCTAGAAGAGTCATTTGTTTTCCTAAATGCAAATGGTAGGACAAATGGAAAAGATATGTTCTGGTACCCTGGCTCATACAACCGGTATTTTCCCTGGGCATTTTCTTGAACATTAACTACAGCCTTGGCATTTTGAGCATATTCTGGGCCAGGAAGGAAAAGCCTAAATTTCCTACTCTCATCTGGAGCTAAGTCTTCAATTTCTGCAAAGTATGAGACTGCCCACCCAAATCCTGGAAATCCTTCCAAGTTTAACCTGTAAGTTAAGGATCCATTTTGCCCCACCACTGCAGTCTGCATCACCTTTTCTGGTGGTCTTTCACCAGTATTGACATAAACAGGCATTTTTGTAGAGGTTTTTTCAGTTCCATCAGCAACATCAACAAGGTAATTTGCCTTCCTTAGAGAATCAGACTGCCATATTCTGTCAAATGGATCATCAGGGTACCTGGAAAAAATGCAGTATGTTGTTAATCAAGGTTTTAAGCTGAAGCATAAGATGAATGAGAGAAAACAAAGAGACCCCAAATCTGCAAATAAGCTGCTGAAATAGACTTTCATGTATGCCAAATAAACCCAAGGAGCCCTTCTGCAGTTTGAAAATCAACAGCATTGAGTCTTTAGACTGAACACACTGACAACAATGGGATTGATTGTCTTGGTTAACAGGGCCCCTTGTAGACATTTCAAATTAAACACCATGGTTAATAAAAAGATATGCTCGTGGAAAAGAAAATATTCAAACTTTAAATGATCCCTGTGTTACTATTAGGTGGTCATAAAAGCAAAAGTGGGGGTATGCCATGCTTCAATAAGTCCGATCAAATAATTTTTTCTATGATTATGTTCCGCATTTTCTCATTCACCAAGAAGGAATTCATGGACGGGTAGACACTGATTTGGCAATACTAAGATGACTATAATATATGATTAACAGAGCTCTAGTGCATATCACACAATTTGGACATCCACGGCATCGATACACAAATATCCATCCGATACACTGATGTGCAAATGTTCAATCTGACAGAGAAGGATGCTGGTCAGAAAAAAAAATAGCACAGCTTTGAGGAATAAGGCTTACCTGACAGAGTCATTACTTTCTGCACCAAAATTTATCCTTGCAGACACGCCAAGGAAGAACCGAGTTTCAAATTCTGTGTAATAAAGTGAACCATTGAACCGACGAAGCTCAAGTGTAGAAATAAAAGGCCGCCCTGTTGTTGCATTGGATAAGCATACACTAATCGTTGGGTAAGATGCAAGCAAGATCAACTCATGAATCTCAATAGTGTTTGCATCAGATATTACAATAGTTGACCAAGGAGTTGCACCAAGTGAGATATCAAACTTGGGGTAGACATTACTGCTGTCAAAATTCCCATACAAGAAAGTTGCCCTTACAAGGTACCTAGTTCTATTCAAGACATTTAGTGTATAGCAATACTTCCTGTCATCAGCAGGAAAATATCTCACAGTTGAGTATTGCCTCCTGTTCTCCCCCGGAACAGAGATATTATATGGTCGGCCACAAACTCCTCCCATGGCAACATAAGAATGGGAATCAAAGACTACACACATTACACATGGGATACCTCTGCACCAACCCATTAATAACATAAGAAATGGCAACTCTCCATTTGATTACATGCTCAAATAAATTTACATACAACATTTATAATCAAGAGTATAATCAAGAAAAGGTTACATGCTTAAATAAATCCACATTCAATTCATATAACATCAAAATCTCTAAATACTCAATTCATACAACATCAAAATAGTCCATTCATATAACATCAAATTTCTGTTTGTACAAAATACCTGAATACAAACACAACAAGAAAACAAATAATACAACTAAAATAAATCAAAGTCTCTAAATTAATGTCATCAAAATATCTATCTAACAATCATCATCATCATAGTCATCTCCCTCAGCATCAGTATCTACGTGGTCATCCTCTAGTGCTCTCGATGGAGCTGACGCAGCAAATCTCTGACTAGTCTGAAACTGAGTCATGAATGTGCTCATCTGCAGCATCTGTCTACGTATGTCATCCATCTCAGACTCTCGTTTACGCAGCTGCTCCAACTCCCTCCGCATATCATCCATCTCTGAGTCACGTCTGCGTGCCTCTGTACGCAACTCCTCAACCTCTATTCTGAGAGTGTTTTCAATGTTGTTAATCTGTTGCTGATAGTCAGTGGAGCTCGACCCTTCTCCTGTCCCATACCATGTGCGACGTGTCTCTCGACTGCCTCCGCAACGAATGCGACCAGATCGGTCCTTCCCCATAACTGAAACAAAAGCCTCCTCAGCAGAAATGGGGGTACTCCCACTCTCACTATCTAGTGAGTTAACAACCCTCGTGTGATGCATGTTAATATATTGTTAATTTAGACCTCCTTGACATTTTGTTCATAAACCATCTCCTTTGATTTAAATAATTGCAAGTCATTATACCATGAATGAAAATGAGTTAACAAGAGAAAGGAGGGTGTTAAAGGACTAATTTTGCAATGCTCTTGAATTCTCTTTTGAGCCTAACCATTCCTTGAAAAATGCCAAAACAAATCCCACTTGAAACAACCCATGAATCCCCACTCAAAAAAAAAAAAAAAAAAAAACCCTGTGCACTGCCGTTTTCCCATCCCTGGGAAAAACGGTGGACCGCTCCACCAGGAGCGGTCGACCGCTTTTACCAGGACGCCTATTAGGCGCCCTGGCTTGCGGGCGGTCGACCGTGAGCCCCCAGGCGGTCGACCGCTTCCGGCTGGGGTTCTTAAATCCCCATCGAACCGACCCCCTTTTTTCACTTTCCCCTTCCTTCCACCAAGCCCTAGCCGTTTTCCCCCCTTCCTCTCATCCCTACCAGCGACACACTTCACCCCATTCACCCTCACACACCATCCTCTTCCCCTCCATCTTCCTTTGTGCACAGGAGAACCCAAGCCCTAGTCACATTCCCCTTCTCCTCTCTTTGATCTCGGCGTGAAGTCCTCTCCTCAAGTATCCACCTCTCCTCCTATCTCGATGATGAACAAGAAGAAGGTGGCTCATCGTCCTCGCCGCTCTCTTGAACATGGAGAAGGATCTAGCCAGCGACGAGGAAGGGAGAAGTAGTCTATTGCTGAGGAACCTCATGTGCCCCCTCCAATGCGCCCCGTCATGAGAGGTATACTACCTCCTCGCATTGTGGATTTTGATGATCTTGAGCCCCTATTTCCATTCCTGCAAGTGTCGTTTGCAACGCAAGGTTGGGTTGAACTAATGTCGTACAATGAGGGCTTCTATCCTTCATTAGTTCATGAGTTCTATAACAACATGTATCAAGAAGACAAGTTGCAATATACTTCTGTCAAGGGGGTAAGAATTGCTCTCACCGCAAAGATGCTAAGTGAAGCCCTAGGTGTTCCTAGGCGTGGGGAGATCAAACAGGCAAACTTCAACAGTGATGAAGTCTTTTACTTGATGACTGAAGATCCTTCGATGCACTTTATTTCTGGAACTAAGTTAAATGCAAATATGTTCCCGCCATTTCAGCGTGTGTTTCATCATATCATCACAACCATCATTTATCCGAAGGCAGGGAGCAAGGATGAAGTGACTAATGTGCATCGCTTTCTGTTTGCCACTACGTTCAATGGTATTCAAGTTAATCTTCCTAGTCTCATGCTTGAACTACTACTTATTTGCAAGAAGCAGTTCAAAAGAAAGCTTCCTTATGCTGGTTTTCTCACAAAGGTTTTCATCTATCATAAGATTGATCTCTCCAATGAGGTTCAGGAACATCTTCTCCCAAGTTCTATTTACAATAAAAATTTTCTGGAGAAATTTATGAAGTATCAGATTGAAGGAAATCAGATTAGAAGGCAATTGGGTTCTGCTCATCAAGATGATATGGAAGATGAAGATGATGGCGATGATGAAGACGCCACTCATGTTGAGCATGCAGAGGCAGAATTTTCTGCAATGCCTGAAGATATTCCCATGGAGAGTAATGCAGAGCAGTTCAATTTCTATGAGCCTCCTCCGACTGTTCACCCTGACAGATTTGAAGAAAGGTTGAATAACTTAGAGGGTCGATTTCATTCCTTGGAGATCAACATGGGGAATATGGCTATGAACATAAACCAAATCCGCCAAGAACAACATGTTCAGAATTTCCTTCTCCAAGAAATCAAGAGTCTTTGCTTAAGACAAACCCGCCAACCCCCTCCTGGAAATTGAACTCATTATCCTTCATGGCTTTGTAATGATCATTGCATTTTCTTACTCCCTTCGTACTTTTCACTACAACCTCTATTTGATGATGTCAAAAAGGGGGAGTAGTTTATCTACCTATCTAGTTATGTATGTTTTGCATGCGTGCTTGATTGTGTGGGCCTTAATGTATGAGCACAGCATGTAGAGTAGGTAAGGTGTCTTTAGGTCCTAGGTTTGGACTTATTTATGTGTTTGAACTGTGATGATGGATTAGGTTGATGGACTGTTCTTTTGAAATGGTTATTATGGCACATCATCTCTTGATCACTTGATGGTCTTTTGTTTTGGTTTGACACCTGTTGATGGCTTGATGAGAATTTCTTTTGCGAAGGAAATGTGGATATGTTGAGATCCTTTTTGTTGAGCTAATATGAATATCAATTTCATACTTGTGGATATTGATTCAACTCTCTTGCATACAATTGTGAATATCCATTTGATTCCTTTTCTAGATAGATCATGCTATTTTGTCATCATCAAAAAGGGGGAGATTGTTAACTCCCAGACTTGGATTTTGATGATGGCAAAATGAGTGTTGATTAGCATGTATTTTACCTTTGATACTTCTAAATAAACTGAGCTTAACTTGACATACACATCTCCAATTGTCATCAAATTTTGCTATGATGATCACTAACCCATATTTCAGATTTGGAAAGAATGTTCAAAGTTTTTTGAGCAGGTTCAAAGTGTTTGCAAAGCAGAACAGGGCACTCCACCGTTTTTCCCAGAACTGTGTTCTTGGACAGACTGTGTAGAGGTCGACCGCCCCCTGAGGAAGAGGTCGACCGCTTTTCACAGGAGATGATGTTTTTGGGTCCTATTTGCTTGAGGTCGACCGCCCCATGGCTGAGGTCGACAGCTTCTGGCCGTTGGCTACTTTTTGCTCACTCGTGGGACCTCTTTTAGTGAGATTCTCTAACCCTAAAATTCCCCCCTATATATATCTTTACTCTTTCACCATTTGGGGAGTGAGAAGGGAAATATTCTCATCCATTTCTGGCTAAACCCCTCTCCATCCGCCTCCATTTTTCAGCTCTCACGTCCATGGAAATGTTCTTGCTTTTTGTGCCCCCTTTACTTTGATCTTGCAGATTTGAAGGCATGAGGTGCTGGGGCTGAGCTAGGACGTGAGCACCCTTGAAGATCTGAACCCAAGCTGGAAGATCCATGGAGTTTCTGGAAGTTTGATGGGTGTTTGACAAAGGGGGAGGTCTGGAACGTGAGGATCTGTGAAGGCTTCAAGCTGAAGCAAATGGGAACAACCTGCAACAATGTTGAAGGCCTAACAAGGAAGATTTCATCCATCTTAGCATCTCTTATTTATGCATACATGATTTCTTGAGCTTACTTGTAGATCCATTCTCTAAACTTCAGATTTACTGTGTGTGTGAGGCCATAGTGTGTGTGTGAGTTGTTGGGTGCATTTCGCATCCTTGGAGTTCAGGGGGACTCCGTGTTTGTGTGTGTGTGTGTTGTAGCTTCTGGCCAGGCTAGTGGATCCTTCACGAGTTGTGAAGGGGTGGACGTAGATCTCACGTGGGTGAGGTCGAACCACCTAAAAATTCTCTGTGCAGTGGTTTGCTCATCCATCTCTTCTGTCCCCTTCTTGTGTTCTGCGTTTATCTAAGTTTCTAGAAATTCTCCTTGTCATATTAATAGTTCAGGCTTGGTCTTGCTTTGTTAGACTTGTGGTTTGCATATTAATCTGTGCTAAGTTGTGCCACTATCCATCTTTGCTCCTCTTTGGGACTATCTTGTGCTGTGGATTTAATTTGGGGAGTTGCTCAAACGAATTGTTGGGCAAACTCAATTCACCCCCCTCTTGGTTTGCCATACTATCGGGCTTTCAATAATGACTCTTCCTGCCCTTTCTATATGGCATAGATGATGAGAGCGATTTGTCTTATTGCGATCAGCGATATTCTGCCAACAAATATTTTAAATGTTAAAATAAAAAATGAAGATGCACTATAAAACTTTATTATTACCTGCTCATCCGAAGTGTTCCTTTTGCACACATTATCTGCCAATCTTGAGGATTAACACCAGCTGGAACTGAGGCAATGGCATCATCAAAAGATTTGCCTGTATAATGCTGTATAGAGACATAATTTTTTTAGTTCCACATTAAAAGTAGTGAAAATAAATGTGCTTGTAAATAAGACATAAGAAATATTACTCTATTTTTGTTGCCTACTGACCTTAGAAAAAGTGGACAGGCTTGGAAAAAAAGGTGATGGAGTAGGATGCTGTGGGGTTGTGCTCTGAACTGCAGTCTGAGGTCCTCATCAGATCTCCTCCTCCTTAAGTTTCCATATTAAATGGGATGGTCTGGCCTTTGGTGCATGATATGTTTGGTATTGTCATTAAAAAAATTGTCTGGGGGCCCAAGTATATATGTGCAGAGTTTTAATGGGGGGAGCTTCAGAGCTTGTGAGTTTTGTGTGTAAAGGGAGGGACAAAACAAGATACACATGACAAAACTCTTGTTGCTATATTCCTTGGTGAAGTTTCACTTAGATCCATGATGTCTCTAAATGCAGACATATGTCACTGTTACCAAATCCTCACACATGGGTGGTGGAAGATGTCACAGTACTCTTCTAACTCTCACAAGCCATCTACCTAAGAAATTAAAGAGTAGAATATGCAAATCTAATTTCTAAGCGCAGTTACCAATTTTTCTGAATGCTTAGTTTTACAGCTCAAATAGAACGACCATGCCCAAGAGGAAGCTGATCAAGTTCCTGCAAACAGGGTTGTAAAGACTTTGCAGCGTCCAGTTTTTCTAAGCGCAGTTACCAATTTTTCTAAAATGTTTCATGCTCAAGAATAACATAGATAACACAACATTTCTATAAGAACCAGATCATAGACCATCCAGTTTTACATCAAAGAAGTTAGGCATTATTCCAATATCGTGATATGCATAAATGCGTATATATTACTCACCACAGATTGCACAGATCTATCTTTAATTTCATAATTGTACTTGATAGTCCCGGCTCAATAGATATTCCCAAGGCCACGACGGCCTTCAAGAGAAGATCAAAGAGCGTAGATAAGTATGATCAAAGGGAGCTTAGAGCATTCAAAGTTCAAGTGAGATTGATCGTCAATGCTGCTGAAAATTTTTTGAGAGCAAATTGGGATAAACTTGGAGGTGTGGGAGACTATATATAACACCCAGTAGATAGATTGGTGCAGAAATTAATAAAGGCTTTCATGTCAATGTTAATTTGAGGATTTGTAAAAAGAAACATGTGGAATGGAAGAAGCCAGAAAGAAGATGCATGGTAGGGAACTTTGATGGGTCCTGAAAGGAGGAAGGTAGAGCTCTCAGGGGGTGGAGCAGCCTAGATCATTAGAGATAGTCAAGGCATTTGCATTAAGGCAGGAGTAGTATATCTGGAAATTGCTCTATTAAAAGCTGAGGCTATGACAATCATGGCTTTTCAATCCAGTAAGCTTTCGACCAGTAATATCTACACATCTTGATAGGTTAGATGAATATCCATCTGGGACCTTAATGTTACGCAAGAATTCACACACAGTTGATGTCTCTGCTCTATTTAGTGTGTACAGTGCTGCAGGTAACTTGCTTCCTGACTGAGGCACATGCAATTCTGGTCGTATTCCCCACTCTTCAAGATCCAGTCTAGCTTGACGGTTGTCTTTATTTTTTTCACCACCAAGCAGCATCAATGTGCCCAACAAATTTTCACAGACATTCTTCTCTGTGTGCATTACGTCTATATTGTGTCTGATAAGTAGACTCGACCAGTATGGCAGCTCTTTATAAATATACTTTTCTTCTTCCATCCTTGCAAGTCTTTGATATCTTTTTTGAATGTCTTTCCAAATCTAACAAGACTCAGATTCTGTTGTTGCCTCCACAATTCTAATCCCGTCATTTTTTTTGGTGGCTTACCATGTTCCTTTCGACCATCAAATTTCTGTTTGTAATTGTCTTTCCTCCATCTATGATATATTGGAAAGAACCGTCTGTGTCCTAAGTAACAAAATTTTCGATAATTATGCAGCCATCTTGAATGAGTATTATAATTACATAATGGACATGCAACTTTTCCTTTAGTGCTCCATCCAGATAAATTGGCATATGCAGGAAAGTCATTCAACGTCCAAAGAAGAGCAGCTCGCATGTTGAAATTTTGTTTTTTCGAAACATCATACGTTTCAACACCAACATCCCACAACTCTTTCAACTCTTCAATAAGTGGTTGAAGGTATACATCAATGTCATTTCCCGAATCTCTAGGACCAGGAATTAATAATGACATCATCATAAATGTCTGCTTCATGCACATCCATGGAGACAAGTTATAAGCTAGTACCATCACAGGCCATATACTGTAGCTACTACTCAAATTTCCAAATGGATTGAACCCATCACTTGCTAAACCGAGTCTCACATTGCGAGTCTCTGCAGCAAAATCTGGATACTGACTATCAAAATGTAACCATGCCTCAGAATCAGCTGGATGTCGCATTTCCCCATTCTGTTGACGAGTCCGACCATCAGAGTGCCATGTCATCCACTTGGCCGTTTTAGATGACATAAATAACCTTTGCAATCTATCTTTCAACGGAAAATAGCGCAAGACCTTGTTGGGTATTCGTTTGCCAAGTTTCACCTTCTCATTATCAACTTGATTATCTACGTTTTGCACTCTTTCCTTATATCGAGATGCATCACATTGCGGACATCGATCTTTATCTTTGTATTCCTTCCAAAATAATATACAGTCATTTTTACATGCATCTATTTTCTCATAACCCAACCCCAAATCTTTAATGATCTTTTTGGCTTCATACCATGTTTGGGGTACATTAGCTTCTTGTGGTAATATTTCTTTAATAAATTCCAACAACATATTCATGCATCTCCCGGTCACTTGATTCATTGTCTTAATATGCAGCAATTTCAAAAGAAATGACAACTTTGAAACCTTCTGACACCCATATAATGGCATTTCAGCATCTTGTAATAATCTATAAAAGTCACTTGCTTTGGAATTTGGCTCATGCTCCTCCACTGAAATGGCAAATTCAGCTTGTTGAAACTCATGCAACATATGTATAGAATCGATATCTAGCTGCTGATCACTAGAGGAGATATCTGTCTGTGTTATTTCTGCTTGGTGCCCTATTGCCTCCACATAAAGGATGTCAAATGGTGTCTCTCCATGACATACCCAATTGTTATAGTTTGTCCAGACTCCATCTACTATAAGATGAGTTTCAACTTCTGTTCGGGTCAACTTTACTCTATTACGACAATTCCGACATGGACACTGTATCAGCTCACTATATTGACCATGCATGTATCTTGTTCGATCTGCATGAAAAGCATACTCCAAAAAAGACTCTACCCCCTTCAGATATCTAGGATCTCCTCGATTATTAACAAGTTCCATCCAAGTCTTATCAGGTCCATCCATTTCTATATATCCTATAACCATAAACAAAGAATTCAGTAAAAAATTCGGCAGCACCTCCCTTGTATCAAGAGCAAATCCACATGTGTACATCCACCTGTATACATACATTGTCAAATAAAATGGGGTACCTACATCAAATCTTGCCCATCCATGGATATTTTGATCATATGATGTTCTCCATTATATGTGCTTATGATTGCCTTAAAATTTCGGCAGCATCTCCCCACACTTCTCCAATATACCACTATTATTTACTAAATTTAACTTTGCTCAAAAAATCACTCGTATAAACTACAAGTGAAAAGTTGAGTAGTTAAAATTAGCAGGTATATTAGAGAAGAGTAGGGAGATGCCGTCGAAATTTTAAGACAATCATAAGCACATATAATGGAGAACATCATATGATCAAAATATCCACAGACTGTCCAATAGGACAATTCAAGACTTTTGTTAGGATATATGTCATTACCATCAAAAGACGGTAAAATATATCCTAACAAAAGTCTTGAATGGGCAAAAAGAAAAAAAAGGTCCATACATTCACACACCACATCCACACATTCATATCTATACGCTTGCATCCTGCATTAAAATATATGAAGACAATCACATCCTGCAAAAAATCACACATTCATATCCATATACTTCTTGAGGGGGAGTGTCAAGGGTGTGTTAATGTAACATAATCCTTCAAGACAACTTACCTTGTGTACACACACTATATAAGGAGTCTTGCTCCTAGGAATAGTGGTACATTGTGTACGCACATATAATCTGAAACAGCAAGTTATGCATTTGGATAATTCGTTCTAGGGATTTTCAACAGCAAGTTATGCATTTGGATAATTCGTCCCAAACCCACCTCTAAAGACGTTAGAGAATTTTCCCTTGAATCACCACCCCAAGGCCCCCTGATCTTTCTATCCCTTTTGCAGATCTCAGTTCTGATATCTAGGATCGCCGCCTCATTTTTCAAATCCCAAGATTATCCAAATGACTAACTTCGCATCTACTCCATTAAAAAAACCATACATACGTGAAAAAAAATGGATGCATGTTGTGTGTTCGGAACAACGAAAAGAAAGATGCATGTGCATGATCATCGCATGAATCGATAAAACGTTTTAGGGAGAGGTTTTGCATTCTCATAATTTCTCGAGAAAAAAAAATTAAAAAAAAATCTCGAAGCACAAACTCATATGAAATACTTGTTGAATTATAACCATCTGCTCGAAATTTTTCCAGGAAAATCTCATGTAAATGAGACCACACGTCTGCAGTATGACAAGAACAAAGACAGCACATGAGAGGAAATCCACTCCTCGAGGAAAACATTTTTTTATAAAAGAACATGAAGCACTTCAACATTTGTGGAAAGAAAATCCTAATTGCCTTGTTTCAAAAATGTGTGAAAGATAATTCGGAAAACACAATCTTGGAGAAATTGGAGACTCTGAACCCCTCCTCTCCCCCGCCCAACAGGTAAGAATCCTTAATCCTCTGGAATATGGAGTTCTTCACATGCAGATGATTCTACAAGAGGTTCACATGCAGAGAGAGAACTGAAAAGAGAACACACGCATACACAAGGCATATGCCGTGAAGAAATCTTGAATTCTTAAAAGTGTTTCCATAGAATACCAGCTTTCCAACTACATGATTGAATACAACACACATGTAATCCGCTCCCCATTATCTTTCCTCACTATCAATCTTTTGGGAAAAACACTACCGCTACCTGTAAACAAGGCTAACCAATATTCACCTGATTAATTAGTGAGGTGATCAAGAGATCTGGAAGCGAAAAACAACCCTCACTGGTGCCTCGATCACCTTCCTGCAGGAGAGAGAAAAAGAGACAGAAGGGGGGAGAGAGAGGAGGCAGTCATGGCGACAAGGTAGAACAGATCATTGTGAGATCTATTTATACTTAGATTGGAGATCCTCCACCTCTGCCGCTCGACGGCAAAGGGGAGCAGGTCCTGACGCGAGAGAGAGAGAAAGAGAGAGAGAGAGAGAGACCTGCAGATCCGGTTGGAGATAGCCGGAGGAGGAGGAGGTCGCCGGAGGAGGACGCAGCCGGCGCGGGGGCGACTGTGAGATCGTCCGGAGGAGGTCGCCGGAGGAGGACGCGGCCGGCGCGGGGAGATCGCCGGAGGAGGAGGTGAAGACGCGACCGGCGCGGGGAGATCGCCGGAGGAGGAGATCGTCGCAGGAGCGGGGAGATCGCTAGAGGAGGGAGGAGTTACCGAGTTAAGGGCCGGCTTCGCGCAGAGGGGGTTTGGGGGCGGGGTAAGAAAAAGAAGTATATGCCAGCGGTTGGTGAGGCCGCTGACATTACTTTTAATTAAATAATAAATATTAATTTTATTTATTATATTTTTATCGATATTAAATAATATTGATTTCTATTTATTATATATTTATCAATATTAAAAATATTATTTATTAACATTATATCTAATTTTACTTATTAATGATATTTATTAATAATATATAAAAATTGTCAATTAAAAATAATATATTAATAAAAAATGTTAAAATATAATTATAAAGATTTGTCAACGCATAAACAAAACCGTTGACAAATAGTGAGGATATGTCAACAACCAAAGCGGCCGTTGACAAATAATAACGATATGTCAGCGGACAAGCAAAGCCGTTGACGTATGCCACTTTTGTCAGCGGATTTTTTTAGCCGCTGACATATTGCCGATGACAAATGCTCTGCTTCTTGTAGTGAGATGAGATCTGCCTGTGCGTGGTTTACCGTTTTGTTCGATTCCGACGTCCGGCAACGATATCTATCTGTGAAAATCGCGTTTCCGCTGTGCCCCGATCATTTCCTTACAGTGGTATCAAAGCCAGGTTGCTGGTACGTTTGGAATCGGCACCATATGAATGTTATTTTATGCATTTTCGTCGATTCGCGTTGTGCATGAGTCGCCATATTTGACGTGTTCGTGGGTCGCACATGAGATGTGCAGTTGCCGCTTGGCACATGGAAGATGTTCCTGGTACCAAGGGCTTCGCGGAGAACCCTTTGTGGCGTCGTTTGGCCCACTATGGAGGCCACACGACCCTCTGCAAGATGCCGCCGTTGTGCAGATTGGACAGTCCAAGATGGGGCATTTTTGCAGATTTTTAGGGCTTTTCCGGGGTTTCTGGGTGCTTAGGGGCGGAGGGCGGCGGCCTCCGGCACCGCCGGCGCCGTCCGCGGCCGCCGGAGGCGGCGCGGAGGGCGGCAGGGCCGCGCCCCATCGGCGCTGCACCGGTGGGGGCGGCGGCTAGGGTTTTCCCCAGCCGCCGCGGGCCCTATCGGGCGGCGGGGGTGACCCCGCGCGGGTCCGCCCGCGGGTAAGTCGCGGGCGGACCCCCGCGGGTCCCGGACGGCGGATCCGGCCCGCGCCGGATCCGGACCGGTCCGCCCCCTTTCCCCCCATTTTTCCGTTCTCTTAATGTTTTTAAATTGTTTAAAAATTTAGAAAAATGTTTTTAAATCCCAGAAAATTATGAAAATTAGTTTTAAGAGTTTTAAAAATGTTTTAACTCTCTGTAAATTATTTTATATATATATGACCCATTACTTAATTAGTTTAAAGGAAATCTGAAACCGTTTTAGTTATTTCCTCTAATCTAATTAAGACATATAATTGATTTAGAAATGTGATTTTTAAATTAATTAACTGTACATCTTGGCGACTTCATGCTGTAATGGTGAACGACGTTTATCTAATGTTGATTAGATAATTTCCATGTTAGCTAAATTGCTTAGTTAAATGGTTTTCAAAAGTATAATTATTATATTTTGAAGTAAAATATTTCAGAAGTAATTATGTGATAATTGCTTGTTGATGCATGTGATGTATGTGGATGGATGGTCATGGACTTAGATATCATGTGATGAATGTTATGGTTAATGGCAAATGATGTAATTTATGAGGACTGTGTGCCTCCCTCTCTCCCTCTATTAAATCCGGGTTGTACATTCTATCTCCCTCCTGTTATGTACTCCCTTGACTTGTTCAAGGTTTCTTATTATTATCTGATGTACATTTATGGGCCTGCGAGCCCAATTTAAATATTACTTGTAATTTTAAGAAGCGGATTGGCAGAGATGGAGGAGAGTACCATGCAGGACCTTGCTGGAGATAAAGTTACATCAAGCTAAAGCATCAGATGCGGGGCTGCCATTTGTTCACCATATTTGTGGATTACCAACTGGCTCTGGTAATGCCACTCTAGGTTAAAGTCCATGATCATCCATGTATTTCTTCATATATTTGATATGTGTGGAATGTGCTATGATATATATAATTAAATATATGATATTCCAAATTCTATATATCAATAGCACGCAGATATAGAGACCAAGATAAAATATGTCAAAATCCCTCCTCGTTCAAATTTTAAGCCGTAGCGTAATCATTTAGAATGAATTACGTGGCCCTCCATCATTATAGTTTTAGGATTGCCATTAGATCGGGCAAGTTTGTTGTGCTATCCACAAGGCTTGTCAAGTCTAATGACAGACTAAAACTATGGCATGATGATGCCTTAAACGGGGTAGAGGACCGGTGTAGCTTTGTTGTGCTATCCACAAGGGCTACATCCAAATCTATGCTCGTTACGTAATGATGGTACTGCTTAGACTGGATTTAATGACTTGTTGTGCTATCCACAAGGTCATTAAAATTCAGGGGCCAAAATAAGATCGGATATTGCAAGAGTTGCAAGTGTCAAGGGTTGACCGCTTTCGGATCATAGTATGGTTTGTTGTGCTATCCACAAGATCACTATGAGTCTGTGAGATTCCGATCCCCGCTAGGAGACCGTCGGTGTCTCCCATTCTGTATATCTGAGGGTTATACAGTCTGTCGAAAATAGTGGGAGCTAATCTTGATTAAAGTCCTAATCTAGATTTAATTATTATTATGAACATCTGCTAGTTGTATTTACATTTCCTTTATAGGCAAAAATGTCGTCAGGTAACCCACTCCGTGGCATACTGGATGCCAACAGATTGACAGGCCCGAACTACTCGGATTGGCTCAGAAACCTGAAGATTGTCCTCAGGTCTGAGCGCATTGCCTATGTCCTGGAGGGTGAGATCCCAGCTGAACCACCTCTTGATGTACCTGAAGGGGAAACACTTGAGTTTGCGAAGTGGAAGGAGGATTCCACTCTGGCCCAATGCTACATGCTTGCCTCAATGAGCAATGAGTTGCAAAGGCAGCATGAGAACATGGATGCTAGATCCATCATGCAGCACTTGCAGGAGCTCTTTGAAGAACAGAGCAGGGTAGAGAGATATGAGATATCCAAGGCCCTGTTCAGAGCTCGCATGGCAGAGGGGTCTTCAGTACAGACTCATGTGCTGAAGATGATAGAGTGGATTGAGAGGCTCGAAGGGCTTGGTTTTCCTCTTGACAAAGAACTAAGCACGGACCTCATTCTCCAGTCACTTCCAGATTCATATTCCCAGTTCATTGTGAACTTCACAATGAACAAGATTGAGGTGAGTTTAGCTGAGATGCTCAACATGCTGAAGACTGCTGAGGGCAACCTTAAGAAGGAAAAGCCCACTGTTCTCATGGTTGGAAAGTCCAACAAGAAGAGGAGAGCAGTGCAAGCCTTTGAGAAAGGCAATACAAATAAGCAGTCCAAGCAAAAACAAAAGAAGGACATAAGCAAAGGAGAAGAAAAGGGCGAGTGCTTCCACTGCAAGTAAAAGGACACTGGAAAAGAAATTGCAAGGACTACCTTGCAATGAAGGCTCATGAGAAGCAGAAGCTTGGGGAAGCTTTAGGAAAAGAAAGTTTGTTTCTTGTTTAGACAGAATTAGATACAAGTTTAGCATTGAGAATAATAGTTGTTCAGTTTATTTGAGAAATAAACTAGTTGCTTTAGCAAATTTGCTGAATGGTTTGTATCTACTTGATGTTTCTTATGAAAAATATCCATGTTGATGTTTCTCCTAAGAGAAGTAAGAATAGTGTGAACACTGCCTACTTATGGCATTGTAGGCTTGGTCACATTGGCGAGAATAGGCTTCAAAAGTTGCATAAGAATGGATACTTAGATCCATTTGATTATGAATCATATGCAACTTGTGAATCCTGTTTAATGGGTAAGTTGACCAAATCTCCATTTAGTGGACATGGAGATAGGGCCAAGGACATATTGGAACTAATACATTCGGATGTATGTGGTCCAATGTCTACCCAAGCCAAGGGTGGCTACTCATACTTCATTACATTCACGGATGACTACTCAAGGTTCGGATTTGTTTACTTAATGAAGTACAAATCTGAAGCCTTTGGGAAATTCCAAGAATTTAAGAATGAAGTTGAGAAACAAACTGGAAAGAGTATTAAAATCCTACGGTCAGACCGAGGAGGTGAATACTTAAGTACAGAGTTCACACAATTCTTAAAGGACAATGGTATCCTTTCTCAATGGACTCCTCCCTATACACCACAGATGAATGGTGTATCGGAAAGGAGAAATCGTACCTTGTTGGACATGGTGCGATCCATGATGAGCCGTTCACAGTTACCAGTTTCCTTATGGGGATATGCGCTAGAGTCAGCGCATATCTGCTGAACAGGGTTCCAAGTAAATCTGTGTCTTCCACTCCATATGAGATATGGAAGGGTAGAAAGCCTGATTTTAAACATGTTAAAATCTGGGGCTGTCCTGCCCACGTGAGGAGACATGACCCAGATAAACTGGAATCCAGAACCGATAAGTGCAGGTTTGTTGGATACCCAAAAGAAACGTTTGGGTACTACTTTTACCATCCTGGTGAACAAAGAGTGTTTGTCGCCAGGAGAGCTGTCTTCTTGGAAGAGGAGTACCTTACCCAAGAGGACAGTGGGAGTAAAGTAGATCTAGAAGAGGTTCTAGATCCACAAATTGTGCAAAGTCCACCAGGTGAAACATCGGTTCCGGAACCTGTTCAGGAATATACACACATTCAGCGTAGGTCTGGTAGAGTACCTAGACAGCCTGAAAGATATGTTGGACATATCAGTGAAGGCATGTCTTATGATGAGGATGATGATCCAAAGACCTACCAAGAGGCTGTTGATTGTCCTCAGTCAGGGAAATGGCGAGATGCCATGAATTCTGAGATGCAGTTCCATGTACACCAACCAATTTGGAATTTGGTAGACTTGCCCGAAGGTATTGTACCTATTGGGTGCAAGTGGATCTTTAAGAGAAAGATCGGTGCAGATGGACAGATCGACACTTATAAGGCAAGGTTGGTGGCAAAGGGGTATCGTCAAAGGCAAGGAATTGACTATGACGAAACTTTCTCACCAGTTGCTATGATAAAGTCGATCAGAATTCTTCTTGCCATTGCTGCATACTTTGATTACGAGATCTGGCAGATGGATGTAAAACCGCTTTCCTTAATGGAAACATTGAGGAGGAAGTGTATATGATACAACCTGAGGGTTTTACATCCAAAGAGTGTCCAGACAAAGTATGCAAGCTTCAAAGATCCATCTATGGATTGAAGCAAGCTTCTCGTAGTTGGAACATAAGGTTTGATGAGGCTATCAAATCTTATGACTTCATTAAGAATGAAGATGAACCATGTGTGTATAAGAAAATCAGTGGGAGTGCTATCACTTTTCTCGTACTTTACGTTGATGACATCTTACTCATTGGGAATGATGTAGGGATGCTATCATCAGTAAAGGTTTGGTTGTCAAAGAACTTCTCCATGAAGGATTTGGGAGAAGCATCCTACGTATTGGGAATACGTATCTATAGAGATAGATCTAAGAGGATGCTTGGCTTGACCCAATCCATGTACATAGATACCATTGTCAAAAGGTTTGGCATGGAAAATTCCAAGAGGGTCTCATACCTATGAGACATGGGATTATTCTCTCTAAGGAGCAGTCTCCTAAGACTCCTGAAGAGAGGGCAGCCATGGATAGAGTCCCCTATGCCTCGGCTATAGGGTCTATCATGTATGCCATGCTATGTACAAGGCCTGATGTGGCATTTGCTCTAAGTGTTACGAGTAGATATCAGGCAAATACAGGTGAAACACACTGGATGGCTGTGAAATGTATCCTTAAGTACTTGAGAAGGACTAAGGATATATTTCTGGTCTATGGAGGAGGGGACTTGAAACTTCGGGCATACACTGACTCGAGTTTCCAGTCAGATCCAGATGATAGCAAGTCTACATCTGGGTTTGTGTTCACCTTAAACGGAGGTGCAGTGAGCTGGAAGAGTTCCAAGCAAGAAACCACTGCAGACTCGACGACAGAGGCTGAGTACATTGCTGCAGCTGAAGCCGCCAAGGAGGCAGTGTGGATGAAGAAGTTCATCACCGACCTTGGTGTGGTGCCAGGTGACTCTGATCCAATCCCATTGCTGTGTGACAACAATGGGGCCATTGCGCAAGCGAAAGAGCCGCGGTCTCATCAGAAGTCGAAGCACATTCTGAGGCGATTTCACCTGATCAAAGAGATTATCACTAGAGGAGATGTACTGGTGGAAAGAGTTCCTTCAGTTGACAACATTGCAGATCCACTGACGAAGCCTTTAACTCAAATTGTGTTTGAGCGCCATCTAGAGTCTATGGGTTTAAGACTTAAAGGTGATTGGCTTTAGTCCAAGTGGGAGATTGTTAGTTATGGGTGTCCTCAAGCCAATCATAACTTGTACAATCTTGTTCTTTGATAATAATAATAAGGCTTTTATATTCATTATGTGTAATTCGTTTATCGTTCATTATGAAGTCCATGAATATGCGCAATGGATATTAATTATGATGAGATCATAACAATGAGATTAATATCCTTTAAACGTATATTCTTAATTGTTCCTAGTCGGAGGATATCCGAGAAGGACATCGGATATCCGGTTAGGCTAGTACAGGTTGCACCTGCTCATATGATGAGGGTGGCTGGTCTCATAGTCACTTGTGTGGGGACACTAAGGTGAATCTGTAGGTGCTCATTAGAGAATGAGTTCACTGAACTGATCCGTTATGAATCGCTGGATGGTAATGTTACCTAACTGTCAACCAGCTAGATTCATTGTCACAGTGGCGTGATTGGTCCTTAGACCTGAGACACCAAGGACACCTTGTTGGTGGACTTCTGGGTTTTGACCTTGACTTATAGATCTCTAGCCATGAGGTCTTAATCAGTTAAGTGTTCGGATCTAGCGGAATACCTTCGAAGGTGATTGTGTGGTCAATATGGGATCGCTCGCTCTCGGTAATAGGAGAGTGAATGCTCTACGGAAGGATGCCTGATAGTCCCTGGCCAGGGCAAGACTACTTATCAGAAAAGGAGTTTTCTGATATAGTTATGCGGCATCTAAACCGAGTGAGTGTGCAATTTAGGGTTTGACAGTTGACCATACCCTAAGTGCACTCGGGAGCATTGTACGAGCGAAGGATTATAGTCACGTGGTAACTGATGATACAAAAGGTTCCTTGAATGGGTTGCTGAACCCCAATGCTTTCCAGGATCAAGTGGTGTTGCTTGGCACCCAACTTGATTGGAAGCCCGGTCAATTATCGTGAGACGATAATTGATTGTGTGATTAATTAATATGAGATGTTAATTAATTACCATAAGTCAATAAAGAGTTATTGAGCTTAATGGGCTGAAAACTGGACTAGCAGTTGGGCCTAGAGGGTCACACGCATAAGAGTTCCGAGCAGACTGGGCAAGGTGTTCTTTATAGACAATGACTGGGTTTTTGTGAAAAACCGCAGTGTCTATAAATATACGCTGAGAGTTAAACCCTGGGCCAAGCTCCAGGCTTAACCCTGGCCGCCCCCTCCTCTCTCTCTCTCCCAGGGCGCCCCCCACCCTCTCTCTCCTCTCTCCGGCACATGGTGGAGCTGAGATCCGGGAGACGCGTGGAGAACGAGGAGATCCCGTCTGCGTCCGGAGCTCGCGTGGATACGTCTAGAGGCCGGACACTTGAACGGCTTGAAGCACCGGCGCCTCCTGCGCCACCTCCTCCCCGGATTCGGGAGTTACGCAACCCCGCAAAGGTAAAGATGAGATCTGCCTGTGCGTGGTTTACTGGTTTTGTTCGATTCCGACGTCCGGCAACGATATCTATCTGTGGAAATCGCGTTTCCGCTGCGCCCCGATCATTTCCTTACAATCCCAACCGGAAACAAGAACGCGATGTAGCATCCTATCGCCTTCAAAACGCGACACACCTAACCGTCGCCTTCTGAAAACTCTCCATACCACGCGTCACAAAGGCGGTGCGGAGAACGCGACGCATGTGACCGTCGAGTTCAAAATGCGACGCCCTACCCTGTCACGTTCACAACCAGTGAACTTGTGGACTGTTTGGGCTAAAACCTCTGGCCCACAACACCCACACAATGCACGGAGACCACGACCAGGGCTCAACGACCCCACATTGGTCATGAGCACCACACCAGAACCAATAAACACAGATCTGAACGGCCACAACGTTACATCTTGTTACAGTGAACGCTATTATAGTAACTATTACATGTTGTTACAGTAAATATTATTATTTATTACAATAATTTTTTTACAATAAACATTGAGTGTATTTTACAATATACGTTAAGTTTCATTACAATAAACATTATTATCTATTACAATAATCTTTTCCATTTATAATAAAGAACACCATATAACATACTTTTTTACTTACAATATATTTTTATATCACTTATAGTAAGTCTTGATATCACTTATATAAAGCGTCTATAATATTGAGTGTTGTAATCATCAACAGATACAATAAAATATGTGATGTTCTTTATTATAACATAAAAAATATTGTAATAGGAAATAATGTTTATTGTAATAGGATTTGACGTTTACTGTAACACGCACTCAATGTTTACTAGAAAGAAAGGATTATTGGAACATAAAGTAACATTTACAGTAATAGGAATTGTCGTTTACTATAACAAGTAATAACGTTTACTATAACAGTACTTGATGTTTACTATAATAAGTAATTAATATTTATTGTAAAGAAAATATTACAATAATAAGAAATACTATTTATTATAACGGGACTTGACATTTACTATAACAACAATAACGTTTACTATAAATGGACTTAATGTTTACTATAAGTGATATAAAAATATATTATTAAGTGAAAACATATGTTACATTGAGATAGAATTTTTAAAAATTGACACCAAAAGGATAAAAATCATCTTTCAAAACTCATAAATATTGAAAAACTAAAAATAAGGGCTAAAAATTAAATTTTAAAAAATTGTAAAGACTCTATAATTTTTGATATGCTGATAAGAACTAGAAAATAAGTTACTCTCAAGTATCCCTAATTAATTATCCAAAAAATTAATATGCATTACAAGATTAAAATCTCATTGGTTGATTGGGAGGACTAGGACAAGACTAGGGGTGTAAACGGAACTCGATATTCCGATATTCCGACCCGATTCTGATAAAAATTATCGGTTTCGGAATCGGAATATGATACCGATAGCTTATCGGAATCGGTATCAGATATTCTGATAAGTTATCGGAATCGGAATTGAAAAAATAATCGGAATCGGTATCGGTATCGGTATCGGTTATTCCGATAAATTATCATAAACTCAAGGTAAAATTATGGTAAACACCTTACCTTATCGGAATTTCAGTTCCGGTAATGTTATCGGAATCGGAACGGAATCAGAACTAACCATTTTTATCGGAATCGGAATCGGAATTAGAATCATATTTCGTTTATCGGAATCGAAATCGGAATCTGTGTTTCCGGTTCCGAACCCAACCCGTTTGTAGCCCTAGACAAGACTGTTGGCTCTTGGCAACAAGCACTAAACACCTAGAGGGTAGGTGAATAAGTTGAAATAGATTTCTAAAAACAAATCAAAGATTTTTGAGCTTTGGTTAGTAAAATAAGTTGTGTGCAAACAAAATTAAAGATGTGGAAGCAATCACACATAAGAGACACAATGATTTATCATGGTTTGACCATTCCAAACAGAAGTCCTACGTCTAGTTCCCAATAACATTTGAGATTTCACTAACCAAGTGTGAGACCCCCGAATTTTGTTCATTTTATATTGTGCATGTGGCATTTACTTGTTATGTATATAGTGTGTGTAATAGATTGTGCATATTATAATTATTTAATTACTCACATGTATATGTATGTATATATATATTATCTTCTGTGAATATAAGTGCTTAGCTAATTTTATACATATAGTACTTATTTAAATCCTATGTATATTGAATTTAAGAAATGTTGTGCATATAATATGTAGTTATTGCTATACATCTTATAGATATATATGAGTTTATTTCTGTACATATAATATATTTAAATGTGCATTCGTTGTCTAACTAAGGATGTGCATATTGTATTTATCTGTTTCATGCCTATTGTATGTAATTATGTTGTATACATATATATATAGAAAAATCGAACCGAACCGAACCATGAAAAGCCCTAGTTGGAGCACCCTCTTGGCTTGGCCGAGGAGGGCTTCACCAACAAAGTTTGATCTTCTCGGATTTATTTTGAGGCAAGTAACCCATGGATATCAACCCTACCCATGTCCCTTAGGTCGTAGATAATTTTGTGGATTTTCCTCGTGTCTTGGAACCCCCATTCATCAAGCTTTTGTGTATTCTGTCTGCATTTCTGCAGACAAGAACTTAACGGCCAGATTGCTGCCGTTAAGATCCTTGGTTGGCGGCCACATATTGTGCCGTTAACTCATGTTGGCGACACAGTCTTTGCCGCCAAGTTCTTCATGTTTTTAGAAAATATGAATTGATCTATGTGCTATAGATTTCAGACTTGTGCTTGTCTATACATGCTGTAAATTTTATGTGTGGTCATATGTAATCAGTAGGTCATGTCATGAGGATATTTAGAATTTCTATACATGGTTTTAATTATTGAAATTTTTGTATTAATGAGAGAAGCATGATTTATCTATGTTTAATCCCGAATAATTAGATTTGTTGCATGTTAGAGTTTTAGAAATTTTATATGATCATATGATGACTGTTTTTATGTGTTTGAGCTGTTAAGTACGACTGTTTGGATGTAAATCATGTGTTAATGAATTTCTTGATAAATAGGCATGAAATCTATCTTAATTAGTAAAATTAGATTTACTATTTCAAAAAATATGCAAAATTTAGCACGTGTTATATAACCTGTGTAAAGTTTGTGATAAAAGTTTCATACTATTTGAACAACAGTAAGTACCACTATTGATCATTTAATGAAAGTATGTGACCATGATGAACATAATTATCTTAATCTTATGAAATTTGATGTCTAGCAGCATGTTAAAGCTTCATTATAGTTCATTTTCATTGTAAAATAGTAACTCCATGTTAGGTCAATTGAAACATGTGCAATTGTTAAATAATGCATGTAAAATGGTTAAATAGTACATGTAAAATGTGTAAATAATGTGATAAAATGTGATAAAGTGAATGTGTAAAATTGGGCCGAGATTGACACTGCTACCATAGAGGTCTGAGAGTTGTACCATAGAAAAGTCCATATGGAAGGCTCAACGTTATGTGATATCCTAAAGGCATTAGGATGAAACCCTAGACGTGGACAAGTACCACTGGATACAGTGGAGAGGTCTTCTCCTCGTCTGCGCAGTTACCAAGATTCGCCACTAGATTGCCCAAGTGGCGAGTGTGTGTCAAGTGAAGTGCTATGTGCTAAGTGCTATGTGCTATGTGATATGTGTGTGTGCGTCCTCTAGATGGTAGTTAGGACTATGTGTCACGACAACTTAAGTATAAAAATGTGGATAAAGTGTAAAGTGACATGTGAATGTGGTACGTAGTAAGTGCAAATGATATGACATGTGATAAGTGAAAGTGCAAGAGAAAACTATGTGGAAAATATGTGAATTGATGTGTAAGGGAGAGTAAATATTAATGAGAGTATAAAGTGCATGTGGAAACCAAAGTAAAAAGAAAAATGCATATATTCATGTGTTAATATGTTTAATGTAATATCATGTTTAGTATCATGTTATATAGTTTAATAACATTCATGTAGTAGTGTAGGTGAATATGCGTATGTGAATATGTGAACTGTGCAATATGAAAGATGAGCATGTGAAATTGTTAAATGAATGAGATAGCATGTGAATAAACGTAAATACATGTGATTGTGTTGAATTCATGTCAAAACAGCTAGCAAAGTATGCGTATAATTGTGATAAATACATGAAAGAATGTATAGATTCCATTCTAGATATGTTATTTACTTAGTACATAGTTTCATGCTTCAATTGTATATAGTTGCCAACCGACTTGAATATGTTTTAAACCTTCAATTCATGTTTAATAAAATGTGATATCATGTGTAATTGTGAATTATTTACATTAAAACAGCAAGTTAAATGTGTAATTAAATGTGAAAAGTGCAAGTGAAATTGGTTAGATATCATGCTAGGAGTGTTCATTATCTTGTACATAACTTCATGTTCTAAGTTGGTAAAATTGTGCAATGATATTATTAGTACTTGAATAATGAATCATATGATATGTTATGTGTAGAAAACATGTATAGGTGTATGTTTGTTATCCATGATTTAGAATGAGCATGTGTTAGTCTAAAACATGTTTAGGTAGTTTATGTATGTTGATAATTGTATAAAGCATGTGCCATGTAATTCATTATGGTGTAAGAGATAGTATGTGTTTCCTTATTGCTTAATAGTTAGTATGTGTGTGATATGTGTAAGGTTGTGTGTCCTTAGATTACTTGCTGGGTCTTTTAGACTCATACTTACTTCGGCGTACAGGTGAGATATGTGTCCCCGTACCTGGAGAGGGAGTAGCGAGGAGCATCCTTGAGCACGAGGAGTAGTCTTTTGTGGAGTTTATTAGATAGTTGTAATTTCTCTTTCATAGTATGAATAATGTTATTTGCATGGACAATGTAATAGACAATGTATTTCTTTTGAAATTGTAATAATGTGGACATTGCCATTTCTTTCATTTGCTATATAGATTGTGGAATGGTGTGATGATGATGGAATGAGAATAAGGTATTTCTTTTAATTCCGCTGTACTCATATGTATTCATGTACATATCAACCTGTCGTTTAGTGTTGGGTTATTATCCCACTGTAATGACGCCCTTTGTACTGATGGAGATTGGTATAATCGTACTGATATAAAGAGGGTCGTTACAGAGATGGTATCAGAGACCAAGGTTGAGACTGTACATGAATAAACCATCATCTTCACAATATTGCAAAGTCTTTATAGAATTTGTCCATATATGTAGAAAGTACTACTAATGAATGGAAGATAGTTAAGGAAAATCGTTAGGATTTAGTAACTTAGATTCTAACTAGATTAATTGTTTTGCAGGCTATGACTAGACGTGGTAGACACAGTGCTCAGGCTAGGAGGTATGAGCAGACTCACAAAGTAAAGAAGTTCGTGAAGGGGCTCAAACCATCATTGAGAGTTAGACTTTTAGAGTTTGACCCCCGCACTTTGGAAGAGGCTCTCAACGCAGCGAGCAGGCAGGAGAGTAGGATGGACTCGTACCAAGAAGAGAAGAAAGCTTAGAAGAAGAGGTTACCAGAACCATTCCAGCGGCAAATAGGAAGATCAAGAAACTCATAGAAGGTCAATAATCAGCTATGGTACTAGGCAGTGAGAAGCTCGAGTGTGTACACTGCGGTAAGCGTCATGGCGGAGATGTGTGTTGGTTAAGGAAGGAAGATGTCTCAAGTGTGGCAGCAAGGACCATCGGATCAGAGAGTGTCCAAGACTGAAGAAGCTCGTTCCGCGAGGTGTTCGAGCAACTGCAACAACGAAGCTAGCAACACCAGCCAAGGAGAATGTGTTAACCGGAGATGACATCGACGACGTCACCAGAGGTACTCGATCCGATCTTCGAGGATGAAGATCTTCTTCAAAGAGGGGAGAGTGTGAGACCCCCGAATTTTGTTCATTTTATATTGTGCATGTGACATTACTTGTTATGTATGTAGTGTGTGTAATAGATTGTGCATATTATAATTATTTAATTATTCACATGTATATGTATGTATATATATTATCTTTTGTGAATATAAGTGCTTAGCTAATTTTATACATATAGTACTTATTTAAATCCTATGTATATTGAATTTAAAAAATATTGTGCATATAATATGTAGTTATTACTATACATCTTATAAATATATATGAGTTTATTTCTGTGCATATAATATATTTAAATGTGCATTCGTTGTCTAACTAAGGATGTGCATATTGTATTTATCTGTTTCATGCCTATTGTATGTAATTATGTTGTGTACATATATATATGTATGTTATTTTGTGCATATTATCTTTAATTAAGATTAGTACAAATCATATTTAAATAAATAGTGTATAATGCATGTAGTTTATATGATGAATGTATGTTTATTTATTTCTGTACACATTAAATTGTTTGTGGTGTAATTGTGCATTTGTTTTGAGGTATTTTTGTGTTCTGGCCGAAATGCTTGTTAACGTCAACGCAAATTGACATTGATTGCATGTTGACGGCAACATGCATGCCGTTGACTGCATGGCCGGCTGAAGTTGACGTCCAGATCGATGGACGCTAACTCCATGTTAGCGGCAGCCATGGTGGACATCTATTTCTCAGTTTCCTGCGATTTTAGATCTGGAAACGGCTGCGTTTCCTCCGGTTCCAGTTTAGGAAACCCATTTAAAACCGTAGGAGACCTACCCTAATGCGTACCCAACCCACCTAGCTCTATAAAATCACCTTGATTTGGCCGAGTTAGGCCTTTTTGGCCTTTGGAGAACCTAGGGTTTTCTATGGAGAATAGCTAACCATTGGCGAGCTGAATCCGGCAACTGGAAGGGTTTTTTGGAGATCTACACCGACTGGAGGATAGTCCAATCATCAAGGAAGCGTCTCCAACTCTGAGGATCGACCTACATCGACAAGAAGGACCGGATCTGAAGCAGTTGGAGCACCCTCTTGGCTTGGCCGAGGAGGGCTTCACCAACAAAGTTTGATCTTCTCGGTTTATTTTGAGGCAAGTAACCTATGGATATCAACCCTACCCATGTCCCTTAGGTTCTAGATAATTTTATAGATTTTTCCTCGGATCCTGGAACCCCCATTCATTAAGCTTTTGTGCGTTCTGTCTGTATTTCTGCAGACAGGAACTTAACGGCCAGATTGCTGCCGTTAAGATCCTTGGTTGGCAGCCACATATTGTGCCATTAACTCATGTTGGCGACACAGTCTTTGCCGCCAAGTTCTTCATATTTTCAGAAAATATTAATTGATCTATGTGCTATAGATTTCAAGCTTGTGGTTGTCTATACCTACTGTAAATTTTATGTGTGGTCATATGTAATCAGTAGGTCATGTCATGAGGATATTTAGAATTTCTATACATGGTGTTAATTATTGAAATTTCTGTATTAATGAGAGAAGCATGGTTTATCTATGTTTAATCCTGAATAATTAGATTTGTTGCATGTTAGAGTTTTAGAAATTTTATATGATCATATGATGACTGTTTTCATGTGTTTGAGCTGTTAAGCATGACTGTTTGGATGTAAATCATGTGTTAATGAATTTCTTGATAAATAGGCCTGAAATCTATCTTAATTAGTAAAATTAGATTTACTATTTCGAAAAATATGCAAAATTTAGCACGTGTTATATAACCTGTGTACAGTATGTGATAAAAGTTTCATGCTATTTGAACAACAGTAAGTACCACTATTGATTTAATGAAAGCATGTGACCATGATGAACATAATTATCTTAATCATATGAAATTTGATGTCTAGCAGCATGTTAAGGCTTCATTATAGTTCATTTTCATTGTAAAATAGTAACTCCATGTTAGGTCACTTGAAACATGTGCAATTGTTAAATAATGCATGTAAAATGGTTAAATAGTACATGTAAAATGTGTAAATAATGTGATAAAATGTGATAAAGTGAATGTGTAAAATTGGGCCGAGATTGACACTGCTACTATAGAGGTCTGAGATCTGGTTGTACCATAGAAAAGTCCCTATGGAAGGCTCAACATTATGTGATATCCTAAGGGCATTAGGATGAAACCCTAGAGGTGGACAAGTACCACTGGATACGGTGGAGATGACTTCTCTCGGTCTGTGCAGTTACCAAGATTCGCCACTACATTGCCCAGGTGGCGAGTGTGTGTTAAGTGAAGTGCTATGTGTTAAGTGCTATGTGCTATGTGCTATGTGATATGGGTGCGTGCGTCCTCTAGATGGTAGTTAGGACTATGTGTCACGACAACTTAAGTATAAAAATGTGGATAAAGTGTAAAGTGACATGTGAATGTGGCACGTGATAAGTGCAAATGATATGACATGTGATAAGTGAAAGTGCAAGAGAAAACTATGGAAAATGTGTGAATTGATGTGTAAGGGAGAGTAAATATTAATGAGAGTATAAAGTGCATGTGAAAACCAAAGTAAAAAGAAAAATGCATATATTCATGTGTTAATATGTTTAATGTAATATCATGTTTAGTATCATATTATATAGTTTAATAACATTCATGTAGTAGTGTAGGTGAATATGTGTATGTGAACATGTGAACTGTGCAATATGAAAGATGAGCATATGGAATTGTTAAATGAATGAGATAGCATGTGAATAAACGTAAATCCATGTGATTGTGTTGAATTCATGTCAAAACAGCAAGCAAAGTATGAGTATAATTGTGATAAATATATAAAAGAATGTCTAGATTCCATGCTAGATATGCTATTTACTTAGTACATAGTTTCATGCTTCAATTGTATGTAGTTGCCAACCGACTTGAATATGTTTTAAACCTTCAATTCATGTTTAATAAAATGTGATATCATGTGTAATTGTGAATTATTTACATTAAAATAACAAGTTAAATGTGTAATTAAATGTGAAAAGTGCAAGTGAAATTGGTTAGATATCATGCTAGGAGTGTTCATTATGTTGTACATAACTTCATGTTCTAAGTTGGTAAAATTGTGCAATGATATGATTAGTACTTGAATCATGAATCATAGGATATGTTATGTGTAGAAAACATGTATAGGTGTATGTTTATTATCCATGATTTAGAATGAGCATGTGTTAGTCTAAAACATGTTTAGGTAGTTTATGTATGTTGATAATTGTATAAAACATGTGCCATGTAATTCATTATGGTGTAAAAGATAGTATGTGTTTCCTTATTGCTTAATAGTTAGTATGTGTGTGATATGTGTAAGGTTGTGTGTCCTTAGATTACTTGCTGGGTCTTTTAGACTCATACTTACTTCGACGTACAGGTGAGACAGGTGTCCTCATACCTGGAGAGGGAGTAGCAAGGAGCATCCCCAAGCACGAGGAGTAGTCTTTTGTGGAGTTTACTAGATAGTTGTAATTTCTCTTTCATAGTATGAATAATGTTATTTGTATGGACAATGTAATAGACAATGTATTTCTTTTGAAATTGTAATAATGTGGACATTGCCATTTCTTTCATTTGCTATATAGACTGTGGAATGGTGTGATGATGATGGAATGAGAATGAAATATTTTTTTTAATTCAGTTGTACTCATATGTATTCATGTACATATATCAACCTATCATTTAGTGTTGGGTTATTATCCCACTGTAATGACGCCCTTTGTACCGATGGAGATTGGTATAATCGTACTGATATAAAGAGGGTCGTTACACCAAGGGTATAGTCTCCTTTAAAGACATACAAGGCCCAACAAACCCACTGATCTTCCATTCTACACAAGGGGAAACACACTCAGCACCTTAGCTGGTCTTCTTCTCTTTCCCAGGTAAGAAGACAACCTACTTCTTTTACAAGTTCAGAAGTAAACCTACTGGAACAAACCCCAGTATGGTTCTTCCCTTAATACAAGGGGAATAATACCCCGAACACTTTAGGTCTTCCCTTCTATAAAGGGGCAGAAATACTTGCACAACAAGCATTCTCTTTAAAGAAGAGGAACAACATATATCTCAAAGAGATTATAATGGTCTCTAGGCCAAGCCCAATATGAACAAGAAGGTGAACTTGATCTGAGACAAACAACAACTTTCCCTAGAAGAAGATTACAACAAAAGTGCAAAGAGATAGAGAGAGAGAGGGAGAAAGCTTAGCTCGACACTCAACTTTCTTCTCACTGGTTGAAAGTGGCTAGCTTGCTCTTTCGGAGTTGTATGCTTATGAGTTTCAACTCGGTTCATTGGTTTCTACAAATGGAATTTTCGACTCTCTTTTAAAAACTTTTTTGATAGATAACCATTGACGCTTCAGCTTCAACTTGAGCATGGTTCCAATGCCTTCGTTTGTGTCTAACGGTTGCTTCATGGGAGTATTGGATACTTACTTTAATTTAATTCATGAAGGGAGGTGTTAGGTAAGAGATATCATCCATCAGTAGTCAACACCCATACCTCTTCTGCAAAAGCCCATATTTCCAGCTAACGGTCCCCTATGTTGGGGAGCTTTCTTCTTATCTGTCAGAAAGGAAGAGACTTTGTACAACATACCGAAAGTAAGAATGTATCTTTTAAAGTATAGCCTATATCTAAAAAGCATAAGCTACTGTATTTAATTTTCGAGGCTATCAGATACATAAAGATCTTCCATTTGAATTCATATTTGAGGAAGACATAAACTTTCATTGCGTGCCAAAAATAGAGATTTGAAAAACATATTTCTGTTTGCAAGGCTTTAGTTAATTAGTGGAGATATAATCCAATTTAGAATTTAAATATAGCAGTCATGTATTTAATTATAAGAGAAATAATGGCTAAGTTAACAGATACTATATTTGTAAAACATTTAGTTACCAATCGATAAAAAGAAGTCAACTATTCATAAATCAATGACATATGCAATATATATTCACCAATTGATATGAAACAACATCAATCGATATGAGTTAAGTCACATGGTCACCAATCGATATGATGAAAGACAAATATTCACCAATCGATGTGAAACAACACCAATTGATATGAGTTAAATCACATGGTCACCAATCGGTGTGGTGAAAGATAAATGTTCACCAATCGATGTAAAACAACACCAATCGATATGAGTTAAATCACATGGTCACCAATCGATATGGTGAAAGATAAATGTTCACCAATCGATGTGAAACAACATCAATCGATATGAGTTAAATCACTTGGTCATCAATCAGTATGGTGAAAGATAAATGTTCACCAATCGGTATGAGTAAGTCACTAATCGATATGTGGTTCATCAATCGGAACACATCTTAATAGTAATCAATAAAATCTTAACAATAATTGATAGAAGGCTTTTATTCTCTAATCGATATGGACTTGGAAAAATTATGAAGCACTTTGAGACTGAGTTTTTGAGATAGTTACATTGATGATCTTTAGAGTAATTATTTTCCTTTATTTTCTTGCTATTAGACTTAATAAAAATTATATGTTAATCACATAAAGTTAGATTAAAATACAATATCCCCAAGATTCATATAGAAGGAGATAGAAAGAGATTTAACAAATATGAGCAGAAAAATACAAGTCGATACTTGATTATCACAAGTTGACATATGGTTAGATAGAATACCACAAGTCAACATTTGATCAAACACATGTCGACATGTGGACATCATCTGTCGACATATCAACGATTTACCAGAAAGTAATATATGAGAAGTTTTTTTGTAACACCCCAGAATTTCAGTAATTGAGAAAATAGAATAAATTGAAAAAATGATAAATGCAATATTATCGAAATAGTAAAAACATATGTGCCATTATCGTATGTACGAAAATACATCGAAAAATTTCATAAAAATCATAGTTCAACCCTAATTAATACCCCCTAATGACCAACGAAGAAATTCGTGCAAAGAAAAATCTGATTAGCCAAGCTTAAGACATTTTGCGATTGATTATCGTAATTAAGGAATAAGTTGGAAAATCATTATCACACATACTTAATGGAATTCGAAAATATAACAAAATTAAGGGTAGACTCTAAACAATATGTGTTGATAGTTCATTATAGGATTTGGACCAATGAACAACTTATGGCCCATGAATAAAATCAAGTAAGAAAAATATCAAGAAAACTCGTAGCTCCAATTGGACATAAATTGGAAAGGGAAATTAGGGCAAAATCTAAGGTAATTAGGCTTCCATATTAACCCAAATTCGTGCCCAACCATGTTAGGAGGTTTCCTAAAGACATTACTACTCCAATTAGAAAGGGAATCATCAAATCTTGGAAGGGACCAAGCAAAAACTGCAACCCCCCTTTTTCTAGTTACATTAGGACATGAAACAACCTAATTCTCTAAATAATCATCATAGCTCTCTTGGGGAAGGGTTACCATCATGCTGGGGTCGTGAGGGGTCGAGCTAGGGCACCAGAGAATGAGGAGAACGACCAAGAACCAAGCTTCTTCTCCAACCTTGCACTGCTTCGACTGAGGAAAGACCTCTCTTAGAATCAATCAAAGGTAGGTGTTCTTGGGCTTAAACTAAACATGACACATACACATGAAAGAGCATCGTGTCTAGTTTCATATGCACCTATTTCCCCAATTTTTATTGAGCATGCATCGAGTATTAATCGTTTTCCAAACATCGCGCATGATTAGGGCTTTTAGTGTTCATAACATGATTCACGCATCCCAAGACTGATTGAGCCAATCCAAAAGTATAGTTCTCTTCTACTCGTTGTCCTCTACAACTTTTATGTTTGTAGTTTTATCCAAAGAGCCTAGATTCCAAGTTATAGACCAAACATGCATGACTGTAGCGTTTTTCTGGTTTTCGGGCTGAACCCTAAACCGTGACTGATCCAGACGTCGTGATTTAGAGCTTGGTATCGCGACATGTATTGTAAGGCCCTTGATTTTTTTTATCTTTGGGTGATTGCTTATGTATATATGTATATAAATGTATATTTGTATTGTGCACATTATTTATTCAATTACATTGCA
The DNA here is from genome assembly GCA_014218235.1 of Colocasia esculenta. NCBI lineage: Eukaryota > Viridiplantae > Streptophyta > Magnoliopsida > Alismatales > Araceae > Colocasia > Colocasia esculenta. The sequence goes on from CM024764.1 coordinate 86,337,259, forward strand.
TGAACAAGTATTACTTAAGGTATGCATTGTAAATTACATGTATAGTTGTATGGTATATGTATATGTATAAGGTTTCTGTACTTAAGTTCTATCTTGACGACATGTTGGCGTCAACATGAGTTGACGTCGATGATGAGTCAGCGGCCACATCGATGGACGCCAACTCAGAATTGGCAGCCTGTGATGTTGACGTTAACCTCCAGATCTGTGCATCTTCAGATCCGAAAACGCCCCGGAGATTTTCGCCCTTGTTATGGTAACCGATCTCCAACGGTAGCCCAGCCTTACCCAATTATGTCTCCGACCCTAGCTCTATAAAACACCCCATCTCCGGCCAGATCTAACCCTTTTGGCTCTTGAGTCAAAACTCTAGTTCTCTGTGCGAAACCCCAATCTTTGAGCTCTGAAATCCGGTGACTGGAGGCTTCATCCGGCGTTCTACAACGACTGGAGGAGAGTCTAACATTGGAGAAGACTTCTACGACACCTATTTGCGCTCTGCATCAACATAAAACTCGGATTGAGGGAGTTTTGAAGGCTCTTTGGCTCAGGCCGAGGAGGGCTTCTTCGACCCTAATCATCGATTGAGGAATTTTCTAAAGGCAAGTAACCCATACCCATGGTCCATACATGTGTCTAGTAGGTCCTAGGCATTTTTACGGATTTTAATCGTGTCCTGGAACCCCCTTTCTCCGGTGTTTTGTGGGTTCTGTCTGTTTTCTGCAGACAGGAACTTAACGACAATCTTTATTGTCATTAATATCTGAAGTTGGCGGCGGCCTTTGTTGCCGTTAACATGGTAGGCAGCCACCCCTTGCTATTTAGTTCTTCAGGCAAAACAGTGGACTGTTCTCACCTTTATGATTTATTTTTTGGACTTCTGCATATGAGGATATACTGTAACTTTTATATGTTATGTAATATATGTAGTGGATCATGTTGTATAATTTCTGTAAATTTTCGTTAATTGTATTATTTATAAAAATTCCTGAAATGCATGTTAGACAGGTTTTATATCTTGTAAATTTGTTGTTTACATGATCCATGTGGAAATTGAGTACCATAGAATTTCTGTAAGATGTTTATAGAGTCAGTACAGATCACGAAAATTTGGGATTTTTTTGATATCTGTATAATTAATTATGATTCTGAACTGTAAGGTAGTGAATATGCATAATTAGTTTTGATTCTTCAATAAACTGTACGATGCAACCTAAATTCCTGAAAGTTTCATGTGATGTTATAACTGTAAATACAGGTCTTGAACTATTAAAAACGATTACAATATTGTGATTTCATGAACAATCGAGTTATGAGTAAACATGTAGAATCACTGTTTTAAATTCTATAAATCATGTATAGCTCAGAAAAATGTGAAATTCTGTAAGCATGATGTCCAACCCGTAAACAATCTGTGATAAAAATTTCATGTGGATTGGACAATAGTAAGTAATAATTTATTCATTTCATGAAGAAATGACTAATTAAAGCATGTTCATTGTAATTATAGATTAACTAAATAGTTTCAGCATGATTTATGTTAATCTATGGTTGACTAAATATTGTTAACAATAGTATCATGACAGGGAACCGAAACTGTGTGTATAATTGTGAATATGGAATATGTGTTAAACAGTGTGAAATCGTGTGTGTTTAAAAATGGAAATTATGTAAACGTGCCAATGGGTGACACAGCTACCTTAGAGGGCTGTGGAACTGTACCGTAGTAAAGTCCCTATGGGAAGGTTCATATATGTGTGATGTCCCATGGGCATTGGGATAAAATTCTGGAGGTGGACAAGTACCGCTGGTTAGGGTGGAGAGTGCTTCTCCCGGTTCTGCGCAGTAACTAAGATCTATCACTTGATTGCCTAGGTGATAAGATATATGTGTGTGATGTGACAAGTGTGTGTCCTTCTAGAGGTGGTTTGGACTATGTGTCATGGCATAAAATGAGATAATGTGATTTTGTTTATATGTGAAATGGGCATGTGTAAAAATGTGAATTAATATGATAATATGTGAAATTGTGAATCGGACTATTAAATGTGTTATACCCATGTAAAAAAAAAAAACAGCAAGCTATTTATGTTTATAAATGTGTTATGAATGTGAAGTTGTACCTAGAATCCATGGTAGGATCATCTCTTTCACTATGTGTAAATTCCATGCTTATATGGTATTGTATCTTGACATAAACATAATGAAAAGTGCTTGCAATTAGAATGATAAAGTATGCGTAGAAAGTATGTGTTAGGTAATTTAATTCTAAATGTAAATATAAAGCATGTGCCTATATCAAAGGTAGTAGAATAGCATGTTTAGATTTTTAAAAAGATTGTTAAAATCCATGTTACATGAATCGTGACTTGACTTAAAAGTAAAATGTCTATATGATGTGTGTATGTATTATGTGTGTGGATTTGCTTGCTGAGTCTTTGGACTCACTCTTGCTTCGGCGTACAGGTGCAGATATCTCTACTTCTTTGGAGGAGATAATTAGGAGTGACTCCGAGCGCGAGGAGTAGCATCTTTGTGGAGATTTCATCAATTTGTACTTTTCTTTCATAGTATGTAATAAAGAACTTGATGTAATTCAGTTGTGGACAATGTAATTTACTTTAAATTTTTAGTTGTGAAATGTTTAGTTCCTTCTTGTACTATATAGACTGTGGATAAATGTGGATGATGGAATAAGATTTTTTTATTTAGTTCTTTATTTCCACTGTATGTGTTTATATTTGTGTACATCTCAACTTATTGTATGTGTTGGGTAAATGTCCCACTGTGGCGACGCTTTTTATATCGACGTGGGTTGGTATAACCGTACCGATATAAAGAGGGTCGTTACAGAGATTGGTATCAGAGCGCTATGGTTGAGATTGTACATAAATATGCATATACCATCATCTTCATTATATGCTAAGTCTCTATAGATTGTCCACATAGTTAGGAATCTGATAGATTAGTCCTTAATTGTGATTAAATTATTTTGCAGTATATGGCTTCACGCGGTAGACGTGGTGGTGTACCTGCTCGTGATGGCGAGTAGAGGAGAGATGAGCCTAGGCGTGAGGACCAGGGTACGCAACAGGCCCCAACACCCCAGGGTCTTGTGCTTCCTCCTCCACCGCCAGTGGACTATGGAGTGTTCATGCAGGGTTTAGTGCAGGCCATGCAGACGCAGGCCCATACCCAGGCTGCACTCCAGGCTCAGGTTAGAATAATAAGATAAAGTAGTCTTTTTTTATTAAATGCATGTTTGTTATGTGTATGTGTTGCTTATGATGTTTGTTGTAGCAGGCTCAGGTGCCAGCTCCCCAGGCTGACCATGGTGGACCCTCCATCATGGAAAGGTTCAAGAGGATGTCGCCACCCTCTTTTAAGGGGGAGAGTGATCCGTTACTTGCTGAGAGCTGGATGAGGGAGATCGAGAAGATCTTCCGGGCTATTAGGTGCGCTGAGGATGACAAGGTCACTTAGCCACATATATGCTACAGATATGTGTAATTAATTCGGTGGTTATTTCTTTAAGTATAGATATGTTGGTTTGGTCCTTATGGATGGTTTTGGCAGGAGCGAGCCGACGTGTGATGGTCCTCATTGTTACGTACTCGGTTCGAGGATGGTGCTGTGGAGGTTGGTTGGGATGAGTTTGTTTTCTTCAGTTGTACAGTTAACCATGTACATGTCTTGTTTTGATCATCATGCTATCTAGTTGTGTAATGGCCTAAAAGTCATCAACCTACATGAAAGCTATAAGAACATGAATCTCTATTCTAATTGATCTTAATGATGCTTGATCCTATCTACCATGTGGATGCTATGTGTTATGTCCATACTCTAGCTGATAATAATTGAAAGTGTTACATGTTAAAAGTACAAGAAATCATGTGAAAGTCTTAATTGTTTATACCATGTCATGCGTCCATGTTAATTGCTTTTCGTTATGTTTTAATCGATGGATTTGTGGAGACACGTTCTACACGTCACTTGCACATATAGGCAGTCCTCTCTTGGGGAATTGGAACTCTCGATCGGTCATTTCGTATTGATAGACTAATGACCTTTTCTCTAAGACCTCCGTAAATCTCTGTACTCCGTGGATTCCCTCATGGAGATTGAGTTGGTTGTACCATTGAAGTTCCCAGAAGATAGAAATCACTTCTGTTCTTATCTACTTCTCGTGAGAGTGATTTGTACATGGAAACTAAGCCACTAAGTGTAAAGATGAAACCAATGAAATTAAGTCGTTATGCTGCCAAAATTTACTCTGGATCATGTCCACTTGCCTTGTTCTCCTTATATTCATTGACATGATCTTTAGTACTTGATTGTCTATTGCTTGGAAATCATATTGGCCATAAATGAAATGGAATTACTAGAAACTATTAGAACTTCGGTTCATGACTGATGCCTGTGCATATAAGGGCCCAGTTTGGTCTTGGGAGGAGCACCCGAAATACTTATAATTGCGAGAGTATATGATCCATTGTTGTGTTTGGCAATCACCTAATTGAATGCAAGATTGATCTGGGTAATTTCTACATTGTTATTGAATGATTGATCGATTGAACGAACTGCTATATGTGAAATGGCCAAATCTATTGTATATGTCATCGTTATTGAATCCACTACGTCATTGTCCATTAGAATTCTATGGAATTCAACTTGTGCTATTCACTGTACATGCTATAGATTATTGAATCTCTCTATTGATAAATGATCGCATTGTCATCCATTCCATTGTTAATCGTTCCTTCTCATTGGTAAATGTCACTGGATTTGTTACTGAATCGTTCTCGTACATGATTACACCTTGGAGATTGTTCCATATCGTTGTCATGATCATATGCCATGAGTATTGCATGATAGTAGCTTACCTACTGATTGTTAATCCACGTAAAGCATACCCGCACCATGAGATATAAATCCTAATGGGCGTTAGTGCGCTCACACCTGCTTCTTTAACATTTTCAGGTGATGACTATGAGGAACTAGAGAACGATGAGACTGGGAAGAGTGAAAAGCTTCTCTGAGCGTACCCGTCATCTTAGCACGTCAGCCGACAAGTTTAGAGTCACAAAAGTCTGTAATAGTTAGATATTCGTCATATGTACTTTGAATGACAATAATGTCCTATTTGGCTCTGATTATTAAAGGTTGTAAATTAGCTTTGATGGAAACGAAATAAGATTTATTTGGCTGTCATTATATCATCTCAAGTCTTTTGTTATACTTAGTTTGTCACTTTGAATTATTCGACTGTGATACTCATACTTGTATCGTCACGCTTTCGGTGTTCAATTCTGTTGCTAAATATCGGGACGTGACACTTTTAATGTTTACACAGTTATCATTAGACAATAGGAATATTCATGAGTTTTAATTATCACTAAAATATAAGGATAAATATATTAGAGTAGTTCAACAAAGACCTCTTTCTCTCTTTCTCAATTAATGTGATTATTAATTTTCCGGTCCACCTCATCTTAATTTACAAGATTAATCTTGTAATAAATATTTCACTTTGTCTTTATAGATAATGTGATGGTTGAGATTTGAACTTAAGTCATAAATTTAAAATTTAATATTAATTACATAATATAGTGTATAATTATGTCTAGTCATCTTATAGAATGTCTATAGACAACACAACACGTAAACATAAAGAGATTTGGGATGGACTTGATTAATGGATAGAAAAAGATATGTTTTTTTTTTACGAGTTATGAGTAAAATAAATATTTGATAATTTAAATACACCGACTAAAACTTATCTCGCATAAAATGTGATAATAATTTTATCTTGTCAATCCCAAAATGAAGATAAAAAGAGATAATTAAGTAACTTACGTTATCCAACTATCGAACCTGCCCGGGTCAGCGTCTACTAGTGTCTGTGCTTCGTTATGGAAATGTTATTTCTTTACTGACATGCATCTTTTGGTCCAAAAATATATTTTCTAATACCGGTTTCCATATCTTATTTTTTTCTTACGTTTGGTTCCTTCCAAAATAGATAGTTTCTTTTCTCTTGTTCTTTGCATATCATCTTGTTCTTCGCATATCACAGAAGCTGTCAAAACAGTCATATGATCTCCTAGCTATCTTATATATCCTGCTCACGTGAACCAATCACAGCTATATCTATAATGTGACTAACTGCAGACAGCCATATGCAAGCAAATTAATATTGGACTCTAGTCCAACCAAATCGACGAAATTACGCCCTTGAGCAATAGTGGGTCGGGCCGTAAATGGTCCTTTATGGGCCGGCGGCCTTATCACGTCCAAGTAAAATTTTCAATCTAAAATGTTCGGCCCAAACTGAACACTAAGTAATCTGACTTCTCTCTCCTGCCAGCCCAATAAAATGTTTGTGTAGACGAATGAGCAGGGTCGGTTTTGGATGTAATTTTGGTTTTTAGCATATCTAATCTTTTATAAATTTATTTTTATGATGGGAGTATAACACAGTAGTACTCAGGTTCATGTAGAGTTTGAGAGGCTTGTGTTCAAATCTCATGTCCCACTTACAGTATCCTTTTGTCCTAAGGTTGTCAAATCTCGGACTAAAGTAGTAAATGGGTCATATTATTTCATGTCTGCCATAGATTTGTTTGACAGTAAAATTAAAAAATATATTATGTTAACATGCTTAACCGATGAACTTGGTTTTATGTTCAGAGTCATAAAAAACCCAATCAGAACTAGAAGGGCCCTAATTGTGTAAACCCAAACTCAAAATTTTGTGGCTCTAATGGGTCTAGGCCCATTTTGAACTCCCTAACTTCTACATATAAATGTCAAAAAACTGATAGGCTTATGTTGTCGATTCATACACTACGGAGCAAACCTTACACATCTAACTTGTCAAATGAATTTACATGAAGTTCCCAAGATTGGCTAGATTAAAAGAACCAAACTTTTTTCATAATTGTTTTTTTTCTCCTGAAAATTTAGAGAATGCAAACTCCCTCTTTTTGTCTATATACACATCCAACTCCCTTTCGCCACTCAAGATTATAGTGAGGAATCCCCCAAAATACACTGTTTCCTTACTTTTTCACTCACTTTTCCACTCACCACTCTAGAAAAATACTGACTACTTTTCTGGATGGATAGTCTATCTAGATGGTCTATTCGTTTGTCACCTTTAGTGAATAAAAGTAGCAAATTAATGACTTTAAAGGGTGATAAATAGGTTAAAAATTATTTGAGTTACAAACAAGTCTACCTGTGATAAAACTACACGAGTCTATTTCGCTTTCCACGTCGCCACCCACATTGCCCTGTGGTGTAGATGATGGCCTCAATCAACACACACCTTTTCCTTTTCAGACTTGTAATGAACAACGACGATGAGATCGATGATATGGTCTTTTATGTTAGGCACAATGAGATGCATATTGTGGTGTCTTTACCCACGTTGCGAGCTCAAGTCTCCACGCCGGTGAGGGTACATGGTGTTTTTTGGCGTCGCCACCATTGCAGTAGTACTGAAAGAGGCATCCAACCTCCATACATGGACTGCAATCTTCCATAAGATCCTTCGATGGCGAGGTTACATCAGCCCGTCCATAACTTTCAAAGGAGGAAAGAATAATCGTTTCTGCGATGACACTACGCAACAAAGAGAAGAGTACTGCATGGAGTACTGTGGTCCAGATTCAGCTAATTATATATAGTTCTTATCAGCAAACTGGAAACCGGAATTATGAGCGAGGTTGAGAACTTTCAAGGCCAGAGTATGCTCTTGATCTATTACAAGTTAACTTCCCTTTTTTTTAAATTTAAAAGGAAAAGTAGTTGTTGTAAACCGGTCATGCATTCTCTCTCTCTCTCTCTCTCTCTCTCTCTCTCTTTTGTTTTTGTTTTTTTTCCTGAGCAATCGCATCTCAAGTATTACCTTTAAAGTAGGACTATATCGATTTTATCCTATAGATTAATTATTTCGGTTCATATGCATCTTATCCTGGAAAATAAACTCTCTCTCTCTCTCTCTGCCGACATAAACCCCTTACCTAAATCACTTTTCTCGTGCAACTGTGGGGGATGAGATTTAGGCACCGTTTCAGGGATAGATTTTTATTGTAAAATCTCTGACAATGTCCAAATCGTTTTCAAATGCAACAACTATTCTGTTTTCTGTGTTTGTACAAATTTTTAAAAAGAGGAGAGCGGTAGAGAGAAGTCTGGTTTTCTCTCTCCATTGTCGAAAAGCGACAGAACCTCCGCTTCCTGCAATTTTGGCTATCAAGCGGTGGTAAAAAATATTTTTTTAAACATTTTATTTGTCTTTGACTTGTTGGCGTAGGCGACCCACGACGGTAAAATATTTTTTCCCCTTTTGCGAATAACGAGGCCGGTGCGGACGTCGAGGTCCAAAAAACGCACCCACGTACGGCGTCTTCTGCAAAATCGAGTTTTACCGAATTTTCTTTTTACATCGGTGGTTCCAAACAGTGCTTTAGAGCGATTACGAAATCTCAAAAATTTCTAAGGTATAGATTTACTGGTCTTGTCCTATGAATGTACAGCATTGTTTGGGCCTCAACGTCTCTTGCTCTCTCTCCGGACACAAACCCTTTACCTAATTAAATCACTCTTCTCATACAATTAACTGTGAGGGATGAGATTTAGACCGATTACGAAATCTCAAAAAATCCTAAGTTATAGATTTATTGGTCTTTGTCCTATGAGTGTATAGCATCGTTTGGGCCTTAAGGCCTATCTCTATCTCTATACACAGTGCAAAGTGACATCATCTCTAACAAATCTTACCATATTTCTGTCGATATCGAGTGGGTTTCTTTGGTTAACGAGGTTAGATGCTTAGATTCTCATACAAGGAACTTCCAACTTTTCCTCTTTGAATGGTGAGCATCAATGCATGAGTGAGAAGTCCAAATGAAGATGACATATCCCTATAGAAGGGATCGACAAGCCAAAAGGGGGGCCTCCAGGCAAGAAGCAAACTCCTGCCCTCTCACGTTAGAGCCCTCGAGTACTGAGAGCTACGGCTCTTTTTCCCAATAAAAACATAATTGCACATATTGCCTCCCACAACAAATACCCAACTATCTAACATGATTGGGCACAATTTTGACGAGTGCATACATGACAACCATTGAAGGGATCCTTTTACACGTTCTCCTAATTAGTGCATATATATATACTTTCACGAAAAATGATTTAGTAACATCATTTGGTAATATCATTTGGTAACATCACCAATCAAAGTGTACCACAACATCATCATTTATGAGGTGTTTTTAACTTTTTTTACTTCAGTTGCTGATGTGACACAGTTTTAATGGTGATGTTACCAAATGATGTTACAAAACTGTTTCTCTACTTTCACACAGAATGACTTTAATTTCCCTATAGAAATATAGAAGAGCATTTAAAGTTTTAGAACCAACTCTTCTGACGCTAAAGTCTTGCGTCGGCTCCATTTGATTGGTTTAGTACGTTGTATTTTATGTCATAGTATATCTTATTTGTTTTAACATTTTTCTTAAGACTTGAGACTTGTAATCCATATAAAAGTGTACTTAAATTGCCACCAATCGAATGGAATGGAAGAAGAGTCCAATAACTCAGGTCTAAATGATCTCAAGTAAGAACGAGCTAAGTAGAGCTGAATGACGTTACTTTATTCAAACTGGGTTTATAAATTAGTATCAACCCAGACTGTTATGGAGCTTAAGTTGTTCAAATATATATTGAAACAAGCTAGCTTCTACCTTTCTTCAAATAATGGACTCATTTAACAAACAACCTTCACCCTTTGAGTATTTAGTCAAGCAAGCCTGCAGATCGAATTTTTCATCTAACTTGTTTCAAATCATCCACTGAGAGTATGTATTTTCACTTGCAACCCTGATCTCAATGCCCATGGAGACAACTTAATTCTTGGACAGTTGTAGAGCTCTTGTGACATGGGGGAAGGCAAAGCTTCAAAGGACTAGCTTATGACCCTGCCAACAAGAGGAAAAGTTCAGCGGTGCCACCATGCGGACTTGGGAATATGACATCTTTAAGTTAGTGAGATGTGCAGCCGGCATATTCCCAGTTTAGTGGACAAGCCAGTGAGCCACAAAGGCATGTCTCTTCAGCATTTTGCTGTTGATCCAATCTCAAAGGGATCTCCACCTCCACAACTTTCCTCGGAGACCTCAACTTTAGCATCCGCACAAGGGAACACTTGGCATAAAGCTGGACCTCATGTGGGGATAATTTACTAAAAGATTTTTTTTTCAGATGCACCCCTGTTGAAAAATTAGTTGTGCAAAAATCTTTCTTAGATTCACATTTGCATATATATTTCTAGAGATATACAATATTTTAAAGACCCTACCATAATTGTCGTGATATGAAAAATGGAAAGGAATATTTCAAACGAATTCTTGACTATCTGAGGATATTTTGTATCTATAAAAAAAGATATATATGCAAATACAAATTTAGGAATCACTCAGTGGAGCCATGAAAGATGTAACAGCCTTTTCACATTCATTGATACGCCTTACTGGCTGAAAAGGCTTGCTTGCCACATGCGGTTGCCAACGCTTGTTGCGGGAGTAATTGGTTCTCTTCTTGGAAGAAGAAACTGATGACAAAGGGTTTAAATCAGTGGCGGATCCTGAATATTAGTTCAGTGAGGTCACTTGACTATAGGGGGGTCACCCTTAAATTCAGTGGGGTTACCTTATATTAACTTACCTAAAATTTTGACCTATATAAAAAAAAAAAAAAAAAAAAACTTCTTAAGACCCCTCTCCAAGTCAGTGGGGTCACGTGACCCCACTGACTGGACTGAGGATCCGCCACTGGTTTAAACTCTTCCTGTTGACCATGGCATTTATTCTTATTTTGGTATCTTTATCCTTTAAGTTAGAGGAAAATTATAATAATAAGGAGATCGAACGGGTCCCAAAGGATGCTTCCTCTTGAAGCCCTAAAAGATATTACATATAAGTACAATTTACAAGAAGGTCCTTACAAATAGACTCTTTTTAATTAACACACAGACTCATCTCCTCACAACCTAATATCACTCAAACGTTACTCCCCTTCGAGATGGTGCACAGATGTTTCTCATGTCCATCTAGACTACAATGATTATAAATGATTTGAATATTTAACCTTTTAAAAAGATGTCAGCTATCTATTCACAAGTTCGAACAAAAGGCAGACAAATTTCACTTTTCTCTAACATCTCCTTGATTCTGTTTGGTTGTTTGTAAAATAAATTCATTAGGAAACTTTTTCCAAACATTAACTTTTACATGGAAATGAAAATCATAATTGTCCATTTAATTGTTAAGTAAATAATTTCACTGGTTATTTGTGTAAATAAAATATTAAGAAAAAGTAAAAGTCAACATTATTAAATGTAAGCTTTTACTAAAGAATTGGATGGAGGTGCATGGGATATTATGGTCCACTCCAATGAGAGGAGCCCACATACTCTTAGTATATATTCATCAAAAATTTTATTTTATTTTATTTTTTTATTTTTAATATTTTTAAAAATAAAAAATTTAGATAACTAATGAAAAATAAGTAACTTTGACAAAGATATTTAAAATAGGAGAAAAAATAAAAACACAATTTGAATGAATAATATTCTACAGATATTTTAACAAAATAATAAAAATTAAATTAACTAATAAAAAATAATTAAATTTGACAAAGACTACTTAAATAAATAGAAAGAAAAGAAAATTGTAACTGAATGAATAGTGTCTAAAGTTACCACGGTATAAACTGCAGGCGCAGCAGGTGGATGGAAAATGGCATCCGCGTTTGCGCTGCGGATGCCAAAATCCGAAAGTCTGGGTAAGTAGTTTTTCATATTTTGTTTTTCAAGGATACCAAATGTTCTAAATCATAAAGTTTTCCTGAAAAACTTTTTCTGCGTGGTGTTTTCCGGCTAAACAAACAGACCCATAGTGTCTATCAATCTCAATATACTTTGTTCTATCATGTTGCATAGGATTGTTAGCAATGTCAATGGATATCCTCTTGTGGCAATAGAGCATAAGGGGTACTTGTTGTGTAAAGTGCAACTCAGACATCATGCTTATGATCCATATTAACTCACAAGCTTCTAGAGACATGACTCTATACTTGGCCTCTATAATAGAGAGAGCAACCATTGTCAATCTCAATATGCTTCATTTTATCATGTTGCACGATATTATATATTAGCAATGCCAATAACTATCTTGTTGTCACAATAAAACATAAAGGGATACTTGTTGAGTGAGGTGAAACATAGACATCAAGTTTATCTATAGTAACTCACAAACTCCTAGAGCCATGGCTCTGTACTCAATCTATGTAGTAGAATGGGCAACCATTTATTGTTTCTTGTTGCACCACATCACCAAATTAACCCCAACATGCATACAACATCTTGAGGTGGACTTTTGACATCTATTGAGCCAACCCAATCTGTATCTATGTAATACTCCACCTTTAAGTGGCCAATTGTGGAGAAGAGAATACCATGACTAGGAAAGCTTTTTAGATATTTTAGAATTTGACGTATTGCCTCTAGTGCTACTTTTTGGGATGCTGCATATATATATTTACTCACCACATTAACAACACAAGTAATATCTGGTCTGGTATGAGAACAATATATCAACTTTCATACACATCAGTGGTACTATACATATCGACTAGCTCACCAACATCTCCACATATATTTTGCTCAGTAGGAGTGATAGCATCTTGCATCCAATCATCCTTGTCAGACAATAAATCTAGCACATGCTTCCTTAGAGACAAAAAAATAAAGTTGCATGCTTGGACTTAGCTACCTTTATAACCAAGAAGTATCTCAGCTCTCTCATATCCTTCACCTCAAACTCGTGAGCAAGCTTGATCTTTGGATTATTCATCTCCTCTAGATTATTACCTCTAACCACAATGCCATCAACATTAACAATAAGCACAACCAATTTTTTCTCTCAATGGTTAAAAATATGGTATGATCAACATTGCTCTATTTATATCTCACATAAACTAGAGCTCTTCTAAACCTATCGAACCATGCAATGCTGATTGTTTTTGTCCATACAATGTCCTCTATAATCTGCACACCTTTCCTCATGTTTCAATGATGTCAAAACCTGGTGGAATCTCCATATATACCTCTTTCTGCAAATCTCTATGAAGAAAAACATTCTTCACATCAAGCTGGAACTTAAAAGTTTTCACCCTAGATTAGCGGCATAAGAGATCAATGTGTGAATAGAGTTCATCTTTGTCATTGGAGCAAACGTCTCATCATAGTCATCTCCATATGTTTAATCTTTTGCCATCAGATGAGCCTTATACCTATCAACCATATTTTTAAGGATGCATTTCACTATATACACCTATTTGCATCCAACTCATCGCTTTTCTACAAGTAGTAACACCAGCTCCCGATTGAGAGTTTTAGTCAGGAAAGTCCTAGTGCTCTATGATTGCCTACCTCTCCCTTGCCCTCTAGGAAGTAGAGAGACCATTCTTCATTCTACCAACTCCAATCGTCTCCTCTATTCAAAGTGTTGGAAAAACACAATGAGAGGAAAAGAAAATCACTTCATATTTCAAATCTTTAGCCAAGGAACTAATAGACAATATATTGGAAGGAAAGTTGGTAACATATAGGACAGAGAAAAGAATTTGAAATTGGAGAACAATTGACAACACCTTTACAAATAATGAGGGTAAAGAAGCCATTAGCAAAACGAACTTTGTCCCTACTTGAGCAAGGAGACACTACAACAAAGTTGGTCTACAGTAACAGATTATAGTTATGATTTTGAGTTTTGTAAGTATAAACAAGTTTAAATTTTATAACTATTTTTTAACCCTAACTATAACTATACTGTAACCCCCTCGGAAAGTGAACCTGAAACCCCTCTCTCGAAACCCCTCTAGCGAAACCCTTTCCCCACGCCACTCTTTTTCCCCAAATCGACTGCCAAACCCCTCTTCCCTTCACGGTGCAGACACACACCAGAGGAACAGGTGGGGCAAGACGAGGTAGGGGAGGAAGGAGCGGGGCGAGGAGGCACTGATCTAGGAGCAGGCGTTGGCGGCGGCACTGCTGCTGCAGCAGACGGCGGTCCACTGCCGTTCGTACTCGGCACCGCCCGTGGGGAAGAAGCAGCGCGGCCAAGGAGTTCCAGCTCCAGGGCGAGGTCGCTCACCGATCCTCCCCTCCAGTCGCAGTAGCTCGTCAACCAGGTTAGCCGCCCTCCTCCTATGTCGCTGGTGCCGGGAACTACACTAATTTAGATGGACGTTGTAGCAGGTCCCAAAGCTGTTCGGTTCCCCTCGCCCTTTTCGATCAGAACCTAGGTCGACGCTGCCATATATATTCGCTGCTCCATTTTCTTCATCGGGAATTTACTTGCCTATCCTCGGTTGCCGACGAAATTGCAGAGGAAGAGCAGGTAGAGAGAGGAGAGAGACGGAGCTCAGAGAGGTGGATTAGGAGAGAGCAGAGAGACGCAGAGCAGAGGAGGAGGAGGAGGGGGGCAAGGGAGAAAGAGGGTGTGAGCGGGGAGGAGGAGGAAATCGATGGCGGGAACGCGGATATGAGGATTTAGGTGGAGGAGCTGGAGGAGATCGAGTTGGGAGGGTCCGGGAGGTCGAGGACTCCCCCTAGCGGCAACACCAGCATCGGCGGCGGCAGCAACAGCGGTAGGGGTGGAGTTTCCCAGCAGTAGAGCCCCATGCCATCGACAGCTTCCACTCCTACCTCAAGGATCAACCAAGTAGCACCGTTCCAGGTGGGGTTCCCTCCCCGTCCTCTTTCTCCTACGATATGATCCCTCTCTGGTTCGTATGCGTACACCTGCAACCCTCTTGGAGACTCTTCTCCTCGCCCTCCTCCGGGCATTTGTTTCCCTGCTCGTTAAGAGATGGAAACATATATTATATAAGCAGTGTGATTGGGGATAATAGATAAATTGCCTTTCTTACTGTTGGCAGAGTCTCTTTAAGAGATGCCTGGCAGGATTGGAGTTTAAAACTACCATCATTTTAAGTACACAAGGGAACATCTTTACCATTGTTGTTGTACCAGATGAAAGCTTCTTTCAACAACCTTCACTTGGGATTTGTCTGTCGAGAAAGATGATTTCATTTTACAAAGGCATTATCATGTTCACTTCAGCCCTGATTTCTCTTACAGGGCAATCCAGCACCCATGCAAATTCTTTCACTTCGATCCCCAGCAAAAGGATGTGCATCTGTCACTTGAACATGGTACACTGAGGCCTACATATGCTTATGACTATTTGTCAAGTTTCTCACCTAGACCAAGTGAAATTGAGTCATGGCTCAGAGAAAAGCCATCTCAAATTAGTGACCTTTCTGATATTAGTTCATATATTGTGGATGCAAAAGATTCAGGATTGAATATTCATGCAACATCCATGCCACTTTCTGCTCTTCATTGTACTGACTATGCGAAGACTGCATCTCCCCTGGCCTCATTATGGGGAAAGTCATCAAATGGTATAAGTCAAAGTTCCATTGAAATCCAAGCAATTTCATGTTCCAGTAGGTCTACTTCAATGAATATTCATAACAGAAGTTTCAGAACATCTCTGCAAAACATTGGAAATGCTCGAGAAAGGTGGCAAAACCATCATGATTATGGGTCATCAACAAGATTAGGACATGAAAAATGTACATATGTAGATGGTTTACGTCATGATTTGTTATCAGAAAGCAGTGCTTCTTCGCGCATGAGTTTGTCAGCAATTGGGTATGATAAGCCAACCATTAACAATGATGCTAATTCTCTGTATGAGAAATCTGAATATCATGGATGTCGGGCAATTTTGAATATAGCACTACCAAGTGGATCTATACTATGTGATGCAGATGGAAAGGAGAGCCTGTCGGTAGGAACTTCTTGGCTGAGAACAAAATCACCTAGTGGCGAACATATTAACATAGATAAAGGTGCATCCCAAAGAAAATTTCATATTATACAGGGATACTCTCAAATGTTGTCAGAATATTGTACATCAACACTGGAAGTCAATCAAAAAAAGGAAAAAGAAGACAACCATGCAGATTTTCTGCAGGACTTGTCATTGAATTTGAAATCAATGGAAGCCAAATCCCAGCAAAATGAAACATCTGTCTCCTCGAGTTGCAGAAGAATACTTGGTTTTCCTGTTCCTCAATGTAGCAATGGTAACTTCACCTCCAGTTCACCTCAAGAAATGTCTCTATCTTATGATGTGAAGAAGCCGGTGAATGATGAACTTCTTCATTATTATTGTAGGAAAAAATTTAGATTCTTTATTTCTAAGAGAGATATCTGGCTGACATTATCATTGTAGGAAAAACTTAAAGATCAGAAGATGACACAACCATCCTCCCCTAGTCCCGCAATTGCTACAGCTGATGATGCATATGCACGTGTATTTGGCAAGGATCGGGGAGGACGTATTCGTGGAGTTGGCACAGGTCCAACCCAGAAATCTTTGTGGGGTGTTGGAACATCTCAATCACAAAAGAATGAGGAGAATATTCAATTAGCTGAAGTTGTGAAAGAATTGGCAGTCAAACTGAATAACTTGGAGTCATATGTGATGCAGGTAATTTTGGTCACTTTAAGTATTATATAAGTCATACTTTTGTTTCATGATCAACTTAATTTAACCGCAAATTTTCAGAAGCAAAGATCTAGAACTGAAGAGAACCAACATTCTTCAAATGTGTCCAATCATCTGGTAGTGTCATAGAACCCAAAATGCAGGTATAACCATCTTTATTATTTTGTTCATTTCTCCCTCCTTTATTTCTAATATTCTACATATGCAGCGCAAAAGAGTTCAATTATTAGATATGGGTGGAGAAGTGGTTGCAACTGGCATATTAATTAGTGAAGATGAAGATAAAGTGGTGATGGGAAGAGCTTTAGGAAATCTTCTTTGTGAGATATCTATTCTGGTAGCGGTTAAACCCAATGCACCACTATTTATAAAAGATGCAGAAAGACAAACTCTGGAGGATGCTGTGGGCAACCACATTCCTTGGTTCAAAGACTATGTAAGTGGTCTTTGAATGGATGGTATCATGTATTGGTATGTAAGTGATCTTTAACCCATATTTGGTTTTTATTATTAGCTCTGTTATTGGTGTGAAGTTATTGAACATGCTTGTTTTCTGTCTTGTAATGTATATGATTTATGTTTAGAATTATTATCTAGTGTTTTTATTATTAGCTCTGTTATTGGTGTGAAGTTATTGTACATGTTTGTTTTCTGTCGAGCTTAGCCTGCAAAACAAACCAGTGGTTTCTTTAATTTGGTAGAAAAAAATCAAGCTCATCACCTGAACTATTCTTTTCACGCATCAAGCTCTTCAAGCACCTGTCTATGTACATACCACCCATCTGAATTAGATACTTCCTTTTTCTTTTTCTTTTGTCTTAGGTGTTGGCTTGATTTTTATATGAGCTCAACACCATCATATTTTTTTTTGTCAGAAGTAGAGGTCCGCAGATTCGAGGACACAAAACTGTATTTCTACTGAATTTTGTATCATCATTTCTTTCAATATTGAAATAAACATCTGAGGTACAAATGACTATACTTCATGAAAATAGTGCATAACCAAGTACTTTCCACTCAAGTGTATGAAACTACACGATGAAAACAATATCTGGGCTTAAAGTTTATCATCTGAGATTAAGTAAAAGTAAAGTATTTGCCATTTTCCTGAGACATCCAGTCCATTTTTCTGAAATTCTGAGCTATGATTTGCTTGTTCCACTAAAGGCTGTGCTTGTTCATCATCAGCGAATGAGAGCGCTACCTGTGGACAGGCAAACTGCTTTATGGCCAAGGCACACAAGAGCTACCGGAAGCAAAAAGCAAAAGTCCCCAATGCACCCTCACCTTTTGCAAGTATGTGCACATCCATTTTAGAGGGGAAGGGGCAAGGAATTGGCACACAGCGGAGAACTTGCTGTCCTCGGATGGCCTGACCCCCACACTGAAATATCAGCGATGCCCACCAAAGTTAGTTTGTCAAGAAATTAATTAATCATATAGCTAGAAAGTATACCATATCAGCGATGTTCATACTGTGAGTAAAGAGTACGTGAAGAACATTTACAGGTTGATGGGAATCTATGTATGAGATGATCACCATATGGAGAGTGCGTCCACAGAGACCTCAGCATTCTTGAGATATCCAGCGAATAGTATCAATGACATTATTCCGTTGCATGTTCCCTTTCAAGTTCTTAATAAATATATAGGCACGTTGTTAGATGGCATTATTTTCTATCTCTGTTCTTAACAATTGCATTCTTCTTTCTGTATTTAATTACATATGGATGTAGTAGAAGTAATGTCTTTTTCATGTTATGATCACATTATTTCTAATGGTATTAGAGTTTCAGTATATGTCAGAAGGGTGGTGAGAGCATGCCTTGAAGGATCATCAAGGGCTCGCGAGCCATGAACAAGCATCGACTTTCAACAGGAGCATTTTCGGGAGGAAATCAACTTGTTCAGTTGCTGCATTGCCAGTTTTTTGAAACTTATTTTGAGATCAAATCTTTTTTGTTGGCTATGTATCAACTTGACCAAATGATTGATGAACAATGTCTTTTTGTACATATGACAAATTTTTGTGAATATTTCTTATGCAATGGATAGAATGATGATTATCATATATTGTCTTTTCTTGTGGTTGACAAGTGATGCATGTATAGGTGGATCAATGATGGATGTATGATTGGATATAATGTAGGCGAATTATATAAAATTATGTATTATCATAAAATGTATTTTGTGAGACGGATAAAATTGATAGTAAAAGTGAATAGATTTATCACTATAGCTATGAAATATTTATATATATTGTTGTTATAATAAAAAATTATTACGGTTAAATTCTTACAGTTCAAAAGTGTAACAATTACAAATAAAAAAGAATGAATAGTTACAGATTTATATTACATTTACTTACGGTTATTTTGCGTAAGTATAAAGATTTACACTTACGGTTTAAAATCGATAGTAACACTTACATTTCACAAACCGTAGTTAGATCTATAGCATCGGTTGCTACGCTATCGCTTTATGATCGTAAGTAATTTCGTAAGTACAAGTCTTTACTTACGAAATTTTATGTAACACTTACGGTTTTTTGCCGTAAGTATAGTCCAATTTTGTTGTAGTGAGAATGTGATGTAAAATTTTGGACCGCCTCCCATATAATAATTAGTAGTATCAGAATCTATAATCCAAGTGTTATTAGGACTAAACACACTAGAAAGAGCACTGGATAGGATACTTGCTTGGGCATAGTGTGAACTAGAGGGTGGCATGGCTAAACATGAATTGGAAAGTTCACTATGTGAAGTAGACTTAAATCGGGCTATCATCTGCCTAAGTGTCTCCATTTGGCCGTAGGAAAAACATACGAAGAGAGAAGTAGCAACTTTCTTTTAGTATCCTACTAAGAGAGATAAGCCTATTGAGAATGATCATACGTATGTGCAACTACCCTTCTTAATTAGGCTTCCCTTAAAGTGCCCAACATATCTCCACACATATCTTCTCTTATGGCAATAATACAATTTATAATCTCTGCATCTTCCTTTTTCTTAGCCTGAGAAACAAGTGCAGAACCAACAGGTGTTGGCTCCTTAAGACCAACCATTACGTGTCTTGGAGCCTCCTCATTTTGCATAAGGGAGAACACCTTTAATAAGGAAGGTACACCACCACTAAGACCAAAGATTTGCACCCTAAGAGTATGAAACTTTGGGTTCAACCTAGATAAGATATCAAAGATCCTCCCTTCCTTCACATGCTTTGTATATAGAACAACCTCTGGGGCACACGTGGGCTAAAATGAGTAGGAGAAATCTAACTCTACCCATAGTTGTCATAGCTTAGCAATGTACTCAACCATAGGCCTATCCCCTAGATGAATACCACTAAGAACGCATTGAAATATCATGTGCATGTGCATCATTTCTCAAATGGGAATGTTTTGGTTTAATGCATCCCAAATCTCCTTGGTTGTTGCACAAAATGAGAAGCCATATTTCTGGAGTTATGGAGTTCAATAGTCAGGTCATAACAATGAATTCTTAGACACACATTTCTTGTATCCAATACTCCCTTCAGTTGGGTTGTCCTCTCTATTAACATATCCCTTATAATCACAAGCAATGAAGAATAATAGAATACTTCTAGACCAGATTAGATATGTGGACTATCCATTAAGTTTCACCTAACTAATACGAAGGGATGGATTCTCCGGTGCTCCCATGGAAAATGAATAACCATTGCTTGTGATTCCCTCAATTACTTGTCTCCGCCCGCTATTAATTAGAGCCACAAGAATGATAGGAGGAGTAGCCTATATGCGTCACTTTGGTAATGGGTTGGAGTTAAGATAACTCTAACACATGAACAAAATTACACATGGCTAACCCACATTTTGCTTTGGTAATAATAGAGTTAACTTTAAGACTATAGTGAGTTAACATATTTTTCTCAAATACACTTTGGTAAGAAAAAGTGAGTTAACTAACCTTGGGAAAAGGAAAAGTAGCATTTAATGCTTGTGATGTGAGAGAAAAAAGGTGGTTAACTTATTTGAGTTAACTCTAGTCCACCTCTAGAGGTGGGTTAGAAAATAGTGGGTTAACTCACTTTTAATCCACTTTTACCCCAACCCACTTGAGTTAACTTTGTAACCTTTCCAAAGTACTTTTTGAGTTAACTCTGAGTTAAGTAGAGTTAACTTTGAGTTAACCCATTACCAAAGTGGCGCTATATGTCGGAGACCCTTCAAGAAGAGATCATGATGGGGTGGAAGTTCACACAATGACCCTTGTTGCTGGAGGCCTAGGGTGGTTGTGGGAAGACAACCCCTACCAATCGAACCAGTGACCCTTGTTGGCTAACACTAGTGACCCCTTGCTCTTTGCTGCTCCTTGGTGGCTACTAGCCACACACCGACGACTCTCTGCTCTTGGTCACTCCCTGTTAACTTCTGCATATGTATCGAAAACCCCTATTTGCCATGTCTTGGTGGCTACTGGCCACACAGTCAACCTCTTGTTAGTCATGCCCTAGCGGCCCCTAGTTAGCCATGCATTGGAAGCTTGCTTGGCAGCATACCAGCCATCGAGAAGAGAGCTGACGTCACCTCATTGGCCTATGGTGCTAGTGGTATGCCTTCTTCCCATGAGGCTTTTGACAGTGGTGCAGCCTATGAGAATCAGAAGGAGACATTATGCAATGTGGTGACTTGACAGAATGGTGGCGACGGCTACACACCTTGCTTTGATATGAAGGAGACCAAATAGGCCCTCTTGCTTTGATACCAAGAAGGAGACAAAATGGGCCCCAAAGGATCTTTCCTCTTGGAGCTCTAAAAGATATTAAATATAGGAAAACAATTTAGTAACACTATTTTATGACATCTTACACATAGCCACACATCTTTATGCGATTAACTATGATTCTTTTGTGGATTCTCTTTCTTTCTTTTTAATGCCAAGTCTCTTCTATCCCTGTGCGTAGGAAGGAGAGTCTTCCCTTCCTAGCTCATCAATGCTCTCACTTGATTTGCCTCACATCCCAACTGAGCTCAGCCCCAACTCTAGATACTTTGTGTTGAGCCACTCCAACTTGCGACAATCCTCAAGGGCCTCCACATCGGCGTCGCCTATGATGTGGAGAGAGAGTGTGGTATTACCCAGGAAGAGGAGATGGTTGAGGATTTTTGATGATCTCATAGATAAACTCTTTCTTTAAATTGAGACGTGACAATTTATTTACAAGAAGGTTCTCATAGCTGAACTCTTTAACACGCATACCCTCTCACAACCTAATATTATTTTTTAAAATAAAAATTAAAACTTTATTAATAAATAAGAAATAAAAAGGGAGAGCTAACAGCTGAATACAAAGACAAGGGGCTTAGGCTAGATAAAAGGTAACCCTTTGGATATTGTGAAGGCAAGCCCAAAAAAGAAGAAGATCTAAGTATGAGGCTATGCAACAAAACCAAACAATATATCCTACACTTCTAGAGATGAACGATCCTAAGAGAAAGTACGGCGAAGGAGAGATCTTAGATGAAGACCTAGGCGATAGGAGCAATGATCTACTTCTTCATCATCTTCTTTTTGGTCATGCTCATCTGACGGGTAAACTCCAACAATCCCAGGTATTAAAATATTTTCTGATTTAGAGTCAGAAATAGAAGTATCACCAATATCACCATGAAAAGAGAGCAGGACCCATTTAACTGTAGGGGTGTTCAAATTTTGATTCAAATCGAAGAACCGAATCGATTCGATTTGGATTGAAATTCGATTCAATTCAGTTACCGAACCGTGTAAACCGAACAAATCAAATTTTAATACAATATAATAATATTTTATATAATATCTATCGTAAGTATTAAAAAATATCATATGACTATATGTATGTATATTTAAAGTTTATTCTTAATTTTAACATATAAATATTAATAGATTTGATTATATTTAATTAAATGTAGAAATTTGGTTTGAAGTGAACCGAACTAGAATAACTCCGTTTTGATTTGGTTCGAGTTGACATCTTATTCGGTTCAAATTGGTCGAAAATGAGTCAACCTGGACCGAATCAAACTGTTGAACACCCCTACTTAGCTATCAAAATTCCTACTAAAGCACCATCTTGAGGATCTGGGGAGGACTCCGTTCTCAGAACAACATGATAAGTATGTAAGATAGTAGCTCGAGGAGGACTATGATAAGGGTGGCTTGGAGACCGAGTCCGAGGGCTAGGTAGGCATATTCTAACACCTCTTTGCGATTTGGATGAGAAATGTGCTTCCTATGGCCTGAGGATGAAGATGAGGAGTTGACTAAGGTGAAGGAGAATGTGAATAACTAATGTGAACCTTTTCCACTATCATTAGAGGTGTATCTAGGGCTGTTTATTATTTAGTCTAACCTGAAAAATCGAATCAAATCGATTGATCGGTTCGGTTTGAGGACTCCATTGATTCAGTTCGATTTGGTGTTAGGAAATCAAGATGAATCAAATATATATATATAATATAATTAAATAATATTATATAACTTCACAAAACATCTTATATGTACGCCAATTGATTATCGTAGGTGCGACCTTCAAATGCGACTCCTTTGGAGGTCAGGGATTTGAAACCTACAATGTCTCAATATTTTTTTTTGATATTTCAGTTCAAACCGAATTGAACCGATTCGATTTGCTGTAGTATGGGTTAGGTTCGAAATTTTTCGGTCACAGAATTGTGACCAATAATTCTTCACCGATAATTTCAGTTCCTATTCGGTCACTAAATCATGTAGTGACCGAATTGAGAGTGAAATTGTTGGTCTCTAATCCCATTTTTTCTTATGGTGAGATGAGACTATCTTCCTTCCTGATAGGAGACATTTTCTAGTGAAAAGATAAAACAGTACTACTTTTGAGCTAAAAAATGCTGCAAGACTATCTAAAATAATACAAGTTTGTATCGAATTATAAATTATTAGTAATGAAACAGGTCTAACTTTGGACTTCAAATATGACATCCCATGTGTCCTCCATAAACTCTCTGTGTGCAGCCAGCAACTCCTTTGACTGCAAAAGAGGGGCAGAAGACAGAAAGGTGTGCAGATCTTTTGAGTGAAGAATCCGCGAAAAGGTCAGAGAGCAAAGCCATCAAATTATTTGTTTCCTTTTCATCTTGCAACAGCGAATGCGAGCGGCAAGATCCTTGAAGGAAGCGTTGAAAGGGATCCTCTCCTCGCAAGGAATCAACTCCAAAAAGGTGTCCAAAAGGTCACACCAAACGATGAAATCTTTGTGCTTTCCTGTCTACGACATCGTAGGTCTACAACACGGGATTCTTTTGAGAATATAAAACTCAAAACTTTGATACTACGAAGACCCATGATCCTCTCATTCACTAATATAAGTTGCATTGTAAGAAAATCAGGAGTGAGAGTGCAAAATATATGGCCTCCATTTTCTTGCATGATTCATATATATGTTCACTGAGACACATTATAAAGAAACAAACGGTTTAGCGTCTGAACCTCTAACCTTTCATCAATATTTTATCTTAGGATTACATCATAATTCTACAAAAAAACTATGTTCATAATATGAGTAGCTTACAACGATCATATGCATTCACATGAAGCAATTCAAGAAC
This sequence comes from Colocasia esculenta, assembly GCA_014218235.1. Taxonomy (NCBI): domain Eukaryota; kingdom Viridiplantae; phylum Streptophyta; class Magnoliopsida; order Alismatales; family Araceae; genus Colocasia; species Colocasia esculenta. The sequence continues at coordinate 86,361,511 of CM024764.1, forward strand.
AGCATTACTCTGGCACTTCCTATCTATTTTTGTTTCTTTCTAAGCTTTAGCACTGTTAAAGATACCTTTATCACATCTTTCTATCGACTCGCGTTTAAGGAAGGGTGAAAGAAGTCACAGTCTGGTGGTAATGATTTGAGTATAAGATTAAAGAATGGTGGGACTACTAACGATAGACATGAGACGTGAACCCTCATCTCATTTTTTTTTTTACAGTAAGAAAAGAGATTGGAGATTTGGAGACCTTATCTTCTTCGTGGGAAAGCGAGCAGAAGGGAATACTTTTAACAGCGGGGGGATGAGAGCCGCGATTGCAATCGGAAGCCAGTGTGATAGATGGCCAAGACACAGCATGTTTGTTTAATGCTACAAATCCCATCTACTTGGGTCGTTGTCCCCTCACCCACTCCACCCCTCTCATCTAGGAATCGGCTAAGGACAAGCTACTGAAAGCTCCTGGTCAAAGAGGAAGGGAAGCCCTCATCATGGGCAGGAATCACGTAAGCAGGAAGACGCGCGTATCCGTTTGTTGCACAGTTTGAAGATGCCACCAATCGATTCCTGTCATTTCATGCTCCTCCTCTGGATGACCACTCATAGGACGGCACGCTGGCATCAGGAAACAGGTGGCAACAGTGGGCTGTTTGACACGTGGAGATGGAATGATTAGAGTAGGTGGACATTTGTTTTTACGAAAACTTTGTTTATACAGAAGGTGAATATTTTATTTTTTTAGATGAATATGAGTTGCTTACAATGTGTCGTGCACTTACTGATCAGATCACTCGAATAATATATGCCCTCAAAAATTTGAAAGTCAAATTTCCCAGTTACATATATAATCAGAGGAGGAAAGGTTTAAACCCATAACCTCCGAGGTCAAGTAAGAGAAAAATCTTCTCTTGGAAGGCCAAGTAAAGAAGTTTAAACATAAGAGAGACTTCCCTATAGACATAAAAGGAATAAATGCAATAATACGTTGAGAGTGTTAGAGGGAGGCATGATTCCCTCTCCCTAGTCTATGTAGACCAAATAGCTCAATGTATATGTTTTGTCCAATCTGACCATCTAATCTAATCTAATAAGAGTGGCGACGCTCTTTGTCCATAATAGAACGTGGAAGCCCTCACACCATAATTCATAAGTGGTCACAAAATAAAGATATCATTTCTTAGTTGTCACATTAACCTCCTATTCCTAAGAATAAATATATTTATAATATTATTATACTTTGAAATTTTTTTTATTCTTATCTAATGAGAATTAAGTCTTGTGGTATTTTAAATTTGGAGTACATAGCTATGTGTCTAACCATTAGTCACGGATGAGACACATAGCAATGATAGCATCTTACATTGTTGCGTCAAGTTAATGAGGATATGTCGCAATCCTATATAATTTATCTTGTGTATTGTGATGGAAGATTATGACATCTGATGTCCTAGTGCTTTTATTTTGTAGTATATATAGAGATTTTTTTTAGAAAATAATTTTGATATGTATGAGACAAATAATTATTCGATATCCACCTTCACACGATGATGAAGTTCATCCCACCACGTGGTGATGTGTCTCACCACTATATAATGGCAAGTTTCTGATGGATATATGCCCAGTATGTTTTTTAAGTATTTGTCTTTTTTAATGCTTAATCAATTGGTTGCCTTATATTAGAAATGTTGGTGCTATGCTTGAGTGATTGCAATAATTTTTACTCATAACATTACCTTTAAATTTAAAAATTATTGACCGTTGAATTATTAATAGCATCTAGGGTATTATGTCACCTTTAGAATGTTTGACCGTTGGACAAGCACAACCATATTATTGGATAGCATCGCGTCTCATCTTTTTTTTTTTTGATAACGAGAAAATTCCGTCCCGTGTGACTTTATTAGACATGCTGTCATGTCAACATTTCTTCACAAAAGATCCAAACTCTAATCCTTTGTCTATTTATAAAAGGATTAGCACACTTTTTCAAGTCCTCATCTCACCCCCCTCACATTCTTATACTAAAGAGGACTAGTACTGGCTCATAAAACGCACTCCAAAAGGTGCAAACTGGCATTTTCCTTCTTCTCAGCCATGTAGAAGTTCAAAATGTGTATTATTATGTCCGAATGAACACTCTAGTTTTTGTAACGAAGTACGTTTTGCTATTCTTATTATTTTGGTTACCTTTCTACCGGGTAAGCAACACTTAAGTAATTCTGAGATCATATAGTCAGAGTTAATCCATTTTTAGTTTGATGTTAGATTAGTCATCAGATAAAATTAACCCACCAAAAAGGAGGAGTAGTATAGCAGCCTGTTAACTGACTCACTATTAATCCGATTAGTCTTATTTAAGCAACCAGGACTTTCAAATCATTGTTAAACTAACAGGCCTGTTAAAGACCCCTTAACATGGTTTAACAGGGTATCAAATTGGACCTTAATTATGAAATTAGATGGTTAATATGATTAACCAAATCCATTCTTTCAAAGTTCGAGATCAGTGAATTCAAGCTACGTATCTTATCATTCGATTTCGAATATCAAACAACAGAAAATAGTGGCAAATATACTAAAAGAAAGTGTCACTATCTCACGTACGTAGTAGATATATATAGATTTGATCTTTAGAATCCTGCACAACCAAACTGTGCGATTGTGAGGAATGTGCCATAAGAGAGGAGTCAATGTTTGCCTCATGGCACTGTTCTTGCACCGTTCATGATCACAAATTAAGAGCTGCCTGCTCTAGACACATTGTTAGGTTCAAAGCCTTTACAGCTGAGAGAACCGATCGAAAGCTAGCAGTGCAGCTGGCTACGGGCACTTTTGAGCCTCTCCAACCCATCATTTGCAGTCTCCTGTTTAGCCATCCTTGGCCAATAATTGGCTTGTCTGCAACACAATATTATAGAAGCTGTGGGGGATGCAAATCTTTGTCCCTGCAGAAAAGCTCATCACATGCCTCACCAGCACTGCAGACATGTTTTGGGATGCCTTCACTTAGGCTCAAGTTCTAAAGCTCTCTCTCTTTCTCACACACACACACACACACACAACATGTTTTTATTGCAAGGAAACGGGCCAGTCTGGTGCCTGATCTTGGGTCCACAGGAAGATTGCACAGGTGTTAATCTCAATTTCAATGACACAAGATAATGAGATTAGATCGTTAGAAAAGGCAGTACGGCAGGTGTTTCATAAGCATGCTGCATGAGACTATTTCTTAAGATAACCCAAGCTGCAACAACATCATGTATATTAGAAGGATACATAAAGATACTAGTATAGTAGTAGAGATAGAAGTGCAGCATAGAGGAGCTCAAATTCATAGATTAGTTGGGATATGTCAAAGGGTGTTGATATCAAGGATCCCAAGAGGCTATACAAACACCCTGGCATCTCCTTTTACTAGGATTTAGAAAAGGCTCCACTACCAAAACTTCAATCCCCGAGATCCCAAGAAGACCTCCCCGAGATCCATGGAGGCTCCATGTAAAGATCAGAAAGGAAAGATGAAGGAATCGCGTCAGAAGGGCAAGGGGTGTGAGTTGGAAAATGTGTATTCCAAGTCAAGCAGGGACCAAAACGAGGCCTTTTTGGGGGGCCTTAGAAGACAACAAAACCTTTCCTCGGGACTGCGCAGCTCCCTTAAAATAAAAAACCACTCTCGGGAGGTCCTCTGGTTCCGGGGGGTAGTGCACGAGGGATGCATGGTGCAATAGAAAACGCCCACAAAATGCTGATTCGATGCAAGTCCTCAAGAGGTTCTTGCAAGGTAAGCAATAAGGTTTTGGGAGTTTAAATTCCTGACTATCACCTTTTCGCTTTTAATTCGAGGATTTGCTGTTCAGATATGGTCCGGCCGTGGATGATCGTGAGAGAAGGTTCCTCACGGGCATGGCATCTCATGTGCATGTTATAAAAACGGTGGAAAGCTACTTCGTGACCTTGACATCTCATGCACCACCATGCACAGTATATATGTATATACGAGCTGCAACCACCCCTGCTGTGGCTAGTCTTATAGCGGGATTAAAAAGGGTGCAACTTGCCCAAACCCATCCCTGCTTCTGCACCTTATCGCTCGGTGCTTGTGGCAGCCAACCCAAGAAGAGAAGAACAAATACTCTATGCTCTCTGTTTCCCTCTCCATCTCTTCCACATCAATATATTCCCACCCAACGAAGACATCACTTTCATCTACCACTTGATCTGCCTCTCTACTGCTAGAACACCCTCTGCAACACCTCTCTCTCTCTCTCTCTCTCACGCACGCACTAAAGTATAGTGTTAGTGTAGGTGCGTGGGTTGGGCAGTAGGAGGCAGCTGTGAGCCTGGTCGCGGCTTGTGTGGTCGATGTCACCGGCCGAAGCATAGTGGACAATGGAAATCTGACGACTACCTCAAGGTTGGTCATTCTCATGACCTCAGTAGTTATCTTATATGTTAAAGCTTTTTCACACGAATTGTTTCTCATCCCTGGTGTGTGTTAGAACCCCAGAATCTTCATCAAGAACTTTTCTTCCCAAGTAGCAACTGACGTTCTCCACTCCATCTCATTTGGAGGCTCAAAGGTGATGTGGGATTTAATTGTCAGCACCTCCAAAATTTGCCATGATCAGGGTACTCGTATGGAAACCAACATCTTGTTTGTCACACAATCCCCTTTGTGGCCTCATGAAGAAGGATAGAACAGGAGAAGAGGAGGAGGAATCTCTGAAGGATGCTGTTATGTCCCAGAGAACCTACAAGCTGGTTGTTATGGTCCAGCAATTTGGCAATTAAAATATCTGGTTTTCCACCTGGCGCTTGTAGGGCTGGGAAGGAAACAGGGTTAACTGATTAGACTTCTGAGTGGCAACCTGTGCTCCCCACACCTGTTATCATCACCACCTTCATCCATCCCTCTCGGGTCTCGGCGCCCTGTGTCACCATCTCTACCCACTTCTCATTGACCTACACCATATGATATGAAGAGAGGTGCTCAACTGCTCATGCAGTCCCGCTAGCTAGTACTCTGAGCAGTCCAGCGTGCTGCCATGGTTTTTAATGGCAAATTGGACAAGTCCTTTGCACCGGACAGCTAGAAGCCTGAATTTCTCCCATTTCCTTTATGGCTTGAATCCAAGCCACACCTCCCTCTCTGCCAGCAATTGTCATCTTCCTTTAGGCTGCAATGGCTATCTCTTCTCCCCCAATGCATTAAAGAAAGTCACCTCTCCCTCCCAAAAGAAGCTAGTATAGGTCCTTAGGTAGTGTTCTTTTAGGTTTCGTTTGGCAGCTTTTCCTCTCTAAATGCAGCAAAGCATGCTCCAAAGCCACATCCTTCTCCACCATTTGGCATCCTTTCTGTGCCTGACGGCAAATTGTCTGCAGGAATATGTGCTCTTCCCTGGTGGGTAGATTATTTACAGCAAAGATGACAGGAATGAAGGAAAACCCTTGTCCACTTTTAGCATAAAAAGCGAAAGTAGGTTTACCTTTTTGCCCCTTCATGGGGAAGCAAGCTCCAATAAGAACAATTAAAAAAAACAAAAGATCTATCCTAGCCTTTTCACCCAAGACACAGCTGTTATTTGCTGAAGACCAGGCAGGAGCCTTTGTTTGCACGATTGAACTGAACGTTTGAATTGCTTTGTTAATTGGCCGAATCCCTTGTAGAGATGTAAGGCAACCATAGTAACAAAGTTTAGAAAAAATCCTACTACTCTCACTACATCTCTTTTTTTATACCATCACCCGTAATGTGAATACGATTTTTTTAGTTGTATAATTTAATGGCCCAAAATTATGAGAGAAACCCTACCGTCTAAATTCGAATCGGAGCCCTCTCTTTCCACCTGCTCTAGGTCCACTCCACCAAAATGGAGGGACACGTAGAATACGTTTGATGAATGAAATAGGACAACAAACCCAAATAGAAAAATTCAAATTTTATTTTGTATTTTGGTTTCAAACATAAAAGTTTATAATTATCCTATCTGAATTATCATTATACAATTCTGATTGTTCAAGTGCATAAAATAACTAGTCGACTAATTATTCTTTATGAAAGTAGATTCGTAAGTTTTTACTACAATGTTGGGGGTTGGGGCGGGGGGGGGGGGGGGTGAGTACCTGCCAATGCCATCGGATGGCTCGGATCTACCAATCCGACAGGTGATGGTGGGCCAAGCCGTCCCTTCCATCCCAATCATGGGTTCATGTGATGAAACAGGCTCGGGCGGAGGACCCCGCCGGTGGTTAGTATCAGCCGTCCAAACATTGGGCTTATCCGTTACTGTAGGCCGTGACGGGGCTGGAGATGGACGCATGAACGCCGTCTGATCCATTCTGCCTTTATTACACTTGGCGGGGCGCGCCAGCCAAGCCCACATCGCCTTTTGCAGCGGCGGTGCGAAAAACGCCGATTGTGGAAGCTTCTTTTCTTTTTCTAACGACAGTGGTCGTGGTTTGGGGCGCCACGGGCTTTTTAAACTTTATCTCGACATTTCGTTTCTTATAATAGTTTAAGCTCCACTTTTTAGTTTTTCTCTCTTTCTCATGGATAGAAATTTTGTCCAATTTTAGAGTGGAATTCTATCTTGTACGTGTGTATTATATTTTCCACCGGTTTATTACTTACTGGGTCCGGGTCCCTTGTAAGCACTGAGTCGTTAATCCTCATATATATGTCCATTGTGGCATTTGAACTAAAAGATTTATATAGTATATATAAATATATAAGAAAATTATATATACCCCTATTTTTTATATTCAACTATTACCTCCAAAATATGGCTATTAGATATATATCTCTTAAAATTTAAAAATATTGATTATATCTTTCTGATTATTTGCCATTAGAATGGGGAGAATGTTACGGAAACGTCAAAATAAGGGTAAAAAGATAGAAAAATATCTTTGAATGAGGAGAGAGAGAGAGAGAGAGAGATAGAGAGAGAGAGAGAGAGAGAGAGAGAGATGCCACCATTATTTACTCTCCTCCAATCTACCCCCTTGACCTTATGAAGTCCTCGCTGGTGACTATACTTTTGATGACGACCATCGTCTATTGGGTGGTCTACACCATCATTATCGTAATTTTTAGAGGGGTAAAGAGGAAGAGGGCAACAACAGTAGTGGCAGGGGAGACGACACAAATTTGTAGTGCTGCAAATGAAGCGGGCGAAGGGTTTCCAGTGAGATGAGGCGGCGGACACCGTGAAGGGTAAGAACACACAAAGGGGGAAAGGTTGGACAACGGAGTCTGTGCAGTTGGAAGTGACCTCCACTTCCATTTCGCTCATGTCGTGGCTCTTCCCCTGAGATCACAAGCTCTGGGGCGGCGGACATTAGGTGGCTTACCGTCCCTCCGTCACCCTCCTCCGCTTGCTCGCTTCATTGCCGTAGAACTAGGCTACGACGTGATCTTGGAAAACCCCTTCGCTACCTGATGGGCTTGTGGTCTCAAGAGTCATCATGAGACAATGGATGCTGTCTGGGTTGGAGGCACTGGAGGAGTCTCCCCTCTGGTTCCGATAGATGGGGGGAGAGAGAACGAGTTAGGGAGATTACATGTGAAAAATAATTAAAAATAATTTTTAGAGGAAAATTAGTCTTTCTTTCTATATTATTCAACTGTGGTTGAGTTAAATAGATGGAATGAAATGGTAGGAATATATAGTTTCTTTCAAATTGAGGGATATATATAATTTAATAATCAAGTTCGAGAATATATAATTGAATATGTAAGATTTAAAGATATTAACGTAATTTTTCTAAATATAAACATAGAATGGTTTGCTCTATTGATTTTCTTTTTACCTTGAGAGTGATTTATACTTAGAGACGCATAAGAAACCGTGAAGTTTTTTCTACAGTCTACTATAGGGGTGTTCAAATTTTAGTTCAAATTGAATAATCGAATCGGACCAAACGAATTGGTTGGTTCGGTTTGAACCAAAGTTCAATTTCACACATTATAAAATTGAACCGAACTATTTATCGAAATAAATTGAATTATAATATAATAATAATGTTATTATATAATATATATTATGTGTATTAAAAAATAATTATATGACTAATTTATATATAGATATACACATTTTAATTTATTCTTATTTTTAATTTATAAATAATAATAAATTAAATCATATTTAATTAAATAAAAATTATTTGAATCAAACCGAACTGGAATAATTTCGGTTCGATTAGCCATCCCTCGTTGATTTGTTCGAGTTGACAAAAAATTAACCAATCCGGATGGAACCGGAAATTGGACATCCCTGGTCTACCCTGATCCGTCTAAGATTGTAGTAAAGCTATGCCTTGATAGTTTAATGGGGTTTATTGTGGGAAAGTAGGGAGTCCAGTCTAGTTATTCCGGTAAAATATGAACTTCAGAAATTAAAAAAAAAAAACTCCGAAATAACATATAAAATTATTTATTTAAATGATAACTGTAAAAGTTTGATATCTCTATAAAAAATATTTCTTACACATCACGACCGACATTTTATTAGGCAGCACGCACGAATGACACTTGCGCCGCCACGCGCTGCTCAACGCATAGATGTCGTATAAGAAAGTATTTCTCATCTCCATCTTATAATATGTATATATCTTTTATTTTTCTTCTTTTTATTGGTGATGCTTCTTCTTCTTCCCCAGTTTACCGGTTACTGCCTTCTTTGTACCCTCGACCGTCCGTACAAACAGTGACCGGGATCGCTCCCGGTCGGGCAGACTCGGTGCCGTACGCCTCCGCCGTGACGCTGCGATAGCAGGCGGAGACAAAAAGTGGAAGCAGAACAGGCGAGGATAGAGAGAGAAGAGAGGAGATAGAGAGCACCACGCTTCCTCCTCTCTCTCCTCTGACCTCCCGTCCTCCCCGTTATATTACCAGCATCTATTCGTTCCCTCTTACCTCCTCCTGAGCTCTGACCTCATCCTCTATCTCTCTCTAATCAGCCATTCTTCCACTGTGAGCTCCAGTTGCATGAAGCAATGTCCACCTGAGAGCACAGTGAACGTGGACTTGGACGCTGCTCCCCCTTTCCTTTTCCTCTTCTTCTTCCATGCTGCTCGCTCGGAGCAGAGGAAAGGAGCACAAAGAAGAGAACTTTAGAGGAATCGGCATACCGAGTTGGACCAGGGCTCGCCGGCGCACGCGGGCTTCTCGAAGAACCATTTCTTGGCGCGCATCGAAACCCATAGGAAGCAAAAGGCGGGAAGTTTCGAAGTACCCATCTGCAAATGGAGGCCGAGGGAGACGGGGAGTTGGCTGCTGCTTGACGGGCTTTAATGGCCGGCGGAGCCTTCGTCGATCATACCGAGGGTAAAGAGCGGCGGTACCACACGGGGGCAGAGCGCGCCGGTACGATCTCCATCCCTCGGTGTCTATATCGTCTGACAGCTGTGGTCCCCCGTCTGGATCTGCAAAGGCCTTTCCCCTGCGCGCGATCGATCCTTTCAGTTATAGCTGCGAGGACCTGCAGGCCTACTCCTGCGGCTAGCACTACATCCACTTCTCGCCTCTCCCAGCCTGTCCACGCCTCTTCTCGGATTCGCCCTCCGCAGCGCTCTTAAAGCGCCTTCATCAATGCAACGTCGCCGGTGAGATCAATTCGGAAGCAGAAAAGAGCAAGGGAGGGGGGAGAAAAGGAAGATGCTGATCGACCACTCTGTTCCTCCGCCTTACAGTTCAAGGGAAGGGGACGTTGTAGCATTAAATCTCCAATTTCTAGGGTTGGGGGCCGGTGCGGCTACCTTCGCCTTCGTCTTCGCTAGCCTCTACGTACAGCTCTCTTCGGCTCTTCGCCTCCCTGGACCCATCCTCTACTCTTTTGCTTCTTTCCATCTCTCTCTCTCTCTCTACCGCAGAGATCGAAGGAGCCCGTGGGGGGAAGTGGCGGCCGCCCGCAATGGGCCAGGGGCATCGCTCGGCGTGCCTTGTCTCCGCCGCTCGTGCGCGGGCGCGCGGGCAAGCGCTGCTGCTGCCGCCACCTCCGCCGCCGCTCGTGTTGGTGGTGGACCGGTGGTTGGTGATTTCCTTCTCGCGCATCTCGAGGCCATTTATTTTTAAATTAACGGTTTTGTTGGTCTAGATTTGCAATTTCCTCGCTGCCGTCCTTTTGTCACTGTTGAGTGTTGCGCCAGTTTCCTCTGCTCTCCCGCCATAAAGCCCACTCTTGGTAGGATGGAGGCCCTGGGGCTTCTACAGCGGTGTCTACGATCACCGAAGCGGAATCCTGGGAGGGATTACCGGCTACGTGGTGATCGGGCGCACATTACTGTGGAGGGCGAGGTATGAAGCTATGGAGAATGTTTGAGGGATGTACCCTCTTCGTGCTCTCATTTTCCTTTTCTCCTGTGGGGTTGGGGTGGGGGGGTAATAGAGACGGTGGTCTCATTAGAGTTGAAAGGTGTGAGCTTGAGCTCCCTAAACTTTTTTCTTTGGCTTGTGTTCTATCTTGTGTTCTATAGAGAATCTACTGAAGCTTGCGTGTTCCCATATATTCTCCGTTCATTAGCATATTGCCGTTTTTGTGTGGAAGTGAAATCTTTTAAATCCTTCGTGCATATGTGAGATTGGATGAGGAGATTGTGATATATAAAGAAAAAAGTTTTGTTAGATTAACCACAGATGATGGAAAATGATAGCCAGTATCCAATATGGGAAGTTGGGAATGAGTCTGCCCTTTTAGTTTATATTCTTGTCCCTGTTCCTCATAGATGTGAGAGAATTGCTTAATTCTTGGTTTTGGCATTTGTTTGTTATAATTATGCTGCAATCTATGTTATTCGTGTATTGTTTTTTTTCTGTTTCCCGATGAATGTATTCTGATATTGTCTGGTTAATCTGCAGAAAGGTGTAGTGGGCCTGACGGGCGGGGATCTCTTCTCATCTTTACATTGTGGTGAAAGTCGTATAGGCAGTGATTGATGTGGACTTCTGCTGTTGATCTCAGTAAACATGCAGAATCCTCTGAGGAGGGAGAGGACATCTTCTTTGATTCGTTGGATTATCTTCGGCTTCTTGCAGGTCTGTACCATCTGAGGAGACTTCGACTAGAAAATCAGAAATAGAATTTAAAAACTTTGGCTGTGAAGTTTGGACAAGTGAGTTGAGAAGCATTCGTGAACGGGTGAGAGCTTTCTGTACAAGATGGGTTTTGCTGAACTTGTGCCTTCTGACTCACGTTGTTCCCAAGGAACCAGGCAAGAGGTTGCAGTGGGTCATTGCAGCAACCTGAATGGACAGAATTAGAGAAAATGGTGATGCTGTTTGGATTCTTCAGCATCTGGCAGTGAAAGGATGGAAGGGGATGGACATTTTGTCAGAGACCTGGACAGGGACAAGTTTGAACTGGGCCAGGACAGGCAGAGCAGGCATGAGTCAGAGAGAAGTTGATTCTACGGAGGGATGAAATGGGATGAGTTTGGGATGTCGCATGGGCTTTCACATTCTGTCCAGCAACTTGTGCCGAGGAAACTTCTGGGCTGCGAGGGAGACATGGTGGAGGAATTTCTACAAGGCAAAAGACATTCAAAAGAGGCTGGTGGAAAGACGATTGTACGAATGAGACAGTTGGGGAATTTTCTGTGTGTAATTTATCTGTTCGTGATGCTGAAGAACACAAAGCAGGAACAACGAAGATGCTGCGACATGGGAAATCCTGTACAGAGTTCGCAGCACGTAACGTGGATCAAGAGTTCCAAGCTCAAAGGTTCCATTTGGACATGAAGTTCAGTCCAGATGGGAGGTACTTGGCAACTGGAGGTGAAGATGTGTTGTGCGAGTTTGGCGGGTTGTAGAAATGGAAACTTCTTGCAAAGTTCTCTGTGCAAATTTGGGT